>JAVIWB010005368.1:0-724756 GCA_031893035.1 Dermolepida albohirtum
CGTCGAGATAACTGTCCTTCTCTGCACATAACTCAAACTCACACGCAGCTTACATCCTCAAAAAAATACATCTTCATAGATATGTATATATATATATATATATATATATATATATATATATATATAACATTTCTAGGGTTTGTAACTTTTTTAGAATGTGTTTTGTTGTAATACCTTTTACAAATATTACAGTCGATACTGTTGTTACTGATTATTGATTCTAAAATTCTTTTAATTTAATTACAGACGGTATACGTTTTTATATTCTTTCGTGTTCTTTTTGTGTAATGTTAGTATCATTTTACTGTTATTATTATTATTATTATTATTATTATTATTATTATTATTTTATTATTATTATTATTATTATTATTATTATTATTATTATTATTATATATATATATATTATTATTATTATTATTATTATTATTATTATTATTATTATTAGAATTACAATAAATGAAACTAAACAATTTTCAAGCGCATTTTCAAATTTTCAAAAATTCATTTAAGCATTAAATACGCAGAACCTTATAGATTTGACATCTCACTAAAAACCGCGTTTCAAAACCAGAATCTACTATATTTACAAGATGAATTCAATAATATGTATATATATATATATAATAAAATTACCTCTATGAAGCGGGATTCTCGGTCTGCACAGGTATAAAAACAAAATCCAGAAGTCATTTAAATTTACAACCAGTTTCAATCTGAAATGAAAAAAAAAACTGTGTAATGCTATATTTTAAACATTTAAACTATATATGTATAAGTATTGTGTCAGTATATTGCTCCCACCAAATAATATAAAATTTGTTGTAATGCAAATGGTCTGATTTATTTGAATTTTTATGTATTGTCAAATAAATTCACAATAAACATATGTATTAGTAGCATTTCAGAAAAAATTTAGATATGGTAAATTTCTAAATTTTTAAAATGTAATTTTACTACATGGAAATTGCATATTTGTTTAGCTATCTCTTTCCATTCTTTCCTTATTATCTATATAACTATGTCTTCTTCCTCCCCCATAACACTACTCCCAAATATTATTAGCATGTTAAATACAGGGTAGACCTAAAAGTCTCCTCAAGTCAAAAAGTTTGGGAACTACTGCTGCACTATAGTTTTGCAATGATTCTCATTTCAAAACTATCAAAAAGTTAATAAATTTTTCTAACTTTATTGTGATTTTTGAATTTTTTAATTTAGGTGCATTTTATTTAAAAAGTTTATTTTGCATAAAAAGCAGTCTTAGATTCGAAAATAATATGTTTTGTTTTCTTAATTCATGATTAAGTTTATTTTGTTTGTCTATGCTTAAAATGGTCACCTCGCATCGACTTTCATGTAATAATTTTTCTCAAATATGTTTTGTTCTAGGACAGCTTCGAACATTTTTCAGTAACGATATTTTAATGACATATAATTATATATATTTTGTTTCAAATACGTATTTATATTATGACAATATAGATTTATGTTACAAAAAGAGTAAAATTATTTATGAATTCAAAATATCGACTATATTTCTTTGTAAAGATATTTTCAAATCGAAATGAAAATCCACACACAAGTTGATCGCCCGTCAAAAATTATTAAACTTTGGATAGGATATGCTACCCGACCCATCATACTAGCCGGCCGTTGCGCCATCAGACTTTCATTTATTTATATACATATGTATTTCCTTTCTTCGAAATTTCTTGCGTGGTGTATTTTTTGACTAAGGTGAATCAGCACCTTAGAAAGATTTTCGCGAATAATATTATGAAGCTTACTGAAGAGTGTCAAAAAGTTAGAGAAGAAAACGAGTTATATATAATTGATTGATCTTTGTCTTTATATTAATAAATAATCAATGAAAAACAGAAAGAATTCGGCCTGAATTTTCGGACAATCCAATACTTTTATACAATTGTTATCTTGTGTTCACAAACTTTGCATTAATTGAAAAGGATGCTTTTATATGGACTGTAAATTACACAATAAATTACATTAAATTATCTAATGTAAGGTCATTTAAATCTAATGTTCAAAATTACATATTTATTTTCAAGTTATTATAGCAGCAGCGATAGCTTAATAATATTCTGTTTGTTTACATTTACACTTTTCTTTCCTTTGACATTTTTAGATATCTACATTTTTCTTTTTTTGTAGTATTCTTTTTAATAAATTTATTACTATTTTAATATAACTAACTTTATTGTTATACACACAGGTAAATAATATCTTGGTTAGGGTAATATTATGGCATTATCTTTTACTACATTTTTAAGAATTTTATGTACAGTTTAATGCTTTCCATTTGAAATGTAAAATGGTTTTGTTTAAAAAACAAAGCCATAATATAGACTTTAGTAGGCTGTACCAAAAGTTGCACCTACTTTTGTATATCCTTGATAAACATATTTTTTTAACATATGATAGGATCATCTGTCACCTTTTCATGTGTCATTTTAAGAGTTATACAGGATGCATTTGTTCGTGGTGTTAAGCATTTATTTTTTATGAAAAATATGTAATTCGTGTTATAATGAGACACCATTAGAAGAAAGGCTTTAATCTAATGATTACAGCAAGACAAATCTGTGCATTTGACGAATGGTTTAAGAGGTTCTCCAACAGAGACGCGAATTTATAAAATAAGCCGCGTTCAGGTCAACGATCCAGCTTGACTGAAAAGGTTGTGCATACTGGATTCGAAAAACAACCCCATGCTAATAGCCGTAAATTTCTAAGAATGTAGAAAGTTGCAAAAGACACTATTGCTCAACATATGCATCGTTGTGAGTTTTGCAGGAACATCTTCGAAGAAAACCAAGTACGATGACGTATGGAGATTTGCAGACAATTGCTTGAAAGACTCATTGATGATTGTTTTTGAAACCGGATTGTGACTTTAGATGAGAAGTTGATTTTCTTGACAATCATAATAATAGGAGACAATGGTGACTTACTGAGGAGTAGCCCGAGTCAATGATTCGACGAAATAGCTATGGGAAAAAGCTACGTTAAGTGTATGGTGGAATGTCTCATTTTGAGATGGTTTCAAATGGCAAAATTGTTAATGCTGATCCACACAGTCAACAATTTTATAGATTGAATGCCGCCTTAAGGCGGAAACACCCGACATTATTGAACAGAAGATGACTAATTTGGCTTGTAGATTTCCGCGGTTATTGTCAGTGGTTGGTTACTTTATTATGGCTTCCGAATTAGAACCGCGTTCTCAATACTTCTGCTGCCAACGTTTTGTCTTCACTTGCACGAGACATCCCTAAAGCTTAACTGCTACTATTGCTTTCGTTCCATCGAAGATGGCGTATGGTCATCAAAGCTGATGGTATTATATTTTTATAATGAATATTCGCACCAAAATAGTAGAAAACTTTCGCGCACGGTTTAGTAGTAGATTACCACGGAAATCCTTTCAAGTGTATCGTAATAGTGCATTTGCCTATACGAAACAGCTTGGTGGAAAACAATTGGGTAACGTTATTGTTAGCAGAAGAAAATGCTTTAATTTTGATGACTAAACAGAACTTTCCTTAGCACGAAATCATATTATACTCTACTATTATTTCATTTCAACTAAGGAATCATAAAAAGTAACAACAAATATCTGGTCTTTTACTGCAGACGTAGAAAACGTACGTTAATTTATTCTATAAGTTTATCTGAATACGCTGATGTTTTTGCACGAAAATACAGTGAAAGTATGACATATAGAAGGTGTGCGAACGGCAAAATTTAATTAAAATAACTAATGCGGTCGAACGCGTTTTGTGGCTCACAGATTACCGTGCGGAATGAGTCGGAGGGACACACTGTCACTACGACACATGCAAGAATAATAAAATTTCGCAGTGCGTTCTCTCGAAATAGTCGGCTGATATTGCGATGCCGAAAAGCAAAATCCTGGATGTTTCTATTTATTTTATGAGGCATTGGCTGATACAGAAAGTAAAGATCGGATTCGAAGAAAGCAAAACTTGTGCAACTATTAAAATTTTGGTATGCTACGATTATAGTTGTCTTCAATTTAAATAATGAAAGCAAATACATTAGTATTTTGGATACAGATTATAATATAAAATGTTAAAGTTAATAACAACAGTGGCATTAGGAAATTCAATAAAAGTTAATCTTGCACATTAAATGATGTTCGGTAAAGTAAATTTTGCATTAAATAAATCCAACGTCATGAAAGATTACGTTTAAATTTAGTTACATCTCTTATTATTTTTTGTATTCGATTGCATGGATAAATTCATTACATTTTTCCTATTCTTCGAATACAATATTCTTCAATATACCAGCATTTATTTTGATGGTTCAAAATTAAGAGTCGATCATCAATAAAATGAAAACAATTGAAAAAAATACGTGTTTATTAATGATCCCAAAAATTTACATATTTAATTTGTTTTTCTACAAAATAATTCCCGGACAGCAAACCGTCAGACTCAATCCCGAGACTTCCAGTCTGATAAGTTAATATCTTACAACTGATCTATCAATCGGCGCATAATCACTATGGCCTACCAAAAACTTTTGATATCATGAAATCTTCTCCATAATATTCCAGCGCTGGGAATTAAGTCAGTCTTGCAGTGAGATTTTCAATTCTTCACTTTTCTCAAAACGTGTAGATGAAAACCAGAATTGTCGGTTGAGATGGTACTCACTGGGTGCAAGATTAGAACTGTAAGGGGGTCATATGATCAGAATTCTCCTATCCGAGTTTTTAAATTTTGAATTTGAATGCTTGTAGCCGTATGCAGACGTATATTATCGTGAAGCTGAGTTCAACGTTATCCTATTTCCGTTTTAAAGGCACAGTGCAGTTTAAAAAGTGTTTCACAATAGACTTACGATATAATGGTGGTGCCAATTTTCATGAATCAATCAAAAGACCTCTTCCAGAATAGAGTTATCATGATTTTCGGATTAGGTGCAGGAGTTGTGGTCTTAACTCAGCGTTCATGTACAAAATCCACGTTCCATCACCAGTGATAGTATGGGATAGAAATTCACTTCCCTCATAGTTAAAACGGCTGGGAAAAGCACGTGCAAATACCATTCTGTTATTAGTGTTACTATCTGCAAGCATTTTCGATACTTATCGAGCATAGTTTCCGATAGCTAAGGGTTTAAAGTTCACGATTCTCAAGAGCGTTATTCAAGAAACTTCCAAAAATTCAAGAAAAAATTGTTACTTATCGTGAATATTTGGGCAGCCGTCTTTAAACTAACAACACCATTATCTCACTATACCTTTACTCATTGCAGTAGGCTCATATGTTTCATACAGAGGACATACATATTTCAGCAGAAAATGTCCTCTAGCATTTAGAAATTTGAGCGTTGATCAATTCAAATTTTAAACCAAGATTTTTTTAACAGTCTTACAAGCAGACAATAATCAACCGACGGTAATATAGAGGTTAAAATCAGACCAATTAAAGCTAATAAGCATGCGCTAGCCAATGAGTAGTATCAGTCGCTTTTTATACGAATTTTATATGAACGTAAAATTTTTGGAGTCATCCAGATAAAAGTGGAACTTGCTTAATTTACCTGGTTCCTCTGTATTTTACTTAGTTTCCATGCAATATGGTCTAGTTTATATTGCCCTCAGTAAAGCTTGAATTTTCCAGCCCAGCTGCAAATGCACCCTGAATCAATACATGACTTCACTCATGTTTAGCAAAAGACTTTAAATTCTTTAAATTTCAACTTCGAATGGATAAAATTAAATTTATTTTATCGAGATGCAAAGGATTATTCCAAAACCTATTATCTTGTCTTGCGCTCGTTGTGTGTCTCTCTTATTCATAATGAATTATTATATAATTTTGGCACTGTTTTGTCAACTTTTGCACAGTTCTTTTGACCTCTGTATAATCGCCACAGCTTTATGTATATGTAGCTATGTAGATGACCCTAGTTCATTCTTGCCCTTCTGTCTTATTTTTCTTCTGGAGAATTATTTTCTACTTTTTGTTTTCGGAGATTACTTTGTACCTTTTCTATATAATATAATATATTGTGCGAACAGTATGGAATAATAATAATACGCCTGATTACCGTCCCACTTGATCAGCTAAGTCTTATAGCTCACGCTATCAGTGAGTGAAATATATTGACACGTTTCCGCACTGAGAGCAGCTATCCCGTGCAATATAGTTTAGTTTACTTCACCTATTTGACTGATACAGACGTATTTCCGCACGGTCGATCATAACGCGGATAAAGCACAATATTTATTTAAAGAGAGCGTGAAAACTTAAGAAATCGTTCAACTTGTGCAAGGTATATTTGGAGGGTCTGTAACATGTAAAAATACTATCTATCTATGGGCCCATCGTTTTAAATCTGGCAAAACATCATTGGAAGACGATCTCCTCAGTGGTAGTCAAGGAAAAAACATTGCTGCCGTGAAGAACCTACTCAAACTACCGAATAACTATCCATGAAATAAGTGTTAGTGTAGGAATAGGTGCATGACAGTTTCATAAGATTTTACATGAATGTTTGGAAGTCAAAGATGTCGGCCCGCTGGTTTACAAGGCTATTGGGACCGAAACCGAAGCCCAAGAGACCCTACACACGTCCCCATCTTCAAAAGTTTTAAACTTATGACGACGATCAATTTTGGCAACACATATGTAGCTACTGATGAAACATAGATACCTTGCTTTAGTTCTGAGACCAAAAATCTATCCAAAGAATGATGCAAACCCGAAAGAGAGCCTCCGCTTAATGCAAGGAAAAGTAATCCTTATTGTATTTTGAGGTTACGGGGTGACTATTTTTTGGATTATCTACCAAAAAACGCTACAAATTAACGCATAATGTTATTCTAATCTTTTATTCGGCCTATTACTATAAGAGTTTTACAAAAAAACAGTCCGAAAAGCTGCATAAGCGTCCGTTATTGTAACAATGCAAGACGTGCCACACGAAAAACTATGGAATTTTAAACGAATTTCACTGGAAATTGCTTCTACATTCAATCTATTCATCAGATTGGGCTCCTAGTGGTTATCATCTGTTCTAAAATTTGAAAAAATCAATGGGGATGTTCAATTCCAAAGCTTAACTAAGATATATGTAAATAGGTGGATTGCAAAAATTTTAAAAAAACTCTTTGAAGGCGGTTTAAAAGACTAGTTTCAGGTTGGAATAAAAGCGTTGGCTTAAATGGAGAATATATTGCAAAACTATTGTAATTTTGATGAAAATTGGCGAAATAGAAAAAAGATAGCCAAATTCCTAGAACTTTGAAAACATACCTCGTATAATTTGGTACGTAGACTTCCGCGGTCGTAGTCCATGCTATCTGCTTCTGGGTTTCTGGGCTGGAACCGCGTCACTAGTATATCTGCCGACGTTTCGTACCCATTTGTATGGGACATCTTCAGGGCTGAACTACTGCACTGAAACTGGAACTGACGGAAGACGGAAGTCAGTTTCAGTGCAGTAGTTCAGCCCTGAAACTGGAACTGACGGAAGACGTAAGTCAGTTTCAGTGCAGTAGTTCAGCCCTGAAGATGTCCCATACAAATGGGTACGAAACGTCGGCAGATATACTAGTGATGCGGTTCCAGCCCGGAAACCCAGAAGCAGATAACATACCTCGTATATTTTTATCTTTTGAAATAAATTTCTTTTCATAATTTAAATATACAAATACACATATTTTGTTTACAGAAATGACTTTCTTTTCGCACTTACACCTTGTCTCATAATATGATGGAGTGATTCAAATATCCCACTAAAATGCGGAACACAGCTTAAAAATATAACTTACCGTAAAAATAAAACATAAACAGTTGTGAATGCAGTAGTTTGTCAACAATATTAATCTTTTTCTTTATTATACAAAAATAAATGAAAATTAAAATTCATTTTAATGGAAGTATCATTGTACAAACGTTACTTTTTGGATTAACATGTACAACCTATCCAAAATTAAGATTAAATACTATTAAAATAAAACAATCCAAAAATGAAATTAGACGTTTACAGGTTATGAAAAATGGCGGATATCTGGTATTCATTGATCCATATTAAACCTGCCTGATCAAAAACCAATGAAATCTCTTAAAAATGTGTACTATTTTGGTGCAATATTTGAATCACTTTTTAATCTGAGACAAGGCATACAATAATAAACAGGTTCAATATTAAAAGTATTACTTAGTTCAAAATTATAATCATACTAATTTAGCAGTCTTTAAAAATTGCCTTAGCTTTGTATTGTTTGCAATGATAAATATGTAAAGTAACTGTTAATTCACCGGTATTAATGTCTTTCATCGTTCTCATATCTGCATCGTCAGCTTATAGGAGCACATGAAATGTTGTTTTGCGCTGGTATTATATATCAAAGTATTTCTGATACTGAAAGATTAATATTCTAAGAAAGAGATTACGTAACTGTAAAAGCATCGATATTTACAAAAAGAATATAGCCGTTGCACTTTCCTCCAATTCATCCGTGTTATAAACTTTTTCTCTTTTTATATCTACGCATAATTATGACTTTACTAAATGGAATTCAATTTGTGTCCTCGTTATTTAAAATAGAGGCAGTTTTCAACAAGACATTTATCTGTTTCATTTATGCCCGTTCAATTCAAATTTATTCAGATATACTAAAATATGTACGCTCAAATTATTTATACAATGTTCACTTAGTGTTTGCTGACAAAACAGTGTCGATGAACATAGATGGCACCTGGACATAAAAATATGGACAGGTATTTACGCTAATTCGTGGGAGAATGTTCTTGTTCTAATACGAATATTGAATATTAATAACATTTGATTTTACTAAAAATCATACACATCTTATATTATCCACGCCTTAAATATACATATACAGCCAGTTACAAAAGTGTTTGTATACCTCGTGGATGTTGAATATCATCAGAGAATTGTTACAATTGTAATGAGTAAGATATGTACATGGAGAAGCGCACTGAGAACAGTCGCACTGATGTAATTTGTTACTGGAAAGAAA
Organism: Dermolepida albohirtum; assembly: GCA_031893035.1. Taxonomy (NCBI): domain Eukaryota; kingdom Metazoa; phylum Arthropoda; class Insecta; order Coleoptera; family Scarabaeidae; genus Dermolepida; species Dermolepida albohirtum. The sequence continues at coordinate 9,047 of JAVIWB010005368.1, forward strand.
ATATACTAAGAAAACATGAAGAGGACTTCAAGAGAAATTGGTTATTGCAGAAGAGTATCTCGTAAAAGACTTTTCATTAAGCGTTGTTAATTGTTACCTACTGTAAAGTATAGAGCATACAGGAAATATTAACGTCACTAATGGAAGATTTTTTACGTGGTACTCTTGTTATAACCTGCTTGTTTTCAAGGTCTCTTTATGTTTTCTTAATGTACCTTCTTTCCGGTATCAAATTCCATCTGTACGGCTATCCTCAGTGCTTATCCATGAACTTTAACTCATTACACATGTAACAATTTTCTGATCTCATTTAGGAGCTCTGAATCCATATTTCTCGGTACAATTGAAACAGTTCAGGATATTTTGAATATTTTTTTCAATCTGAACTGCAGAACACGCTTTTTCGATAAATTTGGCTAGTTGGCCTGAGATTTTTTTCTCTGTGTAGTGTTGTTAACTCGCACATATTATTAGACTTGTGTTCACTTTTACAACTCATCTTTGTAAAAGCATAAAATTTTTATTTCACAAATACGTGGTAGTATGAAGAGGAGGAAGTACATAAAAGCTTTTGTGAAATTCGATGAGAATATTTCGGGAATTCTTTAGCAGAAATGAATAGTAATAGTTTTAATATTGTTGTGAGAAATGTTTAAAGGTTTTTAACTTTATTAAATGGAAGTAAATATGCTCTATTATAGCCGGACATTCACGTCTGATGATATTCAGCATTCACGAGATGTGCGCATATTTTTGGAACTGACTATATGTACATATCTCATAAATAATTTACTTTTCATCACTATCGCGTAAGGTTTTGCGAACATTATGAAAAATGGGTAAATAAAACACCTTACCTCATCAATGTTCGTATTCTGTCTACGTATTTCGACAAATGTCAAAATAATAATAATAATAATAACGACCTTTATTTCCAACAGGCTTATAGCCCAATAAAATACAAAATAGCTAACTAAGTTTAGATATATGTCTAGCAGATATAATAAAAAAATTAAAACTAATTCAAACTAAAGTTAATCAGAAAAGCAAACAGAAACAAAAATTATAAAAATACATACAGTATGTATCAGGCAAATGGAATAAATTCGATAATAATTAAATGGAAGGGGAAAAACGCTCGGACACGTCGATTGGGATTTTTAGTTGCATATTTTTTTAAATAAAAAGTTTATATACAGGGTGTGTCATTTAAAAGTGGTCAATACCTACTTTCTTATTTTAAATACAACACCCTGTCAAATATTAAATTTTTGGATTCTTTAGAAAATTCCAGACATATTTCATGTACAATGTCCTATACCTATCTTCGACTGTTTCGGAAATATTAAATGTTAATTTGAAAAATTTTTGACAATGTAAAAAATAACAAGAAAAACATTAATGTCACTGTAGAAGATGTTCAAAATGTTCGCCGAAAACGTCTTGACGTCCTAATCTTAAATAAAATTTTTTTCTAACGTTGCTCAGCATCTCAGGTGTGACCGCTCTAATCGCAACTATTATTCGTTTTCTTAATTCAGCTAAGTCGAGGGGTTTAGTTTTGTATACTATACTCTTGACATATCCCCATAAGAAGAAGTCTAATGGTGTTAGATCAGGGGATCGTGCTGGCCATTCCATCGATCCTCGCCTACCTATCCACCGATTCGGGAATATTTGGTTGAGGTACTGCCGGACATTGATTTGGTAATGGGGTGGTGCTCCATCTTGCTGGAACCACATCGTATTTGCTGGAACTTGTGGGTTTCCTAGATCAGGATATAAGTTTGTCAAAGCTGGCACGAGATTATTTTGAAGCAATGCTAAGTAATTGTCGCCATTCAAATTTCCATCAATGAAAAAAGGACACCTACGATATGATCTCCAACAATTCCTGCCCAAACATTAACCTTCTCAGGGTATTGCGTATGTTCTTCCCTCATCCAGTGAGGATTTTCCCTGGATCAATAGCGGCAATTTTGACGATTAGCATGACCGTGAAGTGTAAAGGTACACTCATCAGAAAATAAAATATGTTCTAATTGGATCACATTGTTATCTAACATTGTCATTATTTGTTCACAAAAATACGTTCTCCTATCAAAGTCGTCTTCCATGAGCTCCTGAGTTGGTATAATTTTATAGGGATGCATTTTATTTTCTTTTAATGTGCGAGTAATCGATGAATGGCAAACATCGAAGATTGACGCTGCTTGTCTACTAAAAGTATGCGGGTTTTCTTCAAACTCAAGCACAATATCCAGTTTGGTATCATTACTTACTGCATTCGCAGCTGCTTTTTTTATTTGCCTTACATGTCCAAACTCGCGAAATTGCTTTTCTATTTTACTAATTGTTCCTTGGGATATAGGCGGCAAATTTAGAAATTTCGCATGAAATAAGTGAGCAACTTCCATTTGTGTCCGTGTGATATCTCCATAACCAATCATCTGCAGAATTGTTATTTTGTGCATTTCTGTTAAATGAACCATTTTGCTGAAATGTAGTTAACGAAATTCAAACAGTTATGACACTGACAACACTATGACACTGACAGCACTTTGCTAAGGCAAGGTATTTTAAAACGAAGTACAAGTACAATTAAAGATTTTCACTTAATAGTTCGGTAAACAAACTATTATGTGAAAATCTTATTTTAATTGTAAACAAAATTATTAATCTGAAAACATTTAATATTTCCGAAACAGTCGAAGATAGGTATAGGACATTGTACATGAAATATGTCTGGAATTTTCTAAAGAATCCAAAAATTTAATATTTGACAGGGTGGTGCATTTAAAATAAGAAAGTTGGTACTGACCACTTTTACATGACACACCCTGTATATAAACTTTTTATTTAAAAAAATACGCTACTAAAAATCCCAATCGACGTGTCCGAGCGTTTTTTCGAATACCCTACCATTTAATTATTATCGAATTTATTCCATTTGACTGATACATAGTGTATATGATATACATGCTAAGCAAACAAGTCAGCAAATTCGTTGGCACTTTTACTCAAAATGTAGACCGGTGTTCTCCTGAGAATATTAGTCCGCGCCCTTGGCGTCACAATGGACACCTTGCACCTAGAGTTCAAACGGGGCACTAAAAAACACAAACGATGCAATAACGAAGGAAAGTCACTGTAACCAAGGATGCCATGCAACATCCCACCACAGAGATCAGCCCTCCTGTCATGCAAAGAGGACATATTATGCTCAAGAAACAACTCTCTCTGCGACACACCTCTTTGTGGGTAAGCACCACTAACCTTGAAGGTATGAAATTTTAAAAACCTTCGATGAATACGCTCCAACTTCAAGCACTCACAAGCATATATCGGAGACCAGACCAGTGATGCATACTTCAGTTTGCTTACAACGTAAGCATAGTTTAGGGACTTTAATACAGCAGGGTCAGAGAAATATTTGCAGGTGCGGAATAAAAACCTCAACGATTTGCAGGCTTCTGAGCACACACTAGTGATCTGTGGCCGAAAGGTAAGACAAGAGTCGAAAATTACTCCAAGATATCACTCACCCTCCCCAAACTATCATCCCCGATGTGGTACATGGATTTAAAAAGCAAAGTAGACAGTGAGAAGGTCATGGTATAGCATTTGTTAATGTATAATCTTAATCCAAACCATCTACACCGCCCCTCCAGGAAGCCCAAGTTCCGCTGCAGGTTATCAGCATCCTCAGGGGAACGAATTTCGGAAAAATCTTTATATCATCGGCGTAGGCGAGCACCTGACAATCAATGTGACAAAGAAGTTCGCTTATAAATAATATAAACAGCTTATAAATAATATAAGCAGATAATCAATCACAGTGTCGCACCTGGATCCATGGTAAAATTCGCACAGAATGATTTCGTACTGAACTATAACCACTACTGCTAAACACACACTGAAATTAGTTTCACACAATTTAATATGCTTCTTAGTCACTTATACAAAAGTTTTTTAAAGGTCGTATCTTCCGATAGTATTGAGTTTTACCGCCAGTCCAGCTATGATACTGTGATAAATTATCTGCTGATGATGACAACTTCTAAATATTGGCACACAATACGAACATCGATGTGGTAAGGGTTTTATTCAACATTTTAGATTCATTCAATTAACCACAGTTCTATTTAAATTTACTTTTTTTGTGGCTTGAAATGAATTCGTTAACTAATCGAACAAACTTGACAGTGTTTGTCCACTAGATATCCATCTCTCAGTCGAAATCTGTTGTTGTTTCCTTGTGGGGACTGATAAGATTGCTTGAGGTGACCATAACACCTATTTCTCAACGACGTTTCCAGAATTCTTATGATCTTCGTGTCTCATTATAATGTGTACAATGGCTTTATTCTGTTAATTAGTGCTAATAGTTTTAAGAGTTTTTTTTATGTATTGAATTCCGCCTGCATGATATTCTTCTCCTACTGGTAGAGATCTTCTTCTTGTTCTTTAGACTCTATGCTATGATATTCATCTTCTACTTGTAGAGATCTTGTTTGATCTTATTCTTTGAGTTCTTCTTCCGATCTTCAAATTAGATGGAGGAATAAGGGGCGAACTTCGCCCATTCTTTATTAGATCTAAAATTCTTTACTTTACCAAATGGATTTTGAATAATCTTTAATCAATGTAGACGTTTTTAGTATATTGGTCTGCATAATAGTTTAGTACCAACATGACATTTTCTAAGCTTGAGGTCGTTTTTTATAAAGTTGCTTTAATATTTACAAAGATTTAAAAATGAGAAAAGAAAATATAAAGTGGAGGTTTTCAGCTAACAATTTCAAAAGAAAATTTTGCAATTAATATTTCTAAATGGATTATTGAAAAGTATATGCATAAAACTTGATAGAAGCGAAATGGATTAAAATTTAATATATGTCGACAAAACACACGTTGCTTAATTTCATGGATCTTGTAAAGAAGTCGAGCATTGAATTAATTTTCCCTGCCAGCTACATTTCATTTAACGAGGAGCTCCGGGCGAAATACTGATGAGATGTACACAAAATCGTGATATTAATATAGAACGAATATATTAATTTAAATTAAATGCAAAGATAGTGATATAAGGAGAATACATTATACGATAAACTATATGATTGATACTTGTCGTAAATAAGCTAATGTATGTACTTTCGACAGACATTCGGACGATTTTAATCGATATTTATTAAAGTAGCAGCAATACAAGATTTCTCTTTACGTAAAATTTTATCAGTTCTTCGTTGTATATTCTGTCGTTACGCTACCATCCAGACAATTATTATCGCTATATTCTCATCCTCACCAAACATTATTATCTCGACGAACCGTCTCGTCCGTCGCTGCATCTCATCATCAACAACGGACGAACGGTGCAACATTAATTTGGAGCGCTAAGAGTTCGAGCGAGCTCACCGCACCACATCATTTTCTGTTCAAGGTGAGATTTCGTTCGCGTTTTCGGCGATCAAATAAACTCTGATGAACCTATCGGGCGCAATATTTTTATTTTTTGGGCCGTATGTGGTTGTAGACCTTCTAACTGACTGACTGTGTCTGCATGCATTAATTACATCCCGAGGCAATTTGTCTCTTTCTCTCTTTTTCTCTGTCTTTCTTTATTCGTGTGTGTGTGTATATCTTGTCGGTTCGCCAAGATTTCCGATGCAACTGAGCGCAGCATCAGTAGCGGACCCGGAGCAACGGCATCGACTGCAACGATACTGCGACGAAGATCGTCTTCAAGGTCATGTCGTGCCGGCTCCCAAAAACATATATTGTCTATTTTAAATTCCATCGGCCCGCCGCGAGTTGGATTTCATTCTATCTTATTCGGCAAAATTGAATCGAACGGTTTATTATATCGAGGATTTTAATATATTACCTTTAACAACCAAGCCAGTATTTTTACGTATAACAAACTTATAAAGGGATTATCTACAATAGACATAAGACATAAGGGCATTTAATTGATCGGTTAAATACATATTAAGTCTAGACGCTATTACATTTTAATTAAAATTATTAAATTCAGTCCAATTTAATTATTTTATTCTGGTATGGTAACGTATTCAAAAACTCGAGTTCAAACAACATTATTAGAGTAGGTACTGCGAGCGTTCGGTCAGCACCTCACGTTTCGAAGAAGTGCAAGGGGTTTAGCAGATGCAATAGTCGGGCGACCGTCAGTCAACTATCGTTCCTCGGGTCGAACAAATACCTCGTTTGAACGATTGTCTTTATTGCTAAGAGTTTTGTATGGTTCAGTTTAATTATGCAGCCATTACGGAGTATCAAAAAAGATCTCCCATCGATTTACATAGCTGGTCGCTTATCTGGTCGAAGATCTCTACAGAAACAATTGTATCTAAAATACACAAAGAAAGTTAGTGGTCCTCCAACAATGGCTTTATCTCTTCCTTTGGAGATAACCTAATAGTAAACATTGATGACCTAATTGATGGAAAAAGATATAATTATATTTTATTTAATAGTCTGGCCAGTGATTGATAATCTCCCACTATAATAAATACTCCGTTTAGAAATTCTTAAGAAATTACTGAATTCTAAATAAGATTCTAGTATTAGAGTGGTTGAATTTAAATTCAATAGAAAAGCATTATAGAAACAGAAGTTGCAGTACTCTCTTAAAACTAAATTCTTTACTATAGCTCTTCCGTGTCCTTAATGGTAGATTTACAGTACTCAACCCGATTCTAATTGTTGAATAGTCGAAGAGCTTATATATTTCCATGCTTACAAAGTCTGGTTTCATGTTGACCAGCAAATTACTTATCTCTTCGATTATTATTAAATTGCCAAGATCCATCCTTGTGAATGTTCTGGTAGACGGATACACTATATTTCATGGAACTTTATTCTGAAGTGTCTGCATTGTTTTAACGTCGGTTTGTTTGATGGACCCTCATAACTATACGTCAGACAACTGAGCCATAAGGTTATTCATTAACATTTTATTACTTTTATAACACATATTCAAATGAGACTCTCTTCCCAACAGCCAATAACAGATAAACTTCACCAATAATATTGATTAACGCCGCAACCCTATCAGAGACCCTGTGTAGTATCTATAAAACCAATGTCGAGTATCTAAGAATGATCATGATTGTAAAATTGCGTTGGACGGTGGCTGTTAAAAATAAAAAGGCAGAATTTGGACTCGAGTTCAAATAGCATTATTAGAATAGGCACTGCAAACGTTCGGTCAGCAGCGCACGCTCCGTAGTGCAAGGGGTTTAGCAGATGCAATCGTCGGGTGACCGCCAGTCAACTATCGTTCTTTATTGCTAAGTGTTTCGTACTGTTCAGTGTAATTATGTGGTAATTACATACGTTAAAAAAAAGCTAGCATTGTTGCACATAGTATAGAAGTTTATCGGTGAATATCCAAATGTATTACATGATAGAATTAAAATAATTTGTAAAATTTTATGATGAAGCTTTCATTTGCCGGGATAAATAGAAATGTAAGAAACACTTGGATAGTACAGAGCACAAAATACAAAAATTGCGTTGGGTTGAATAGCCGATTTATTTTTTTGTTTAAAATTAACATTGATTACGCGCAATTTGCCGTTTAATTTATTAGATAACAAACCATTTTTTTTTCTGGAATAAGTATTCACAGAGAAAACTACCTAACCGGACAGTTTTACGAAAAAATGTAAGATTAGTGAGTGATCGAATTGAGAACAACAGTAAACCAGAACTAAAAACTAAAAAAAAGTCTGTGTATGTGTGGATGAGTTGACTGATTATCAAAAAAATTCTGTTCTTAATCTCATATACAATGAAATAATTTAAATCATCAGTTTAGTAGCTAGTGAAACTAGAAAAATATACCGTTGAAATAATTGCAAAGGAAATGCTAAATATGATGAAAAAATGTGAAATTTCGAAAACCAGTTCTCGATGTTTATAACTAGCGGTGAGGAAAACATGCCTTTATTATGTTCAAAAGGAATGACTCTTAAATACTAACTTTTATTATAAATACGATATAACAACTTGGTTTTTACAATTTCACTACACAAGGAATTTTTATTGTTTCTTGCTAGTAAAATGTTAATGTGTGTAATATAGCTTTTAAATAATGACTTACCCGATATTAAACAATATGAAGTTTGAAAATATAAATTAAATTAATAGTTGTTGACAAAATTTAAAAGAGATTTATCTATATAAACAAACAAACAGTTTCCGAACTAATAAATGACCCAGTCATTGATGGGAAAAATATACATACTACTGAAATATCATAAAACTAACATAAGATAAAATGAATAACAATTCAATGAAAATATATAGTAATCTTAATATAAATATATTAATAATATACTGAATGTTTATAGTAATTATAAAATAACATTTATAATAATATATGGTTTAATTTGTAATAATTTAAACACATTCTGCGTCCCGGTCTCTCAAGATTGTGGGAACTTGTCACATGTTATATGTAACATTTATGCTTTTAAGCTTGCGATTGATGATATTCGATCGTTATTTAAGAGATAGACTATTTAGTAACGCAAACAAAAACAGTGTTCCTCAAAAAGTATTCACGAATTTCACAATGTCCCAACATACCTCACCCTCCATAGCCTATTCTTACAAGCTGGGAAAGATGGCTAAAGGCAGCACTATTATCATTTCCAACAATTTGTGACTGTATAATTTGATCTCAACGAACAAATTACCATCATGGAAAGTTAAAACAAATTCGAAGATACTCAAGTTACAGGTGATTCAGAAATTACATAATAAATGCAATAGACAAGTTGAAGCACTTGGAAAAATACAGAATTCTTTTTTGTTAATAATGAGTCGCGATACAAAAAATATTAATATTACTGCTGAAGTAGATAGAGCGTTAATAAAAGTTTCAGATTTCGGCAGACTAAAACAAATTTTTGTGATAATTGGTCTACAGATGCGTTAAGTATTAACAAAGGTTATTTTAATTAGACAACTATTTCATTATTAAATGTAGAAAGGTCGTTCTTTGCATACAAGAACATTTAGTCTTCAAGGCAAAGATGACTACATGAAGAATCATTTGAAACATACCCGCTGCTGCAAAAATTTAAACGATGATACCCACATTGTGCATCTGCATATTGAAGAAGGAAGGAAGTTTTTGTTTGCATCCTTTACCTACTAAAACCCTTGTATTGTCAACTCTAGACATTGGTTCTTGGGAAGAAATTCTCAGTTGACTATGTTTAATAAAAGTAGTAAAATGTTAACGAATAACCTTATGGCTTAGTTGTCGACGCAGAGCTATGGGGGTCTACCAAACAAATCGACGTTAAAACAATGCAGGCATTTCGGAATAAAGTGACATGAAATATAGTGAATACCCGTCTACCAGAACATTCATAAAGATGTATCTTGGCAATTTAATAATAATCGAAGAGATAAGTAATTTGCTGGTCAACATGAAACCACACTTTGTAAGTATGGAAATATATAAGCTCTTCGGCTATTCAATAATTAGAATCTGGTTGAGTACTGTAAATCTACCATTAAGGATATGGAAGAACTATAGTAAAGAATTTAGTTTTAAGAGAGTACTGCAACTTCTGTTTTTATAATGCTCTATAGGTTTTCGATCGAATTTAAATCCAACCACTCTAATACTAGAATCTTATTTAGAATTCAGTAATTTCTTAAGAACTTCTAAACGGAGTATTCATTATAGTGGGAGATTATCAATCACTGGCACTATTAGATAAAATATAATTATGTCTTTCTCCATCAATTAGGTAATCAATATTTACTAATAGGTTATCCCCAAAGGAAAAATAAGGTCATTATTGGAGAACCACCAGCCTTTTTTTATATTTTGGTTCCATTTTTTTCTGCAGAGATCTTCGAGGAGATAAGATATTTCGCTACTCCCAAACATTTTGAATTTACTCCCGATAGTCCGCAAGATTATATTCCAAAAACGTTCATCTTTGTATTCCATTGCAAACATCATTCTTCTTTATTTTTGCGCTTTACGTACATTCGAAATTTTTACACTAATAAAATGCCACACATTTTTTTCTTTTTCTTTTGGCAGAGATTTTATTAATTTAATTTTTTTGCTACATTTTATCTTTATTTCATTCGAAGTTAAATTGAATCAGTTTTACTCGTCGATCACTATTGTTCTATTTTTTGGTAAATCATTAGAAATGTTGCCAGTTTTAAAATGTTTACATAATGAAACTGATAAAATAGACGCAATATTTATGATTCAAACTAGTGTTTCAAATAACTTTCCCTTTGTTTTAAATCCAACACTTCTTAATTTTCAATTAAAATAAAGTAATGTTTAATATAAACATTAAACTAAATTTACGCACGGATGAATTTGAGGTTAGTTTATAAAGTAACTTAATTATATGGTAAGCCATATAATTAAGTTACACATTGTCACAATATTGTGTCACAATACTGTTCAATACTTTTAGAACCCTTAAAGTCGCTTTACAAGGTATATTAAATCCAAGGTTGTTTTCCAATAAGAGAACTGTTATTTTTAAAACAAAATATAATGTAAAACGAAATCGTGTTATCTGATGCAAGCTGGAAGTAATTTATTAGGATGTCTCTAAGTTTCTTTCATACCACGCTAGGAATGACTTTAATTGGCTATGTTTATATAAACATGCAGGCTTATCTATTAGTCGCCTATGGCATCGGTTTCAGGCGTCTCAGAGCTCTTTTAAAATACGCTTTTTAGACCGTTCAATATGGATAGCCAAAGGAAGCATTTGAGAAATGGCATGCTTCATTGCTTTAAAAATGTAATAGTGCAAAGGATACTGCAGACAAAATTTGTATCGTTTGAAAGATGAAGACCGCAACTACCGCTCAACAACGATAGATACGGACCTTAACGACGCCATACTCGCAGAAACTGCGCGATATAGCGTGTGTGTGTGATAGGGGATGTCACTAACATTTCCAGGACAACAGTACATAATCACCTAATCAGGATGGGGTATGTCAATTGGAGTGAGGCTTAGGTTCCGTACCTATTAACGGAAACCGGCCTTATGAACCGCGTCTCTACGTGTGATTTGCTTCTCCAACGACATGAAATAGACCGTTTCTTAAAGAGGCTTGTCACCGGAGACAATACTTGAATTGTGTATCAAACTGTACATCGAACACGCACTTAGTCTAGAGACAACAGACTTTCAACTCTCGCGAAGTCATGACCCAAAGAAAGCTCTTTTATCCATTTATGGTACTGCAAAGGGGTAATTTACTACGGCCTTCTTCCTTAAGGTGAAACCTTCAATTCAATGCCGCCATAGCAGGAAAACGGCCAGATTTGGTGAACCGACGAGACGCCGTTCTTTATCACGGCAACGTAAAACCGCTATAAGAGGACAGCTGTTACAGTTCGATTGGGACGTTCTACCTCATCCATCATACTCCCCAGATCTTGCTCCATCCGAAAATTATTGGTTCCTACCAAAAAAAAAATCTCTCCACGATAAGTGGTTCCGATGCGTAGAAATACAAACACACCTCGAGGAATGTTTTGTACGTAAGCCTCAACAATTTTAGAACGAGGGAATAATGAGGCTTCCTGAGAAATTGAAGGTGGTGGTAAAGCAGAACGGTTCACATATAACGCAATAAACTAACTTTAAACAAATATAGTGCATTCATTTCGTATCAAAAAAACGGAAAAGAAACTTATGGGACATCTCAATAGTTAAATGACCATATGCATACCTATGTACATATGTGTAGCAATAACATAAATTTTTACTTATCTTTGTATATCAAACATGTAAGCAATTTTAATTTAAAACAAAATATAAGTTATGATGAAAACAAGAATGTTTCGTACAATGTTCCTTTGTTCGTTGTATTTTAAATTAAATTAAAATCACATTTATGACTAGATTACCCAATGACAAATTTATTACACACCAAACACTGTGGGAGTGATAATTAAAAAACGATATGTGATTGGTGGACCCCTACTTGTTTATAACACGTAAATTTCGAGGTTTGTTGAGATCGGTGTTTTCTTCATTTTATTTTATTTTTTACCTGCTTACGAGTTGTTAATTTCAACCTCTCTCTTTCAAATAAAAGTTTATATATATCAACATGTATTGTTTGTTTAAATCATTCTTAATTGATCGTAAAACTTCTAGAGAAACCATTAATAGAGATAAAATAACTAAAAAATGTTTAATGAAGGTTTCAATGTAACAATATTCAATTAGCAAATAGACACGTATACAGAAATTATGTTATAATCGATTAAAAGTGAAGCGACTACACAATCTTCGAACCTTCATATTATTATCAAATAGAATCTCGTGTCTATTAAAATAAACTTTAGGTAGGAAAGTAAATTGTATGAAGAGGCACTTTGTCAACCTACTTAACTCATTTGTTTTGGTTTAAACATCGTTTAGTGCATCTCTAATATTATGTACAATAAATTATTAATAAATCTTTTATATTGTATAGGCTCTAAACTGTCTACATACAGTCGCTTGCAAAATGGAAATGCCGATAGGCGTACATATGTATGTATTTATATAGAATCTCTTTGTATTAACTATTTCTTGTTTATGTATAATCTACATATATATACATTTATATATATATATATATATATATATATATATATATGTATATATGTATATGTATGTACATTTACATACATGAAACAAAAAGAGCGACGATGTCACGTTAATAACTAAATAATAAGTGCTGAATTTAAATGAATATATGCTAAGTTTAGTTCTTAAGATGTAGCATTCTTTGATCACTCACTCTTCTTACAAAAACACGCCTTGATTGTCCAAACACTTCAAACTTTGATTCATTAGTTTATAAGACCCCTTTCTAATCATCCAGGGTCAAATCTCTGTGTGTTTCTGTCCATTGTTGTCGTTTTTACCTGTTCCCCGGTCGAAGTAAGGGTTTTCTTATAGCGATGTGGCCGTAAAGATTTGCAGCTTTTAATATTTTCACTGTAGTAACAGAAATTTTTCTTGCACGGTCGCGATTCATTTCTGCGGCACTTTCGGGTGCTGTCAGTTTCCTATTTCGTTTACGCAGAAATTTTATACGTTCATCGTCGGCATGAGATGTTATTCGCTTACGACTTGAATGTGACGAATTTCTTAAACTGGCGATTTTATATATATATATATATATATATATATATATATATATGATGAAAAGCAATAATTACGGAACGTTTTTTTGAACTTGTTGGTTTTTCTTTCAGCATTTTAAGAGGTTCATATAAAAAATACGGTCTTACCTAATGCGCATTCTAGCAAGTTTATACTAATGCATATTTCGGTACACAAGAGTCTTTGGGATGAGGGCAGGTAAGTTTCGCAAGTTTTTAGCTTGCAAAATTATCGCAAAAATAATCGTATTTATGGCATCTTAAGATGTACCTATAACAATTTGGAGAGGCCTATTTGTTGCTAAAATGACTGATGATAATAACTTAACATAAATTCATAAAAAAAAGGCTTACTACGCATGGAAAGAATATTCAAGCCAAATTTAAGTCTAAATTCTTCTAAAGAGGAACGAGAATTAATTAAAAATTTCCCGCAAACCAAGCGAACCGCGAAAGCTCAAACTAAAAAGATATTGCCAAGCTAAAAATTTAGTACTACAAAACCATCCTTTGGTCCTGAAAATTTTACATGACAACTTGTGTATGTATGTGTTCTTATTATTACAACTGTGTAGAAAATTTCTCAAAAAAAATTGGCTATATTGCGTGAAGGAGTTTTCCATGCAAATTATCTTTACCGATGAAACTTGGAACGTCGTTGAGAGTTTATTACCAAACAAGAATTTAGGCATTGAGCTGATAAGAGTTAACACCACCAGAAAAGCTAAAACAAATTTTCGTGGGAAAAATTTATGACAAGAGTGTTCTCAAATGCTGAAGATCTTTATTGAATAATAATTTGAAGAGATCTACCATAAATTGAGAGGCACATGGAAATACGAGGGTAGCCGCTTATATTTCGGGAACTGGTAACACTGTTAGTGTTGTCTCCGATCTGATGATTGCATCCTGAAGTTTGTCATTTTTGACAATATATTTACCTTGACAGTTTTATTATCCGGTCGCTATTTCTATTGTTGACAGTAACTTGAAAATTTTATGACAGCGAAAAAATGGAATTAACTCGCGAACGTTTTCGTGCAATTATTTTTTCATAACTTTCAGCGTGGATTATCTCAATAAAAATGCATCGACGAGCTGAATTCTTTATATAGTGATAAAGCACCATCGAAAACTACAGTATATCGTTGGTAGTGAACTCAAACTTGGCCGGCGTTCTTTGGACGATGAATTTCGTGAAGGTCGTCCCACAAATGTTGTTATGCCGGAAAACATTAATGGAGTGTCTGAATTGATAATGCAAGACCGTCATGTGACCGTGAGATCGAAGCATCTCTAGGTATTAGTAACATCAGCGTGCATAAGATCCTGCATAAACATTTAGCCGTTAAGAAGCTTTGTTCACGTTGGGCACCAGATAAATTGACAACCGCTCAAAAAAGGACTCGCGTGGATTGTTGCCAAGAAATGCACAAAATATGCAATGGCAGTGCTTCAAAAAACATTTATAAAGTCATCATAGGTGATGAATCTGACTGGTACACAACTATCTATTTACCAAAAGTTTTTGAAGAAATAAGGAAAACAAACCGAAAACGACAGATCATTCTCCACTATGACAGTGCGAGCTCTCACAGGTCAGTTCAAACAATTGAATATTCGACCGGGCAAACACGTGAATAAACTTCATGGTCAACGGGCAGTTGAGGCATTCAAAACTCATATTTTGGAGATACTGCCTTTCCAGTGGCAGCAATGCTTTTCGTATTGGTTTAAACGAATGCAAAAGTGCATTGATTTTCAAGGAGAATATTCTGAAAAGCAATAAAACTATTTTCGATAATAAAAATTTTTTTTTGTTTACTATTCCAGAAATATAAACGGCTACCCATATATATATAAATGAAAAAATATTCAAAAACTACTTTATGAAAATTTCATTTGTTACTTCTTATATTACCTTTATAGAATTTGCATATATGTAGATGGACGAACAATTTAGGGACTAACTATATATTGCATTGGACATGGGAAGTTCAAATATGGACGAAAAACTAGCAAAAGGAAAGAAAAAAATCTCAATGATGTGAATGATCTCGTCTCGAAAAGGAATGTCCGCGAACAAAAATTTCAAAAACAAATGAAAAAAAATTGACGTACACAAACACATATAAATACGTCCACAAGAGTCGCGGGCCAAACAAATTAATAACACAGAGCGATTTAGAGGGGAATACGAATCCCACTTACTCTTCCATACGACACACATACAAGCACACATATAACATTGACATTGAACTTGTTCGCCTCTTTTTTTTTACTCGCTGTTTTCTCTCGGTCGCCCGCAAAAGAGAATTAAAAACGGTAAGCGAGCACAGCAACGACTCGACGGGCCAAGTGCAATAGCATTCGAAACAAGGTTATTTTTACGTTTGGCTATAACACGCACACATACACTAACGCGAACTCAGCAGAATAACGACATTGAACAATAATAATAACAAAAATGCACTGTTTAATTAAGTTTGTGGTTACAGTGAGTTGAAAAAGTAACGTTACAAAATTGTAGTACGAATTTATAGTAGTTCAATAAATTATTGCTTCATGAAAATGGTCCAGCTGGAAATAAGTGACTCACGGAAGGGGGCTTGCCCCTTTTACTTTTGCAAAAATGTGTTTTCAATTGTTTATTCCCTTCTTCACGATGTCAGAATTATTTGCAATAAAAGTCAAGAGGGAAAAAAAATTTATTTATTATACAAAAATAAAACATTTTTAAAAATAAACTAAATCTGTGTCTCTTAAAAGTATTTATACTTCATCCATTTTAACCACTAAATAATTAAACATAAAGTAACTAATATTTAGTTGGCCCTTCGTAAGCCTTTATAATACTGTTGAAGACATAGTATATTCTACAATAATAGTTTAGTAACATTAAAGTTGAGATTTCTCCACAATTACTGAGATTTTCTTTATTCTGAACATTGAAATTTTGTAACTGCGTTTTTATTTCTGTCCACAAATTCCCTATAGGATTGATATCCGGATTGTGGGGTAGTGTCGCAAAATAATGATGGGTGTTAAATGCGATCCACTGGTTATAATGTACCGCAAATGTTACGTGTTGCAAGTATTATAGAAATTGTCTCATATTCAAATATTAAATTTTAATCATTATGCGTCTATGAAAACTAATTATCTAGTCTATTGGCTGCCATGCACACCCAAATAATTTGTTACTATACAAACTCTTACCATCAGAGTAGAATATTATATTTAATCTCGTCCGGGATTATTACACGTTTCCAAAAGGTTTCATTCTTTGTAACATAGTTCTTGACAAAATGTAACCGTGGCTGTTCTTGTTACTGAAACTGGTTAGAGTTTCAGTGCAACGATGAAAGCAGTAGCAGCATTCAAATCCAAAGGATGTCTCATGTAAGAGGGGACGATACGTCAGCAGCAGAAGCACCGAAGACGCGGCTCCAGCTCGAAAGCCAAATCGAGACGAAGATACTATGGATAACTACCGCTAAGGTCTACAAACCATTTTCGTACAATGGTACTTCAGCATCCTTGGTCGAAGTTCGCTAAAAAAGAAAAAACAAACTGCCCAAACGAATAATCGGCCGCTTCCATTAAAATGACACTGCGTGATGTCAAAATTTTGAATAGGAACTTACTACTAAATTGATTTTCGTTAAGCGGATACGGATTTCAGCATTTAAACAAATCCGAGAGCATTTTCTTTCTTCGTAGCGTGTGATTTAGATGAAATTTATGCACCGGTAAGAGTGAAAATTATAATCTTCAGTATTAGAAAAATAGATATAAAGTAAGCTGCAAGGTTTTTGTTTTTAAAAAATTAATTTAAAATAAGTACATGCTTTTGGATAAATATGGGCCACGAGAATTTTCTATACTCAAAACCAACCATTGAAATTATTGAATACTATAACATAACGAAACTTACTTCACGTAAATTGGACAATATAAATAATATCGGAGAGAAAATAAATATTAACCAAATGAAAATCTTGAATTTAGAAGGCGTGCCCTTAAAATTTAAGGGGTTAAAATTCACCAATTAACTTACGAATGACTTTTAAAAGCTAGTTTTAGCTGATGGAAATTGGCTGTAGAGGGGTGTGCCAAAACTTCCTAGCCAAAGGAGTGCAATAAAGCTCGGATCTAAGCTGCGGTGTGTGACCTTGTATTGTCACGGAGTAGCAAAATTCCCTCTGTCAGCATGCCGTGTCTTTTGTTTTGAATCGTTCTGCGTAGCTTTCGCAGGATTTGGCCGTAAACTACCGTATTTATGGTGATTTCGCGTTGCATGAAGTCGACCAACGAAGCACCATGCCTATCCCAAAACACAGAGGCCATGGTCTTTCGCTGGTACAGAGTTTGTTTGGCTTTGACCCTTACAGGAGAGTTTGTGTATTTCCACTACATGCTCTGTTGCTTCGATTCGGGCGTGAAATGTGAAACCCATGTTTCGTATTCCGTTACGATATTACTCAACATGGCGTCACCTTCTTCGTTATAACGAGTAATAAAATTCAGCCAACACTCAAATTTGTTGTTTTTGTGGTCCTCCGTTAGGAGTTTAGGGACCCAACGGGAGCACAGCTTCTTAAACTTTAACTTTTCAGAAACAATCTTGTACAGCACTGACCTCGATACTTCAATAAAGTCGTTCGAAAGAGTGCTTATGGTGAAGCGTCTGCTCTGAAATATTTTCGCTTGAACTGAAGCCACCATATCGTCTGCGATTAGAGATGGAAAACCGGAGCGGGAATCTTCATGGACGTTGTCGCAGGCAACTTTGAAGTCCGTGACCCACTTACGCACTTTGCCTTCACACATAGCAGTAGCTTCGTAAACTTCACAAATGTGCCTGTGAATGTCTGCAGCAAACATCTTTCTTGCCGACAAAAACGTATCGCGTAGCTTACACGGGGCGCAGAATAGACCCTACAGGTTACCTACATAGCTGTAACTGAGCACAGTTGTTCCCAAGGAATGCCGGGACGCAAACCCTCGTTGCGGCGCGAGCGTCACCTATTAATGTATACAACAAAACGGCCCTTACTTAAAAACACGCCTCTTAAATAGTTTGAACTAAACTTCACTTGCTACGGTCAATTGTATAGACCAGCGTTATTTTTTCCATCACTTTCTTTTTTGTAATAGTTCCTTTCCTGATAATTGAAATGAGATTTAAATGTAATTTTATATAAGTAGAAGGTTTACCTGCCGCCTCCTTTATAAATTTAAGCATTTAAGTCAAAGTCGAAACTATTCCGGCATCTAATACCACGGTTCTGGTCTCTATCAGTTACCGTTAACAGAGTACAATTTTGAAGATTTTGGTCTGATAAATCTCGTTTAAAATTGTGAAAAATAATAGCCCGAAAAGCATTCTACGGAATTTCCAAATTGTTTATTGAAAAGTATGCTATTTGTAACAATAAAAAAATTACGTCTCATAATCAAACAAAATTGTAACCGAAAACTGTTAAAATAATATATTGTCGATTGACGCAAATATCTTTGTTTTGTTCGGATATATAGCCTGTTTTTAAAAATGTTCGTCCCCCATAAATGTGTTTGGGTCAATATTTTTTATTATATTTCGAAACATTTAAAAGTTTCAATGTTTCCACACCAAATCTGAATACCAAACCGTGGATAATAGATTTCATATCAATTTGAATGTTCAAGACAATTATATTATTGATTTAAAATTTTTTTTACACATCGGAAATTTTTTAATCTCTAAACATCTCGGAAGCAAACTAAAGCGATAAGTACATAATTCTCAATTATAATCTGGTCTAATAAACGTTGCGTTACAATGTTTATAAATTAACTTTACATTCCTATTTTTTTAAAAGGTAAATCTCGTTTCTGAAGCCGCGAACTTAGCCAATGTATAAATACTTTTTTGGTGCAGTGTACTATATTATACACACCGGAGAGGGCGCAGACCCGGGCTAAATGATTAAAGAACTTCGTTTTACTGTCGTTAATTGCCGTGCGAGTGTGTTAGTATGTGCAAAGAAGAAATGTTGCGCATGGAGGTAAACGGACTTTTGCCCTTGCTTGTTTGGTGCTGTTGCTTCTCTCTTGTTGCATGTTGCACACATTTCGCTTGAATCGCTTGCGTCATCCTTATTTTGATTGAAATTAGTTTCAGGCCCGGGGATATTATTTCACGAGCCAGCAGCAACGTCGCACATCATCCATAACGTCGAAATCACGAGCTTGTTCTCGGTAATTCGGATCTAAATATGCCTCACACGAATTCCGCTAGTTATGGAAGAATCTTACATGCACCTTGTACACTTATACCAACTGTTGCTGTATATTATAAATTTGTATGTTGTCTATTTATTACTTTACTTACTTAATATAATATAATAGTAATATAACTTATTTAAAATAATTTGTAATTGAATTGAATGAATTTTCCGAAACGCTTTGTATCATAATTTAATCTTAGTAACGTCAAATGGTTTTTAAGATAGATATTTAGCTAGCAAATTTATATCACAGCCAAATATGCATATCAATTTATCTTTCTTTTGCGTATGTTTTGGATATTTCCCAAATTAATGTATAAAGTATAAAGAAAACTGCAAATGTCAACAGAGTCAGAACATACGAAGTAAGCGCGAAATGTTTTCGGCCTTACACGCTTTTAAACACGTTCAAGTGTTCAAAATGTATTTTGTATAGTTGTACATGTACTAAACCTACGCTATACGTAGTAAAATTCTACAAGCAGTAATATCAATCTGCAATCAAGTAATGTCATTAGCACATGCTAATGTATCAGTTAATAGAAATTGAACATGGCGCGGTCATTGGATTTTTAACAAAAGATGTGAATATGCCTAATCAAATTAGACAACATTTAGACGTAGAGTGCTACTGTAAAGAAGTAAGCAATATGTTTCCATTTGCAACAAGAATCCCTCGAAGATGATAAACCTCCGGATCAGCCAATTGAAGAGGCAATCCGTTTGGATTACCAGCAACATCAACATTTCTGAAAGTGTTCTAATTCTGTATAACCATTTGGGTTGAATATGGTTTGTGCAAGATAAATACCACGATTTTTATCTGTTGCTCAACATCAACGTTGTGTTGTTTTCAGAAATGTGTGGAAAGCACTAGAAACTGGTTTTGGACTCTATTGTCAAAGAAGTTGAAGTAATTGTTCTGCATTATGATCCTCTATCCAAAAATGGGTTGATAGAATGCGGTCGTCGGCATTCTATCAACCCCGATCAGTCAATTAAAGAGGCAATCCGTTTGGATTGCCAGCAACATCTAACATTTCTGAAAGTGTTCGTCCAATTCTGTATAACCATTTCGGTTAAATAAGGTTTATGCAAGATGAAAACCACGACTTTTATCTGTTGCTCAACGTCAACGTTGTGTTGTTTTCAAAAATGTGTGGAAATCACTCGAAACTGATTTTGGAGTCTATTGTCAATAAAGTTGAAACAATTGTTCTATATTATGATTCTCTATCCCAAAATGGGTTGATAGAATGCCGACGACCATATGAACCTTGTTCACAAGTAAATTTACTTATATCGCATCTTAGTAATCGACAATAAACTTGTTAAATATAATAATAAATTTTAGCATTAAATATTAAACGTGGAGTTCCTCAAGGATTTGTCCTTGACCTACGCTTGTTTTTAATTTATATAAAATACAAACTATATTCTATTTGCTGATGATACAACAGCGATATAGTTGGTGTCACAAAAATAAATTAATTATTAATACTGAAAAAACCAAACTAATTCTATTTAATCATAAACTAAATAGCAGAAATTATACGAATCTTACTATAAACTTTAGGGACCCCTTTTCGCTTGTTAAATAACAAAAATTTACTCTTCCAATACACACGATTTAGATGTCTGCCGTTATTAGTTTCAACAGTATAACGAAATGCACAAATAGTTTACTAGATGAAAATCGAAGTTTCAATTATTACGTATAATCTGTTACCTATTATTTACTACAAGTCCGACGTCTATGGTGCGCCGACTGACTTAACAGTTGTACATACAGTTACCCCAGTACATAAATGTACTCATACATACCTCAGGTAGGGGAATACCCATTGTATGTATCATTCAGCTTGTGTTATATAATATAATTGAATATTGAAGCAGTATTTGGATGAATTTCGTTATGATAACAGTACCTATGGAACACAAGTGGCAGCAAATTGACACGCCAATGCTCAAGCTTATAATTCAGTTATGTTATGAAGAAAAATCGGTAAAGCAAATAGGTAGCTTAGTAGGCAGGACTCATTCCACAATTCAAAAAGCTATAAACAAATATAAACATGTAAGAACATTACAAAATAAATCGGATCATGGAAGAAAACGTGTGCCCAGGAGAAAAATTAAAACTAATCCCAAACTAAGGGTCCCCAGATTACTTCAAGAAGTTGAAGCAAGTATTAAGCATATCAAGTGTTTTCGTACGTCGGGTACTACATAGAAGTGGTTATCATGGCCGAGTTAGTCGACATATTATTGGATTTCTGAACGAAAATGAAAAATACGTAAACTGTCCTTTAGAATTTCGGGATAATATATTATTTTCGGACGAGTCCAAAATAAATTCATTTCGCTCAGAAGGCAGGCAGATAATATGGAGAAAGCCTCGAACGGAATTACATGTGAAGCACATTGCACATATCATCAAACACGGAGGTGGTTCTGTCCTCTTTTGGGATTGTATGGCGGCTAGTGGTACAGGAAGTACTGAACTTATTCACGGGACCATGGATAAAATGAAATACCTTGAGATTCTCAAGAAAAATTCTGCAATAAAGCTTGGTATGCTACAGATGTATTACTTTCAGCAAGACAATCACCAAAGCATACCTCACATGTAGTCAAACAATGATTATTATATAATGTGCCAAAATTACTACACACCCAACCTCAATCATCAATCCTATTGAGCACCTGTGGACAGAAGTAAAGGTACGAATGGTAAATGTAAAGCAACAAAACAGAATTAAACAACGAAATAATTAAAGTTTGGGAGAGTATTCCAAACAGAGTGACACGGAAATTATATTATTTTCTGCTACTCAATCGTTAATTAAATACACAGAAATTAATTAAAAATTTCTGCGCTGGAGAAG
The DNA here is from genome assembly GCA_031893035.1 of Dermolepida albohirtum. Taxonomy (NCBI): domain Eukaryota; kingdom Metazoa; phylum Arthropoda; class Insecta; order Coleoptera; family Scarabaeidae; genus Dermolepida; species Dermolepida albohirtum. Next base: position 31,405 of record JAVIWB010005368.1, read on the forward strand.
GACTCGAACCTCTGTCTGCCGTTTTCTAGACGACTGCTTTACCAATTAAGCTTAATTAAGCTTAAATAATATAATTTTTATTAAATTTCCCATCGTGAAATTAATTTATATATTTATATATAATTACAAGAGTGACACGGATTTTTATGCAATCAATGCCACAACGACTACAGGTCGTTATAGTCACTAAAGCGGGCAATACAAGATACTAAATTAAAAAATATGTTTACCGTATGCTCGATTTAGCGATGGTATGCAGTGTATTTACCTTACTTTTTTTTATTACAGTAGCGTTGGAATTATTATATTTCATTCGGTTTTGTTGAAATTATAAACTTTAATTTCTGTATACATTGGCGTATTAATTGTTTGTCTATTAAATAAGGATTGCTTAAAAATAATGTACATACATCGTTCTAGTGTCTTATTATTGTACGCACAATTTTGCAAGTAACTGTATAATGTTTTGCTTTATTTATTGAGGAGTTAGACTATTTCTTAAAAGTAAAAAATGACCTGTAATTAATAAAATAAATTATTTCCAAGGATAGTATTTAAGTACTTTTACTTTTTTTTTAATACAATACATTGCTATTCTTGTCAAGCCTTGAAGCAGTATTATTTGATTGTTTAGTGAAATTTATTTGAAATAAAATACGTAACGTACATGATATAAAATGTATTTGAATATGCGGATGCAACAATAAAAGGCAGGTAGAATACCATTACAGGGGAAATATATTCATTGACAACATCCGCTTCAAATTATATTACAATTTATAACAGACAAGTCTTCCTTCCACTATTTTTCACTTGTTATAAACACTGTAATACCAATTTGTAAAAGTCTAATTTCACTACAATCCTGTTTATGAAATAATGCCGTGAGCTTAGGAACTTTCGAAGCCAATGAAAATTCTCTTTCATTTTACAGTTGCAATAGAATGGAAATGTTCATTGTACTTAACAGTTTATACTGCCAGAGATACTACTGTAAGTAGATTTCACTGCACACTTGCTATCGTAAAATTCCTTCAGTTCGTTCTGTTTATTACTCATCTGTTGTATGCGTACGAAAAGTGTAGAAAAAGAGAGTAGATTTTGCTAAAAAGACCCAAGGGGCCAAAAGAATAACTCGGGGAACAGGGGGAGAAATATGGTAAAAGAGCGGGGAGAGGTGGAGACGGTGTCAATAACGGCTTCAACACAACAAAAGAAATCCACGGATGCGACAGCCCGTAAATGAAAGAACTACGAAGCTGAGGAAAGAGAGAAAAAAAGACGAAACTATATATAGAGAGGGACACTATCTCTTCGATCTCCCTTCATCGTTGAAGAAGGAGATGCCATTTAGATGAAAATGCGATTTTTCAAAAATTGTGCATTACTTCATTAGTGTCCTTTTGTTCGTTATCTTTGTTGCACTCTCATAACTTTACGGTGAACACAGGTCGATATCTAATCAAGAAAGAATTTAAATTATTTAGAGATAATGATTACTCAGCTGCCCTTAAACATGACTAGAGCTATTATTAATCTATTTAATTAACAGACATTCATTTGCGCCTTCAAGTATACCAGTGACTAATCGATACGTTTAACATTGTAGGTGTCACATAAATAAAGGTCAGTAGAATACATTAAATTGGAATTTTTAGGACATATATTTTCTTAGAATAATACTATTAACTATTACTATTATTATTGTTACAAATATTTTCTGTTACTATAATTATTTTAAAAAAATATAGAAGTCATTGGATTGTAGTTTGCAATCTACCTTCTAGAGTAAGTTAGCAGTTTTACATACTTGAAAATGCAAAGATAATTTCGTAAGGTAAATTTTCTCCCTTAAACTTCTTAAATCAAAATAAAAATTTAATTTCAATCCAAAAAGAAACTCTAAAGTAAACAAAAGTGCTAATTTATGAATTTTTAGTCGATCATCTATAGTGTAGATGATGATCCTACATATAAAACAATAAGAGAAAACTGACGAAGGAAAATATAAATAACTAAAATGGCATCTTCAAAAGATAAAGGGCAAACGAAAATATAAATGTTAATAAAACACATAGTACTAGATATACAATCTAATTCTTTATTTTAATCTTTTCTATATTAGATCTTCCAAAACTTCATCCTTTAAGCGTGGATAACAATTTTAAAAATAAATTAAGTATATAGCAGTCAGAAAAGTGTTACACCTTGTAAATGTTGAATATCATCGAATGTGAACATCCGACTATAATAAAGCATACTCACATTCATTAAACAGCGTTAAAAAACTCCAAAAATCTCAGACAATATGAAAATTGTTATTATTTACAACTACAAAATAATTTTCTAAATGTTCTAACATGGAATATCACAAAAGTTTTCGTACACTTCGTTTTGATAAGAGAAGTCATAAATTTACGAATCTTTAAACCAGTTCTGCCAAGTTTCACTAGGGAGTAAAGCACACTCGTTGTCCCAACCCCGCAGAAGGTCCTCATCACTGGAAAAATGCCTCCCTTTTAGCTTCATTTTCACATGCGGGAACAGTGCAAAGTCGCAGGGAGCAGGATCTGTAGGTAGGGTACTCGAGAAGTTTCAATCCTGTCGTGGTCAAATATTCGGTGCAGGCTTTGGCGCGGTGAGCTGGAGCATTATCGTGATGGAAGAACCAGGTGTCCATTCTTGACTTTGTCCGCAGGTTCTTCATAGATCCAATAACTTTAGGCAAACACTGTTCAGTATACCACTTAGCTGTGATTGTCGTCTGTGTGTCCAAAACGACGCGTTCCACAATTCCACTCGATTTGAAAAATACAGCTATCGCTTTCTTCTTTACGTATCGGGGTTTTCTAACAACTACGGGTGCGTCCTCATCATCAAAGACCCAAACTTTGTTTTGAGCTTTGGTCGGCACATTGTAATGGTACAGCCAAGTCTCGTTACCTGTCACGATGTTGTTCACATAACGAAATTGTCCCTTATTAAACTTTTTTAGCATCTCCCGGCACCAAGTCATACGTCGTGTCTTCTGCTCTTCAGTCAGTCGATGTGGCACCAAGAGAAAACAAAATTTCTTCACGTGCAAATGATCAGAGAGAATCGAACGAATTGCTGTTGCATTTAGACCTGAAGTACGCTCTATTTGTTGGTAAGTCACTCGCCTCTCCTCGCCAAACATTTTCCTCACAGCAGTAACGTTTTTGACTATAAATTCTATCCATATATATACATATATATATATATATATATATATATATATATATATATATATGTATATGTATATATACATACGAAGAGCGCATATCCTTATGTTTATACAAATACTAAGACAGAAAAAAATGTTTTGAAACAAACTGTTTCAAAATATTTTTCTCTTTTTCCTGTCAAAAGCATGGCCTTTGAATACTTCAACATCTTTTTGAGGTGCTGAAAATCGCTGTTCACGCATTTTTTTGTTTGGCATTCGGTATCAGAGAAAAATCGTTAAGCGATAAATCAGGTGAATACGGGCACTGAAATATTAATTCAATGTCTTTCTTCTTCAAATAATCTATTGTTCAACCTGGTGTGTGAGAGCTGGCATTGTCAGGATGCAGAATAATGCGACGCTTCTGGCAAGCAAATTGTTGTATATCATTGAGCATTAACTGTTCGATCCTCCAAATCATATGTGGGCAACAACCGGTCCGCTGTAAGATTTGATACGATCCGCGAGACATTGTCGTATTATTTCACGTCTGATATCTATCGCTAAAAATTATGAACACTGCTTTAAAATGCACTACTTTTAAACGCGGCCAGCGAACGTATTTGCACATTACTGTTTGGCCCACAACATGTCGAAGGTTACCCATACCTGCTCTAAATGAATGGTTGCGGCATGTGCGGTACAACCAAAGAAACAAACAATCATTTCCTTAGAAGTGCTCCCTGTTGTGGAATTCAGTTTATCTTGGAATACCCGAGCAGCAGATTTATTACTTAGCTTTCGGTTCAAGAGAACATATCGAAGTTTCGTCACTCATTACGATATCGCATACGGATTTTACAGTTTCTCGATCAAATTTCTTGAGCAAGCTTTTCTTTGAGAGGAAACAAAAATTTTCAAAGATAAATAATCATGCAAAATCGAATGTATGGCAGTCTTCGTAATGACCTAGTATACCTCTATTTTACTGTAAGCCACATGTCTATCTTTTTCAATAATTTTGCACACAGCATCAATGTTTATTGGAACAACAACCGATCTTACCCGATCTTCACTAAATTCATCACAGATTCACGCACGATTGCGACGAAGTTCTATAAACCAATTGAAAGCCTTCACTTGAAATTTGCATTCTTTTTACAAAATTATTTTTTTAGCGTCACTGTAAACATACTACTCGATTAGTTTCTAAGCTGACATTGCTTTTAAAATGACGAATGTCTAATTTTACGAAAATGGTAATGACACAACTCAATAACGCGAACTAGTGGTCGTTTATAAAGATATAAAAGACACCCCTCGTATAAGATCGCCGACTAAAAATGGATTTAAGTAATTGGTTGTTGATTTTCTATTAACCGAGGATTAAATTAATTGTTAATTTTTAGAAATTTGTTATTTATGCACGATTATATTTTTATGTTTATATAAATGGTTTTATAGTTAATGAATTAATCGCGAAATGAATTCGTTCCTCAAGAAAGTTATCTGCTCCAGTACTTTTTTCGTTCAACTTAAAAATAGCAAGGGAGGATGACAATAAATCAAATATTTTGAAATGGTCACAAGCTTTTTAAACTGAACTAAAATTTTTCTTTAATGTTAACGATATCATTGCGCAAAAGTTTTTGGCATCGTAAATCCATGCACCGTATAATCGTTTAGACACATTTTGCGTAGCGTTACAGGCGACGAGATTAAAAAAAACTAAAATTATTAAATGCATGTTTCTCCATCGCCTTTTTAATTAACCATTCTATTACATGGCTGAAAAGAGAACCGCCGAAAGAAAAAATCCACACAGTCTAAAACAATAAATTAAGTTCATAGTTAGCAGACAGCCGCTCGCTGATATTTCACAAAATGTCAGCCGTTACATTGGTTATAAAAATATTGTGGGTAATAAATTTCAGTTCGAAAAGATGGCGTTTTATGCCGTTTCTTATATACACGCGGATGAAGACGAAAGAAAAAACTACAGCTCCGCCGATGCGTTTCGGCCTTTTGATGTCGAACCGAAGCGACTTGACTGAAAGATGTTCTCCGTACTACTCCTTGCATTTTTTAAAATTCTAATTTCGGAACAAAATACTCATTCACAACAGCTCATATTAATAAAATTGAATTATTAAGTCAATTTCGTTAAATATACACCCGCAACTAATAAAATATAATTTATTCGATGTATTTTAAATTTAAATTTGTTTCTAACAAAATCTTCACAATGGGTACTTCTTGTAGGACTAACTTGACTTTAATTCATTTATAATTGCTCGTGATACAGGATGATTAAATACAGAGATATATGATTTCCATTTAAACATAATTTTACTTATTTTAATGAACAGTATATTTTAAATATATTTTTGTAAGGAATATTCCATAAACACTGAAGTTTGGGAAATACGAGGCGTGGTTTAAAATTAAAGGTCGATCATTAATAAAATGAAAATAAATGAAAAATATGACAAATTTATTAATGGTTAATTCATCGTTGCTTCCGATTGAAACCGCGTCCTTGGAAGCCAATATTCATGGACAATGAAATATCTACAAGCCAGAATAATTTATTAATTATTTAAAAAATGTAATCGGTGTCCCAAAATTAACACAAGATTTTAATTTGTCGCCATTTGTGCAGTAAAGTGTTAGCACCCTAAAAAAAACAATTCGGCAGCTGACAGTTTATGGTTAGTAAAAATGGAGCGTTACACGATAGAACAACCTGTCTTCATTATTGAGCAATATTTCAAAAATAATGAAAGCTTGGAAGCCGCAGTTGGAAAATTTCATACAAAATATGGTCGGAATAGTGACTTCATCAACTGTGAAGAGATTAATTGAAAAATTCAGGGAGACTGGATACAAAACCTATACTAAACAATTACACAAAATCTCCTTTCAATCATGACCCTCCTAATCAAATTAGGATTTTCTCTTCACCAACAAAACTGTTAATTCCCTTATTCGAAAATGTGTACTCGTCTGTTTACATAATTTTAAAAGTAAAAGTTGGGTTCTCTAGACACATGTTTATGTACCAATGCACAAACTGCCATCTTCTCTCAGCATCACTTTCATTTAAATGTTGAACAAGTCAAATCTTGATACATACATATGTAGATATGTATACTATTAGCGTATTATTTACTAATCTTATAAACTATTTCATATGGCCGCAGTGTATGCTTTCTCAAGATGTGATGAATTGTGCCATTATAAAATGTGAATTTAAAATTAATTATAAACTATATAATATAATAATTTTATAATGAATTTTAAATATGTTAACCAATTTAATGAAGTTTTAATTTGTAATTTAACATGTTCCTAACATACCTACATGTTATTTTTACATTTCCATGCTACTATCTATTAGACTACAAATATTATACACCATTGTATTTGGAATAAATAACAATATCAGATTATATAATACTAACAAGTCTAATGATGTAGATAAACTATGTGTGAAACGTCAAACGTCAGAAATACGAGGATAGTTTGACAAGTAGTGAGAATGACACATAGGTGGCGCTCTAATTAGTAAAACAAATGCACTGTAATTTAGATTGCCTATTTATATGTTTACGTTCCGATATAAATCGGTTAATTAGTTTATTTTTGACAGCTGATTGAAAAAGAAGCAACACGTCGTTTTGTTAAAATGGAAAAAACAGAGTCTCGTGCGGTGATTAAATACTTCGTAATTAAGGGTATGAAAGCTACCGAAATAAAGGATGAGTTACGGGAAACATTAGGTGAATCTGCTCCATCATCCGTCACAATAAGTAGATGGGTAAATGAATTTAAACGTGGTAGAACAAGCTGTGTTGATGAAGTGCGCTCTGGAGCACCCAAAACTAAACACCCGAAACTAAACAACAGTCGAAACAATGGTTAGAACGTGGTTCTGCACCTCCAAAGAAAGCGAAAACCACTTTATCGGTAAACAAGGTGATGGCATCAATTTTTTGGGATTCAAAATGCATTTTGCTCATTGATTACCTTCAGAAAGGTGCCACAATAAACAGACAATATTATGCAGAACTTCTACAAAAATTAAATATTGAGATTCGTGCTAAACAGCCAGGAATGGCAAAGAAAAAGATTCTGTTTCACCAAGACAACGCTCCCTCGCATACCAGCACAGTTGCGCTGTCCAAAATCCACGAGTTGCATTCCCAATTAGTACCGCATGCGCCTTATTCGCCGGATCTAGCCCCTTCCGACTTCCACCTTTTTCCAAAGTTGAAAACGGCACTAGGTGAAAAGAAATTTTCGTCTAACGACGAGCTTATCATCTTCGTAAATGAGTATTTTGCAAGCCTTCCGGAATCGCATTTTAGAGATGGCATAAGGGCATTGGAGCACCGTTGGAATAAATGTATTGTTCTTTTAGGAGAATATGTAGAAAAATAAAAATTATTTTGTATTTAAAAAATTCGTTTTCCTTTTCCATTCTCACTATTTGTCAAACTACCCTCGTACATTTACCATATTGATTGAAGAGAAAGTTACCGATGATTCATCGGTAGACAGTTTTAATTAATCCGCAATGAATTAAAAGATTTTTACTATTTTTTTTTTCCTTCGAATCTACAAAATCTAAATTCTAAACTATACCTTGTAATTTAACATTATTCCTAAATACATATATATATATATATATATATATATATATATATATATATAAAATTCAATAACTACATTAGCAAGAAACAATTATTTCTTAATCTGCAAACAATTAGCCAGGTATATCATAAATATTAAAGAAAATTGCAGAGGTAATAAAATTAATACTTAGCAATATTATTTTCCATTGTGCACAGAGTCTTATGAAGGATTAACCATGTCTAAGTATGCACGGTAGTCTTTATGGTTTGCAATTGCTGTAAAGACCATTCACTTTAATGCACAACCTTCCAGTAATTCAAATTATGGGTTTTCCCAGGTCTCTTGGAGGGTTATGCATTAGTGTGATGTACTTTTATTTAAGTGCATTTAGGGAATACATTTAAATTTGCCATATTATTTTATATTAGTGGTTTACCATTAGCAAAGTAATAAAATAATATTCATTAAATGACATTTATTCAAACTGTTGATGTGGTCCGAAGATTTTGGAAATATAGAAATTAAATAATAATAATTTTTGTTAATAAATTAAATGACATTATAGAAGTTGTGAGGTACATTTATTTACATATAGTAACCTATTTTTTTTAATTTATTATTATTATTTTTGTTCTATAATAATAGTAATAAAAGTTTGTTTCCATAAATAGATATGGTATTCTATATTTATGTATTTGTTAAGTCCTTATTACATTGAATTTTAGTATTCTGAAAACGTTCTAAAGTGTTTCGACTTTGTCATTAGTCAATTTGTGGTAATTACGTGATTAATGTAAACGCATCATAAGTGACTTAAATTGCTGTTATTTTCTATTATTTTTATTCAAATAATTTAGCTAAATAATATATTGTAAAATAATATATTACAATCATCTCATGTTTTAATAATTCCTTCAGATGATATCCTAAAGGAATCTTTAATTATACCAAACATAACATATAGTTGTGTAACTCAAAATTAAAATATACAAAACGAATATAAACTATGGACGTAACAAAATTAAAAATAAATTGATTGGTATAATTCGTTTTAAGATATTTACTTTAATTTAGCTAAGTAGTCAGGTTGGTACTTTTATAACATCCTCTACGATGAAGGCTTAATAGAAAGTAAACACATCTAAGATGTGAGCAGCTCCTTATTTTAATAGTCAGGGTAGTATTAAATAAATTGTGTCTAAGCAAGCCAACTTGATTTGCTTACTTTAGTGTATTAGTTCTGGGAATTAAACTTAATATCATTACTCATCATCGTATAACTAATGCTACTTTATAGCTTTTATTTAAGTATTAGAGTCCATACAAAATGTCGTTAGTAGCAAAATATAAATTGTAAGGTGAGAAAGCATATATTTTATTATAAAATAATGTGGAGACCTTGGAACGGAGATATGGAAGGTGAGCAATATGAAAGAAATAACGGTAACTGTAACTCGGTAACGGACAACATAAATAGTGGCGCTAAAAAGATGCATCTGGTAGTTCAAGCAAAGCAAATCCTGTTAAATATTTATAATTAGTTACGAGAAGAAAATGCAGAAGTTACAGAAAAGGTCATTATAGAAAGAATATCCAAGTTATCTGATGTCTGCTACAGCACAATGTACGAGGGTAGCAGTTTACATTTCAGGAACTGGCAACACTGACAGTGTTGCCAGTTCCTCCAATCTGATGATTGCATCGTGAAGTTTGTCATTTTTGACGATATATTTACCTTGACAGTAGTAATTATCCGGTCGCTATTTCTATTGTTGACAGTAACTTGAAAATTTTATGTCAGCGAAAAAATGGAATTAACTCGGGAACATTTTTGGGCAATCATTTTCCATAACTTTCGGCGTGGTCGTCCCATAAATGTGTCGGAAAACATTATTTCAGTAGCCGAATTGATAATGCAAGACCCTCATGTGACATACCGTGAGATCGAGGCATCTCTGGGTATTAGTAACGCCAGCGTGCATAAGATTCTGCATGAACATCTAGCCGTTAAGAAGTTATGTTCACGTTGAGTACCACATAATTTAACAACCGCTCAAATCGGACTCGCATCGATTGGTGCCAAGAAATGCACAAAAAATACAATGGCGGTGCTTCAAAGAAAATTTATAAAGTCGTCACAGGTGATGAATCTTGGATCTTTACGTATGAATCCGATAGTAAACAGCAGTCGACTGTGTGGCTACCCAAGACGTGCCAAACTACCAAAAGCCGTCCGCGCACATCTAAACAAATGGTCGCCTGTTTTTTCGGAAAAACCGGTCACGTTGCAATCGTGCCTTTAGAGATATAGAACGGTCGATTCCAAATGGTACACAACTATTTGTTTGCCAAAAGTTTTTGAAGAAGTCAGCAAAACAAACCGAAAACGGCAGATCATTCTCACAGGTCGGTTCAAACAATTGAATAGGTGACCGGGCAAACATTCAATTGATGAACTATCCGCCGTACAGCCCTGACATAGCACCCTGTGATTTCTTTTTGTTCCCATACGTGAAGAATAAACGTCGTGGTCAACGGTTGTCAACGCCGCAAGAGGCAGTTGAGGCATTCAAAATTCATATTTTGGAGAAAGTGCCTTCACAGTGGCAGATATGCTTTTCAGATTGGTTTAAACGAATGCAAAAGTGCATTGATTTTCAAGGATAATATTTTGAAAAGCAATAGAACTGTTTTCGATAACATATTTTTTATTTTGTTTGCTGTTCTTGAAATATGAACGGCTACCCTCATGTAATATAGTAAAGCATGACATTACGGAAAGGAGAATTTGAAGCGATAAAGGATCTTTAAGGAAAGTATCAAGTTGGGACGTCGATTTCATTCGATAAACAGTATTTAATATGTACAATCAGAATGAAATAGGCACATTAAATATCTTATGGCACTTATACATTATTTAGTCAAATTTCTAACTTCATTATATGACGTGAAATTTACAGTATATACAGAATGATCTTATAGTAAAATTTATATTCACGACAAATTTGCTTTATAGCAACAATATTCATGTTTATAATTTATTTTTATTATTTTTTGATTGATTTTCGTAATTAAAATATCGACTTTTGTTTACAATACAAACATTACCCATTTATTTCTTATTAATTGCATTATACCTGAAAAACATAAGAGAAAGTTTTCCTTAAAATACAAAGTTGAACAAACGCAGGTAACCTTGAATTAAATAAATCTTTTTCGCATAAGGAAACATATTTTTTATTCAAGATATTTTTGTTTTTAATAATTTTAACCACCTATATAATATAAGCATTGTCAATAACGATAGATTAATTTACAATTAACGTATTAAAACGAAAATTAGCATTAATTTTCCATTCGCCACTTGCACCACTCGTTTTCCCAATAAAATTACCCACTTTACTCAATACATACTAAGTTTTGCTACGCCGAGGAAGACTAAAATGTTTTGAATACATTCTAAATATAAATAAATATGTAATTCATATTTAAAAACCAATTTAAATTTCGGAAAATTGTTAAATCTAAGGCTATTAAAGGATTGTAAAGAATAATGGCATTAAAACATAACACTAAGATTCGTCTTATATTATTTGATTCATTAAATGACATTAGTATAAAGCAAGGTGACTTCTTTCCTCTTTTACTGTGGTAAAAGGGTCTTAAATATAATTTATAGACCCTACGAACAGTTAATAAACGGCAATAATCAATGCTACATCAATAAATTATAACGCTCGTCATTTATTAGAGTTGTTTAAACATGTATACATACGACGGATGTTCTAAAAATTTTTGGTAAGAGTCTGTACAAAAAAACAAAAACGTTCACGTCAGTCGACGCCAATTCCTTTCATTTTACAGTTGTAATTTTATTTGAATAAAGTCAAAGCAATTTATTATTATTGTTATATGTCGTACGTTTTTTAATAATTATATAGAAATTACGTAAAATGATTTTCGGGTTTTATTTTTTCCGATTTTAGGCGATGATTATATGGCTTATGACCACTTCGTGACTTCCCACTTCGGGACTTCTTACAAATATTTCCCATTTCGTGACACTACCTAAAATGATACCTTCGGCGTCTCCCATTTCGGGACCCGATATTAAAGGAATGCTATACATCATAAACATAGACAAAACAACTACACATTTGAGATCAAAAATTGTTTTATTTACGTCAATCTAATTTTAAATAAGAAAATGTGTCAAATATTTACACAATATCACAGAATTATTTCAATTAAAAACCCAACTCAACCCAACATTAGATTTCCCTATAATAAAGTCAGAAACACTTTTAGATATAGCCTAAAAATGCAAAAGGACATGACAATTAAACTATTATCTAGTCTAATCCCTGATACGCTCAATGCTCCGGTATAGGTGTCACCAAATGGGAACGCTAGAAGTAATAAAAAAGGGTTGAGTCATGAAATGGGAACAAAGCAGGTAAAATTTCGCCGTGTCACGAAATGGGAAGTCCCGAACTGGGAAGACACCGATTATATAACCATAGCCGTTCGAGCCTAGTGGTATTAGTCCATTGTTAGCTAAAATTAGTCAGTTGTTAGAAGATGAATCAAGACTTGAATGACGTGCAGTATTTATCTGTACTGAAAACATTATTGCCACAGAAAAGATAGTTAGGGATTATCTATTATCCATTGCGAGGTTCAAGAAGAATTAACTATTCTACCATACTTAAAAAATAGCATTTCAAACAAACATCTTCCTGTCAGGAAGTTGACAATTCGATAGATTACACTTTATTAACCGAAGAACAAGCATAGTAGACTGAAGTTCTGCAATTGATTATTCATTCACCATACAGTTTAGGTTTTACCTCCAATGATTTCTATATGTTACCGCTGATTATTAGTTTGATGCAAGGAAAGAGACTTTTTGACACCAATATGGCGATTGCTGAATCTTCGACATTTTGATGGATCGTAAAGCGAAAAGTTCTCTTTGTTTTGAGAAGTGGTGTGCCAGAACAAACAAGTGTATTTTAGTTAAAGGGCAGTATTGGGAAAACAATAAAATTATTTTCTTTAAAAATCTTCTGGTATTGTTGTAATTGCAATTCTTTAGAACGGCCCTCGTATATTAATATAAGTATTGTCATATGTATTGATACTAGAATCGTACTTGACGTTTATTTATAGACAAGTAAAATGAAAGCAATACTAAAAATATATGACTAGTATCTTAGAATTCGCGTTTACATATTAACAAATGATTCATGCTGTTAAATGCCCTAAACGGATCAAGTAAGAAATACTGTAATCATCAGGAGGGATGGCAAGTGGTGTAGTTGCGCCGTAGTCTCTTTTAGAAACGTACACGCCCTGTGTAATCCATGCCGGCCATGATATTTTCAAATTTTATATTAAACCTATTGCAAGACCTTCCACCATTTATAATGCTGCCTCAACCGCTCGCCAATTCTCCTGGCGTGTATTGTATATATATTTAATTTCAAGCGAAAAAAGAAAATTTTATTTATTTAATTTACTACATTGTATGATGAATATTTATAAAAATGCATGCAAGCTTGACTGTAGACATACGAACGTATGTTAGTGCCGTTTTTGTATAGACGATCAACAAAAAAATCTTTAACTTAGATATTAAGTTACTTTCAAACCCAATATACACTTATAATTCTGCAAATTCGTTGTCGAACATTCCACAATACTTAATCTGAAAATATTTTAAAATCTCCTTAAGAGTTTTACAATTTAACAATGCCGCTGACAGTGGGTATATTTTCGAAAACTTCTCAATTGCCCGTCGCTTTAACTTCCCCTGTTAAGCTGCAGTACTTAAAATAATCTTTCTGATGTTAGTTATAATGCCAAAATCCATATTTTCTCTTAATTCCTTACGGACAGATTTCTCTTAGCATATTATTTAAGGATGATAAAATATTTCATTTCTAAAATTTAATTACGTCATATACTTAATTAGAACAGGGTGGAATGTATTATTTAATCTAAAATTTAAACTGGTAATTGGATATTTAAGAGAATAGGTGCTGTGACTGAATTAAATGCATTATTAAGATAGATATCGTTCTGAGACCTCAAACTAGTTACATTCTTTATTGATGAGACACACAACAATGTGCCGCATCAATGAGAAAGAAATACGTGTGCATTCTCATACAATAAGAAAGAAATACGTACATATGTGTTTAATAGGGCCATATTCTCATAGCTTAGTCATATTATGACTGTAAGTATTTTAACTTTTCGAATATAAACCAGAAACATATCTTGGAAAATTTTAAGAGATTCTCTTACATTTTAATAAAAAATCAGTACGAACTTTTCCTACTTGTCCGTAGGTAAATAGATGATGGCTCGTTTACTTTCTTACAGTTTAATTCATTATAACTACGTTCTACACAATCTCTCGCAGAGAAAATTGAACTTTTTTAAGATTTAAACCAAAAGCTTACTATTCTGGTAAAATTCATTCATTTTATTCAAAGTAGTCGCCTTCGACTTCAATACAACGTTTTACAGAATCAATTATATCTGTACTTTCATTGGCAAATATAGTTTGGAGAATAGATAGAAATCACAGGAGACCAAATCCAGTGAATACGGCGAATGGCTGATGATTAAAATGCCATTTGTTGTTAGAAAATCAGTGGTAAGTGCCGAGCGATGAGATGGTGCATTATCATGCAACAAACGCCAGCTACGAATTTCACGATATTGAGGGCGTACACAACGAATACCCTCCAAAAGACGCTTCATAACACCAAGATAATATAAAGCATTGACTGTTTGACTGGTTGGTACAAACTCTTTATGCACTATGCCTTTCTAATCATAAAAACAAATCGACATTTTCTTCACTTTTTACTTTTCGAAATGACTTTTCTTTCTTCGCATAGATGCTTCCATTCAAGAGCTTTGACTCTTGGTCTCTGGATCATATTGAAAACACCATGTCTCATCGCCAATTACAATAGAATACCTGAAGTTTTCGTTTTTTTTTTTGAGTATTTAATCAAATATATACAATGTTGAATTCAGTTAGCTTGTGCGGTACAAACCTTGCACAAATCTTTCTCAGGCCCAAACGCTGTGCTAATATGCAATGAATTGAATCATTGGATATTTTTAATTCCATTCTCATGTATCACAATGTCACCTATGTCCCTACGACCGTCTTTAAATCATTTACACCACTTATACACACTCGTACGCGATAAACACGCATCACCATATACTTGTTTCATCAAATTGAACGCTTCAGTAAACGATTAACCGGGTTTAAAACAGAATTTGATATTTGCTCTTTGTTAAAAATTAATTTTTCGACCAATGCCAAGTACACACTGTGACTTTATGCGCAATTTCTCTGCATCTAATGATGCAAATGTCATGACATTTTGTGAAAGATTTACCTTACCGACTCATTTTTTTAATACGAGGATAGTTTGACAAGTAGTGAGAATGACACATAGGTGGCGCTCTAATTGGTAAAACAAATGCACTGTAATTTAGGTTTCCTATTTATATGTTTACATTCTGACATTTAGATAAATTGGTTGATTAGTTCATTTTTGACAGCCGATTGAAAACGAAGCAACACGTCGTTTTGTTAAAATGGAGAAAGCAGAGTATCGTGCGGTGATTAAATACTTCGTAATTAATTGTATGAAAGCTACCGAAATAAAAGATGAGTTACGGGAAACATTAGGTGAATCTGCTCCATCATCCGCCATAGTAATTAGATGGGTAAATGAATTTAAACGTGGTAGAACAAGCTGTGTTGATGAAGCGCGCTCTGGAGCATCCAAAATCGTGACTTCTAAGGAAATGATTATAATTCATAATATTATTACGCAAGATCGACGACTCAAAGTGAGAGAGATAGCAGATATGGTAAATATTTCAACAGAACGCGTACACCACATTTTAACGAAAGAATTGGGTCTTTACAAGCTTTCAGATGGGTGCCGCGATTGCTTACGACTGATCAAAAGTTCACTCGTTTGCGCATTTCCAATGAGTGTTTGGATCTTTATAAGCGGAACCCGGTTGATTTTTGTAGGCGATTTGTTGCTTGTGATGAAACCTGGATACACTACAGTACACCCGAAACTAAACAATAGTCGAAACAATTGTTAGAACGTGGTTCTGCACCTCCAAAAAAAGCGAAAACCACTTTATCGGCAAACAAGGTGTTGGCATCAATTTTTTGGGATTCAAAGGGCATTTTGCACATTGATTATCTTCAGACAGGTCCCACAAAAGACGGACAATATTATGCAGAACTTCTACAAAAATTAAATGTTGAGATTGGTGCTAAACGGCCAGGAATGGCAAAGAAAAAGATTCTGTTTCACCAAGACAACGCTCCCTCAAATACCAGCACAGTTGCGATGTCCAAAATCCACGAGTTGCATTTCCAATTAGTACTGCATGCGCCTTATTCGCCGAATCTAGTCCCTTCCGACTTCCACCTTTTTCCAAAATTTAAAACGACACTAGGTGGAAAGAAATTTTCGTCTAACGACGAGCTTATCATCTTCGTAAATGAGTATTTTGCAAGCCTTCCGGAATCGCATATTAGACATGGCATAAGGGCATTGGAGCACCGTTGGAATAAATGTATTGCTCTTTTAGGAGAATAAATTGAAAAATAAAAATTATTTTGTATTTAGAAAATTCGTTTTTCTTTTCCATTCTCACTACTTGTCAAACTACCCTCGTAGATGGCGCCACTGAGAATTACAGTTTTAAAAAAAGTTCGGTTATCTTTGCGATAAACTGTGTAGATAACTGGTGCTTTTAAACATTACAATAATACTTCAGAACTTTTGCTTGGAAAACAAATTGCGGCTAAATACTTACTTAAACAACACCGAAAATTCTAGAATCCATATTTCGAAATGATTAAAAACTTTAATTTCTGCATCTCCAATTGCGTAGAACTAAATACCTTAAATTTTGGTGAATTCTCTCTTCACAATTTGTTGCCAGAGAAGATTTTTTGTAGAACAGATAGGCAAGCATCAATCTCTTCGAGGTTACAATAATGATTTTCTAATAATTTTCAAAGCCGAAATTTAATTATCTTAAATATCAGTGTAACGCTTTTTCCATTGATGTGGAAATTATATAGCTTCACTACAAGAATTATGTTCTTTTGTATTTCAAACACCAGATATGGTATTAAAAATGATGTATCATAAAGAAATTATTCTGAAACAATTCCTCTAATTCATCTAATGATTTTATACTAACAATGCAAAGATCAAATATAAATATAAAATATAGTCGCTAACATACCGTACGTATATTAGAAGCTTACTGTAAAAGTTTGAACAAATTTATTAGAATTACAATGATGTACAGTCCCTGGCACCAGCTTGATAATTAAAATTTCTTTACTTAATCTAATGTAATTAAGAAAAAGTGAATAAATCGAGAGATATGTATTTAATATATTTCATTTAAAATTACTGTACTAAAATTATAATTAAGAAAAAATTATTGGTAGTGATGGCCATGCGACCGAATCTTTTTCTTTATATATTGTTGATGGCCATGGTAATAATTTAATATCTAACACTCGACAGTATTTCAGTCAATGTTCCTGTATGACGCTGTTTAGACCTTGTTCATTTTAACTTAGTGAGTTATTTGCGATATGATTAGATGACATGGGACGAGCAAAAGACATATCCAGTGAGAAAAATATCTACTTTTTTCAATACAAAAAAGTACCCAAACGGCGAACAATGAACGAAACATATTTCTGCTTTAATCGAAGAAAATATTCTGAACACAAGTACCGGATGCTCATTTTGTTGCAGGAAAAGAATGACTACGGCATGACTTAATCGATATATCGTAAAATTAGTGGAAAAAACTCTAGACGGTCAAGAAAATTTTCTCTGAATAAGGACACGAATTATCCGCGGGAACAATTCGCAGACGCTTGTGCGAGAGTGCTTCGAAATATAGAGTCCTGTTAAAAAACCAAGGCTTAAGCGTCTGGAATGAGGAAAGCTCGTTTTCGATCACGAAAACTACGCAATAGAGGACGAGAAAGGTAAGATTAAAATAAGGACATACGCGAATAATATCATATCTCCCTCTCTCGACCAATACTACCAATGATAAACACTCTGAAGGAAACGTTCATTAATAACACAAATCAACCTGACGATTCGTGCATTCGATGAAACATATGTAGTTGATAGAGTGTTATTAATAATAGAATGATTCCTTTTTAACATTCTTTAATTGGCATAAAGCCTAGACGAAAGTTTCTGTCTATTACACATGATAAACACTCTGAAGGAAACGTTCATTAATAACACAAATCAACCTGACGATTCGTGCATTCGATGAAACATATGTAGTTGATAGAGTGTTATTAATAATAGAATGATTCCTTTTTAACATTCTTTAATTGGCATAAAGCCTAGACGAAAGTTTCTGTCTATTACACACTGGAAACGTAGTTTCCGATCTATGTGAGATAGAAGCGTTCTTGCTTTGTCGGTCAATACATTTATGTATTGGTCGAGAGAGGGAGATATGATATTATTCATTATTTTCTGTATCGAAATGATATGATAAACACTCTGAAGGAAACGTTCATTAATAACACAAATCAACCTGACGATTCGTGCATTCGATGAAACATATGTAGTTGATAGAGTGTTATTAATAATAGAATGATTCCTTTTTAACAAGGACATACGCATTTATTAATAATAAAAAAACTTTTTTTGCTAAAAATCTGTTGTGTTGCGATGAATTGAAAATAGAGACGTTAATAGAAAGGACTCAGTTTATGAGACGACGAAGTTCTGAACGACAGAATGAAGCCTGCGCTGTGAAAGGTGCCAGTTATGATCTGGTCTTGCATAACGTCGAAACGTACCGACTCCTGCAGTACTATGAAGACACAATGAGGTAAAGACAATAAAATCTGTAGCGAACTTTTTGGAGTCGGTGAGTTTGCCACTACTTCCATGGTCAGAATCTAAACGCTATTGAAAGTATGTGGAGCGTATTGAAATCGATAGTCTATTCATTGCAAAACATCGCCATTCAAGAATTAAATGCCAATATCCAAGATGTGTGGAAAAATGGTCATATGATTAAGGAGTTAATAAAAGTTTGCTTGGCAAATATGACGAGATGTATAAGAGTAAAGAGTGGAATTATGAAATATTTTTAATTTTCTTCGAAGCATTTCTTTCATATTACAATAAACAATTTTCATTGAAATCTTTATTTCGTTATACAACGAAAGACGTTATATTTGCCGTTGGCTTTAATACTTTGGCCAGAGACCTGTATACGAGGTGTGGCTGTTAAATAACGAGATTGGCGCTGATACAGAAGAAGTACGCATGCGCCAAAGGCCAACGACTGACAGCTATTTATAGTGAAACCTTCTCTTTTAAATGCGGTGCTTCTCGCCTCTGTAAATAAATCAGTATAGCCGTAGCCTCCGTTCGCATTAGAGTTTTTTTTTTGTTTCACCGGGAAAATATTAAGTGTAACAATAGAGCAACGAATTGTTGTGAAATTTCACATGAAACTTGGAAAAACCGCTACTGAAACTTATAATTTATTGAAAGAAGTGTATAGCATTAAATGCCCATTACTACCTTCACGTTCTTGCTCATCTCCGTGAAAGAATAAGGAAAAAACGACCCGAATTGTGGAAGGACAAGTCATGAGTTCTCCACCAAGACAATGCACCGGCTCATTCCGTTTTGTCAGTCAAAAGATTTCTCGCCAAGTACAGCATCCCAGTGTTAGACTATCCGGCTTATTCGCCGTATCTTGCGCGGTGCGACGTCTATATGTTTCCTAAGGTGAAATCTGAATTAAAGGAAACAAAATTTGAGTCCGTTGATGCTGTGAAAGCGAAAGCGGCACGCATCCTGAAGGAGCTGACAGAAGAAGGCTTCCAACACTGTTTCGAAAAATGGAAGATTCGCATGGAGCGTTGTAGGGATAGAGTAGGGGTATATATTGAAGGTGATAATAAGTAAATATGCATGAAAACAAAATAAAATGTTTTACAGCGTCAGTATCGTTGTTTAATAGACACACCTCGTATGTATATAATATTTTTTTATCCAGATAATAAAATATTCCAGAAACAAATTTTTAACAAATTTAACAAATGTATTTGCACTATGGGCGACTTAATGTTAAGATTATACGAATTATTTATGAAGATGTATAATATGAGTAGAAACGAAACTCTTATTTTAATATTTTTGTTGTCATTTCAGTTACAAATATTTTAATTTTAAATTAAGACAATTTTTATTGAACAATTTCAGATTTTTTCAATGAAATCTTATAAATTGTATGAAGGAATAAATTTCGTTGCGCGACTAAGAAGAAACTTAGAAATTATTTTTAACTAAAATTTAATAGTCGTGCTCCAATTAATGGAAAATTTTAGAATCTTAAATGTTATTAAAAATTAGTTTTAATTCTCAAATGTAGTAGTAGCATTTGTGACAAATATAAGCGCTAAGTACGTGGTTATCTTTGCAACTTGAAAACGAATAATTGTAATTCATTTCCTTATTAAAATGTCGAAATCAATCGAGCGAAACAATCACGTTCTCCTTCTCGCACCCTTCAACATCATCATCGCCATTCTCGCTATCGTCCTCATCATGATCGTCATTATTATTGTTTTCCGGTTCCTTCCCAGGACTCATCCTTTTCTCACTCTCTGAAGACATCATGATCTGCAGCGTGCGGCGGCAACGGCGTCACGTTCTGCCCCCTCATCCTTCCTCAAAAACCTCCGACAAACGTCGCTTTTCCCTTTAACCTCCTCCTACTCCTCTCTGCACTTCCGATCCTCACTTCCTTCCGGAAACTTTCAACTTTACCGAATTTCATTCAGTCATACTATCTGCTCATTCTCGCCATTATCACCTTTCAGATAATAGAAAGAGGTCCCCCATGAACTCCTTTTTTTTCATTTTTTTGTCGACGTGGAAAAAATAAGATGAAAGAATTACATATGATAAAATAAAAGGACAAAAGCAACTGTTGTATCAGCGTTCAACTAGTAAATTCTTAATTGTACTTCTAGTTTATTTACGTATGTATTTTAAACTGTAATCTATTATGTAAATAATGTATTTATTCATTAAAATTAATGAGCACTAGCCAGGAAAAGAGAAAAATAAGTCTTATATTAGGTGCGCAACTAAGTTCTCGCTGTTTTTTTAAGAGATGGCTCCAGTAGTAAGTGCTGGTCGATTGTGATACAACCAAAACGTCATGAACTAAGTTTACACGTATGGTAAACAAACCGCTTTGACACATTAGTGATTTTGTTTTTGCGTCATATACTTTTGGTTATGTGAAAATGTCTGATTTTGTGCCAAATAATCGTCATTTGCGGGAAGTGTTGCTTTTCTTCTTTCATTCGAAGAAAACGGTAGCTGAAGCGCATCGAGAACTCAAAAAAGTTTACGGAGATGCTGCTCTAAGTGAAACAACGTGCCGTGATTGATTCTGTCGCTTCAAAGACGGTGATTTCGATGTTGGCGATCGTTCGCGTGAAGGAAGACCAAAACCTTCGAAGACGCTGAATTGGAGGCATTGCTCGATGACGATCCGTGCTAAACGCAAAAGGAGCTTGCTTCAGCATTAGGAGTTACCCGCCAAGCCATTTTCTAGCGATTGCATGCTTTGGGAATGATTCAAAAACAAGGAACTTGGGTTCCTTATGATTTGAAGCCAAGAGACGTTGAGCATCGTTTTTTCGCCTGTGAACAACTGCTCTAGCGGCAAAAAAAGGAAGGGTTTTCTTCATCGCATCGTTATGGGTAATGAAAAATTGATTCATTAGTCCAACCCAAACAGAACAAAATTATGAGAACTGCCCGGTCATGCTTCTACGTCGTCGGCCGGTTCGGCCTAATATTCACGCTGTGAAGGCTTTGCTGTGTATTTGGTGGGACCAGGGCGGAGTTGTTTATTATGAGCTGTTGAAACCAAACGAAATCATCAATGGGGGAACGGTATCGAACTCAATTGATGCGATTAAGCCGAGCACTGCGCGAAAAGCGGCCACAATACGAAGGCACGAAAAAGTGATTCTACAGCATGACGACGCTTGGCCTCACGTTGCCAAACCCGTTAAAACTTACTTAGAAACGCTCAAATGGGAGGTCCTACCCCACCTGTCACATTCCCCAGATATTGCGCCGTCCGATTATTACTTGTTCCGTTCGATGGCACATGATCTGGCTAATCAGCAGTTCCGCTCATATGAATACATCTCAAAATGGCTTGATTCGTGGATAGCCTCAAAAGACGAATACTTCTATCGTGACGGTATTCGAGCTCTGACTTTCTATAACTTTCTGAAGATGTGTGTCGCACAAATTTGGTAGATTCCCCAACTGCTTCGAGTGGTTACTTATCAATGAATATGACATGTGATTGAGAAATTAACAGTATAATTTTATACAAAGACGTTTTTCCATTCTCCAAAGGTAAAATGCTGATGTATCTTGGCCCATTACGGATGCTTTATGATAATTTTTTGGGCTAAACCCGTTTTTTCCGCAGGCCATCTATAGTTTAATCCAGCAGCGTAAGATTTGCTTTGATACGTTTATATTAAAGAGCCGTAAAAGATGTAGCAACTCTCTGACGGAAGCTTCCCTGTTTTGCAAAGTAATGTTAATAATTTCTTTATCCTCCCTTTCAGATGTTTAGCGTGGCCGGTGACAAAGTTATCGACCACCTGTTGAGGGAGATTCTTCTATAATAAGTGTTGTAATTCTTGCTACTCATCGGTGTGAAATTTTCTAGCAATTTAGCTTTGAAAACAGCTTGTCCCTAATAAAGTTTCTTTTCTAAATTTTTCAGTGCGATATCTTTCGTCTTGCACACGGCGCATAAGTTTGTTATAAAAATATAAAGCATAAAATCAGCCCAATAGTAATGTAACTATATGACACTAGACTAAAAACAATAAATATGTTATCATAAATACACTCTTCGACACTTCTGACAATTCCAAATAAATTTTACTCGTATTAACGCATCATATCAACTCTTTACCGTCCTAGAATTTAGTGAGCTTAGGTAAATATTATGAATTGAGTTCGGTAAGATTAGGGATTCTGAAACTCATACTACATATGATGTATATGTTTATATATACATATATTATTGCAGGCATACGTACACTTATCTTTCTGGGAAACTACAATACCATGTATTTAAAATACATTATTCATCATAACTAAGACCTGGATAACTTAATCACCAAATACTGTAAATCTAGTTTGCAATTGTGTTGGAATGGTATATGTGATTGACACAGACATTGCAGATATCTAAAAAAAATGAACAAACTCTTATGCATTAGAACACTCCGTTGTTAATATGTGGAAAGTAAAAAAACATCTCCTTGCAGACAAAAATCGCTGATCATTTGATGTAATTACTAAAATAATTTGGATTAAATCAGTAAGGGAAAAACAGAGGACTGGTTTAAACGAATATTTAACAGAAAAGACTCATAACAAGTGTTCCGTGCGCCAAACTTGTAGTTGATAAAAGCAAAATTACATTCCTACTTGTCATCGAACATTATACAGACAACATGCTGATCGATAATTTAAAAACATAAAAAAACACTAAAACCGTTATAAATTTTATTTCCAAATCCCTTAGCCAAATTAATAAAAAAAAACTCCTCATGTATAATCTTGGCGATTATACATCAAGTTCTAATAAACTAAATTATTTTGCATTGGTCAAATGGTTAAGGTTTGGTAAACATGCAACTGAAATAAAGCGGATCAGTCAACTTTTAACTTTTTCTGAGTTGTTTTTACTGTATCCAGTGTTTCGTTTCGTCTTCTATCCAAATTTTCATAAAGATGTTGCATAAAAACTCGAAATAAATAGTATCCACTACATTATTATCCAATCTAATGATTGCTTTGTTTTAGGTTAATCTTCCAACGACGTATCCCCAGAATGAAATTTGGTAAACTAATAATGCGTTTTTTGGTCAGCTATGACCCCTTCACTATACCATAAATACTACATACTTTTTTAGATGTCTCCATTATGTTTTTGCCTTACTTCGAATCCCAGATTATGCGCCGAATATGCATTTACGATTACTACATTCCAAAGCTGAGAAATTTGTTATCTAATTTCGATGTGTTCAGTGGCACTACTGTAATATGTATTACTCAAGAATTCTTACCTGCCACTAAGGAGTTCAAACTTATCAATTTTGATAAATCTATAAGACGATAATCTCATCATTATAATTTATTTCCTGAAAGAGAAATTATTTATGACTTGACTTAGAATATATCGCAATAAGGTTTTCTGTGTCGGATTTGATAATTTTTGACGTCGCTCTCCTCCATAACATAAACGAAATATCCGAGCATCAAGCAGTCTTCGTAATTTTAAGTTTAATCAGATTTAATACTTTGTTCTTTATCTAGAGTATGATATTCTTAACCATTGCTTCCCACATTTCCGTATTCAGGATTTGGAAGCTTCTGCTACAACGGGAAACACCAGTACATTTAATATTCTCATTTTGATCTCTTTAACAACATCATACTTTAGTAAATTCATTAAATGCTGTAATTTTATAGATTTATGTAAGTTTTAGTTTTTCTCTATTTTTCTTTCGTTCTTTAAAATCTTGTATTTGTTCTTCACTTTCCTATACTCAATATTTAGTATCTATAATTTGATCTTGGCAAACTATTGTCCATCTTTTGTCTGCCTCTCTGTGTATTTTGTAATTCTCTTCAATAATGAAGCGTCTTTTACCTAATTATATACTCTTTCAAGCAATACTTTAAGTTTTTGTTATTTCGATTATGCCTTTCGATTCCAATACATCAACAATTTTAGAATTCGATGGATTTGTTATTTGTCACTTCTTTAAATCTTCGTTGGCGTTTTGTTAGTGCTTTGTTTTTATTGAGTTTTAAAAACCATTAACTACGTCTTCTTCTTATCTTTTTTTATTGTCAACGTATCGTCTTCAAACTATTTTGCTAATTTCCGTTAATGTTTTTAGACTGACATAATATGTAAATACTTGTAAATTGTTCTTTTACATGTTGCATTTTCACATAGTTCCCTAAAGCTGGCCAAGTGTCTATAACTTTACATTCTTTTTGCACTAAAATTCAAGGTTATTTCTTCAAATATCAATGTAACGAGAAAACATTATCTCTGGCTTTCTCGTATTGAACTTTTGACCTTGATTATCGAATTTATAGAATCTAACACTTTAACTACATAATTTAAACGATTTTCAAAATTTTGAAATGCACTTGCCATAAATTTATTGTCTATTTTTTTGGGAACAAAAATAAACCAACAGAAATTGAGTGTCATATAGAAATTGCTAAACACAAAAAAAGTGGGTCGCCGTGACGTCGAAACCAAAACTTCCGGATGTATTCATAAATCCATTGGGGAATCGGACGATCCCGCGTTGTTAATGAAGGTTTCCAACCTTTCTGCGCTTATACACTCGACATCGACCCTACACTACATAGCGACATCCTCACCGTCTGTCTCAACAAGTTCGGCCGAGTCTTTCGGGATCCTTCATCAACCAGAAGGGCCAAGACGACGAATAAGACGAGGATTCTTTTATCTTGTTCGCTCTTAGCGGGCGGCAATGAGTTAGACGACCCGCGTTCATCTCTACTCCAGCTGTATCTCTTCTCTTTTTCGGCGTGCTCGGTGTGGCACGCAACAGCAGCACGCGTCATCCCAACGAAAAACTCCATGCGTAAGGTCAGGGATAAGAATCTGTGTTATTCGGTGTGCCTGGAGACCATTAAGAAAGAAGGCAACACGACCCAGGCTGTAAGTAGAGGAGTTTCTCTGTATGTGTGTATGTGTGTGTGCCCCCGTTGCGTTCGTTTTTGAAGAGGAGGAGCAAAGGCAGGGATAAAGAGAATTAATACCGCGGTCGCTGTGCATTCACGTCTTGTGTTTTAACGAGGAACATCACTTCCTCCTTTTCTTATTTATTCTTATTACGACCGCCGACCACGTTCGCTTTAGTGATGTGACTACCTTTTTCTCTGTTTATGTACATGTTGTCATTATGTAATTTTTTCTACGATCGCATCTGATGTGCCGCATGTTGAGGAGGTCAAAGAATATAAATTTCTAATTTCGGTTCTTTCTCGATCAACATTCTCTGTATTGTTTTATTATTACAATTAACAAATATAAATAAAGTTCCTGAATACAAATGAACACCTATTTCTACTTAATATTTTACCTTATTTACACGAACAATATTGTTTCGAGTTATGATCTTAAATCTGTTAATACCTATTTCATTAGCAAAAATTAATTAGTAAAATTCTGTATTAATGTATAACACTATGCAATCGATTTATGAGATTCATTCTTTGTTTCTCTAAGTTGAAATTCCTTCAAAATACAACTAAATACCAACCGTTATGGCCACTATGAATTCGGTTATATATGACAGAAGTAAATTAGCCATATTTACACTACCATAACGGTAGTGTAAATATGGCTAACGTAACGGTAAGTTTGGAAGCAGTAAGAAATTTTAGAAAAAAATATGCATTACGACTTTTAACTAAAGTTTATTAACCAACACAAAGTATATTGGAAAACAATAACATACAAAAAATAAGTCTCAAGAAATTAAATTTCATATATTACTTAATTTATATTTTTTTCATCTATACATGCATATGTCCCCTTTGGCCCGTATTACGGTTTCGCACATTCTGAGAATTCTGATCAATTTTTCGAAGTAAGTCGGTTCAATTTGTTGCCAGGCTTAATGTTAATAGTCCCACAATTGTTGAGCATTTTGTGGCTGCTGCGACCCATGACAGCTCAGCAGGAGATAAGTCAGAATTTTGAGGAAGTTAGATCATTTTTCGTAATTTCCCCAGCTGCTTTTCTTTCTTCAAAAAAGTTCTTTCATACTTTAAACTGTGTACTTTAGAACGTTATCTTGTTGAATTATAAACGGTTGGCCAATAATGCGACTTCCAAACGGCAATTCTTTGTTTTGCAGAATGTCCTAATTCTCTCCTTCTGAGAATTCTGATCAATTTTTCGAAGTAATTCGGTTCAATTTGTTGCCAAGCTTAATGTAAGTAGTCCAACAATTGTTGAGCATTTTGTGGCTGTTGCGGCTCATAACAGCTCAGTAGGAGACAAGTCAGAACATTGAGGAAATCAGATCATTATCGTAATTCCCCTGCTGCTTTTCTTTCTTAAAAAAAGTTCTTCCATACATTAACTGTGTACTTTAGAATGTTATCTTGTTAAATTATAAACGGTTGGCCGATAATGCGACCAAACGGCAATTCATGGTTTTGCAGAATGCCCAAATACTCTTCTTCTCGCATTTCTGCCAGCAAAACAACTCCAAACCATCGCATTTCCCCATCCATGTTTTACCGAAGGCACTAAACAAGCTTCATTTGTCTGGTCCTAGATGAACGAAAATTGTACATTTAGAACCGAAGATTTCAAATTTTGACTCATATGTCTATAAGACGGTTTTCCACTTCCATCTATCGCCCAATTTTGATGTTCTATCGCACATAGCAGTCCTTTTTGTTTGTGTACATGTTTTAATAATGTTTTTGTACCAAAATGTGTCCACTTAAACCTACAGCCAATAATTGCTCTTTTAAACCTCGCTCCTCGCCGGTTATTAAGACGTGTGGAAATATCTCCTGCTGTAGTAATTATGAATCTGTAATCGATAGCAGTTTTTGCTTGTTTCTCTTCTTATTGCCAAAGTGGATACCTTCCGGTGAAATTCCTATTCTATCAACTATTGTCCTTTTTGAATATCCCTGCTCTAGGAGAGTACAAATGGCAAAACGTTGTTCTAATGTTAGTTGCGTGCCTTTTGATTTATTATTCATGCAGTTGTTACATTATCAAATATAACAGTTTTATCCGTGGTTTTGTGTAAATAGGCTGTAAATTTAATTAACATCTGACAATTAATTAAATTTGATAAAAAATGAGACGCATGCTCTAATTTAAAGAAAAATATTAACAGCCTATTTACACAAAACCACGGATAAAACTGTTCTATTCCATAATGTAACAACTTAATGAATAATACTGAGGTATATGTACATTTAAGTACCGTACTTAGTGTAATAGAACCCTCGCCACAAATACCTTCATTAGCATAATGTAACAATAAAACGATTGAAGAGTGAATATTTCTTAGGATATTTTAAATTTTAAAGAAATATTTGAGGATTATGTGTGCAGGTACTTTAGTTTAAAATATACCTTAATGGTTTTATTACACCCTTATTTATCTTATGAAGAAATTTTATATTGCTTCCAAACTTTGTGACGGCAATGTATATCAACTTGTTTCGCGTAAAAATTTTGACAAAAAGCATTTGCACCTTCAAGGCACCGTCGAAACTTTATATTTTCGTTACAAACAAAAACAACTTTGAAATTCTTTTTCAATAACTCGTAATTTTGATTATTCAGAAAGTAATTTTTTTGTATAACCTCTTCCTAAAAATGTAGAAATGTGTAAATACTTTACCATACATAACATTTACAATGACTTTTAATAAAATAATACATACGTATGTCCAATATTACTTCTTGGCATATGAAATGCCGACTTCTCCTTTCATGCAGAAATAGTGCGCAATATCTAGCGATGTTTGTGATGACAGGAGAAATTAATAAGTGAATGACAATTGGCTTTTTTACATTATAAGATCGGTATTTACTTACATAATTTTTCAGTGCCATACTATACTCGAACTTCATCTCAATAACTTAATCGAATATATAGCAGAAAGTGCTAAGGAAGTAGAAAAGACTAAATCGGTTTAAGACAATGAAATTAACAATACTTTTGCTTACATTAAATAATTAGTACAAGATATAAAGGCGCAGGATATTTTAATTTTGCCATCTTTTTCATGGCAACGCGTGAAAATTTTTGTTAACTTTTAACATTTAAATTGACAGTTGGAGCAGTATTATAGTGAAACAGAATAAAGAAAGGGACTCCGACGTAATAAACACATGCGTGAACTATGTTGAAACAAATATTTGCCGTATCAATAGCGTAATGTTTCGTATCATCTATATAAACATGATAGGAATTAATGTGAATTCACGTCTCTGATCTCTGCTACTGATAATTGTCAGCGGGTGAACCAACATTCGTACATTGCGTTGCTATGTTAGAGTACCTTTCTCTATTTTGTTTTACTATAATAGAGTGTCTACATGGAAAAATTTTAAAATACACAAATTCGCAATTCATGATGCAATCTATTAAAGGACAAAACAAGTTTGAAAATTTGCCTAATATGTAACTAACATGGGGTGATAATGTCTCTTCGATAGACACACATTATTGCTATGTTATGTAATTTACACATAATGTTAATGATCTCCTGTAATATATATAATACATATGTATATATATAAACACTGATCAAGTTTTTAATTACTTTTTAATTACAAATTCTAGGTTAAGTGTATACTAATAGATTAATAAGATTTCATAATGATAAATTAAGTAAATGTTTCTTATTTAATTTATGGTAGTACATATATAGTAATTAAAACCCTCAAACGAATTAATCTCTTTTAAAAATTTTTATTTTTCAATCATTATAAATTAAATGTCTTTAGTATATAATTTATTGTATTATAATTTAGGTGTCTATTATACATTTCCAAGAGATGGTCTCACATATTGTGAGGTTTTCCTACGATGAAAATTTCACTGTCTTGAAAGAACGGAATTTTCAGGATTTTGATGTACATACATACATATGTATGTCTTAACCAGCATACTTAACAAATTAATAGACTTTTTTAGTTCAAATTTATGAAACTAATTATAATATTGATTTTAATGTGTTGTTAGTAAGTAAGTAATAAAAATTTTGACGTTTCTATGAGCTTACAATAAATCTTAGTATAAATAAATCCAATTTTAATTGAAATTTTTGTATTAGTGACCGATACCTAAAATTTTTTTTCCGTGTCTCTATAGTTTTCTGTTCACTATCTTTTAATTTTTCATTTTAACATTATTATTACCTTTTTCTTAGTTATAATTAATAATATAAGTTAAATTAAGGTTTACATACTTTAATTTGAACATGTATAATTTTCTCATTTAAATCTGTTCAAATCTAAATTTTAATACTAATTTTATATGGGTTTAAAAATCCACTTGTCGTCATAAACTTTAAAGGTAATTATGATGGAGCCTGTGATTGATTAACATAATCACTGAAGGTTGATAAATAACCCCTTTCCACTTTAATTTTCGTATCTGTATACGTATTTCGACAACTCATCATCAACAGATAATTAAACAGTGTCGCAACGGGAAAACTACGGCAAAAATATCCGTACGAAACAAATTCCGGACACGATCTGTACCGTTAAAAGCCAAAACAATTATTATACGCAGTGTGCGTTTCGGCTTTCAACGGTACAGATCGTGTGCGCAATTTGTTTTTCGTATGGGTATTTTTGCCACAGTTTTCCAGGTGTGACAATGTTTAATTATATGCTGATGATGACAACTTAGTTGTCGAAATACGTATACAGAATACGAAAATTAATGTGGAAAGAGGTTATATATCAACCCTCGGTGATTAAAATAAAATTTAAAGTTTCCTAGACTTTTTTTAATAATATAAAATTAATCTAAAAGACGATTTAAACATGAAATGAAACAATAATTTTAAAAACATTTAAAAGACAGTATCGAAATTTATCTTATGTAACGAATTACATGGTTCGTATTAAGATATATTTTAATAAGAGTTATAAAATTAATTATTTAACTGTTACCTAGTTTAATGTAATGTTAATATCACTACATATGGGTTAATTAAAAAAATAATTAACTTATACAAAACATTATATATTATAAAATAAAATAAAGTTTTTTAACAATTGTTATAATTTTAAACATTATTTAACTAATTGCATTAATGGTTAGAATAAGCAACTATTGTCATCTAATTGTCTATCTACAAATAATTACTTTTATTTTGTTTATAAATTCGTCACCAAACATAAACATAAAAAAAGAAGAAAAGCAATGCATAAATTTGAATATAATGGCTGGTATGTACATTTTGATATATAAAAATTACAAAATCATTATCAGTTTTGAATTGTCCGTCTTAAAATTTTATATTTATGCATGACAACATAACTCTACTTTTCTATCTTTTGTATATACAGACTTGTTCATTCTAGAATTAGATATGCGCTGTCCACAAGTGGAAAGAGTGCAGTTAGGTTAAAGCGCGCGAGAAAGGAGGATAGAATATCTCTCACTGGCAGTTTCGTTTTCTCCCACTTTTGTATTGCAAACAACTTCCCCTACTTTCTCGCGTTTATTTCAAGAATATTTTATTAGTTTCACGCCAAACGGCAAAACATTTCAAGAAAATAGCCATGTTTGAAAATCTTTTTAATTTTTAGAATTTTCTATTTCATTTATTTCAAGAATATTTTATTAGTTTCACGCCAAACGGCAAAACATTTCAAGAAAATAGCCATGTTGCATTTTATTAAAAGATTCAAATAAAATGCATCAAATAATTTATACAATTCAAAAATGTAGGTACGTATTGTCAATGCACGCGAGAAAGTAGGGGAAGTTGTTTGCAATACAAAAGTGGGAGAAAACGAAACTGCCAGTGAGAGATATTCTATCCTCCTTTCTCGCGCGCTTTAACCTAACTGCACTCTTTCCACTTGTGGACAGCGCATATCTAATTCTAGAATGAACAAGTCTGTATAGAAAAGTAGTTAATTTTAAAATAACTTTCTTCGCAAACAATATTTCCCAAAATTTCAAATAACTATTCACTCTCTGTCGTATATATATATATATATATATATATATAGTATATATATATATACCACCAACCGACCAACTTCTTACTTCTTACATGATGTTAAATGTCATACTTGAGAACATCGTAATATATGCAATGTCCTAAAACTTAATCTTATATAACCAGGTACGTATGTACATGATGAATTCAACTAGAATCATACGAGGGTAGTTTGACATGTAGTGAGAATGGAAAAGAAAAACAAATTTTTTAAATACAAAATAATTTTTATTTTCCAATATATTCTCCTAAAAGAGCAATACATTTATTCAAACGGTGCTCCAATGCCCTTATGCCATCTCTAAAATGCGATTCCGGAAGGCTGGCAAAATACTCACTCACGAAGATGATATGCTCGTCATTAGACGAAAATTTCTTTCCACCTAGTGCCGCTTTCAATTTTGGAAAAAGGTGGAAGTTGGAAGGGATTAGATCCGGTGAATAAGGTGTATGCGGTACTAATTGGAAATGCAACTCGTGGTTTTTGGACATCACAAATATGCTGGTATGCGAGGGAGCGTTGTCTTGGTGAAACAGAATCTTTTTCTTTGCCATTCCTGGCCGTTTAGCACGACATTTAATTTTTGTAGAAGTTCTGCATAATATTGTCTGTTTATTGTGGCACCTTTCTGAAGGTAATCAATGAACAAAATGCCCTTTGAATCCCAAAAAATTGATGCCATCACCTTATTTGCCGATAAAGTGGTTTTCGCTTCCTTTGGAGGTGCAGAACCACGTTCTAACCATTGTTTCGACTGTTGTTTAGTTTCGGGTGTACTGTAATGTATCCAAGTTTCATCGCAAGTAACAAATCGCCTACAAAAGTCAACCGGATTCCGCTTATAAAGGTCCGAACACTCATTGGAAATGCGCAAACGAGTGAACTTTTGATCAGTCGTAAGCAATCGCGGCACCCATCTTGCCGAAAGCTTGGAAAGGCCAAATTCTTTCGTTAAAATGTGGTGTACCCGTTCTGTTGAAATGTTTACCATGTCTGCTATCTCTCTCACTTTGAGTCGTCGATCTTGCGTAATAATATTATGGATTTTTATAATCATTTCCTTAGAGGTCACGATTTTGGGTGCTCCAGAGCGCGCTTCATCAACACAGCTTGTTCTACCACGTATAAATTCATTTACCCATCTACTTATTGTGGCGGATAATGGAGCAGATTCACCTAATGTTTCCCGTAACTCAACTTTTATTTCGGTAGCTTTCATACCCTTAATTACGAAGTATTTAATTACCGCACGATACTATGCTTTTTCCATTTTAACAAAACGACGTGTTGCTTCTTTTTCAATCAGCTGTCAAAAATAAACTAATCAGCCGATTTATCTAAATATTGGAATGTAAACATATAGATAGGCAACCTAAATTACAGTGCATTTGTTTTACCAATTAGAGCGCCACATATGTGTCATTCTCACTGCTTGTCAAACTATCCTCGTATATAATGATGTATACATGCAAATATGTCTTAATTAAAAGAAATAAAACCTTTCATTATCTTGTTTAATATGTAAATACTAAATAATATTGCATAGGTTTTTTTCTAGGTCAGTCTTATATTCTGTAACATGTATAGTGCAAGAAAAACATATATGTATGTTTAGAATCAATTTATAGGCATTGTAACCATATGTTAAAATGACTTAGATAGAAGGTTATAGTAAAGACATGAGTAAGATTAATTAACATTGTAATAATTATGCTTAAATTTCAAAAGAAAGTTCAGAATAGTGAGAAAATGATATTCTTATGAGAATGCATTGATTTCGAATAAATTTAAGCTGTAAAAAGGTGTGTATAAATACAAATCCAAATACACGAATGTAGCATATTACAAAAGCTTTAATTTTTTATTTAAAAATCAAATTTTTCATACAAATTTTTTTTTATTTTATATTGTTATTATTGATGTTGATAATTCATAAATTTCTTTAACAATAGCAATAATTTATTTAGGACAAAGAAGGCCAACATTCAAAAATATTATTAGAAATTGCAGTTCCAAGTAAGGTTTAATTTATGATCTATGACAACAATCGTAGAATGTAGTTAATTGGAAATTAATTTAGATTAAGCTACAGTTATTTTGTCTCCCATTTAAGTGTAAACTTATTGTTTAATTTTTTATAATTTTGTTAGTATAATTAATGTTAATAATGAATATAATTTTTTTTTATTTAGTAGTTAAAATTAATATTAATAATAGGAAATATTTGCATAAATTCATAAAATAAAAAAACTAAATTCAATTTATTTTAGTTTATAATTTATCTAATTCTAAAGAAAAAAAGCAAACATGATCAAAATTCAATATTAGTTTATTACAGCATAAGTTTGACTTTCATATAAATATTTCATTTATTTGATTTTAAATTATATTAGTTTGAGACCAATTGATGAATTATAAAACATTTAACAAAAATATCACGCATAAATGAATAGTGAAAGGAATTTAGTTTTCTATCTGGATCTGCGTATGAGCCATCATCACATACACAGAGTTTACCGCACCCAATGCCCTTTATATAGTTGTTTATTGTTTTCATAAATAAATATACAAAAATATTGAGTATAATAATATTTTAAAATAAAAGAATATACAGTCGCCTAAATATATACGTAAGTAAGTTTAATACAAGTAAGTTTAATATTTTATTTAATTATTTCACACACGTAAAATTATACATGTTTTATTGCAGTACTTTTATAATATTAAATCATAAAATTATACAAAACTATTCAAAATTAATCATATATACAGTATAGCAACAATTTTTAAAAATAAAAGGTTTTTTTCTAAAAATTTTCATTTTTAGAAAAAAAAGTGTTTCCGCCCGGGATCGAACCGAGGACCTTGTGCGTGTGAAGCACACGTGATAACCACTACACTACGGAAACGATGTACACAATACTTACAACTTAAAATAAATATATTTTCCTGAATATAATTCTTTGTAAATGTATTATTAAATTAAATAAAAATAATTAAAATCAAATTACTTATGCCTTTCAAAATTCTTTGATTTAAAGATTTAAGTTAATAATTTTATTTTTAAATAGCGAAACGCTAACATGGAGCCTGAAATGATTTTGTTTTTCAAAGTCGAATTTAAACTTACATTTCACTTTAATGTTTTATAACAACTGCAACTGGCAGTACACAGGTGACTTTAATTTCAGTGCGTTGCCAAAGCGACGGAGCTAAAACTCAATATCAGTACGGATTTGATCGAGACGTTTTTTTTTTGTATTTTGCACGCGCCTAGAAACGCAAAGAAAGATCGAAATTAGCCACCGTGCACTGACAAAGGGTTCACATTTTTGGCATTTCTGCGGCGATCAGTGCGGAAAGGCAAGGGCGACGGAGAGGGAGATTGGAGAATAGGACGCTTTTACTATCATCGAGTTGATTTGATCGTATATTCCAGTCAGTTCTATTGGGGGTTCCTTCGTGAGACCGAACCTTAAAAAATCGTCCGTGTGTGCTTGACATATCTACATGGATGTACAGGGTACAATTCGAAAGTTCTATGTCGAGTGCTCATGTACTAAGATATATAAAGCATTAATTGCAATGTATTATTTAGACGTTTAACTACTTACGCGAATTCTATTAAATAAGTATGTAAAAGCTTAGTATATTTTAAATTAAAATGTAAATTGTACGGTTCAAGTTAAGATTTAATCAAAAACTATGGATATACGTACATTATCAAATCATAAATACAGATCAGTATACGTAAACTAACCTTCATCAGAATTCGCAACATCATTGGATTTTTTGAAAACGAAAATTTGTATGCGTAATACATTTAGTACAGCTCGAGACGTGGTGAGGATATAAGAGAAGAATCTAGCGAATGATGCGTAGTTTATTTACAAAGACGTCTTTGTGTCCTCTATCTCGTATTGTATAATACAGCTGTTTGGCTGATGATGATTAAATTGTTCAAGATGTACATATATGTTTGGATATACATCCTGAACAAAGTAATATGTCTGCAGTGGGTAGTTTGAATTTTGAATATTTTTATCTTCGTATATGGGTCACACTTTTCCGTGTTTATGTGTCGAATAAATATTTGCAGTAACTAGGTTGTAGTACTAAACGATAAATTTAAAAAGTAAGTAAGGAGTAGAGCCAATCTAAGTATTCTGTTGTCAACAGATGTCATCACTTATCTTGTACGTATCTTCGTATTTTCAAATAGATGTGTATATTTACGATAGTAAGCCATTTATATCTTTTAGATATATATCTAGCGTACTTATACGTTAGACATCTTGTAAGTTTTGCATAGTGGGACATAGAGGGCGCCACTAATCAAAAGTCAGTACTAAAAATTAACCTCCATCTTTAGTTAGGTCAAATCCAAAGTTTCTGTGCAATACGTCTAGTGTTGTAGCTACAACCAACTGTCAAAGTTAACAAGTTTGTTGAAAAATGGAATTAAACCGAGAACATTTTCGCGAAATAATTTTGTATAATTTTCGAAGACATCAGTCAACAATTTCTCGTTGATATGGAGAATTCGAACGTGGACGGATTAATCTTAGCGACGATCCAAGAACAGATTCACCAAAAACGGAAGTCACTCAGAAAAACGTCGACGCTGTGCACAAGATCATCAACGAAGGTCGACATGTGACATATCGCCACATTGAATCATTATTGGGAATTCAAAGACCTTAATTCAAAAAATTTTGCATAAAGAATTGTGTAGAAAAAAATTAGATTGGATACCGCATCTCTTGACAGAATCACAGAAAGCAGCTAGGTTGAATTGGTATCAAAAAAACTCTAGATCGCTTCATCGCAGGAAACTCTAAAAACGTGTATAACATGATTCTTGTATTTACTCATACGAGCCAGAAAATAACCGTCAGTCCTCAGTTTGGATGTTCCAAGGAGAAGAAAGGCCGACAAAAGTCATTCGTTCTCAAAGTGTCTCCAAAAAGATGGTCGCGACACTTTTCTCGAAAGCAGGTTGTATAGCAACAATTCCTCTACGAGATCAAAGAACTGTTACTGCCGATTGGTATACAATCATTTGTTTGCCGCAAGTCACCAAGACAATGCAAGTTCGCACACAGCACGTAAGATAATTAAATTTTTAGCGCATCGAAACGTTGAATTGTTGGACCATCCTCCGTACAATTCATCGATAAGTACCAACAATTTCTTTACCTTTCCGAAAATCAAGAAGTCCAGTCGTCAGAAGGAGTAATCAATGTCTTCGAAAACTCAATTTTGACTGTACCAAGGAACGGATGTAACAACTGCTTTCAGAGTTGGTTCGAGCGCATACAAAAGTGCATTAATCTTCGTGGAGAATACTTCGAAAAACATGACGAATCTTAGAATATATAACGATGCGGAATCAATGTCGATGGACCAAAGGTCCATAAATTTGACTATTTCTAAACCCATAATACTACCAATACTTTCGCTAAGTGGGTTGTCTTTTAAGTTTTGCATATAAAACTATAATAAAACAGTAGATAGCTTTTAAAGATTTTATTTAAAAGCTATCTATGGGTAATGTGGAGAACGCAGCTAGTTAATATTAGGACTCTGCAGAGGACGATGCTCAAGACACCTTTTTCGATTGCGAAAGGTGGACTGAGTACAGAGAAGCTCTACAAGAAGAAGCTAAAATTATCAGGAAATTGCTAGGTTCGGAGAGAGGATATTGAAAACGAAGAAAAATGAGACTGAACCAACGGTGGTAGCCAATTAAGGCTAATTATAATGTGCCATCCTGAACTAATGCAAATAGTGGTTCTGGGATAAAGCTTTCACCTTGCCAAAATGAGGTTTACAGTGGATGTACGCCCTAGACAACAGGGAACTTGGTCTATTTTCTGAGTGCGTTAGGCATTTTCCTCACTAAAAAGAAAAGGAAAACTAGCAGCAGAGAAGCTTATATATTACTAACTACACTGGGATTGATTCGGCCTTTACTTAATTAATAAATACAGCAAGTGTTACAATTTTCGCTTATTTTATTTTAATTTTAATTTATGTATGATACATGACAATCGTTTCGCCAAACAGTGACTTCTTCAGATGTTTAAAGTAGACTAAATTCTAATTCATGGTAAGGGAGTGATACCTTTTACAATATGTAATAAACTAATTCGACTAATAAGTTAGAATAAGCAGATTTAGTAACGGAGACTTGTTTACGTCTGTTTGTTCGTCTATTACTTGATTATTTAAGATTATTGATTTCTAAACATTCTAATAAATTTAGTTTATGTCATTTGTTGCGTTACTGTATATTCAAAATTAGATGTATAATTACTATTAATTAAATGATTAGCGAAAAAAGAATTCCTCTTTTATTTATGTATGAGTTCTTGTATTCTGATATATGTTTATCGATAGTTCTTATATAATCGACATTAACACCTAAACAGGGGCACATTAACTTATAAACTCCAAACATACTGCTATTATGGCATATTTTTCAAGAGAATTATTAGGTCTAAATGCTACTTGTGGATTTTGTCGATTACTCTGTTAGACTGGTAGTTTCATATGTTACAGCTCCATCATATAATATTTCCAAAAAACTAACTAGGTTAATTACGAGCATATCGCATCAAAATATAATATTTAAAAATAGGCATGAACTTTTAAATAAAATTAAAGACAGTATCTTCTTCAGGGCTTCCGGGCTGGAACCGCGTCACTGGTATAACTGCCGTACCCACCCGTATGGGACATCTTCAGGGCTCAACTACTGCTACTGTCTGTCGCACTGAAACTGCTGTACGTTGATGGTGGATGGGTTTATATATGAGTAATAGGTCATGGGTCAATGGAGCATTACGGTTGCGATCGGGTTGTTTGGAGATGCAGGATTGCCAGGCGTTGTGTAAGGGGTAGCCATCATCACGAATAAGGTTATTGAGGTGCTTAAAGATCTCTATAGATTCACGGATTTTGCGACCATAGTAATGGTTAGTACAGGATAGGATCTTGGTAGAATTAAATTGGATATGGTGCCTATATATATATATATATATATATATATATATATATATATATATTGTATGTATTGTATATAGGGTAGATGGGCTTTAGAGAGGGGGAGAGATGATGGATGCTATGTATTGAATTGTGGGATTTTGGGATTAAGATGTCGATCTATGGTTTGTTGAATATTATAGTTGGAGAAATTATTGTTTATAAGAGCTTTGGTAACATGACTTAATTCCTGGGATAAAGAATGCTGGTCAGATATCTTGAAAGCTCTTTGGACTAAGGAATTGATAACGCCCCGTTTCTGGGCGGGATGATGATGGGAGAGGGCGTTAAGATACCGGTCAGTGTGTGTTTGCGATAAACTGAATATCCTAGTGAATCATCCAGACGACGACTCACCAACGTCAAGGAAGTCTACGTACCAGATTAAAGACAGTATTTTACATGACAATTAAAAACGATTTTGTTCAACATTAAAGGCTTAGTTTGATAAATAACCTATTAGATAAAAGTAATACAAATGTAGAAATTAAAAATAAAATCTTAGACTTGTGCTTCATACACATGTGTATGAAACAAAATTACTTTCAATTTAATAATACTCTAAATAACAGCAAGGAAGATTTAATTAATTATGGGGGACCCGTTTAAATGCGTTATTAGATGAAGTCTTTATAAACGAAACAAAAATGTCTTCTATTAACATTAATATGTAGAGGACATTATAGCATTATTATATTATAAATTACATAATACTACGAAACAAAAATGTATAGAACACTAGATTTACAACACATCCTCGTATCATACATGAACATTCGAACGTTTGTTGTAAAACATTGTGTATCGAAGTAGGTGAATCAGAAAAAAGAGAAATTGAGTCTGGGCTTCGTTAGTCAGAACGTTTGAATTTGCGTTGATTTGGATGAACACACGCATCTATTGTACACGCACACGTGACCGAATTGTTCTATTAGAGTAAAAATGTTCTCCTTCTGATCTATAGATTTTAGATTTTCTAAAAAAACATACTATGCATACCTGAGCACATACAATATTTAATATTAAAGTATAATAATAATAAAGTCTTTGTTGTCCAACGGAAACAATTTTTTACTTACAGGGTAAAATATAAAGTAAGAAAGTATGTAACAGTTTTCGACTGAAAATGGATACCAAAACAAAATTTGCTATAATAATTAATAAACGAAAAAGAAAAATTAATGAAAACTAGATGTAACTATAATCTTTAATAGTAAGAGAAAAAACAAAAAAATGAACAAGTAATATTATTATACTACACACAAGCCTGGATAGTGCATCATATACACCAAGGGAGCTTTATTTAAAATGTTGGTGTTGGCCTTGAGGATTGCAAAGCTAGTGGACGATCTTATGGGTCTAACAGGTACTGCAAAACAAACTCGCGAAAGTGATATAGGAGCGTCTATTTTGTTATTAACAAGTGTTCACATAAATTTAGAAGTCTACATCTCCCTTCTGTGTCGCTGCAAGAGCATTGAGTAATCAGTACGTCTTGGCGTTTATAAATGATCTTCTTTATGAGAAAGATACTTTTAAAAACGTTTTTGTACTACTTCCAAGGTAACGTGCTCATGCAAATAGAATGGGTGCCATATGATGGAAGCATACTCAAGTTTTCTCCTCACGTAGGCACTATATAAGGAGTTTAGAGCTAAAATATTGTCATAGTGCTTGCACGACCTTATTAGAAATCTTAGTGAGTTAGTTGCAGCACCATAAATGTACTTTCTTGACCCGTGAATTGAAGGGGAGAGTCAGACTAAACTCCCAAATCGCTTACCTCCGCTCTTCGCTCAAGTGTGGTGTTATTCAAAGCATAGACAAACTGAGGCTTAATTTGATTCCATTACTAATGCACCAATCTTTGATAATACATAGTTTCTTCTGCAGATTCAGATAATTCTCCAGATTAGACATCTCACGAAATATCATCCGTGTACGCCATTACATTACAGTCCAATCGTAATAACAAACTATTTATATAAATGTTAAATAATAACGGACCTAAATTTGATCCCCGAAGAACACCAGATGCCATAGTAAATGATTTAGTAGAAGTAGATATAATAGTAAAAGTTCTGTCTATTCAACAGTATATTGTGTCACTTCTGCCAACTGAGGAATAAATGACCGACCAGCAATAAATCCATGTTGTCGAGTCGCCAATATACATTTTATATTATAATATATTTGGTGGCATACAAGGTGGTCGAAAATTTTGGCAAAATTACTGAGAATACTGACTGACCTGTAGTTATATGTTTAAAGAATCTCCTTTCTTAAAAACGGACGCTATTCTGCTCGCTTTCACATTTTTGGTAAGGAAGACATTTTCAGGGATAAAGTAAAAATGTATCAAAGAGGATCACATAAAACTGGTGCGCAATCTCGAATAAATAAAAACTAGGGAGTCCATCAAGACAGACAAGAAATCGTAAATGAAAAAATGTAGATTAGTGCTGATGAAACTACAGACGTAAAAAACTAAGGTGTGCAATTATTTGGATAGGTGTCCTGAAAGCAGATAAACTAACACCACCATAATTTACTGCCTACAAAAGGCTGCAAAGTACCCATGCTAGATGTATAGTGCAGCTTGTACAGAGAACATTTAGACATTTTATTGTCAATAATCATGAGCCATTATAGTTTGTCACTGATGTAGGCAGCTACATATATGCGGAAGGCCGATCTTTCACTAAAAAGCGCTTTTCCAGAATTACGATATTATTTAATTGATAGTAGAAAATATTAGGAAGAGTTACCTATACACAGGAGAGCAAATCAAGCGCGAAACAGGTTTTTTTAAATCACTAAAAAGGAGTTACGCAGAATTTGTCCAAGAGTTCCTCAGCCTCCTGAATTAATTCTAACCAGATGAGACTGAAAACAGCGTTGTGCGGTCATATGTATTTTCATCAACTCAAATAAGTTATTATGAAGTTTAATCCTTATAAGTCTAATGAAATCAGAGAATCCCAGCAACAGTTTGAAATTCCTCGAGTTCCTACTGATTTGATTATTCTGCCCAAGAATTATACGCCATTAATGAACGCAATAAATGAATTGCAAAGCATTAGTTTACTATTATCTGGGTTATTGGACATCTTGAACAATATAAGGCAGCCTTTTCAATCACTAAGAGACGAATTCAGCATATTTAAGAAGTTATATGATGTGTTAAGCAAAAATCCAGGCTACAGTGAATTGAATGTCATTCATTGGTGTATTCGTGATGGATACTTTTCTAGTGAGCTGGCGTTAAATATAAGAATATTACTTCAATAGACGTAGAGCGTTCGTTTTTGACATACTCATATACTTTGTCCTCACAATGTACATCTTTTAGTGGAAATATTGATGAATAAAATCGTAAAATTAAGTCAATTTGTCCATGTTTGCAACATCACATTTTTAATAAATATTATATATCGTATGCATAACGAACCGCACCTGCAAATTAGAGAAACTACCCAGGTCTAGTTATTACCATGTGGTATTATTATTATTATTACTATTTTTTAGATGCGAGTAATTCCATATTGTTAAATAGTATTAACACTTAAATTAAGAATTTATATAAAAAGGAAGAGATAGATAAACGATATGGAAACTATGAGCAGTGAATTTCCTTACGTTTGTAAATGTTTTACAAAATACTGAAGTGTCCATCTAGTAGGCCTGTCCTCTCACTAGATGATACAATATATCCATTATCAAGCCCTTGTCGTTCTAGGGGGTAGCGGTGGTAAATTTCTGAATGGGGGATTGCGAATATAGGGTCGATGGGGGGAAAAGCGGTTAGGGGAGTGTCCAAAACTACGCGGACTCGCAAATGTTCGCCCTGGGCATCTTACACGTTTCACATACTAAACAGCCTTCTGCGACTGTCGTCGGTGCGGGAATTTCCCCTTATCCTCGCATGCCGACGGGCTTGCTATCTAGTGGCATAGAAGGACAACGATGACGACGTCGCTTCGACGTCGCCCGACGACAACGACACACAAAGGTTATATATCTTACACATTTGTAATATTGACGGTGGAAATTAATCACAAGCACTTCGGACGATTCATTTGCGCGTTCATTCAGGACCCGAGTGTCTGAAGAAATGGGCGGAAGTGCCAAGATAGGGTCTCCGATGGTCTCAAAGGTTTGCATATTTATATTGATGTGGATGAATGTGTTTTTTAGTTTGGATGTATTACTATGTCAAATTCGTTTTGCAAAGAAACATCTTAGTATTTTTTGGCAGAAGAACGGTTGACCAAAACATTCATATTTTCATCATATTTTTTGTTGTGTTGACAATAAAATAGGAAGTATGCGTTAGAAAACAA
Source organism: Dermolepida albohirtum (assembly GCA_031893035.1). NCBI lineage: Eukaryota > Metazoa > Arthropoda > Insecta > Coleoptera > Scarabaeidae > Dermolepida > Dermolepida albohirtum. The sequence goes on from JAVIWB010005368.1 coordinate 74,611, forward strand.
AATATAAAACAAAACATATGTATATATATATATATATATATATATATATATATATATATAATATATATTATACGTATACATACTATTAAACGAAGATACAGGATCGATTAAATTAGCAAAGTTTCTCGGAAATTTTAGGAGTATTTAATAAAATTTTTATATTTATTAAAAACGTTGAGGAGATGAAGATTACAGCAGTCATAAGCAGCATCCCTCTTCAAATTTTGCTACGAATTAGCTAGAAGATGTGATTTGTGCATACAGAATAATTACGGCCGAAAGAGCAAAATTCATTCACTCTTTCGGACAATTACATTACACGATAGAGGAAGATATTGCTTTTTCATTCTTTACTGTATCGCAAAACGGCGCGTTAATTCACACAGAAAATAGTTTGCTAATAACACCCTAGTTTACCTGAATAGAGTTTTTAACTCGAAACACCTCGTAAACAACGTATTATTCACTTTTGAAATATTATCAGATGAAAACCCTGATATTCACTAATGAGTTCCCAGCTCCGCAGCAGAATTATACTCTTTAAACGTTTATGTCGGAAGAATATAATAGTACCGTTCTCTCTAGTTAGTTTGCGTCAGAGGAGGCCAAAAATCAGCATCGTCTTAACCAAACACAAAATAAAAACAACCCAAACATGGTTGGGAGACACACACATAGATACGGTTACTTCATTTACTATATCCTTTTACACTTGAACAATGTCATGGCAAAAGCTTCGTCATCTATCCAAAAATCTTCTTTTGCTAAAACACGGAATCACAGCGCAATCTAAATTTTATGTATGAAAAGTAGAACAATCTGAACGGCTAACATATTGAATGCTTCTAAGTTCAAAAGAATTTTACGCTTCAACTGTTGGCAGTGTTCTTCGTGTTTTGCTACCCTTGCCCAGAGGTTTACCCACAGTGAGATATAATAAGTCGTCGGACAAAAGATAGAAAAATTGCAGGTTAATGGAAGTAGGCTAACATTAATTGAACAATTGTAAATAGACACCTATTTCGAAAGTAATATTCAATTAAGAAATTTAGATATCTTACTACAGTCGAAGAAGAAAACACCAGAGCAAATAAAGAAATTAATCGAATTCACCGAATTCTAGAAAGTACGCATATTGCACTCACGTGTGAAGACTATGCTGATGTTTCCTAGTTCCACAAGGGACAAATAATTTATTGGCAGGATTTAGCAATTAACTAAAATGCTATTATTTATTTATTATCATTTATTTAGCTTATGGCGACGTACATATCAAGACAGTCACCAAAAAGGTGTAAAAAAGGAAGATAATATAAACATACATATAAAATGAGGACAGACATAATATAAATCTAAACTATTAAAAATCACACCTTTAAATCAAGATTTTGGAGCCACCAAACGACTTTATATGTGGCTTTTACGAAGTCTTCTGATGTGCTAGGGAATTAGCATTCTATGTGTCTGGTTGGACTCGGCGTCATGCTCTACTTGTATAGCTAGTGCCCGCATCTACCATGACCCGTTCACATATTGAGAGATATCCAGCTCAGGCGCGGTAGATCAAACCCGTGCGGAGACTGTTTGGTGTTCAACAAAGGCTGCCACACCTCCGAAGCGCAGTCTCACTACTCAGCCACACATGAATCTGCAGCATCAGCGACATTTTCATGAATCGACAGTGCTGGGTTTTTGGTGATTTTATCCTACTCTCGGGATAAGGTCCTATGTCACCGGATGTGCTGGGGTTCAATGTAAACTTTGGTAACCTTCACTATCCCATAATCAATGCGTATAGACAAGTTGAGAACAGAATCCACTCTATTCGTATATGAGCTGTTTAGCCAGATGGAGGGCAGTATTCAGCCGTCGAGTATACGAGACTTAGTGCAGAAGTTCGCAAAGTAGCTACCCATGCTCCCCACGATGTCCCAGCGAGTTTGCAAAGGATGCTATTCCTCGTTGGTAGTAGGACAAGTGCTTCTTATGCGAAAGTGTCCCAAGATATCTGTTCTCACATTTGTGTGCCAGAATAACTCAATTAAGAGTTACTTGTAGTATTTTGTGGGCTAATTTGCTATTCAAGTGAAAGCAACATGTTTTAGCTTTACTAGTGGTTGGTGTGAGACGCCATTGTAGGAAGTAAGCGCTCAGTGTTAGGAGATTTTCAATGAGAGTAGAGTCATGGGCATTCATATTAATATCTTGTGTTGCTATAGCTATATCATCTATGTAGGAATATTTACAGGATATTGGTTCTTGGATATCAAATACACATATATTAAAAGGAAGTTATACAGTAGCTTAGTAGTATTTAATGTCCTTTCCATGGATATTTTTAGACATTCTGAAGGGATTGAAGGAACTCTACTCGAAGAAAAACATTCGAATTGTGGCCTCATAAATAAATCATTTAGCATAACAATACTCCAAGCCACAGTAAGTTATTGTGGGGAACTTTCTAGTCAAAGACGCAATTACCAAAGAAAAAGCAATTACCCTCCCTATTCAACTGACTTGCATAGTTTCCGAAATTTCATTCCCGCCCGGAAATTCTCTGACAAAACTTTCTTTTTGTTTCTCGTTTACCGGGAAAGCTAAAAATTTCACGGTGAAAGCTATTCGACCAAGACATTAAATGCGATAGAGTTGAAAAGAGGAAACTCATTACGATGGTTCGTATGAAAAAAATAATGAGTATGTTCGTCATATAAACGATAGATTCGCTAGTGTCAATGCAGTATTAGAAAGCTTAGAAACAAAACCTCCGATAATGCGAAAATCTGCAGAATGAATAACAAATATACGAAAGTAAAGGAAACATAAAAAAATTGCAAATGTTATTGTATGTTTTGATGACTGTATAGCACATCTCAGTGAAATTCACGTTCCTTAATTTTCCGGGGTTTCCGGGAATATTAATTATAAATTTCTCATTTGCCAGGCACAAAAGGTATGGAAAATGTTACTACATTTGTAGCTTCAATATATTTTCAAAACATTATGAGTATGCAGATTTATGCAATATGCCACTGTGTTCACTTTAATAAGATATTTTTGAACCATCCGTATCAATTATTATAATCAAGCAGATCATTAACAAACAGAATGAAGAGAAGAGGTCCTAAGATTGAACCCTGCGGCATTGCAGATGCTGTGTACAATTTTGACTTACTACTGTGGGCAAAAAATAGTAAGACTTTTTAATTTTAATTTCGCGCGAAAATCCATTCATCGAAATATTTTTTTTCTAGGTCGGTATGACTGTCAGTGACATCTGTGCCAAATGTCACATCAAAATAATCATTAGTGTTTAGTATACGCTTGTCTTTCTGAAGTACAAAAAGTGCATTCGGCGATTTTTACAATGAGTGAAATTATTCAACAAAGAAGTTCCATTAAAATTTGTGGACGGAATCAAATTTCTGGTGCCGAAACGTTCAGAATGTTGCAAAAGGCCTTCGGTGATAATTGTTTGTCACGAGCAAGTGTTTTTGATTGGTACAAAGTATTCAAAGATGGTCGAGAACGCGTTGATGACGAACCACGTCCAGGACGGCCATCAACATCAACTGATGATCAACACGTCAATAGAATCAAGGAATTGGTGCTTGAGAATCGACGATTAACAGTCAGAGACCTTACTGGCATCGTTGGAATATCGGAAGGCTCAGTGAAAACCATTTTGAAAGATCATTTGGGCCAAAGAAAAGTGAAAGCACGATTTGTTCCAAAATCACACAATTTTTTCTAAAAACAGCGTCGCGTTGACGTCTGTGAAACAATGCTTTCCGACTATCAAGACAAAATGAAAGGCATCATAAATAAAGATTAGACTTGGATCTACGCTTATGATCCGGAAACAGACGATCAATCGACCGAATATCGTATCAAAGGTGAGCCGAAGCCCAAAAAACCACGTCAAAGCAAGTCAAAAATCAAGGTTATCTTGACAGTTTTCTTCGATTATCGAGGTGTGGTGCACTCCGAATTCCTTCCGACCAGCCAAACTGTCAACAAAGAATACTATTTGAGTGTTATGCGTCGTTTGCGCAATGCTATTCGTAAAAAGAGGCCAGAATTATTGGCCGACAACTCTTGGTTTTTGCACCACGATAATGCACCGTCGCATACGGCATTAATTGTTCGTGAGTTTTTCGCCAAATTTTCAACCAATATCGTGCCGCAACCACCGTATTGGCCTGATTTAGCTCCGTGTGACTTCTGGCTATTCAGCAAACTCAAACGACCGCTCCGGGGAAACCGTTTTGAGTCAATTGAAGACATTAAACGTGAATCGCTACGCGCATTGAAGGCTATTCCTGAAATTGACTTTAACAACTGTTTCGAGAATTGGAAGAAACGTTGGCACAAGTGTATTGGGGTCAGGAGGGGATTACTTTGAGAGGGACAAAATAGATTTGGAAGAATAAATTAAGAATTTAAAAATTATGAACAAAGTCTTACTATTTTTTGCCCACAGTAGTATATCCATTTTAGTAGGCGTACTGGTTTCTAACTAACAAGTAAGATACGAAAGATACGAATGTTGCAACCAAAGAAATACATTTTTCAAGACAAGATAGAGTAACCTATTCCATCGAAAGCTTTCGTAATGTCTGCGTAAATCGTGGATATGTATAATATATCATACAAACTGTGTGAAACGTATCAGGTTCGTAACTATTGACCTCTTCTCCATGGGACCATGCTGATGTGAAATATAGTTTTCTTCGCAAAATTTCTTAGAAGCGATATCAGTCTATAATTCACAACATTTGATGACGATCCAGGTTTAAATATTGGGTAGATTTTGTATATCTTCCATATAGCAGGAAAATTCGCAATAGTTAGATCTAGTTAGTCTCTAAATATCTCGTTTAAAACGTACATATTCAAAGCAGAGTTAAATTATCACGACTTGTGCAAAATTAAGTTATATTAATGAAAACCTATAATATTAATTTCATAGTTCTTCAATTTTTTAAATTACCGATTTTATATTTTGCAATTTTTATTTAATCTTATTTGAAAATCCCTCCAAACGAATAACCTAATAAAGACCCCAATAAATTTTATTTTCTTAAATCTGGAAAATATCTTCCCTCGTTAATTATCTAAATGTTTCATTGTGACACAAATCCCTATACACAAAACGGCGAACACACATGCAGACATACATACAAATCACAAATATACAAACGACGATATGTTGCAAGAATTGCTGCATTAGGGAAGAACCCTTGCACATATCCATCTACCGTGTTTACCCGTTCAAGATAAATACGCATAAAAAAAGGAAAAGTGTTTGTTTCCCGAAATACATACGGGCGAGTGATGTTCGGAAAGAGAAAGAAAAAGGTGAAGAAGGAAGAAGAAAGGACGTGTGTAAGCGGAGAACACAAGTTAGAAGGTGCATGTAGATGTGTGCGTGTGTTTGTGTATGTGACTATGAACATGCCTAATCGGCAAAAAGCGTCTACGAGGACCCGGGTTTATCGGCTCTAATCCCGACGAACGTGTTAATCATTTTTATTATTCTAGACTGCTTTTGTCGTTATTCGCGCCCGGTTATGTATATAGGTGAGATTAAGAAGGAAAGAATGAAAGTGTTTATTTGTTTGGACATCTCTCTACGGTGAATTTCTTCTTTATTGTAGTTATGAATGGATACATTTGCATATTGTTTTAACATTTAATTAAGAATAATATACGTAGATTGCTTTAAATATTTTGCAGATGAAACAAAAAAAAAACAATTATTTTAACCAATTTTTTTATTGTTCTTCAAAATATTTGCCTCTGTGATCTATGCACTTCTGCATTCTGTGGAATTAGTTCCCAAAATATTGGGCCCATCGTTCTTCAGTCACCTCAGATACGAAGTTTTCGTAGGCTTCTGCAGTCCCTTCCGGGGTATTAAATTTCAATCAACGCATTTTGTCTTCTATGTATAGGAATAAAAAGAAGTCGCTAGGTGCCAGAATGGAACTATAAGGCGGATAAGCCATAAATTCCGTTCATGAAGCGGCTAAAAACTCTGTTTTAGATAGATGCATTGTGTCATGGTGTATTGTCATGATGCAGAATGATTTGTCCTCTTTTGAAACACAGTTGACAAATAAATGGTTGCATACCATTCAGGATAGACTCTGTGACGATCCTCTAGCGGAATAGTAGCAAGATTATATTATATATATATTATTATAAAAGAAGCCACCATATTCTTGTTAGAGCTTTGTCCGCGTCCCATTTTTGTGTCGCTTGCTTTCTAGCTCGTAAAAATAAATCCAACTTTCGTCACCTGCAACTATGTCGTACACTGATTTTGATCGACCTTTATTGAACTTTTTGCATTAATTCATACGCGCGTCTTTGAGCTTCCGTTAGATTGTATGGTATCTATCGAGCGCAAAGCTTTCTGACGACAAGATGATCATGCGGGATAGTTCTGATTTGGGTTATACCTATGCCCAGTGATGCCCGAATATCTCTGTATGTGAAGTGGTTGTCTGTCTTTATCATGTTGTACACGGTGTCGATGTTTTCTGGAGTATCTGCAGTGGCAGGCCGTCCCTCACGATGCTCGTCTTCGAGCGAAATGTGTCTACGCTGGAACTTATTGTACCACCGTTCAAGAGTTGCCAAGGATAGTGCTTCATCGTCAAATAATCGCTTCATCTTTTGCGAAGACTCTTGTCAGGTGAGACCGTCGTTAAAACACATTAATTCCATTTCTCGCAAAACCCATTTTATTTGAAAATTACTAGAAATGTATAACAGCATATGCTAGCAATATGTATATGCTATTTGGACTAAAAGATTTCAAAGAATACGACAAAACTATTTCCGACAGCGCCACCTTTCGGGAAGTAGCTAAACCGTGAAACTTTTAACGCAACCCACGTTATATATTAAATATCACAAAAAAATGATAAAAACCGTAAACCAGTCTTTAAAAAGTTAAGATTTTCTTCCGTAGAGATAAAAAATGGAAGACAATAAATTACTCATTCGCACATGTGTACTATAAAACAAAAGAATTTTAATGTTTTAATCCATTAATTTTTCAAAGTAACCTTCCTAAACTTCAACGCGCTTACGCCAACATTCTTGACTTTCTTCTACCAGAAAATAATGGCTTCTGTTGGTTTTCAAAATTTATATAAATCAGCTCTTTCAATTGGTTATCGTTTGCAAAATGACCTCGCTGAAGCTCTGAAAATAAAAGGAAATTGAACTATTTAGGGGATGGTCCTGCTCAAAAAAAAACACTTGCTTTGTGAAGTCGCATTGTCATGAAGAGGAAGGACTTCTTTGTGACGCAAACATTTTGGTTAATAGCCGTATGTTATTTTGCTAATATATTATCATTGGTAAATGCTGTCATTGTAATTTCCTTTGGCACATATTCAATAACCTACTTGGTCCGAAAAAGCTGTGTCCATGAACTTTTCAGATTAATATTGTCTGTGGGTTGTTTTAGGGGCGGAAAACCATTACGGACCCAGTGCATGGACAAATTTTGTTTCCAAATCCCAGTAATTACCAAAGTCAGAGTCTGCATTCAAAAATGCTAAATTATTTTGATAAATTTATTGTAGAAACAGTCTTTGTTCAGGAGTCAACGATCTGAAAACTCTGAAACTTTACCGATGCATGTTTGTCGTATAGAATTGTTAAAACATTTAGTTCGAATACATTTACTCCATTAGCAATGGCAGAAGGTCTTAAAGGACGATCGCGATCTTCGAAAACTTCAGGATTCATCAGGATTTATTGCCTCAGAACAGAACTAGACATAAAGTTAATAAACAAACAAAAAGTACTATATATAGATCAAGCAAGTTTTAATGTATGAGAAGAACGAGTTATTATCAAGTTAAGTAAAATTCGAAAATAAGTGTGACAAGCATTGCGCATTTAAAAACTACTGGGAAAAGTGAAGTGTCCACGTGGTCAATATTTTCGTTTCTAAGTATTAGATTAAGAGATTGGCTCCAAACCAAAAGTAGGTACGTAGCAAAGTCAGAACATGGAAATAAACCAGGAAAATAAATTACCGTTTTTAGACGTGTTAGTGATAAAAGAAACAAAATGGAAGACTGGAATACAGTATAAAAAAGCCAGGCACACGAACATATATCTAAATTTGAAGTCGCAACATTCTGCACAATTAAGTTCCATAGTACGAACTCTCATAATGAGATTCCAGAAACTAACAGACATAACAAGAACTCAAGAAGATTAAAACAGTCTTCTTAATGAATTATTTCTAGTTCGTTAAAAAAATATTCAATGCATTATATACCAGAATAATTTGATGGAAAAGTGACTTCAAAATATAGTTACACTTTTGCCATGACTTCTGATATGTTTAAAAAGTTCACTGTGAAAAGTTCTACTGTTCGTTGCTTTTGTATTAATATAGAGAAAAAAGAATTTAGTGTGTTAATTAAGCAATGTTTTTTACGTGGAAAGGCATTAAAGATACTAAAAAAAGGTTACGTAAATATTATGATGAATCTGCTCCCTCCCACGGAACAATTTGTACGTGGTTCATTGCTTGCAAAAGTGATTATAGGAGCGCAGAACGTGCTGAGCGTCGTACATCGCCTTCATCTACAGTAACTTCTCGAAAAATTATGAATAAAGTGCATATTATTGCAGAGTGAGGCCAAATGAAAGTGTATGAGATAGCGAATGCCGCAAACTTCGAACGGGTGCATAATAGTGTGCATCAACATTTAAATATGAAAAACTAACCGCAAGATGGGTGCCGCGTTTGCTCACTGTTGAACAAATCTTAATTATATACATAATTACAATTTCAAATTACTATATTGCTAAGTTCAAATGAAACACAAGAGAATTTCTTCGTCGATATGTCACAGTAAATGAAACACACCCTTCACACCATTACCCTACTCCAGAGACAAAAGTCAAAACAATGGATTTCTTCTAATAGAAGTACTCCAAAGAAGGCAAAACCCATTTTTTTCAGTCAATAAAATATTATTAATAATTATGACCACGGTTTCTTGGGATCTCAAGAGTGTAATCTTTAATGACTATTTATAGAAGGGAAATACAAAAATTGGTCAATATTGTGCTGTACTAGCACGTTTCGTTGGCCAACTGAAGTAGAAACGACCGCCTTTGCTCAGACAAAAAGTCTTGTTCCATCGAGATAGAGAGCCTTATCATCAATTCGCTACATATTTACCAAATTTGACACCAAGTAATTTTTCTCGCTCCTAAACATGAAAGAATGGCTTGGACGAACGGGATTCGGAACACATGAGAAGATGATAATCGGAACGACTACCTACATTGACGCGCTTTGGAAAGAGTACTTTTCGAAGAGTTTAAAAGAATTGTCCCCGGACTAAGTGTATAGAATTTGTTCAGAATTATGTTGAAAAATAAAATATATTTTTTGCTTTAAACTAAGTATTTCATTAAAAAGTTACACTTCCATAAAATTACTCTCGTTAACAAAATATTCAAAATACAAATTTGCTTGAATTATGATTTTGATTGCTATTGTTTAAACTTTAATAATTCCATTTTTAATAAATGGATCATCTGAAGTGGTTCGGAGTTCCTATATTACAGGAGTTAGCAAGTAAAGGGTGTTTCAAATTTCGCCGGTTTTTTAAAGAATAAATAAAACACATAATTTGAATTCACTTTCAAAAACTTTTTATCGGTAATTGAAGTATCAGTTATGACATTTATATGCGAAAAATAATGTCTGCCAAATGGCCTCCTCTTGCAGCTCCACATATGTCCATTCTTTTGTTACAATTTTCAATGACATTTTGATATAATTGAGGCTCTATCTCACCAATGACACGAATAATTTCATCTTTCAAAGCAGGAATTGATTGTGAATTGTTTTTATAAACTTGACTTTTCACAAAACCCCAAAGAAAATAGTGTAACGGTGTCAATTCACATGATCGTGGTGGCCAATTAACATCACCGTTTCTTGAAATTACACGTCCGGAAAATTTTTCTCTCAATAAATCAATTGATTCGTATGCAAAGTGAGGTGTATCACCATCCTGTTGAAACCACATATCCTCTAGATCAATATTCATTAATTCAGGCCACAAAAATTCGGTTATCATCCGACGATATCGATCACCATTGACAGTTACAGCTTCGCCAGCAGCAAATTTCAAAGAAGTAAGCTCCAATTACACAACCTGACCATAATGCACACCAAACAGTAACTCGTTTAGAATGCATAGGTTTCTCATGAATAATTCGTGGATTTTCCTCACCCCAAGTTCAAAATGTGCCTCATTGGAAAACATTATTTTTTGAGAAAAATCTGCTGATTGTTCATTGATGAAATTGACATATGAACGACGTTTCAAATGATCTAATGGCTTCAGTTCCTGTGCTATTTGAACCTTATATGCCTTCAGAGCTAAATCCTTGTGTAAAATACCCCATGTTGTTGATCCACTAAGTCGAAGTTGTTGTGAACGTTGTCGAATGGACATTTCAGGATCTTCAGGAACACTTTCACAAACCGAACCAATATTTTCTTGTGAACGACCACTACGACTGTATTTTTTACTTTTTTGATCTTCCACGGAACCGGTCTCTTGAAATTTTTTAATAATTCGACCAATAGTGCTTCCAGATGGACGATTATGTAAACCATAAAATTCACGTAATTTTCTAAAAACTGTTTTCACAGAACGCTGCTTTCATAAAATAATTCAACAATTTGAACGCGTTGTTGTACCGTATACGAAGCCATTTCTATAAATGTCATACATCACACTTTTTAAATGCCCACATAACCGAATAAACCTCCAGAAAAAAATCGAAATGCGGGCTATCAAGAAGATGAAGGGCATTGCTATAACATGGCTTTAGAGCAAATCAATAATCAGAGAAACTCGAAAACTTCCCGGAATATAGAGGTGTAAATAGGTAACACAAAGCTAAAAAATAGAGTTAGATATATAGAAAAATAATACAAAGGAAAATTTAAAAAACTGTAACTTATTAAATAATATTGATTATTAGAACAAATAACACGTCGGAATTACAAGAAACATTATTGCCAGAAAAGAAAGAGGACCATTACTATTTCTCCACCGGAGAGCAATAAACGCCAAAATGCGAAAATCCTCGCCATCAATTACAGGCAATACCGGGAAAACATGAACAGGAGTCCGCAAAATTGCTCCAGGGCAAGTAAAGTGAGTATCCAATCCGCCTAGCATACTTAGATATCGACACGTCCTATCCTTGTCTACTCTTTAATTCTATAGTAACTTTATCTTCGTTGGTAATTCCGATGCGATAAACCGGAACACGGTATGCCGTAAATTATCCCGATTACGCACAAGCCGCTGCTGCTGTCCATCAGATTTCAATCGACGATTTCGCGAAACGCCATCTGCTTACGATACGTTGCCACTAAGACGAGTTAACAGAACTAAGAGTGAATGGATGAAAGGGAAGGCGAAGTTATGTTCGCAGGATGATGGCATACCTCAAGTGCCAGCGTGCGTAGTTAGGGTAATGTGCATGGCAGAGAGTTTATAATAAGAAATTCTGTTTAAAAGCCGGGAACAAGGTCTGTGCATGTCTAGGATAGATAATGAAAGTAAGTAGAGTAACTTGGATATTCGCGAGACCGGCTGGGTAAATTCGGTTTAAGTTTTAGGCTAGTGTCTATGACAGTGACTTAATGATGAAGGTAAGAAGATCAAAGAAGAAAAGAAGAAGGATTTAGGTCTAGAAAGATGATTTTCAACTTTATAATATTTGTCGAAGCTTTTGTGGATGTAACTCTTGCATAATTCTAACTGTAAGAATGTTTTTGTGTACTAAATGGATTTTTTTTTAAATTGTCTTAAATATAAATTGGTACTTTTAAAAACCAAACAAGGAAGGTTTTGCAAACGTTAATTCTGTGGTGTTAATATAATATTATGTGTCAAAAAAGCGAATCATCCAGTAAAAGGACACACATAATTTTAAACCAAATGTTGGACAAATGTTTATTGCGTTTAAAACGATAAGTGATAAAATAGTAGCGAGAAAGCAATAAAACTTTGGTTCATTTTTTACCGAACTCTAACGAAAAAATTCGTTTTCTTTCTTTATTTTGGATCAGTTTAGTTTGGTTATTTGATTAAAACAGTGCACATTAATTATTAAGTAATGCCAAGAGTTCTACGACTAACTAAGCGATTTTGACCAGGGGCATTTTGTGAAATCGCTGGCGATAGTACAGAAATGTTGCTAGTTGATTTTTTGAGAGATTGGTCTCAAGAAGATAGGCAACATCATGAAAGAGGCTCTGGACGACATAGAAAAACCACCGAAAGTGTTCCTTGGGAGTCGACATAGTATTTTAAGTTCTGTGGAAAATATTTTTTTGCAGAGATAAACAATAGAATTACAATGTGCTTCATATATCGCCGTATTCGTTAGTTTGGGTTGATTTTCTGTCGTCCAAGACTAATAATACTCATTAATAATGCCTTTAGATTAAAATGGTGTAATATATGGACATATTGAAATGAAGAGTGGAAAGATACTGCTTCTTCAAACAAACCTCGTTCTTCGTTGTGGGCCCATGATGGTTGTAGACGAGTTCGATGTTGAACACACAGGAAAAATTCGTTACACTTATTCAACCAAAGACCAAACACACACGCAGTGTGTCTGTTGGCTTGACTTTCATAGGAATACTTTTCTAAGCTTCTTTGTCGATTCGAGAAGTATACTATTGAATAAAGTGTACACATTCCTCTGTTACTAAAAAAGTCGCCAAAAGATTAACAAACAGTGTCTTGCCAGTAGTTTCTGAGTGCTCCCCACCACTCATGAATTATCTCTTTTTAACTACACAGAGCAACAGCTCAAGAAGACTTCACACCTATCTTTAGCGAAGGCTAGATTTTTCGCTAGATTCATATTTAATTCTTCGAACCCATGTCCTCAAGTAACAAAAGTTTAATTCTATCCTTTGTTCATCCTGACTGTTCTCAAAACATGTGTTCTCTCATCGCTTCTCGCTTTACCTGTTCTCCATTTGATTTCCTTTGCCTTCCGGTTTTTTTTTTAAATACGTTAACTGTTAATCGAAACGGCATTATTCGTTGAAAGTACTCCAGTTAACACGCACTTGTTTTTATGCAAAATTCGTTTCCTATGTAAATAGTTGTTTCATCTCATTTTTTGTTCGATGCCAGATTTTAGCTATCACCACCGATTTGGTAGCTGTTTCACATATTTGTCTTGCTATTCAACTATAACACCTTTGATTTTAGGATACTTCGTAATCCAGAATAGTAATAATAATTAATATTGGTCTCCCTTTTGACACCACAAATTTAATATTTTGGGATTAATGTCAATTATGCGTCTCTCTCCAGTTCGTTTCACAGTGCTTTTCATTTACTTTAATCTATGTTATGTTTTGGTAATTACAGTATTCTCCAGTTGTGATTAAATACTTACGTTTTTGCGATACAAATACATAAGTCATAGTTGAGGTACATTAAAATGTGACAGGTCTCTCAATCAGTGATGAAGAAATGTATACCAATTACCACGTGCTTCATCACTTAAATCAAGAAGCAAAACTAGAGCATGCTAAGCAATTTAGGGTCAAACCATAAATGGCTTCCATGCGACGCTACCCACACCCTTTTCAAGATTTATGAGCCTCTTGGTCAGCACTATGGATGAACCACGACAAAATCGCAAGTTTGACGTCAACACTGGTCGCCACGAAAAAATTCGTCTGACCTCCAAAGATATGAAAGCTATGTTGACTCTGGTGACGGAACAACCAATCTTGTAAATTCCTGAAGTTAGACTGACAAATGAAAAGTAGTCACTGTGACGAAGGAATGACAAGGCCTTCAGAGCTGTTCCAGAAATTCTACCGGGCATTAGAGCCGCAAAAGGTACTTTACGACTATCACAACACCTTGAAAGAAAATATATGCTTATATTATATCCTTGGAGATACAGAGAGGAATCAAATTAAACTTCGTACCATATTTATTTTTATAATGTGTACTTTCTCTATTGAGAAAAATACTATTATATATTATTTCGTATATCCAGAAGTATAATTCTAATGGAATTTTTGTATATAATGGCTTCAATAAAAGTACTTTTTATTAACAGCTCCTTTCAACTAATTTAGCAGCTTTAGGAAAATTTTATCTTCCTTATTTCTAAAATTTGCAGCAGATCAAGTTACTTAAGTTGTGTGTCAGCTTGGATGGTTAATGTGATTTTAATCTATTGTATTGTACATACATATCTTTCAAAGACTTTATTCCAAACTTGATTTTGTATTTTTTTAAGAAAACTTTGTAGTTGCGTCTTTTTGTTTAAATTAATTCTTTAATTTGAAATTTTTTAGTAGTTATTTTGATATATGTGGGATAGTGACAAAATTACTTTTCAATCTATATAAATAGATAATCTCAGTATTATTCTGAACTTTGACGACATTTTAAAATACCTCCTATCTTTGACCCTCTTACTTTGTGTCTACGATCTCAAAGAACTTAACAAACCCATTTCGAACAACCATATATAGACGCATTATTTCGTCAAAACTTCAAGAATATCCTGTTTTCCCAAGACAAGATATCGCTGAAACGATGAGTGGTCTTCGGTGATTGTAAAGGATAATGAGGGTAGTTGGCGGCTTACTAAAGCAATGCACGTTTATGTATGCGTATATGGAGGCCAAGTAAGAGGATCTGAAACTTCCTTGTGAAAAGATATTAGGCACGGACAGCCTTGTATGTGTGACTTTCAACTTGTCTCCACGTATATAATACGTAATCATGCGATGTCTTCCTTATGACGAGAAGCATCCAGCACCTGATACCCTTCTAACAAGTTCTATAGCGCCATGGTGTGCTCTATATATGTGTGTATGGGTAGTTAAGACTTAGCAAAAGGGGAATGTCAGTGCGTGTCAGTACACATACACACATACACTCGCACACATACGCATACACATACAAACTTATATACGCACTCGCACACTTAAACATTGACGCACACACGTTTACACGGCCTCAGATCAATACCTCAGGGCAGCAGCGCTGGACCCAGGTCCACCATCGCCAGAGCCTACTTTACATTTCTCCCCTTTGCCTCCCAGTACCGTTCCTACTGCCTACAGCACACAGCTCTCCTGCTCTACTACTTCGGTCTCTCTAACGTCTGCAGGACTGGATTAAGGTGGACTACGTAGTTTAGGGGTCAAAGGATATTCATGTGAAATCATTTCGAGAAAAACGTTTAAAGTATATCATATAATTTGTATTTTTAAGATTGGTTTGCCATAATTTTGGTGCATTAGGATAAACATTAATCGCTATTTATCGAATTAGATACATATTTTTCGGAGATATTGTCGTTTGAAAGCAATTCGCTATTGACAAAATTAAAATTAAAAAAAGAAGTCGTTATTTTAAACTTTATCAACAACTGAAATAAATAGAAAACAATATAAGCATAGGAAGAAATGAAATATACGAGTAAAAGTTTCTACAATGCAGAATATAAAAAACTTAACTTGAAGAATCTTAATACATGACTGGATACTGTAACGTAACAGAACAGATTTTGAATTTATACATGTTAACATACTATTCAAAATAACTGAATTGTGATAATGGGATTGCGACGTTGCGTTATTACTTGTATTTAGTTATCGTTTTCTTTTGTAAATCACACATAACGTCTACTTTTTTCAAGGTAAATACCTTAGAAATGTTACAAGTACTTACATATACAGGTAACCGCTTTTAAATTTATTGCAAAACCGAAAATAATTGCATTTAATTAAGTAAAAATAATAGACTACATAATAAATAATTTTTGTATATAAAAATTTCATCCAAGTTTTGAACGCTAACACTACGTCAAGTATTGTAAGAAAACGAAAATTTAAAGTCGTCTTATAACTCAGTGGCAAACTACTGGTGCATCACTTTGGGGATCTATTCGAGATGGTTTTTCGTGGTTTTCTTTCTCATTTAGAGGAATGCTGACAATCGTAAATCTTAAGTTATGCCACGAGCGTAAGCGTATTAATAACTTATGTTTGACTTGCATATGCCCCCTGTAAGTTGCGTTAAGCTGTAGGAGGATGTGAAGGCATGGATTATTATTAATTAGTGGTACGTCTCCTGAGCATGACACTGATCTGCAAAATAAGTTCTACAAAATTACTTCCTACTACCATAACGCTTTCTTTCTGATAAAATTAATTTAAAATAAATTTTTCTATTTAGAACTGGTTTTAACGTATTCTAGCGTTCCAGTTCACACAAACCTTGCTAGAGCACCTTTTTCCATTATATGTAGGAGTGCAAATGAGGGAAACTTATTGTATACAAATATAAGTATGTATAATGTTGTTGCTTAATTTTTTGCACTATTTTTCTCTTTCTTGATCTTTCAATCTCAAAGTGTCGCACCAGGTGCGACACTTTGAGATTATCTGCTGATGATGACAGCTTGGTTGTCGAAATGCGTATACAGAATTTACAAAAGTTAATGTGGAAAGGGGTTATATATCAACCTTATTGATCAAGTCAATCAACCACAGGCTCCATCAAATTCAACTTTCTCTTTCTTCATTAACAAGTTGTTGTTAATCATTTTTATGTTCATTGTAATAGCTTAAAGTTATTTTAATATTGAGACCGCATGACTACTATTATTTCAATGTTATTTTATTTTGTTTCAATATTTGGTATTGTGTATTTTTATCCTGTAATTGAGTTTCCCGTTGGACCAATAAAAAATATTATTATAATTATTATTAAGCAGTATGTGTAGCGATTTTACTATATGTCAACAATCTTTTCTTGTAATGTACTTATCTGTAAATGTAATACATATCCGTAATGATTTAAGTAATTTAATAAATTACACATATTTTTAATGAAAAGTATCTGTTACATAAATTTAAATACTACTTAATAAAAAATATACATGAACATTCTGTAAATTTAAAGCAATGAATTCGATCAATGTTTACATTGTATAAATGATCGATATTTGCTGATGAACGTTAGAAGTTAGATATATTGTTCTTCAATATTTCTACTAAAAATTTAACTTACTTTTCTATTTTTTCTAAAAATGCTAGATTTTAAGTAGAACATATTTATTAATTAATTAATGATGAATCAAGAAAAATGTATAATCGATATAAAATATGGAATTCAACTCACGTTTAATTGTAAGCTATTCCATACAACCGTAACGACTGAGTAAATCAAACTATGGTTCTAAATGTGGTCTATGAGCGCCTTCTACCAATTCGACAGAGTATATAATAAAATATTATCAAAAATCGTTCCTATTTTATTCAAGAAAAATGTATAATCGATATAAAGTATGGAATTCAACTCACGTTTAATTGTAAGCTATTCCATACAACCGTAACGACTGAGTAAATCAAACTATGGTTCTAAATGTGGTCTATGAGCGCCTTCTACCAATTCGACAGAGTATATAATAAAATATTATCAAAAATCGTCCCTATTTTAATCAGTTATTTTTCTTGATTTTAAAGTCCTGGATAGCCCAAAGGCTATTAATATTAAAAACCATAACAAAAATTCTTCTGGAACAACATATACACACTGCACAAGACCATTAACTAATATTCTGTATAATCGTTAACAAAAAGATCGCAATTTAATATAACACCTACAAATACTTCTATACACTAATTTTAACATTTTTAATTAAGAAAACGAATACACAAACGTAATTTCTAGAATGCAGAATTGCTTTTTGGAAACTAAGGGAGCAAGACGAATGCCAGTACAAGATCGGTCAACATCAACAACACCAGGAGACGACCAATACCTATAGCAATTGGCACATAGAAATGGCAACTTATTGCGATACAGATTAGAATTGAGACTGCTGCGTCACTAAAAGGCTACTAACAACTATTAAAATTCGTTTGTATACGTCTAGCTTATATACCCGAAAGTCTTTAGTTTGCATTTCTTTTACTGCAGATCCTAATGAATAGAGTAAATGAGCATTATAATTGGCGAGTACTATTCAATGACGAATCTAAATATACATTGTAATCAAATAATAATATTCTAATTTGGCATGAACACGATACACGGAATAACCTACAATTTATGTGGGAAAAGCCTTAATATTGGGATGGTGATGTCAGGGTATGGGCTGAAATAGAGACATCGATATTTATTTCATAGAAAATGGACCTGTTACTGTCCAAACATATCTGGATGAGATTCTACGACCCATTGTTCTTTCGTTTGCAACAGCAGTGGGAGAAGAAAATAATTTTCGTCCCCATCGAGCAAATATGTTGAACAATTAGAGTGACGAGGTTGGTATAGAGAGAATGAAGTGGCTGCTTGGTAGTCCAATAGAACAGACTGGGAATGTTGTGAACAGACGTGTTGCTGAGCAATGCCACCAAGAACGCTTCAGGCATTGCGAATTGCCGTCAAGGAGGAATATAATGTAATTCTTCATGAAATGTTTAATATACTAATCCGGTCTATAACATTAAGATGCCAAACGTTTTTAAGACCTTCCTAAAGGCATACATATTACTAATCCCTATTTTATTATAAGAATTCTTCCAATAAAACTTCTATAAAATTGAATATCTCTGCGTTTCTCCTAGAATAGAAATGCAACCTTTTATATTTTCTTAACAAAATCACATTAGACTTTTACGGTATTGGATTCAGATACTTGTTAACAAATATACTAAAACCGAAGAGTGATATTAAATTAACTCTACCAGTTATTATTTAAAGTTTATTTAAGTTTTAGATGAAAACGTTTAAATTTATTAGGTTTGAATATTACTGATTTTTTTCAGAAGACATACGTACAAATTAATATTTTGTCGAAAAAGTACTTAGAATTTAAGTATTGGATTTTCTGAGGAAGCAAAAACAATTTTGGCAATTCATTTTTTTAAATTTCCTATATTTCTCTAATTTGTTTCTTTTAATATGGTTCTGCTTCGAAATTTAATTTACAGACAATTACCGTCATTAACAAGCAGCGTATATAATCATAATTTATTCCCCCTACATTTTTTAAATTAATTTCAATTCAGAATTGAGAAAAATTCAATTTTTATCAAAATTCGAAATTACAGGTCAAGTGCCAAAAATACTTTTGTTCCTTTAAATTATATAACGTATTTTAGAGAGTATCAACAACAACAGATTAGAAGGATCACTCATATTTGTATTACATACGTAAAGAATATTTACTATTAAGTGGAGATAAATATATAAATAAATAAAGTAAATAATAAATTATAATTTTAAAACGTTGAGAAACGGTTATCTTCCAAATCAGCGTTAACAGTGTTATTACGGGGTGGATATTTCACTAATAAAGTTATTTATTCTGCCAGACAATAGCCGTTTTCTCGGTCAATGTAATTCCAATATAATTACTAACAGCGCACAAAAATCAAAAACACAATAGTCAATAACAGAATAAAGACCGACGTCGTGGGCGAGAAATTTTGTCGATGAACTTTATTGCACCCCACTTTACACCCAGTTTCACGCCTTATGAACGCCTAGCAATTTTGCCCTTCTTCTATAAGGCATTTTGAAAACTGCGAAATATGATTCTGAAATCCATATTTTTGTTATTTAAAAATGTTAGCAAGATTCAAATTTGAAAAAGCAAAGACGTATAAATGTATACCATAACTGAGTATGAAGA
The DNA here is from genome assembly GCA_031893035.1 of Dermolepida albohirtum. Classification (NCBI taxonomy): domain Eukaryota; kingdom Metazoa; phylum Arthropoda; class Insecta; order Coleoptera; family Scarabaeidae; genus Dermolepida; species Dermolepida albohirtum. Next base: position 94,396 of record JAVIWB010005368.1, read on the forward strand.
GCATGTCTTGCTATTTCTTTAACTGTGTGGGTTTAGCTGGATAACAATTAAAAATGGAAAATATTACTTCAAACATGGATTAAGTCAACAAGAATACTTCAATGATTTGAAGAAGACATCTTATAGTGAGTCAGGTTCATCAACTAAGTTGCGCAATAAAGTGTCTATATAGTTTTTTTGACTAAAACAGAAACTTCTTTATGTTGTTTTTTAATGGACTCGCACCCAATGTGTGAGTAGGAGAACTAGTGCTCCTGAGGAACCCGAGCAAAGCCCCGTCTTTGGTGCAACTTAACATGGTGCGCAGAGACGGGCGGTAGTTAACGTTCCCCTTGAAATATCAAACGCAATCCTAGACGTAGCCAGTCATGTGAAGTTCTGATCGGGGAGAATGTTTTCCCCCTTATTGTTCGTGTAGAGCAAAACTTAGAAAGTATAAAAAAACGTGAAGCAGGCGTCCTCCACTGGATAAACAAGCCAATAAGACGGAAAAACCAGTGCAATTTATACATATGGTTAAGTCGTCAGGTTCAATACTCTAGAGGAAGTAAATCTGATCTTCGATGGAGAGATTCAGTTAGCTAACTGACTTGGAAATTATATGATTTAAGTGCTAAATCTGGTGAAACTAAACTAGGATTACATAGAGATCAACAGAAAGGTAATCAAAGCTAACTTGATCAGGTACATGAAGAAAAGCCAACTGGTGGGACGATATGAGTGTAATAGATGTGAAAAGGTCGCAGTAGGATAGACTTTACGCCCACCTCAATTTGGCGTTGTATTGAACTCCCTTTTCCAACTTTTATAAATCTTGAAGGTAAATTTGATGGAGCCTGTGGTTGATTAACTTAATCACTTAAAGTTGATATATAACACCTTTCCACATTAATTTTCGTATTCTGTATTCATCTTTCTACAACTAAGTTGTCATCATCAGGCAATAATTAAACGGTGTCGCACCTGTAAACTACGGAAAAAACACGCATGAAACAAATTTCGTACACGGTATGTACAGTCGAAAGCCAAAACACACACTCCATCAAAATGTTTTCCATTTAGAAACGAAATAATATTCGTTTTTGGCTTGGGTTATTTTTCAGTAGAAGTGGTTTACATCTATAAGACGCAATATTTCTAAAATGATTCTATACGTGGCAATAAAACTACATTTTGTGTTAAATATTTTGACTTAATGGATTATAACTTGGCATCTTTGGAACAAAAATTACTTACGTTTTGATTCTAAACACATTTAATTAGTAAGCTATTTCAATCCTTCAAAAATGCATGTAACTTAGCTGCCTCATTATTTAGTAATGCAACTATTTTAAATCAAAATGTATATGAATAATATAACCGTTAAAAGTTTTAATTTAATATGTGAGTAAATAAGTTAATCTAGATATAGTAGACTCCCATATAACGTGGTTAATACTTTACGTGTTATATGAATTCACGTTGTAGGAAATCGGGGTATACGGAAATTTTCCTCGTATAACGCGCATAACTAAAGAAACATGTTTGAAATGATTATTGCTACGCCAACTCCATGTTTTATCAACTAGTACAGTACTTTAAAAATAAATATACGAATATAACTAATATAGGAATTTAATTAACTAAAAAATTTAATTTAATTTAATAATTAGCTTATTATATATACTACGTATTTTTAAAATGCTGTACTATTTAATAAAAATTTAATTATACAAAAACTTTTAGTGCTTCTTTCATTGTATATAGACTGCAGAATATTTTTAAAAAATGCCCTTGTTGAGATTCGAACGCACGATCTCATGTTTACCAGAAATGCTTTTGGTAAACCTACTATGGGTTCCCTTATATCCGTTCCTATAATGTAATGTATGATTTATGATTTAGGTTGTGGAAGCATGTTTCTCTGTGGTCTAATGGTTAGAACACGCGTCCGATAAGCATAAGATCGTGAGTTTCAATCTCACCAAAGGGCAGTAAATTTTTTCAAGAATTTCCGCAATGTATATATGGAAGATAGAAAAGCAGTTAAGTATGTGTTATATTTTTCAGAATTTTAGAAGTTAAAAAACACTTTTACAATCTTGTTTATTAGTTACAGTCCGAATCGTCCAAAATTCACATTTCATCGTTTTAGTGGAATCAATATTGAATCAATTTCACTTACAGGTCCAATGCTTTCAACGAATCTATGAAATTGCTTTATTATATTTATTTTTTTTTTCAAAATTCTTTATAGTTTTAGATATGAAACAAAACAATTTTGCAATTTCCTTTTAAATACTGCAGAAAGCATAATAATGTGTCCATATTTGTAAAATATATTTCTACTTCTTTAATTAAATCAGGTCCTCGAGTCCACGAATAAAAAATGCGTTTCCTTGTAATTTAAGTTTTCTTCGTGGTTTATATCTGAAGAAAATTCTTCTAATAACTGCATAAGGCGTGGGAGAGGTGTGAGATTTCCCCAGTTATTGATGATCCAGCGACCTATTTCAAAGCAGGAAAATCTCCTCTTTACGTTGGCTAAGTGTTAAGAGTGACGGCATCAAAAAACGAAGCAATGGTGAAACATAGGAAGAGAGAGAGTAAGAGCGATGAAGAAAGTAATCTAATGTCCAACTAAAACAAATTTTATTCTTAAATTAAATAATTCTTTTGTTTAATCATTTGGCACGTTGTACGAAGAATTGTGTTATATGAAACCTTTAGTCGTGACTATAGGAATTTGCATTGTAAGAACTCGCGTTATACGGGAGTCTATTGTGTTTTAATTTTGGTCAACAACTAAATTTCTTAGCAATTACATAATTTTTTATATCAATAAATAATATATATACGAATTTTCAAAGATGCTTTATGTATTTTAATATGATAAATAATTCACGCAAATAATTAAACACATATTCCATTACCAAAATAGCTAAATAAATATTTATGGTAGATTTTACAGAAATTTTAATTCTGTAAGTTTCTTAATAACAATTAGAAAACAACTAAGTTATTTTTAGAAACAAAATCAAGTACAATATACTGTAATACAATCTTTGTTTATATTCATTTACACATGAATAAGATTTCTTCCACAATTTTGTTTGACATTTACATTTATCAGAGGATATTTGTTTGATTTATTAACTGACTAAAATATATAAATTAAAAATATAGATTATACCTAAATATTATGCAGTGTAGATAAAGCAAAATCTTCATAAACAGAACTATACAACAGTTCATCACGGCAAAATATGTAAATCCATTGTTGCGAATTGGAAATTTATTGAGTATACGGTCCTGACATAGTTAATCTAGTCCTGCCGTATATACGGAGACGTCCACCCTGAAGCGCACGTGTTGTACAAGGCTCCCCACACCAGCTAGTCCCCAAGCCGTGAAGGGATCGGGTCGGTTGGGCGGCCGACCAGGACTCTCCCCCGAAATTCACCCCGTTGCCACCCCTTTCCCTCCCGCGTCGCCTCCGTCCTTAACTCGGACATTCTCACGAGCGACAATTTATTACTTATACATACACAAATATTCTAACGGAGAGAGGTGGACTTTCTCTACTCTGCCTCACTGCCTGCGGCCGTTGCCGCTGGTTTTCCGCAACCCCTTACGTCCTAGTGACTAATTACTTTAAATTAACGGTCCGAAGCGACGCGGCGAAGAGTATCCGCCCGCAAAGAGAGAGGTAAAGTGAAACGCCAGCGTGTACGGGACGAAAAACGGTGAATGTGCGTTAATTTTTTTCTTGTGCTCCGAACAAGAACGTGGAAAACATTTTGAACGCTCTTAGCATGCATATCGGGTTCTAAATTGCATTAGACGGACGCCGGTGTGGAATGGAGAATGAAGGGAGGGCATACTCCAATAGTGCGTGCGTGCGTGTCACTCGTTCTTATCACATATTTTTCATATTTTAATAAATTTATGCTTTTTACCTTGGAAACCGCATAAAATATGAATATATTTACCATAATTATCTAATACTCCCTAGATCGAAAAAAAAACTGAGAAAAGATAATCGCTCACATTAACACTCGTTAATGAACATGCTTTACAAGAACTTTTCTAAATTATAATTAGCAGAAAGCTATGCTTGAAACTTCATTGAAATGTCACTAAATATAAAACGTGTGTCCACACGCAGACTAGAGTAGTAAATTTTAACCTCGTTCTATAGTGAGGTTTTAAAGTATGGATGTATATAACTCTAATGTAGTAAACTACAACTTATGAGTAGGACCATTTGTTAACAAATTTACAAGCTCAAATTGATGTTATTTTAGCGAGTTTGCAAAGTTATGTAATTCTACAATATTTGAAAATTTTATAGTGTGTAGCATAAAATAAATGGCAACCAAGTGAAAATGAAACTTTTTACAATCTGTGCAACAACAAGAGAAAGATCAAATTTTATCGGTTACCACTCTTTAACTAATTCCTTCCTAGTTCCTATTTTTTGTGAAATATGAGGAGATTTACCATGCGTTTATGATCTGTTGTAAGCCGATGTTTGCTTTTGCTCTACGATTTTTCTTTATTCTAAGTAAGTTTGCAAAAGTCGTCCATGTTTTAATCCAATAATCTAAAGATGCGTAGATTTACTTACTTATTTCATGATTCAACACGTGAGCACTTTCGAAATGCGACACCATCCACGCTCTTTCCTCTCAAGCAATCTGCTGAACTGTAGATACTATATAAATTATATAAAAAAATATATAAATACATATATTGATGCCTGTTTATCAAATACGAGTGTGTATGAGTGGTATAAACGATTTGAAGATGGTCGTACGGACATAAATGACGACGAACATCCTGGTGCAAAAAAATCTGTGGTTACGGAAAGTAACGTCGTACTTGAAAAGAAATGAGCCGAAATCCTCACTGCGATACTTGGGAATGGAATTAAGTATTGCCAAAGATTCGATTCATCACATTTTGACACAGCATTTTGGAATGAGAAAGATTTGTGCCATACAAACTCAGATCAAAAATTATTCCGAATTCAACTTTGTACAGACTTGACTAAAGATTCAAAAAAAGGCGAAAACTTCAGGCATTATAACATAACTGGCGATGAGAGGTGGTGTTTTCAATATGATATAGAGATCAAGCGTCAAAACTCTGAATGAAAACATCCAAGTGAAGAAAGACCGAAAAAAAGTATGGGGAAGTCAAAAGTGAAGACAATCTTGACTTGTTTTTATAATTCGCAAGGCATAGTGCGCAAATTGTTTGTACCAACTAGCCAAAAAGTGAATGCGGTATATTATCTTGGTGTTATGAAGCGGCTTTTGGCGCGTATTTACCGTGTGCGCTCTCAATATCGTAAAAATGGTAGCTGGCGTTTGTTACATGATAATGCACCATCTCATCACTCGACGCTTATCACTGATTTTCTAACTACAAATGGCATTTTAACCATCAACCATTCACCGTATTCACGGGATTTGCCCCTCTATGATTTCTATCTATTCTCCAAACTACATTTGCCGGTGAAAGGGCAGCGTTATGCCGACGTCGAGGTCAATTATAAAAGCGTCGACTGCTATCTTGAAGGACATCTCTAAAGATGAACTTTAAATTTCATTCGACACGTTAATTGATTGTGCAAAACGTTGTATGGCGACTACTTTGAATAAAATAAATTAATTTTAGCAAAATAGTAAGCTTTTCTTTTCATTTTAAAAAAGTTCCGTTTTGTCTGGAACAGACTGTGTATATTGGTTGAAATATATATTTATATATATGTTTTTAAGAAGTGACAAACTATTGTAACAAGAGAAAGAAATATAGTAAATTATTACAGCATCCCAGCGCCTTGTGTTTTTTATATAATTTCAAATATTACTTATCATTTAAATCACCCAACAAAATATTAAAAAATAATGGTTAAGTACAGAATAAAAACTCAGTAACAAATGGCTTAAAAGTGTTAATAAAACAAGGATCAGTAACACAGTATAAACTTGTTTCACCGTTTTACAGCTTCATAGTACCAATAATAAGGAAGTTAACAATGGGGATCATATTACAATTTGATACAGGATGTAACTTTATTCCTTATTCTTGGTTGGCTTTCTTTGGTTTTAGGTTGTTTGAGTTTATAAATTATTTTATATTATTTCATTAATTGAAATTAAAAAAGTTTTATGCATATCCTTTCATAATTTCATTGACATCTCCAAGTGCTAAAAATCTTCTCCAATAACTCATACCACTATGTAATGCATATTAAATTTATTTTAAAATGGTATGTTCAAAATTATGTTTCGTTTTCTGTTGAACCGATATGCTTTGTTCGTATAGTACATGAACCCTTACTACAAATTGTTCCAAGAACGAGTCCCTAATATGGCAAGCGATAATTTAAAGTTGTTTAACAAATACCAATATTCCTGAATGTAAATGACAATTTCATTAGTGAACACACTATGGTAACTCTCCCCTAAAGAAGCCAAGACTTTAGTAACACTTACTGAGATTTCCATGGAAAATGGAACAAAGGAATAATTTTTATGGACTATTTTGAAGAAGACCAAACTGCATATAGTGCTCTATTAAAAAAATTGAAAATGACAATTTCTGAAAAGTGGACACTTCCCATCTTTTTACATTAGTCAACTGTTTCGCGAGAAATTTATTTAATTAAGGTTTCAGGCCACTCACAAAACTCACCGGATCCTAAGTTACTTCCACTTATTCTATAAATTCAAATGTCTCGTTACAGAAAAGAAAATTCGACCGAATAAAGAACGTATTGATGTAATGGAGCACTATCTACAGGATCTTGAGAAAGATCATTCAGAAAACAGTATAATGATACTTCGTCATCATTGGTCTAATGATGCCATTGATGACTCCAATAAAGTTAAAAAATATTGAAAAATATTATAATACAAAACTTAATGTGGTAACTCATTTGTTTCATTTTGAATCTCACTTCACATCAAATCATTTCCGTATACGTACACTCAGATGTAAATAACGTGTATATACATTACCGGTCATAAATGGATCATTATAGGTAAAATACAAAAAAATGGTACGCTTTTGGTAAAACAATATATGTAATTACTATAAAAATAAACTGAATATCCTTATAAAACAATATAATATCAGTAGTTTTATGAACTTTTTATTTTTAGCGACTTTCGTCAAAATATTACACTTACTTAATAACTTCATATCAATTTCAATTACAAATTTTGGGCAGTCCCAACACAAGTTTCAACTGGAATATTGTTCCGAGGATTTGTAAGGCATTCCCACAGCTGTTGCTGTGATTTTGGACGGTGTTCTCTTACTTTTCTTTCTAGCTCATCCCACAGCAACTAGATAAGTTTCATATCGGGCGATTGTGCGGCCCAAACCATATTTACGAGAAGTCCTTCACTTCCTTTTGTTTCACACAGGCCTTACAATGTTTAGCGCTATATTTGGGGTCATTATTTGGAAATAAAAACCTTTTCCTATCAATTTAAATCCGGAAGGAATTGCGCGTTCTTTTAAAATTTTTAAATATTCTTCTTTTTTTAAAACTCCAACAATTCTAAACTAATCTCCAACACTATTAAAAGAAAATGATCCACAAACTTGAACTGAACCTTCACTGTATTTAACTGTTGGCACAACACATTCTGGTATCGTCCTTTTACCAACTCGTCTGCGAACAAGAACGAGCCGATTACTTCCAAGTACTTTTAACTTGGATTTGTCCGTCCACAGAACCTGCTTCCATATTTCCACATCTCAATGTTGGTGCTCCTTGGCCCATTGTAATCGTTTTTTACGATTTTGTGATCGTAGCAATGGTTTACGAACAGCAAACCGTCCTTTCTGTCCCCCCTATTTCTACTAATAATAATAACAATACGCCAATCTTCTTGTCTAGTGGTCATTCTTGGTCTTTCGACACGTTTTTTTATATGCATTGCACCCGTTGTTATGTACCTTTTCACTGTACCTTTCATGATATATTAATTTTCATTTTTGCGCTATTATCCGCAGTGACAATTTTTCTTTTTGTAAAGCTATTATAACACTACGAATTTCTTCACACAATTCCTTCCTTTTTGGCATTTTCTATGTTTGTTCACGAATACTCGTACTACAACTTACTCGAACAGATTCTAGACGTATACTAATTTTTTTTAGATTGCAACATTCTGTGTGGTACCACAAATACCTATAAATTGTTTCTTAGAACCATTATAATCTTGTAATATAAATAAAATTTCTGGAAAAATATGAATACTGAATGCAGGGTTAAAGTAAATTATAATATTTTACTCTAACAAAAACGATTACATAATTTTCATAATGATCCGGATATTATTGGTAAACTTCTCAGAAACGCACTCACACCTGTTATTTCAATTGTCCCTACCGAAATCCAGGTATAAAGACAGAACGAATCTATCGATAGTATGTGTTCCCTCATTTATAGCCGGTAGTGTATACTATATACTATAAATATATATGTATGTACCCAAACTACTTAACGTCAAATGTTCAAGTACCGATTACCCAGCCTTGTATTTAGATTTTATTTCCGCCTTGACAATTTATTGTCCTCTAAATCTACCGTTAATAGTTTTCACCGAAACTGTTCGGCCTCTATCTGCTCTGATATCCTCACTAATCACCCGGCATCAATACCGGCCGGCAACGGCGCTGCCACCAACATTAGCCGGCTCTTTTCTCGATTCCCATCCCTCTTCACATTAGAGAATCGTTTGTAGCTTGTTTCTCCTGCAGCAGCAGTACATCGACTGCTGTAATATTCACTCCATTTATATTCGTTATATATACATATATACTCGGAGCCGTTTTCGATTTAATTATTCCCTTTCATTGTTATCGGCCGGAGTCGTTTATTAAATCAAAACGTCACAAGGCGAAAAGCAAAGTACATAAAGCCGAATTGTGTTTGCGTACAAGTTTGTGCAGAATTGAAGGTAGATAATAGCGATTTTGTGTGAGTATATATGTACATCACGAACATATTACACGTGCATAAGCACCCGCACTCTTTTGATGATATGCGTATGTCCATTTATCTTAAAGACCTGACTAGCAATTTCAGTTTAATCGAAACCTTTTAGTACCTTAATGACATCGTATTTATGGCGTGTCATTCTATCATAACCGATGTGCGAATTACAATCGTTTCATACCGATAAACGCGATTGGTAGTAAACGGAAGTTTGTATGAAGTTAATGTGAATAATTTGTCATGCGTGCAATAAATAACTTAATTTAAGGTATATACATAAGATTGTAAATACTTTATATTATATTTCACATGTAAACATGTTATAAAAGTTATTTACTTTAATCTGGAAATAACGAATTAATAATAATATTTTCTTATAATGACGCAAGTTTACTTCTACTACCATAATACCAGATGCACCGGAAAGTCATTACCGGTTCTCTCGTAAAAGAACTACACAATTTTCAAGAAAATAGAAAAATTTATTTATTCAAAGTATTGGCCATTTGATTCTACAAAACTTGCCCATCTTTCAGGCAATTTATGGATGCCATCCCAAAGAAACTGTTTGTCCTTTGAGCAAAGCTATTCATCGAGCCATTTTCTAACTTCTTCGAAATTGGCAAAGTGCTGCTTTGCAAGCGCGTGTCCCATTGATGTGGAAAGGTGATAGTCGGACAGGACAAGGTATGGAGAGTACGGCGGCTGCGATATTATAACCCATTCAAGTGCTTTCAATGCTTTCATGACCGGTTTTGTTGTATGAGACGGTGCGTTATCGTGCTGTAAAATCACTTCGCCGTGTCTTCGGGCCCATTCTGGATGTTTTTCTATCAATGCATGGTTCAAGTTGATCGATGGGTCAGCTTAGAGTTTTCGAACTAAATCCATTTTTCATCATCCGTCACTATCCGATGCAGAAATTACTTCCGATCATACCTTTGAGGCAGCATTTCGCAGACGATTTTTCGATTTTTCATTTGTCTGTCATTTAATTGATATGGCACACATTTTCCCATCTTTTAGATTTTTCCCATTGCCCGTAATCGGTCTTAATTCGTTTTTTTATTGGGACACATTTAATGCTTCTGCCAATTGCTTTTGAGTTTTGGTTGGGTCTTCATCGAATAACTCCTGCAGTTTCGCATCTTCAAACTTTTTCGGTATACCAGAACCTTCTTTGTCTTGCACATCGAAATCACTACTTGTAAATTATTGAAACCACGTCTCACATATTTCTATGGTTGGAGCATGCTCACCCTAAGTTTCTACCAGCAAGCGATGACTTTCAGCTGCTATTCTTTCGATTAAATAAGAAAAGTAATGCGTGCCGGATATGCACTTTTTCAGGCACGAAACTCGACACTTTCAGAAAGGTATAAATCTATAAAAGTGTTGCTTTAGCAAAATATAGCATGTAGGGCTTTGAAGCTTGATGTGAGTAGAATAAAATGATATATGTGTCAAATCATAGTATCGCATACTTAAGCCTAGCAACATCTGTTAGAAAAACCGGTAAAGATTTTCCGGGACAACTGGTAATATTAATCTCAACATCATATTACCTTAATGTTAAGCCTATCTTATTTAACAAATTCTGTCGTGATAAATACTCTTGAATAAAACTCCGGTTTCGCAGTAACCGGGAGTTTTTTTTCTCCGGAAAGCTGGATAGGTGGGATTATAAATAAAATAAATAATGTATGTAATTCTAGTATAGGGAAACGATTTAAAAATTATTTACACCCGTCGCAGTTAACAATCCATCTTTGTGAAACATCTTCGCGTCACTGATGTAATCAAATCTATTGGAAATTTCTACAATTTCTACACGCGTTCACCTCCCATCGGTTCCTGTCGCCGGTTACTCGGAAGAACAATCTTAATTATAATTTATACTCCATATCTCCATTGTCACTAAACTGTAATACTAGTGGCTTTATAAATCAAAACACCAAGCCCTTCATCACTGAACTATGATACTTGTCATAAATATAATAAATTATTCACGATTCACGAATATATTAAAAACCAATAAAACCGCCAAAGCACATTGTTATTCACCAGTCGATCCGTTAATTCGTTTTTTTAAATTTTAATAGAATTATGTCCATAGGCAACTTATTTAGTAACTTTGGTAGGGTTCTGTTCAATTTATATTTGTTCTTCGCCCTAAATATATTAAAAACACCAGCTTCTGTCTCTGGTTGTATAAGAATGTGGAGGATTCTTATACAACTAAGTTACAGTGGATAAATTAAAATAATTCGTTCCCTTAACTTAATTACTAATTTCAAATAGCGTCATTGTGATACCTTTGACTTGCTATTTGCTAGAACGAACAATATATTTGAAGTCCCTATATATACATATATACCATGACTAGCAATTTTAATAAAATATCAAGACTAATTGAAATTAATGTGCGTACGCTTCATGAGCTTGAAAATGAAATTGCCGGTAATTTCAATTTATTTGTTTGGATTCAGTATAATTTGATTAAATTTAATGTACTTGGATTTGTATTGACATATAAGATGTCTACAATTTTTTTTAATATTATTAAGCAATTATATGGCATCGTCGTTGCATGTTTTTTTTTGTATTGTCCTATAAATGTAATTTAAATTCTATTGGACAAATAAAGTATTTGATTTGATTTGATAGTAATTCATAATAACACGTAGAATAAACATTTTATGAGTTTTTAACACGTCGAAATTTTTTTATGTAAATTTATCAGCAGCACCACTAGCTAGTGATCTTATAATTCGACTTTGCACATCTTGCATTCTATATTACTAGAATTATCCTAAATTGTAATGCCATATAACATTATTCATTCCAGCAATGCATAATAAATTATTAGAACATATTTACGAATACTAGTACTTGTGTAATGGAAACAGTTAGAAAAGTATTTTAGTTTCTTTGATAGATTTGTTTTATGATCGTCACATGAAAACGAGTGATCAACAACAAAGTTAAGGTAATAATAATCATATTTATTTATCATGTTAGCCCTTTATTTGGACGCGAAGCGTCAGCAACAATGTAGTATGTAAATACAGATATGTCAAAAGGGCGATAATTTTTAAATATAAAACTGTAAAAGAAACATTAAACATTATACATATATGTATATAAATACGAAGGAAAACACTAAAACACGATCGCTGGGAACAAATCAAAGCAATAACAAAAAAAATAACTTCTATACTTAACATTAGAACTATTGAACATTTTCAAAATGTTTATTAAAACTTCTGATCATATGGTATATCAGATTCTTCAGCAGAATGTTGGTTCTTGCTCTCCGGACGCAATGTACATCACCAAACCGAGTTTTGCAGGAAGGCAGGAGAAAGTAAATACGTGAAAGTAATGACCGAGAATCAATAACATTATTAATAAATTAAGAATAAACCTGGCACTCCAAATATCACATCGTAAAGACCACAGTATTTGAAAACTAGGTATCTCAAGCAAAGCAAGATACTCTGTGTCGCGAACTGAATATTTCCCGCCCTGTCTAAAAGACTCGCTCAATAAGAAGCTTCTGCATATCCGAGCTTGGTTCGAACCAACGTATAAAACAAGGTTTCTATAATTTGCATATTGCTAAAATTTCTTGGCAATGGTATAACAAATCCAAGTGCTCTGGAAGCAGAAGAACATAAAGTATATAATTAGTAAACGTACGTTTGCTGTCAAAAAGTACTACCAAATCAAGTATTTGTGATGCTTTAGAAATTTGCTGAGATTCCACGAAATAATCGGACGCCGTTACATTTACACAACGCGTATAAGAGAGAACTGCAGTTCTGACTTACTAACATTAAGTGGACTTTATTTAATCGACACCATCCACTAATTTCAGTAAAGTTTAATTGTAATGCAAGACAGTCAGTATGTGTATTAATAGTGATAAATTTTTAAGCTACTCACATACCCTAGACACCGCACCTATGACTCAAACAAATTATTCATATAAACATTACAAAGCAATAGTCCAAAGTTAGACCCTTGTGGCACACCGGAGGTAGGAGAAATATAATCAGAAGAGAATCCGTTGTAAAAGATTGCCTATCATTTTTGATTTTATCAATCTCATCAATAAAGACGAAAACCCTACGTCTTTGAGTTTGGAATGGAGTACGGCATAGTCGTCAAACGCCTTAGTATAATCCGTGTAAACAACGTCCCATATGCTTTCTTTCGTCCAATGAGTGAGTCGAGTGAGTATTGCGCGGTATATCAGTGAAGATACTGCGCAATACTCACCTGATTGTAGTATTTTGGTGAAATTAGTCAATATACTAGTTGGTCTGTAATTACAGATATTAGCACAATCACTCTTTTTGAATATTGAAATGATTTTACTAGTTTGAAATAGATAAAATTATGTTGAACAAAATGATTAGGGGATAGGAAAACGAGAAAGCACAGTCACGTATAAGAAAACCCGGAACAAGAGCATCACCAGCAGACATATCATTCTCTATTCGACCACCTGCATCTAAAACAGCTTCCTCAGTTAATATATTGAAAAAGAAGAAGAACAGCTATGGAGTGCAGTTGAGGCTTGTACATAAAATAGAAAAACGCCAACGAATTCATTTGTGAAAGTGCAATATCAACAATTATTATCCATAATTTCTCGAATTCGTGCAACGTTCATTTATTAATAAATGCTTAAAATATTTTTGGATCATCAATAATATTTTCTCATATTCTAGTTTGATAGATAGGAAAAGCCGACCTTATGTTTTCTTTGATTAATGATCTTAATCGTTTGAATTCGATAGAATAAGTATATGCTCTAGTAGATCTCCATTTTCTGTAATAATATTCTATCAAGGAAATAAGATAATAGTTATTATTCGTGGATCATACTGGGCATGTTCCATCAAATATACTACATTTTGAGACCTTTGGTACGCATTCGTCGATAATGGCGTAGAGTTTTATAAAATGCACTGGTTAGATTTGCAAATTACTGGCACTTTTAGTATCCAAAAAAGTATTGCACAAAGGATCACCGATATGCATAGAAGACTTTTTATAACCCGCGAACATGCGCGCAGCAATAACAAAGTTATCCTCAGTTCTGGTAACCTTGTAAGTGGTTACTAATCTTAATGAAATTTTTATTGAGAAGCACATACAGCTTAAATATATAAATGCATGTATATATATATATATAAGCAATACATCGCCATGAAAAACTTGACAAGTATCTATTGGTCCGAATATAGACAGCATTATTTTCTGGATAATAAAGACCCGCTCTCCCAATCCGCAGATTGCGCTCATACAATTAAATTGTAATATACAATTATAACAGTTAAGAAAGACTTTCTATTAAATAAGATATTAATTTTAAAATTACATATTGCAACATAAACGGAATTTAATCATGTATATAACGTATGCGAAACGCAATCCACATTAATTTCATAAAATAGTGACATTAAAATATATTCAAATGTATAAGTTCTAAAATTTATATTAAGATTCTAGTGATTTCTATTACTTAACTTATGATTAAAATGAAGTAATTTGATTTTTTTGGCGTTAATGATTAATTTGGTTTTGTAATACCAATCATAAAAGTCGTGGAAAATCCTTTGAAACTTGTCTCGCAAAACAACAGTGCTCTCGCCAGATATAACAATTGAAGTATCGTTAGCATAATTCAGAAGATCATTAATAAAGAGTATAAAAAGTAGTGGTCCCAATATTGAATCCTGTTGCGCTATAAATATTAACTTGAATATTTCTATTAGAAAGGTATGATACTAATTATTGTTTTCTCTAAAACCCAAATTATAGGGTTTTAAAGGAGAAGTTTAAAAAAAAGTGCAGTTACTTTCAATTTTTGATTAAGCAAGTCGTTTATGCACAGCACAAAATAGTGCAGTTTTTATAGAAAAACCTTATCTTTAATCATGTCGACTGTTAGAAAATATTTTCAAGTTATTACAATAGTTTTTAGTGCATAGAGCAATCGCCTTCTCAAAAACTTTCGATATATGTAGATGTTAAAATCGAAATTGGCCAATGTTATACATTCCCCAATAATTGAGGTACCAGTTTTCAAAATACACACAGGCATGCCATTAACTCCCACAGATTTCTTATTGGATATATTATTTATTATACCCAGTATTTCTTCTGCAGCTAAAGGAGTGAAAAACATGAAATGGCTTTCACTAGTGGATAATGAACACGAAAGCGAAGCTGTGCAGAGAAAATGATTTGAAGAAAATTAAATGAAACAGATTAATGAATTTAATGATTTTTTTATCAATGGCAAACACGAATTGTATAATAATGTACAACTAGGATTTTCTTACTATTTGATTTAAAATTAAAACTACTCTGTAAATGAATTATGACTCGCATGTGTTTGAAAAATTACTAATCTGATTATAATTACTATCGTAATGTGTCCGTCATACATATTTCTACATTGACAAATCAAATAATTATGAAATTACATATAATACACAACGTATTGCTAAATATAAAAAGTATTGTTAAAGAATGATATTGTTAAAAAGTTCATTATTATTGTAGAATTGTTGCGAATATTTCTGGTAATGATGTCGAAAACCGCACATTAGTTTACTAAACATCTTTTTCCAATTTGCTGTTATAACAAAGCTATTAAAACATTGCATTGTAGTTTACTGTAACTTAGCCTTTCAAGAGTAATAAACTGAAATTTCGTACCAAATCCATGTGTAAAACTGTCAAATGCAAATGAAGTCAACTAAATATTAAATAATCACAAACGATTTATCAGAATTATTTGTTCATGTGATAAATGGTATATTTGGAATATTGTCACTGAAGCAAAGAAAATGCATCAGATTCATCTCTACAAAGGTCTCAAACAAAAAGTTTTTGAAAAGGTCTTTGCTAGTGACGTAACATGTTATTTTAAATATAAGATTGGATTTGGAGTCTAATTGTCCTTAAAGAAATTTTTATCAGCTCGGATCATCGGACGATCAATGGCAAATTTTACCCTGGTGTCATGAAGCTCTTTGTAAAGTTCTTCACAAATTAAATGAATATTGCAGTAGAGAAAGGTGATCACTGGGTACGTAACGATCTTATCGTTCGGCTATTGTAAATCTATAGTTAAACAAAAATCGCCTGCGATTTCCTTCTTCTCCTGGCTTCGCTTGTCAATGGATGCAATGCGACGACATTATAAACGTTCTAAAGGTAGTAACGACGACCCGCAAAATTATCCCAAAAATCGAGACAAAATGTCAGTTAACGAATTAATTAATTGATTCATTTGTTAAGAAAGATACATGTATTATACATGATTTAGAAAATTAAAATTAACTGCCAAAAACTACCTTTCTTTGAATGGTGGTGTAAACTTAAAGCCTGCGGCATTATTTTTTGCTTTGATTAATTTTTAAATATCTTCTATTCTTATACTAATGCCAAAAACATGGCTGGCGTATTGTAGCCATCGATGGTTTATATGTATGTAATCTATTTTCATGGTGTGTGTATATCTATATATCCAAACTCGAAAACCTCGAACGTTAATTCTTATTGTTAATAGCATAAGTAAATACACCGCAGAGGACGTAAAAAAATCGCGTAAATCCGCGTCCTGGACAGGACATCCCCCACTAACGACATCCGTCGTGGTTCGCGGCAAGATAGGACGTCGTTTGGTTAAGGGTGGCAGAGGGGGAACGTCCGAAAACCGCCGCCTCCAGAGAGAGAGTATATACGTCCGCTCAGTCCTCCGTACTTTCCGGGCGGGTCATCTGTAAGACGTGACAATGCAGTGCCGGCAACATAAATTAAACTTTAGCACTTGCCACAGTGGCCGGTAGGGTGGACACAGCAGATAAGGCACGGCCATATATCAGACCGAGAGATAGGGGATGCAAATTCTGACTATTCTTCAGCGGTGGTCTTCATCGTGGGGCGGCTCTCTGGCCCTTGCCCAAGTTAGCGAACATACACACACACATACACGCGCCCGTGGATAGCGGAACAAGATAATGGATAGCTCAGATTTGCATCACTCTAACGAGTTTTACTGTTTCACTCCTGCCTTATATTGGTATCCCAGTCATGTCCTAGAAGCTAATATACAGGGTGTCTATAAAAGAACTCCGGGGTTTTAAGACAAAATATATTAATAAAGTAAAAAACGTACATACATGTTTTATACATGATTAGAAAGCTTACATTTTCAAGATTTTTTAAGAACTTAGTGAAGTTCAATGTGAGCTCCGTGAGTGGCACGGCACACGTCGAAACGGTATTCTACCTCTTCCCATGTCCTGGCGAGCATGTCTGGGGGAACGGACGCCACGCAATTCTCTATTCGTTCCCTGAGATGGCGAACATTTCGAATTTTCTCCGCATACACAAGATTCTTGATATGCCCCCAGAAGAAAAAGTCCAACGGAGTCATATCAGGGCTCCTTGGTGGCCATGGAATAGGTCCTTCCCTTCCAATCCACCTGTTGCCGAAACGAGCGTCCAGTGACTCACGCACACGCAAACTGAAGTGTGGCGGCGCCCCATCTTGTTGGAAATAAACTAAACCTTTCTCCGCCTCAATGTCATCCAACTGAGGATAAACATACTCCTCTAACATGTCACAATAGACATCACCATTGATATTCCTTTCGACAAAAATGAAGGGACCTATGACTCTGTCACGCATAAGAGCACACCAAACATTCACTTTGGGCGTGTCACGTTCGTACTCAATAAACTCATGGGGCGGCTCTGAACCCCAAATTCTGCAATTATGCCTGTTTACAGTTCCGTTCACATGAAAAGTAGCTTCATCACTAAAAACCACACTTTTTAAAAAATCATTATCTTCATCAATTTTATCCAGCATGGAAACAGAAAATTCGAATCTCTTAACCTTGTCTGCCTGTTTGATATGGTGTAAAAGTTGTATCTTGTAGGCAGTTAAACGAAGTCTTTTACGAATTACCTTATGGACGGTTGATCTTGGTAACCCCAAGTCCAGACTGCGTCTTGTTAACGATTTCTTAGGGCTTCGAGTGCATGAAGCTCGGATTCTGTCCACATTCTCTTGAGACACACGCGGCCTACCCGGCGACTTTTGCTTCAAAACACTTCCTGTTTCCTTGAACGCACATAACCACTGACGAATTGTTTTGTCTGTAGGCGGGTCAACACCATAGCTACGTCGAAAGTTTCTTTGTACAGTAACAACAGAATTAGTTTCTATGAGCCAAATAACACATTGAGCCTTTTGTTGAGGCGTCGCCATAGCGCGGCAGTCCAGACGACACTGACTGCCTGCCGCAGCCGCTACGTCATTTCTAGGTCAACGCTCCGCAGCGCTGCCAACTGTTGAGAGAAACATTCCCAATTGGTATGAGTAAAACTCTTTGAGCTGCTTGTTTCAAAGGAATTGATCAAATTTTGCTATCTTTTATAGTTTAAAAAATATTAATTTTTTAAACCCCGGAGTTCTTTTATAGACACCCTGTATATTACTATTGATAATTACACGGAGTTTGTTCGAATTTATGTGAAAATGTTTTCTTTTAATTTTTATATAAATAAACAGAAGTATCTATTATTGTTACATAGTATTTAATTGAGGCAAAATTTAGGAAAATATAAAATTCACTTTAAAAGTACACAATAAAATTTGAAACTTTAAAATAGAAATACGAAACACAAAAATTTGGAAAGAAATATTTTTATTTTTCAAAATAATCTCCTTTCAGCTCTATACAATAAACTTTTCTCAGGGACGCTCAATAAGTTTGATACCCTTTTTATAATAAGAACTGTCTTGCTCCTGAAAATAGCTATTAACTGCCGACATCACTTCTTCATCGTTGAAAAAGCTTTGACCAGTGAGCTATTTTTTCAAGTTTGGGAACAGAAAAAAATCCGAGGGGGTTAAATCTGGCGAATAGAGTGCATGAGGTGGCAATTCAAACTTTAACTCATTAATTTTGGCCATTGAAATAACGGACTTGTGAGCTGGTGCATTATTTCCATGAAACAAAACTTCCTTCTTAGCCAAATGCGGCTGTTTTTGCTTGATTTCTTCGCTCAAACGTTGCAATAAGTTTGCATAATACTCGCCGTTGATAGTTTTTCCTTTTTCAAGATAGACAAAGAAAATTATTCCACACGCATTCCAAAATAATCGATGCCATGGCCTTGTCTGCAGATGAAACGGTCTTCGCCTTCTTTGGAGCCGGTTCTTCCTTTTGAGTCCATTGTTTTGATTGTTCTTTTGTCTCGGGTGTGAAGTGATGGATCCATGTTTCATGCATGGTTATGAAACGGCGCAAAAATTCTGCTTTGTTGCTGTGAAACTTCGCTAAACACTCAATTGAAACATCTTCACGAGACTGTTTTTGCTTGAGCGTGACCAAATGCGGCACCCATCATGCACACGGCTTTCTCATATCCAAATTTTCAGATAATATGCAATGTACCGCACTTTTTGGTATGTCTACTATGTCTGCTAGCTCGCGCACTTTCAGTCGACGATCATCCAGTACCGCTTTGTGGATTTTCTTCACCATTTCCGGAGTCGTCACCTCATTTGGTCGACCATTGCGATGTTCGTCTTGGCAGCTCTTACGGCCTCGTTTAAACTCTGCTGCCCAATATTTCACTGTTGTAAACGAAGGTGCAGACTCAGCCAGAGTAGAATCTAGTTCAGCTTTTATATCGACTGGGCTGATGCCTTTCAAATAAGAGTATTGTTTCACGTAATTTTCAGCATTTTTACAAATTCACTGAAAACGTGCACTATTGATGGCTGCCAAACAAATACTAAACAACGTGACGTCTTCGAACTTGAAACATATGCTCTATATATTATGTACTTTCTAATATAGTGATATTTTTCAAACTACCGCCGTTTCTAGGTCAGGCCGGGTACTTATAGGACCACCCTCGTACTTCAGAGTCAGCTTAACTTAGTATTAAAAACCAATAAAAATGAAATTTCATTATGAAAGTTCACAAATTAATAGAAAATTTATGTAAACAAACATTATTTAAAATTCGTCTGAATAAGTAAAAGGTATTCAATTTATTTATGTAGTTTTATACAACGTAGATATCAGTCCATACATTGATAACATTTGGAAGAGCCGAAATTCTATGCGGGATATATCATATACTTGAGGAAAACATTACTACAAATGTTTATTACTATCGATATGTATCTACTAGATTGAATGTCAAATTAAGAAAACATGTTGAAATTCTAAACTTATCAACATCTCATAAAGTTTTAACGTGTATCCAATATATTGTACGTGTGCGGCTCCTGCACATAGTCATATATTTTAGAGACACCTGCAAGTACGGGCTTAATATACATGATACATTTTTCGAAATACTTAGTTTTAAATTACATAAATCGACGTTTAACTGTTGATTTTGTAACTTCAAATAGTAATTTTTTAATCAATTATATATATATATATACGTATATTGTTATAATATTGTTCAGACCTCGATTATACGGATATTTGATTATCCATATTAATTAGAAAAAACGTTTAGAATTATTCATAACAAAATAATAATTTTTTCTAATGTATGTATAATATTTAATAGTGTGCGTTTTGGCTTTCGACGGAACAGATCGTGTACGGGATTTGTTTCATGCGGGTTTTTGCCGTAGCTTCCAGGTGCGACGCTGTTTAATTATCTGCTGATGATGACAACTTGATTGGCGAAATACTTGTACAGAATACGAAAAATAATGTGGAAAGGGGTGATTTAAAAAAATATATTTAAGTTCAGAATACCAAAAAATATTAACGACTGCAGAATCGCTTTGTTCAGCAGTTATCCAAATGAAAGCTACTATGAAACTGAATTGGAACGATGCGGGAAATACATATATGTACATATACACATACGAAGTGCGTATGTATCGTAGTTCCAACAGATACTAGGGGAACTCCATAATTAACGTTACTCTCTTCCTAACTTGTTATACATATGTACATTACTTATGGCAGGCTGCCTTAGTCGGCTTTTAGTTTTCTTTCTAAAATTATAGTGCGGTTTTGAAATTCTTCAGTCATTAAATTTTGGTTGAGAGATGACGCCTAAAAGAAAACATGTTATTTGAACGGTGAAAGCGAAAATATTAATCGTTGATCGTCCAGCAAAAGATGAATTTGTATTGAAGCTGGACGATGAGCATGGTGTCGAAACTTCATCGATTTCAGTTATAGTGCGCTATTTTATTAAAAAACATTAATTCCCAAATTTGGTACGTAGACTTCCGCGGTCGTGGTCCATGCTATCTGCTTCTGGGTTTCCGGGCTGGAACCGCGTCACTAGTATATCTGCCGATTTCATGGGACATCTTCAGGGCTGAACTACTGCACTGAAACAGTTTCAGTGCAGTAGTTCAGCCCTGAAGATGTCCCATACAAATGGGTACGAAAAAAACATTAATTCCCAAAATTCGAAACTAAGAAGGAATTCCATGCAGAACATCTATGAAAAGATCTGCAAATTATAAAATTGAGCATGCGATTTAGACCTGGTTTGTACGGAAACATTCACCAAGGACAACCGATATCTGCATTTTTACTTTCGAAAAAGGCTTTAAAATATAATAAAAAATTAAGTGGGGATTTGCAATTCGCGAAAGTCAAGGTTATTTTAGAAAAGAACGGAAATCAAGAGTTCCAAATTCACTACGAAAGAAATGTCTGTCGACAAATATGCCTCAGATATGCATGTTTCAGAATTTATAACAAATTTGCAGGACAATTCGATAAAGATTTTGCTTACAATGTGAAAGAAACAGGTATGTACTAGAAAGCCCAGCCTAGAAGGACTCTGGCTTTAAAAAAGGGACTTACAGCACTGAGCTATAAAATGAGCAAAGTTCGTGTTACTATTTTGACTTGCGCAAATTCAAAAGGAACTTAAAGTTTGACTGCTTGCTTCTAGGCGGAAAATCAAAGAAATACAGGGTCTTCAAAACATTAATCTTCCCGTGGTGCACATGAACTAACGGCGTGACGTGTTTCTAGAATGGTACGACAAAGGTAATAGATAATGTTCCATCTCACTCGTCTTCTGAAGTTTTAGAGCCAGAAAATGGACAGTTTTCAATTGTCTTTTTACCACCAAATAGAATAAGTCTCATAGAGCAAATGGATTAGGGCATTATCGAGTATATAAAACGCCATTATAGAAAAATATTCCATCATTAACAGCTTCCGTCCGATGACGAAAATCAAGTTATGGATTTCTATAGGCGTGTAGACTTGAAAGAATGGGCTTACATGGCTGCAGATACTCGGAATCAACTCAAACCAATAATATTGAAGTAAACACTGCTGAATTGTATTCAGTAGTGTTTACAATTTCATCATGGAGAGATATACGCAAGAACAACGTTTATAAATTATTCAATTTTATTATCAAAATAATTGTTATCCAATTGCAACTTTTCGTGCGCTTTTGCCATTTTATGGTCGTAACAATCAAGTGTGCTCGCTTCAATTAATTTTCAAGTGCCAATAAGACAAAGAACCGCTCGAAGTAATGCAAATATTGCTGCCGTTCAGGCAAGTGTTACTGAAGACCGTAATTTGTCGATTCCAAGACGTTCTCAATAATTGCGACTGTCTCAAACCACAACCTGGCGGATTTTGAGAAAGGATTTGGGTTTGCATCCCTATAAAATTGTTCTCACTCAAGAACTGAAGCCATTGGACCACCGTAAACGTCGTGGATTTGCTGATTTTGCCTTGGAACAACTTGAAAACGATAACGATTTTTTTAAGAAAATCATCTTCTCTGATGAGGTTCACTTTCATTTGGATGGTGTGGTAAATAAACAAAACAGTCGATTCTGGTGCGAAGAAAATCCACAAATTGTTTATGAAAAACCATTACATTCACCTAAATTTACAGTTTGGTGTGGTTTTTGGTATGGTGGAATCATCGGTCCGTACTTCTTTCAAAATGAAGCTGGTAACACCGTTACTGTCAATGGAGAACGGTATAGATTGATGATAACCAACTTTTTATGGCCGACATTGGAAGAAGTTGATCTTGACAACATTTGGTTCCAACAAGACGGGGCTACGTGCCACACAGCAAATGCAACAATAGAATTATTGCGAGAAAAGTTTGGAGATTCCATTATTTCAAGAAATTGTGATATTGAATGGCCTCCAAGAAGTTGTGATTTAACACCATTAGACTATTTCTTGTGGGGTTATTTGAAGTCATTGGTCTATCGAAATAAACCAGACTCTCTTCAAGCTTTACAAGTCAATATTGAACGTGCCATTCATGACATACGACTAGATTTAGTGGAAAAAATGCTCGAAAATTGGGTTCATCGAATTCGTTCCTGCAGAAGAAGTCATGGAGGCCATTTAAATGACGTTTTATTTAGAACTTAATTGTATCGATTGTACTTCACATTAAATAAAAGACTTTAGAATATTCTTAACAATAAGTGTGTTTTTTTTAAAAAAATCATATCACTCTTATTGGAAAACCTGTTATATACATTATATATATATATATATATATATATATATATATATATATATATATATATTATTAATATTTTATTGAATTGTATGACATAAGCCAAAATAGTATGTGATTTTAATTTATTATAGATAACTTATGATTAGCTATAATTACTTTATAGTTGATCTATAGTCTTAAAATGTAAATACTCTTAATCTTAGTCTGATTCGTATCGCCGCTGTTATTATTATGATGGTTACTCAGAAACAACATAAGCAAATCACTGTGTCCTCCGACTATGGTATTTAATGTATTATTTATTCTTTATAAATTATAAATAAACTCCAGATACATGTTCAATAAATAATTATTTTCTTTTCTTATCAGCTTACAATGCAAAATCCAATGATCTGCGTTATCCGGATCGACCCTTGTCTTTATCAATCCGGATGAATGGAGTTATTCTATATTATATAGAAAACTATATCATTATTACTATATTACTATTATTACTACTATATCATACGGATAATGCAGATAACTGGATTTTGCATTGTAAACTGATAAGAAAAGATAATAACGATTGTGTATTTTTACTATATACATATTATATTTACATTTATAGCAAGCTTATCATTAATTTTTGTTTCAGTGAGCCTGTAACACATCACTTTCTACCTATTAAGTTGCGAATTCTTTTGATATGAAGCAGCTTAAACGTATCGCAGTCTTCTCGATTTTCCATGCATCCATAAGTTGATATTAGAATACCCTTGAAGATAAAATAAAATAAATATCAAGAACAAAATGAATCCAGTGGTTAAACTTTTCGGAGCTTCTGATATGTAACGAAATATGTTCAATTTTTAATTATTACATGAAATGTATTTTTTTCTACCAAATAAATAAGAAGCAGAAACATAGTCAGGCTCATAGCTCAAGTCTTAATAAAAAAATATAAAGATCCACTTAGTCAAAAACTTTCTTTGTATATATCATCGACTTGCTTGTTTGTTTAACATCGAAGTATGTAGTATACTAGCAATAGTTTAAATTGCAAATTATTAATCTACGAACCATGAAAAAATTTCATATTATATTCAGTACACGTTGAGAATAATAAAGAAGACAAATTAGGTTTTTCAAGCTGAGTTTGCCTAAAAAGTGGATATCATTTCCTTACGCAGAAAAGAATCATACACTGAAGCCGTCAAAAACATATTAGAAAGACTTCAATAGGAAGATAGGATCTAAAATAATATTTTTGAGGCTATCATTTGAAACAAGTAGAATTTTAAAGAATAATGTCTACAGAATTACAATTTTTATTAAAAAGAAAAAAGTTTATTCGAAAATTTGTTCCAATAAAATTTTGTTTAAATATACCTTGTATAATTTTTTCTTTTACATAATGGATAACATTGAAACAACAAAATCAACTAAGTATATTAAGTAAGAAAGACAATGTTACTAAATAAATAAATATCCTTAGCGTTTCTCTCTCTGTAAAAGCGGACTCTTCACGAGAAGGAGTGTGGAGCACAGCAGTAGGTGGAACTTGAAGTTTACGACGTTCGGGACTTTCTTAATTAAACAGCTACTGGTGTCCTCTAACATTAGCTAAATGAGAAACACATTGCCCTGCATCGAAATGAAGACACCGTTCGTTCCTCTCTCTGATTGTAATCGCCCGGGTGTTTTTTAATTAGTCGCTAATTACTTTACTAAGTTTATAAGAGTATAAAAAAGAAATAGGATTAAATGGAGATTACGAAAACAATTTCAGTGACTTGTACTGAATGTCTAAACTCAAATATATAACGTTTATATGTAGTTGTTAAAGATTGCTTCTCAATAATCCAGAATTAGAAAGTAATGTAATCTTAGCTTCCTTGTTTTTATATATACATGAAATGTCTATGAATTTAGTTGGAGTATACGACAATGTGTTTACAATATGGAAAATATAAACCAGTAAAATCACGAAATACCCTTTCCAAACTCCTAACTAAGTTTTCTATCATTTCTTCACATTTAGATTAACAATTCTGAAGCGCTATTGTGTCATTTTCGGTTCCCCACAAGGTTCTCAAAAAAACTGCGCTCGATGCTGCAATAAGTTCTTCATTTGATCGAAACTTCTTTTCGGCCAAAAAATATTTAAAATTGGGGAATAATTGGAAGTCACGAATTGATGGATGAGCTACAACTAGAAATCTCAATTGATCGGGAAGAGGAAGAATTGTGATGAAGGAGAAGTTTTTTATAAACCAATCCAAGTCATTTTTCAGAAATGATTGTCTTCAATTTGTTCAGCAGAGTAACATAAGTTTAATTCATTAAGGATTTGTTCCTTCACAAGATAATCTATGGACGTATTATCCCTTTTGAATCGCAAAAAAACGAAGTCATTAGTTACTCGCCGATGGAATGGCCTTGGCTTTTCTATAGAGTGCTACTGTAACGCATCTACTGTTGCGAAAAGCGAAAAATCAACTAGATTCTTCTCAAGTAGCTTCAAATTATCCCTTGATCAAAGATTCATACTACCTACGTTAGTAACAGCTTGGACATGCTCAATTCTACATGTAAAATGTGATAGACCCGTTTAGTCGATGTGCTTATGATGCTATTATTTGTAAGACTTCTACCCGTTGTTTAGACTGTTGTTTTGAGTCTCAAATATATAGTAATGAATACCAGATGTCAGGACTTTTGAAGCCGCACAAAAATTCAGAATCATTTCGTTGGAAAAGCTTCAAACATTGCTTTGAAATATTCAGCACTTCAACGTTTTTTGGTTGACTGTTAGCAAACGCTGCACCTATCTGGCTAAGAAGTTTTACATGTTCATATAAAATGTGTATTATCCATTTATTTGAGGTCTCTAGAATATTCACTAACTTCCATACCTTGGTACGATAATCATTCAACTCTCCGTTGTGAATTTTCCAAATTGGGCCTTCTAGAATACCCCTAAATTTAAAAAGATGTATGGTCATGTTTATATCAAAACAATGGCCGAGGAGGAAAAAAGTATCGCATTTGTGAAAAATATACTTCCACGCTTTTGAACGTTTCTTTTTTGTGCCTACATTATGAAAATCACAATTCTGATTTTCCGTATGCCCGTCCGTTCGTCTATCCATTTATATCTTATTATGATTTTCTAAAATGCTTAAATTTAAAAGCTGGTTTCGACCAATTAAACGATTTGGCATTTTAGCAATACGTGAAAATTTGTTCAATTAAAATTCGAATCATATCAAAATTCGTATTAATGGCCTATTATAACCAGTGTTTTTTTTAAAAACAGCTTGAGAACTTTAAATGATAATACAAGACAGAAATATTGTTGGAATGAAAATTTTTTATTATAATCTGGTAGACAATTTCATGGCATTTATTTTTTAAATATGATTTCCGGTATGTCTGCCACGGTTACGAGTTACATGGTCCATCCGATCAGTCCAATTTTTGACTTCTTTTTCCAATAAATCTGGCCGAATGGCGTCAATGGTGGTGGTTGAATATTGGCTTCCAATGCTTCAAGAGTTGCTGGTTTGTCGATATAAACCAATGACTTAACATAGCCCCGTAAAAAGTAATCCTGAGGCGTTAAATCGCACGAACGAGGGTGCAGTGAACAGTACCACTTCTGGAAATAAAGTTGTCACCAAACAGATTTTGCGATAAATTGATTGTTAAGCGCGCTGTATGGCAAGTTGCGCCGTTTTGTTGGAACCAAATGTCGCCGATGTTTAACTGATTAATTTCTGGAAACAAAATTCAGTCAGCGATAGCGCTCGCCATTCACCGTAATGGCAGCTCCTTCCTCATTTCCAAAGAAATAAGGACCGATGATGCCGCTAGTGTGTAAACCGCACTAAACAGTCAATTTTAATGGATGTAATGGTGATTCGTTAACGGCTTGAGGATTGTCTTCGCTCCAAACACGGCAAATTTGCTTATTGACGTAGCCATTTAACCAAAAATGAGCTTCATCACTAAACACAATTCTTTGATAAAAATGCTCATCTTCGGCTAGCAAAACTGCGACGCAAACGATGGTCGTTTGGCTTCAATTCTTGCAACAGCTGTATTTTATAGGCATGTAAGCCAATATCCTTACGCAAAATTTTCCACGTAGTCTAAGGACAAAGGCCAACAAGTTGAGAACGACGACAAATCGACATTTCGGCGTTTTCTTCAAAACTTCGCGCTGCAGCAGAAATATTCTTTTCGGTGCGCACATTTCTTTGTCTTGTTGATGGTTTTGAATCGAGAAGAGTAAAATTAGTGCGAAAACGATCAATAACTGCACGAATTGCTTGCTCACTAGGCCGATTATGTTGACCGTAAAATGGACGAAGTGCTCTATGAACTTCGCGAACAGATTTATTCTTTTCAAAGAAAATTTCCACAATTTGGAAGCGTTGTTCTGGCGTTAAACGATTCATGATGACTTGCCAAACATTACTGAATAGAAATGTCAACACAGTTTGACATTATCAGCTGCCAAATCATAGTTATCGAAGTCGAAAGTTTTCACGCAGCTTAAAAAACACCCATTATATAAATAATAGTTAGCACAAAAGAATCTCTTTTGTTAAAGGTAAAGTTTCATAAAAGAACTTTAAAAGTAATGTAATTTATATACAGAACAACTTTAGACAAAATTTTCCATTTTCATTATCATCCCTTACACAATTTCGAAAGATATTTCATGACTTCAGTGTCACGATTCCTTCCTGTTACACGCCAAACAAGTAACCCAGCGGCAGAACCGTTAGTAATGTGTACGCGCGTATGGGGGAGCAGGCAGTAAAGATAAGGGGGTAATTACCCGCTGGACCACGGTCGTCTTTAATCAATAGCGTGTGTGTACGTGCGAGTGTGTGCGTGCGTATGTGTGTTGGTTCCCCTTTCTGCAGAGAACGACGTCCTTGGTTCCTCCCCCTGATGCCCCGCTTCCCTTCGCCGATTTCCAAGCGACACTAACTTCATTTGCATGCCCGGAGCGGCTCGCCCGCCAGAGTGGAATATTGGATATAACCTAATGCCGGATTCCAGGGGGGATGGTGACGTTTTGGAAAGGAAGGAATGAAACAACGCCAAAGAAAAAAAGAATGAATGACCATAGGCTATTTTGACTGTTCTTGACTAATGCAAATTGTTGTTTAAAATCATACGTTTAGAGAAATATTCATAAGATTTCTCTCTTATGACATCATGTTAAAAAAAATATGAGGCAATATATCTTCGGTAAACGGATTCTATACTTTAAGGAAGTAATTAATAAAAAGTATAAAAAAATCTTTAGTATTATCCTTATTTTCCTTATTTTATAATAAAATCATTTCTATAATTCTGTCTTGATTATATACGTTGTCAGCAGATAAAAATTAATAGAAACAGGTTGCATGAAGTTCTATAATGACAGTCAAAACTTCTTAGAATAAAAATCATAATTAAAAGGTAACTGTGTATAAATAAACAGTGAAAACAACTACTGCCGAGTAATGCAATGATCTGGAATTGTACAATATTTCTCAAAAGCTTTGAGCAGCCCGACTTTGTTCAGTCGACATGTATTTCCTACAACATAGACACTATTAGAAAAGAAATATATAAACACAATATGCAATGAGGATATTTCATACCTGTTAGAGGTTTAACAATTTAACAGACAATTTTTGTATTTGCATTATCATTTATAACAATGGCTTTCAATCATATTTAATATCAAATTAATATAAACATCGTGTAACCTTAATTATTATTATAAACACGTATAAATGTTAAGAAAACCTTTAATAAACTTTACGAGAGAAATAAAGCAGTAGTAGCCTTGCATCTACTTCTTACAAAGAAAATTATATTAAGAAGCACTAAACTATAAATATCCTACATCTTGCCAAAGTAATTGCACAGTTTTGAGAACAAAGTTTTATTATCTCTCGTTACTTAGTGAGATGAGGGCTAAACGATTAGTTTGGTTTTATCATTTTATAAAAACAAATTCAAAAAAAAGACAAGAATATATATCATACATATCTAAACTAACCAGCTAGATAAATGCCATCAGAAAAACAATATTTTTTACTAAACTACAAAATACCAAGGAATACAGAAGAATTAAATGAAATAAATGAATGTATGTGGTTCTCGAATATGAAATGAAGAAATTTCAATCACACCATGATTAAAATTAATTAATGTATATTTTACTGAACCCATATACAAAAGGTACTGGGAAAGTTTTGCAATATGACGCAACAATGAATCGTAGGAAGCTGCTTGTTCATACGTGCATAGTAGCCGCCGCGCCATGTCGATGGGCTCAGTTATTCATTAGCAGTGAGAGTGTAAAGTGCTTGCGATGGCATCGTAGTTACAAAATGAGGTAAGGGCAGTTTTTTTATAATTTCGTGCGTGGTTTAAACATAGACCAGTGCTTCGAAGAAATGACTCTTGCACTAGATGATGTTTGTCCACATCGCACAACGATATTCAGGTGGTATAGAGAATTCCAAAGGGGAAATTTAACTGTGGAGGATGCTGAGAGGCCGGGAAGGCCACGAATGTCAGTTACGGAGGAAAACGTTACTACTGTGAAGAAAGTGCTTGGCGAGGACAAGCACGCGACCTACCAACAGATAGAGGGTACTTCAGGTCTAAACGCACCAGCAATTCGTTCGATTCTGCATGATCATTTGCACGTGAAGAAACTTTGTTCTTTCTGGGTGCCACATCGACTAACTGAAGAGCAGATGACACGACGTGTGATTTGGTGCCGGAAGATGCTAAAAAAGTTTAATAAGGGACAATCTCGGTATGTGAATAACATTGTGACAGGTGACGAGACTTGGCTGTACTATTACGATGTGCCAACCAAAGCTCAAGTTTGGGCCTTTGATGAGGGCGCACCCGTAGTTGTCAGAAAATCCCGATCTGTAAAGAAGAAAATGATAGCTGTATTTATCAAATCGAGTAGAATTGTTGAACGCGTCGTTTTGGACACACAGAAGACAGTCACAGCTAAGTGGTATACTGAACACTGCCTGCCTAAAGTCATTGTATCTATGAAGAACCTGTGGCCAAAGTTAAGAATGGACACCTCATTTCTCCATCACGATAATACTGAATATTTGACCACGACAGGATTGAAACTTCTCGAGCACCCTCTCTACAGTCCAGATCTCCCTGCGACTTTGCACTGTTCCCGCATGTGAAAATGAAGCTAAAAGGGAGGTGGTTTTCCAGTGATGAGAACCTTCTGCGGGCTTGGCACAACGAGTGTGCTTTACTCCCTAGTGAAACTTGGCAGAACTGGTTTAAAGATTGGTTTCGGAGGATGGAGAGGTGTATTGAGTGTAGAGGAAATTACTTTGAAAAAAATAAATAAACAAAGCTATATTGCAAAACTTTCTTAGTTGAACTGTCTTTGTTGAATGAAGAACTTAATGATTTTTCACATACTCTAAAAAAAACTAAATTTGCAAGATGCCGTTTGCTTTTTACATAGCGCCTGGATGAAAGTTTATATTTAGATTCTTAAGAACTGCTGGAAAAACTCATGACACATAGAATAACAATGATTTTGATGTAGTTTTGCTTCTTTAAATTCATAACATTGTTTGCAATTTTCATTCTCTAAAGGTCCTTTAATTATGTATTTTCTGTAATTCCTTATGGCTATTACACCATCTGGTACAGCTGATAAAAATCCTTCTACTACTAGAAAAATTTTCATTTTTAGCTGTTACATGATAATTTTGTATCTATAATTATGTCTTGCAAGATATTGCAATGCTTTCCATGTAATATTTTTCTGAACCATTTCTCTATCTTTTATTTTATGACTATCATTTCCATTTGTTCTTCTACTTATTTTAGCTTCAATGGCGCATATTTGTTGTCTGTTATTACGATTGATTTGGATATGGGTGTGTTTTTGTCTTGTAAATATTTTCTTAGATTCGATATTTCTGTGGTGTGTATGTTTGTATGTGTACTGTACTTCTGAATGTAGTAATTTGTTGTATGCAACAATATGGTTATGTGCGAGTAGAATACAACAGTTTATTAGACTTGTTAAATTAAGATGGTTCAACTGCTGCATATAAAAATAATTATTATTGCGTTAATGCCAATTTACATTATTTCTCTGCTTCTAAAAACAATTTAGCTATGTATGTATATAAATTTTATTTAACTATAATATCTTAATTAAGAGTAGCATTTTAGGGCTTCTGTTATATGTCATTTGTCCGTAATTTCTCAAAAGTACAAGAACTGTTTGTAATATCAATTTAAGAAATAATACAATAGAATAGCTTAATTTGTAATATCATATACGAGGGGGTACCCAGAAATCATCGGAACTTCTCTATAAAAACCTGCATTTCATTTCTTTTTACAAAACAACTTACCACCTTTAATATACCCACCATTTGCTTTTATACACTTGTCTAATAGATGATTCCATTGCTGGAAATATTGCTCGATCTCATTCTTCTGTATGGCTGGGAGCTGCTGTGTCGTCTTTTCTTCACCTCTTAAACGTCGTTATAACGATGTCCCTCTTCATTCGTGGAAACAAAAATAGTCGCACGAAGCAAGATCAGGTGAGTAGAGGGCGTTGGACAAAGGAGTTTTGCTTTTTTAGCCAAGAACTAGCGAATCGATGGACCTGTTTGAGTAGGAGCATTGTCATGGTGGAAAAACCATTCTCTCGTCTGCCAAAAACTGGGACATTTTCGTCACACACTGTTACCCAGTCATCTCAGAACCGCCAAAAACAATCGCACGCTGTTCACTTAAGTTCGGCCTTACCAAAAACGATGATCAAACGAAAATGCTTTTACAAAAATGCTTTGTAACAAGACACAACCTTATTCGGCGAAATAACCGATTACACCAAACGCAAAACAAGTTGCGTCACGTGCACCTAGCAGCAGGAATGCATACCTGCTGCTAGGTGCACATGACATGCCTCACCCACAGTGCTACCATTGGAAACTAACTAATTTCCTGCTATTTCAAGTTTTGCACGTTGTAAGCTTATTATTTATAAATCAGCTTGTTTTTAGAAATCTAAGTGTTAAGAGTTTAATTATTATATTATTTATTAAGAGGTCTGAAGTTGTATATAATAACATTGCTTGAGAATAGACTCAAAACGTCGCTTATTATAAAACGTGCGGCTCCCTGAACTACCTTATTGTAGAATATTTGTTTAAATTCCACCATTGGTATTCTTGTAGCGGTCTATATTGCCGCATTTTTACATACACCTCCATCCAGTGCTTCCTTGTTTTGTATCACTTGTTCCAAGCATCGCTGCACGCTATTATTACAGAAATGTCTTGGTAAGAGTCCCACGTACATTCAATGAAATTGTTAAATCCTAAATCGTATGGTAACTACAACGAAATGCAGTGGAATTCGTTTTTTATCAACTACGAAGCTTTAAATAATCTTCGCTCTCGATTTGTTTCGTTTCTCATTTTTTCTTCTATTATACGCATTAGTATTTTGATTAGTTTCCTCTACATTCTCTTTTGAATTATTCTTAAATTTAAAGTAAAGCTTTTAGAACTCACATCTGTTAAATGTACTTGTTATGTTATTTTTATTTACAATTACTTTAGAATTAACTTATTTTCATCTGCTTGTGTTATACTTTGCCTGGTTATTTTGGCTTTATTCTTTATGAAGAGTTAATATAAAAATGTATATAAATGATATCAGTTTTTGTTAGAAATTATTAGCTACCCCAACACAATTGAAAGACAGAAAAAACAAAAACATAAAACAGCATCGTTAATTGGTACGGTCGTGAACAGAAGAGCTAACCGAGACATACTGCTTACCAATAAAGACCTACTGCAAATTACATTGTGATACGAGGATGGATCAATAATTAGTGAGCCCAGACAAAAAACAAGGTTTTTGACAAAAATGATTTTCTTTCTCAATATATTCTCCCTCTAGCTCATTACGTTTAGTCCACCGTTATTCTTCTATTCATTCGTTCAGAAATGGAAGTTTTATCCAGCTGTTCAAAATATGCGTTACTTTCAGCGATTGCCTTCTCATTCGATCTAAATCACTTGCCAGCGAGGCGGATTTTCAGATTAGGAAAGTGGAAAATGTCTGAGGAAGCTAAATGTGGTGAATAAACTGGATGCAGAAGCAGTTCAAGAATTTTTGCCATTGCATTTTCTGGAAGAGAACGCACTTACTTCTTTAAGTGGAGTACGTACGTCTTATTGTAATGTAATTGATCTAAAAGGTATGCATAGTACGCGCCAATTATCGTTTTATCATTTTACAGATAATAGCAATAAATACCTACAAATAAAATTAATCCTACTGCTGTCTTAAAAGACGGCAGCTATAACCCGAGTGAACATTCTTTATTCTCTTCGGAATTCTTGTGTCCAGTCTTAGTGACTGAGACAAACTGCATAACAATGAAGATTTACAACACATTATCCAATGATACGATAATGGATCAGTAATTAGTGAGCCCAGACAAGTAAACACAAACTTTCTGGCAAAGAAATACTTTCTTTTTCAAGGTACTCGTATTCTAACGCCTTACATTTAAATATTTAAAACATTATATATTAATTAAATTAGTAGTTTTACTGACATTTGAATGCTTAAAATTAGCATAAATTTCATATAGACTTTGATTATCTGCATTACTACACTATCGATGATTTCATGAATCTGTTGATTTATTTTTATGAGTCATGTACGGACAATAAGTATGCAAATAAATTTGCGAAGTTCACGCAACAGCCATAACCGAAACCACAATAAATCTCCTATCTCTGGCAGAAGTTCGTTAGCGCGAATTGTCCTCCGAACACCGTCTTGTCCCCTCTCCCCGAGTGCCCCTCGATGGCCCTTCCGTTCCCACCTACACAAGCTTACATTTAGACGCGCACACACACAAACACACTTTCATAATTAATTTACAGCCGTGGAGGATTTGCATGCACGGGAACTTAAC
This sequence comes from Dermolepida albohirtum, assembly GCA_031893035.1. Classification (NCBI taxonomy): domain Eukaryota; kingdom Metazoa; phylum Arthropoda; class Insecta; order Coleoptera; family Scarabaeidae; genus Dermolepida; species Dermolepida albohirtum. Next base: position 128,967 of record JAVIWB010005368.1, read on the forward strand.
CTACTCGGACAACAGAGAAATTAAATTCCGTCGCTGTATTACAGTAGTTCTCGTAATGGGCATTTGCTTAACAAATAAAAGCGGCAACGGGAGCGAAGCAGTCGCAGCAAGCGGTATGAGCAGAGTCCACGATTCCCCGGACTTACGGGGACCTTGTTTCTTCATCTGAAAATCGTGCCGAAATTACCACATCTTGACCCTATAAACCCTGGCGGTTTGAAATATATACCTACGAAAATATTTACTCGAATTGATTATAATTACAATAATCTAATAATAGTAACAATATTCATAATCTTTTTATCCAACAGCATTGTTACGAAGCAAAACTTATCTTGATTTCGAGAAAGAAAAAATAACCATTGAAAATGCAATTTACAGCATATGTAGTACAAGAATAGATCGAAAAATCTCTAAAAAGAGACAGAGAAGAACAAATTCTGGGAAAAATAGTCTTCATTTTTCTACATAGTCTGCTCTACATATTTAGTCCTATATTTCTAATGATATGACTTATTTTCACCAAAATGGCAAAAAACAGAACTGACGATACTGTCTCTTGACAAACCTAGACAGAAACTCAAAAAGAAACTTTACTTCGAAAAAGAAAGTGACCGATCCGCTATGTCAACAACAGGGATTGAAAATTGTTCAAAACTTACTTCTAGTGTGTCTATAGTATTCTTAAGGGTACGAATGTCAATTAAAAAAAAATTCATATTAATAGAATAAAGTCTGATCATAAATGGTTTGTAAAGTACTTGTTTAAAATGTATAATATGCTAATCTGGTACGTAGACTTCCGCGGACGTGGTCCATACTATCTTCTTCTGGGCTTCCGGGCTGGAACCGCGTTACTGGTATAACTGCTAACATTTCAGTACGACAGACAGTAGCAGTAGTTGAGCCCTGGAGATGTCCCATACGACTGGGCACGAAACGTCGGCAGTTATACCAGTGACGCGGTTCCAGCCCAGAAGCAAATAATATAGACCATGACCGCGAAAGTCTACATACCACATATCATGTTTTTCACTCCTTTAAGAAGAAGATTGTATAATATGCTTGCTGTTAGCTATATTATCTCGTTGCTGGACTTGAATTTAATGAATCTAACACCTCTGGATATTCGAAGGGCATAGACTGACATCCTGCTGCTGTATGGAATTTGTCATGGTTTAATTGAGTCTTTAATTTGTTTGAAATAATGCTTCCTTCTTCTGTATTTTATCTTTTCTTACTCTTTACATTTAGTTTGTGCTTCTTATGTTATTATTATTACGATATTATTTATTTTTTAGTTTTTTCTTTTCTTTTCAATGTAAATAGATGTTCGAAGTGTTTGCGGGTACTTTATTGGGTTTATCATATCAGTATCCCAAAAATAATTAAATAAATAACCAGTAAATTGGCATATATCATTCAACGGTTTATTTAACTTATAAATGAACTGCTCCTAAGCTTTGTTACCCAAAAATTTGATGACAATTGCTAAACTACAAATTAGCGATACAGTTTTATCTGATATGTTTAACAACTATTACAGTTTTCTCTAATTCTTTTACTTAAATTTTTCCGAACAATAATGTTGCAATTTCTTAGTAAATTTAAATAAAGATTTTCAAAATTCACTTAAATTATGGAATTTTATGCTATCCTGTTTAATTGTTTGTATATTTGAAACAGAATTACGGTTAAAATTTCTCAATGTTGTACAGTATTGTTAGATTTAAGAATTTCTCTTAATCATACAATATTTCTATTATATTATTGGACTTTCTCAAGATAGGACTAGAATCAATTTTTTGAATTTTATGAATACGAGGTGTGGCAATTAAATAACGAAACTGGGCTGCTTCCATCGCGCAGCCGTATTGGGCGAGGCTGTAATTGGAATGTCATTGACTTTGACGCTTCCCAAGCAACAACCCATAGTTTTATCTCTCTGTCTATTTTATTTTACTTTCGAGCTTTAATTGTAGAGGACATTGTTACGTAGTAGTACCGTAATGATTAACATAAAAATCGAGCAGCGAATTAACCTCAAATTTCTTGTAAAATTGAAAAATCACCAACAAAATGTCAACGAATGTTGAAGAATGGTGATAATAGTATGTTAGGTGCGCAAATTTTTGAATGGCACAAATGATTTTCTGAAGGTCGAAATTGAAGGCAATGCTGATGTTTTTTTTTCCGATATCAAAGATGTTATTATAACTGATTGGGTTTCTGAGGGTCAAACCGTTAATCAGATATACTACAAAGAAGTCCTAATCAAGCTGAGGGAAAGAGTAAGGAAGAAAAGATCGAATTTGCGGAAGAAAGACTCGTGGACTCTGCACCAGAGCAACGCACTAGCTCACAATGCCCTATCTGTGAAGCAGTTTTTAGCGGACAAGCGCATTGCTGTGCTTGATCATCCTCCGTATTCACCAGATGTCGCACCATGTGATCTCTACCAGTTTCCTAAAGTGAAAAGTGCATTAGAAGGAACACATTTTCAGTCTGTTGAACATGTAAAAGCAAAAATGGCAGAGCTGTTGAAGAGGCTGACAAATGATGAACGCCAGCAATCATTTTAACAGGGGAGGAGAGTATGTTGGAGGTAATAAATGTTAAGTATAAGTTTATTTGAAATAAACAACATTTCTCACACCAGTCTCGTTATTTAATTGCCACACCTCGTATGTACACTTTGTGGAAGAAGTAATGTCTTCTCCTGTTGCTACCCCTTCTTCTTTTCACATGAACAGTATGTACATATTTGAAGTATGGAGACACCTTAGTAGATAGTATTGATATTTAGCCAAAACCATTGGAAAACATTATTTCCACAAAACGTACGTGATCCGGAAACTATTTTATTGTATCCCCCAATAAGTTTCTCCTATACTTGCCAGGCAATTCTTAGTTTTAAGCAACGAGCAATCAACATTTGCCCTATAAACGACACCTTTGTTAAATACTGATAAAAATATAATATTGCATTCATATTTCGACTTTTTATTAGCTTTAACAATTTTCTGAAAAATAAAATATTTCTTAACTCTATATTAACTTTTTCGTAACCAAGTAAAATTATAATTCAATTACACCTTGCATTCAAATCTGGGGTTAAAAGAACAAATGAAATGTTATTAAATAATGAGTGTATTTGGGTAATTTACCATTTTATAATTGTGCTCTACTGCTACTATTTATTACGTCATAATTCCACTAAGTTTTACAAGAATCAAGATGAGCAGTTGTGATATAATCTATTACAAGACATGTCGAATTTAGAAATGCCTAAAAAAAGACTGATACGTTGGAATTACAATTACAGTCATCTACAATTATTTTAATTATTGCCAAGATACAAGACGTACAAGTATAGAATAACTACGTTACTATATTACTTAATCTACATTTTGTATGTCGTTAACGTTATACCGAATATATGTTTAATTGTAAGCACAAAAAGCAGTGATGCGAAATAACAGGTGCAGCGGCCACATAGTTACTGCTGCAATGCACATGCATAGTTAATTTATGCATCGGGCGATGTAGACACTTCGTTATCTGAAGAGGAGTTCCGTGCATTACAGAGTCCGAAAACGGTCCCCTGGTCTTCTACATGAAAGTACACGAAGCTTTCCCCTTCCGTACTACAACCATCTAATTTCGTGATGTTGCTCATGTTGCATGTAAATCTAGACGACGTTGCATTTTGATTAAATCTAATAGATTAAAGTCTGATGAAGGCATATATGCATCACATGGCATTTTAAAACAGGTTTAGTTTGTTAAAGAATTATGGAAAAATTTAAGTGACTAAATAAGACAAAAGGTATCATAACATAAAATTAAATGTGTAATATTAGATTGACAGTAAGGTACTATTAGGAAAGCTTTTTCAGAAAAAAGGATTACATTAGCTCCACTTTACTGATCGAAGTACCAACTCAAGTTAGAATAGTGAAGAAAATTAATTTATTTTTTAATTTTCGTAAGCACCTATTTTTATTAAAAGGTGTAAGTACCCGGCCCGAGCTAGAGGTTGGCGGTAGTTATCACTGTATTAGAGAGTACACAATCTACGAGTATAAAGCATATATTTCAAGTTTGAGGACGCCACGTTGTTTAGTATTTGTTTGATAGCCATCAATAGTGAACGTTTTCAGTAAATTGGTAAAAATAGAGAAAATCGGTCATCGTTACGTGATGCATTGTTTTTATTTGAAAGGCCATAGCCCAACCGAACTGCTGAACTGGATTCTACTCTGGGTGAGTCTGCTCCTTCGTCTACAACAGTGAAATATTGGATAGCAGAGTTTAAATGAGGCCATACGAGCATCGCAGTGGTCGACCAAATAAGGCGACGACTCCAGAAATGGCGAAGAAAAACCACAAAGCGGTACTGGATGATCGTCGACTGAAAGTGCTCAAGCTAGCAGGCAGCTAGAAAGGCATTTCAAAAAGTGCAGTACATCGAATCTTATGTAACAATTTGGACATGAGAAAGCTGTGTGCAAGATGGATGCCGCGTTTGGTCACACTCAAGCAAAAACAGTGTCGTGAAGATGTTTCAATTGAGTGTTTAGCGAAGTTTCACAGCAACAAAGCAGAATTTTTGCGCCGTTTCATAATCATGGGTGAAACATGGGCCCATCAGTTCACACTCGAGACAAAAAAAACAATCGAAACAATGGACTGAAAAGGGAGAACCGACTCCAAAGAAGGTGAAGACCGTTTCATCTGCAGGCAAGGTCATGGCATCGGTGTTTTTGGGATGCGCGTGGCATAATTTTCTTTGACTATCTTGAAAAAGAAAAACTATCAACGGCGAGTACATAAACAACAACGTGTGTTCACTGAATGGGCCCTGTAGCAGTTGGAAACTAACCCTAATTTTCGTCAAAAAATCATCTTCAACGATATGGCTCATTTCTGGATGAATGGGTACGTCGACAAACAAAATTATCGAATTTGGGATGATACTTATCCATATTAGATCCAAGAGCGTCCAATGCATTCCGAAAAAGTCACTGTTTGGTAGGGATTTTGGGCAGACGGCATCATCGGTCCATATTTCTTTGAGAACGACGTTGGCCGGGCCATCACTGTCAATGACGAGCGCTATTAGTCGAAGATTACCAACTTCTTTTGACTTGAATTAGGTGACTTGGACAGTAACGACATATGATTTCAACAGGACGGCGCTACGAGCCACACAACTCGTGCCACATTGGACATTCTGCACGAACGATTTGAGGGCATGGTCATCTCCGTGGAGGTGATGTGAATTGGCCACCGAGATCGTGCGATTTGGCCCCATTAGACTTTTTCTTGTGGAGTTTTCTTAAGTCGAAGGTCTATGCGAATAATCCACAAACCACAGCGGCCCTCAAAGCTAATATAACCCATGCCATCAGTCGAATTCAGCCTGATTTATGCGCCAGTCGTGGAAAATTGGACGTTTCGGATGCGCGCCATCCAGCGAAGCCGCGGCGGACATTTGCACGATGTTATATTCCATAATGGCATCAATTAGGCCACTTTGTTTTATTTAAATTTAAAGATAGAAAGCGCTTAATGAAAGATTCATTACATACTGCACATAAAACTTAGCAAATTTTAATCATTTCGATGGCTTGTGTGACGATTTTCTATTGTGAACACATCTGTTAAGAAGTTACAGCAAAATGCCTATAAGCATGGTTGCAATTACTGTCAGGCGATCTATCATCCCTTTTGGAAAATCTTGCTAAGAAACTAACTTTAAGCAAAATCACACATTTGTCGTTTACACATTTGTTTTCTATTACACATTTGTCGAAAATGTTGCAAGAACTTTTTGCATTACAATAACTGTGAAATAACTCTGTTTTTCTTTTTAGTCACATTTCCTTAAGTACCATAACTACACACGTTTGCCAAAATAATTATTTTACGTTCACTTCCACATATTGAAAAAAAATCGGTTACACAATATTTCACCTTTTCCGCCTTGCTTCATCATCTTTTCCAGATCGCCACAGATATTAATTTTAAATTTCCCAATTATCGTTATTTGCCGTCATAATCCGGGGGCGGCTCGCGAAGCTTCAGCAAGGACGAGAACATAGGCGGCGTTATGAGAAAACGGAACACAAAAGAGTCACCCTCAACACGGACAACAGAAGCGGACGGACGCTCCTGCAAATGTTGCCTCACTTCTCTCACCCACTGGAGGAGTGGGTTAATTGGATTTCTATCGAAAGGTGACCTCGGGTCAACAGCACACTGACTCGCTTCGTTCCGTTGCGTCCGAGTCGGTCAAAAAGGATGGCCGGTGTACCATCTCCATGCGTGAGCGCGCGAGTGTGTGAAGAAGGGATTAACGCACAATTCCACCTTTCTGATTGGATTTTAATTGATCGGGATTTCGGACGACGGCGGGGTATTTGCCGGCCTTATTATAAACAATCCAGAACTTATCCTTCATTAATAACGTTTGCGTGCGCGTGTTGGTGTCTGTGACGTGTAGGTACGGATGGGTACACATACATATACGAACGCACTGGTTGTCCGTTCTCTTCGTTTGTCTCTTACGATCTATTGAAAGTGATTTCGGGCGACGTGAGCGGTGATTGGTCCCCTTTGGAATTGGGTCCGTTGTGATGCGACACACAAAATCCTTCCGCATGTGTGTGCAAATTTTTCAAATGTGTAGGAAAGATAAAGAGCACAGGGGAATTGTGAAAATGTTCGTGAATTGAGGAATTTAAATTACAACACCTCTGAAATTTTTCACGTAATCGATTTAAAATCAAATAATACCAAGATAGGCGCCTTTTCTAAAATACTTTATTATTGAAGTAGATTGTAGATTAATATTTCTTACTATAATCCAGCTATCGTAGATCAAAAAGAATGAATCAATTATCATTACATCAATTGGTATCTGAGAAAAATTTAAAAATTAATTGATTAAAAATTCTATTCGCAACTTCAACAATCACAATGCTATTTGAACCTTATACCTGGGATGTCTTTTAAGTTTTGCATAGTGGAATATAAAGGGCGCCATTAATCAAATGTCAGTACCAAAAATTAACCTCCATCTTTAGTTAATCTAAGTCCAAAGTTTCAGTCCAATATGCATAGTTTTGCAGCAACAATGAACTGTCAAAGTTGACAAGTTAGTTGAAAAATGGAAATAAATTTCAAACATTTTCGAAGACAATTATCTCAACAAAAATGCCTCGCCGAGTTGGTTTCTGGTTTCGACAATGAAGCACCACACCAGTCAACAATTTCTCATTGGTATGGAGAATTCAAACGTGGACGGAGTAGTTTTAGCGATGATCCAAGAGCAGGTTCACCAAAAACAGCAATCACTCAGGAAAGCGTCGATGCTGTGCGAAGATCATCAAAGAAGATCGACATGTGACATATCGCCAGATTGAAACATCTGTCGACCGAAGAACAGGGAGGAGCTAGGGTAAATTGGTGTCAAAAAACTCTAGATCGTTTCAACGCCGGAAACTCTAAGAACGTGTACAACATTGTCAGTGGTGATGAATTTTGGATTTACTCATACGGGCCAGAAAATAAACGCCAGTCGTTTGTTTGGGCATACCAAGGTGAAGAAAAGCCATCAAAAGTTATCCGTTCTTGAAATGTCTCCAAAAAGATGGTCGCGACATTTGTCTCAAAAGCAAGTCCTGTAGCAACAATTCCTCTACAAGATCAAAGAATTGTTACTGCCGATTGATATACAACCATTTGTTTGCCGCAAGTCATCGCTGAGCTTCGAAAAACCAACCCCCAACGGTGAATCATCCTCCACCAAGACAATGTAAGTTCGCACGCAGCACACAAGACAATTGAATTTTTATCGCAAAATAATGTCGAATTGTTGGACAATCCTCTGTACAATCCAGAGCCAAGTCCCAACGATTTCGTTACCTTTCCGAAAATGAAGAACGGACTGGGTGGTCAAAGGTTTCAGTCGTCAAAAAGAGCAGTAGAAGCCTTTGAAAAACGTAATTTTGATTGTACCAACAAAAGATTGGAACAACTGCTTCCAGAGTTGGGTCGAGCGCATGCAAAAGTGCATTGATCGTCGTGGTACTTCGAAAAACAATGAAGTCTTTAAATGCTATCTACTATGTTATTTCAGTTTTATATGTAAATCTTAAAAGACGACCCATGTATTACGATTTCATTAGTAATAAATTTAAATTGGGTTGTATGATGACTTGTCATATATATTAACAAATTTCGATCGAGTGCTTACGAAAAAAATTTCTGAAATACTTTTCCTACAAATTGGTTGATATTAGGTTCACTGATTGTAATCTAGATTATACTCAGCTACTAATACAATGAAACTCAGTTATTATGTAATATAACAGACAAAAGTTCAATGATCAGTTTCAATTTAAGTTATTTACGAATAAAGGTGTCTCTCATAATATACATTCTTCTTCTGCTATCTTTAGTACATACATACATCAACTACCAATAGTAATGCGTTAATGAAATTTCCAGTCTTTCAAATGACCAAGGGCTTTCATAGGAGACGGTGATATTCCTTACTAAAAAGGTAGTTGAATAGTTTTTCCAAAAGACGGCACTAATAGTCGAGTCTCATTTTCAGACTAATCATTTGTTTTAATATTACGAACATATAAATACTTGAAATCCAGTTCTGCTAATCATATTCCCTTATATTATATTACATTGGGATTTAATATACGATCCAAGTTAAATTATTTTTCTGTGCAATTTATTATTTGTTAGAACATTACGTACGTCAAACACTCGACAAAATACTTTGTATTATCCACATAAACTATGTTTGCAATTGTGCAAGTTGTCTCCTAACAAGATCTTTAACAAAAGCCGTAAACTACATCGAAAATAAACGGTAAAAGTTATGTAGGTATATGTATAACATACGCATATAGGTGTACATAATTGTTTTCTTAATTTATAACATCCAATTCCTTCCCTTGCTCATAAATATGCTACATGCTCTGAAAACTGACCTGAACGTATAATATTGAATGTCTCTTTTTCCATGGGTACATGAAATGTGCACAATGTTTCTAACGTTTTCTGACCATCGTACATCGGCGGTTAAAGCCGCTACAAATAAAAGTTTAAATTTATGCCGCTATACAGTTACAATCCTTTTATTTTCGCTGCCGAACGCCTTACCTGAACTTGACCGTACAAGCTCTATATTGTTTCTTCTTAAGTTTGTCTTTTTTTTCAGGAAGGAATACAAACGGAAATGTCCACGTTTGATACAGGTCGTGGCATTTAATGATATGTAAAGATATTACGATTTTGGCTTTATTATTGTAACATATCGTATACTTTTTACCTTCCTGTAATATAGTGAAAACTAGTTTTTAACGTTGGTATGATTTTATAAGTTGCATATATTAGATGGTATCGTTTGATATATACGTTAACATGAATAAATACAATTCAATCGCAGCTTAATGTAACTAAATATTTTTTAGTACACTGAACCGTTTAGATTTGTAGAAACCTTGTAAGAAGCCTGGTAAAAAAATATTAAAAATTGGAATACCAATAGAAGGTCTTTATCACTACTTAGTTGTCAAATACGGAGCCAAATGGGAACATTTTCGTTAATTTTAGATGTGGGGATAATAAAACATGTCTAGCTGTCTAGAGAAGAAGACATTTTTATTAATAAGTATTATAAGTAAAGATTCATAATAATAATAATAATATTGATGTATATGTACATACACACGTCATTACATAATATAAATAAATAAAAACACAAAAACGAAAACCTTTGTGACTCACAGTTAATACGCCACCACACACGTTAAAACCCGCAAGATTTATACAAAACACAGTAACAATGAAAACATAAAAACACAAAAATGCCAATGTCAAAATTTATATATCAGAAAGTCATTTACTGAATAGAAACAATTCTCCACCAGCACTGTTTTTATTAATCTTTTGAGACTAATCGATGGTAGGCTCCTAAACCTATAAGGTAAAACATTGTATATTTTCACGGCCATGTAATTTGAACTTAGCTGACTTTTCCCAATGCGATGATACGGTATGACCAAACTACTCTGGTTTCGTGTTTCATATTCGTGAAAATCACCATTTTTGCAGAACTTATCTGGCGACTTATGAACAAACTCCAGGCAAGCAAGTATATATAAGGGTGGGTGGGTCAATATTTTGTGTTTTTTGAATAGATTTACACAACTTGTAGTACTAGATACACCACTAAGGGCTCTGATTGCACTCTTTTGCATCCTGAAAACCGTCTCGACCGCGCCAGACGCGCCTCACATCAATAGACCATACATGGCCCTTCCCTGAAAATTTGCATAGTACACAGTCCTAGCCGCCTCGAGTGTAGCCACTAGTTTCACTCTTCGTATAGAGCATATTGCTGATGCCAGATTGCGACACAAGTTATCAATGTGGCACTGTGGTTGCTCGCAATCAGCAGGCCCAGAAACTTAATATTCACGTTGGGCTCCCCCGCCACTCCCCTTGTTGTTATTGACAGTTGTTGGGTTTTATCATGATTTAATTTCATAAGATTGCTACTAAACCACTCGCTTGCTCCCCCCCCCCCAGTGCAGTCTCCATATAAGTCTCTGCAACTTCCCTGCACTGGGCACGCACTATTATGGACGTATCATCTGCAAACTGGCTGACTCTACCCACGATGATATTATGGGGCATATCATTGACGTAGATTAGAAACAGAAGAGGCCCCAATATTGACCCCTGTGGAACCCCCCGATCAATTGGCGCTGCATCCGAGAGCCGATCATTTCAGTATACCTTCTGTCTTCTGTTTGCCAGTTCTGTTATAGTGTTAATATATAGTTGCATACATATTTTCTGAATATTTTAACAGCTATAAGAATCACTTCGAAATTTATATAACATAACTTGGCTAAAATATACTCATTATTCAATGACACATTTCCTATCAGAAGGAAGATTAAAATGAACCAGAAGAAATGCCTGGAAGACATCCAAGAGATCAGGTATGCGTGTGGCAACAGTATTAAAATCGTTTCCTGCAGACAAGTTTTCCTAGGATTTCCACATACTTTATGAACTCTACCAATTATGTGTAGAAACTAAATGAAGAAATCTTTCCTCAAACATTTATATTCTCATTTTTAAATTTCTTCGCTTTCTTTTTAAATCTACTGTGTATACAAGAAAAACACTATCGGCTGTAAGTGTTTGCCCACGCGTATATTTTCATATTTCTGCCTATTTCTGGAGGCATTTAATTTAAAGTAGTACACTAGTAGAAATAACGCATTCAGCCAATGCAAAATACATACATTTATTTAGGTATCGTTTCAGTGTGCAAATGACATACAACGATGTAAAGTAAATATACTGTCACGTTTATAGACTTCTTATAACAAATTTTAATTTGTAATTACTTCAAAATTCTTGCAACCCAATATACACAGCTAATTCAAAAAGAAACCGGACTATTTTTTTAGAAAATACCAATGACGCCATCTTATAATATCTGGTTGTACCATTTAGGAATTAAGCTTATTTCATTAGAAACGGTATAATAGTTCTCCAATAGTAATAATAGTAAATATTATAAAAAGTTATAATTTTTGTGGTGCAGTCAAGCTTGCAAAATGAAACAACACGTGGCAATTCAGTTTTATTGTTTACTAGATAAAAACAGTACTGAAACCCGTGAGTTGATAAACCAAGCATTTGGCAGGATGCTCCAAGTTTATTATGAAATTCGACGTTTGAAAATCGTTCCCTAGAAGATGATTTGTATCCGAATATGCCAATAACGCGCATTCATGGCGAAAATGTCGAGTTGAATATAAGTGTCGGAAGTAGTCGTGTATTAAAAATTTGAACAAGAGAAAATTGTACGTGAAATGGTACCATATTCCCCCAGAGGCTACCAAAAAGATCGACATATGAATGCAGCATGAAACTTTATAGAATTTATGCATATAAAATCGGTTTGTGCAAACAAAATTATCACCGACCATAAATTCCGGTGTTTGCTATATGATTCCACCACTAAATGGTAGAGTATCGAATGAGATGGAAAAGGTCATTCGTGAAAAATGAGATGCGAGAAATCACGCATCAAAATAATGTTGATAATATACTTCAATGCTCATGGTATTATCCATTAATTCCCTTTGATGTATCAGCCAATGTTGCGAAAAAAGAGTAAGATTGGAATTCCGGCAAAGAATAGACTGATTTATCTTAAACTGCAGTACTTCGAACCATGTTGCTATTAGACCACACACTCACTGTAGTCGCCCGAGTTAGCTCCAGTTAATATTTTTCTATTTCCAAAACTCAAATGAAATCCCAACGAAACACGTCTTGAAGATATTGATGAGATCAAGCGCGTGTGTGGCAATAGTATTAAAATCGTTTCCTGCAGACTAATTTTCCTAGGGTATCCACAGCTTTATGAACTCTACTAATTGTATATAGATTATGGTGGATTCTACATGGGCAATTAAATAAAAAAATCTTTCCTCAAACATTTATAATTTCTTTTTTAAATTTCTTTGCTTTCTTTTTAAACCTACTGTGCATACAACAAAAATACACTACCGACCATAAGTATTTGCTCACGCGTATATTTTCATATTACTCAAATAAACTACATTTATAGCCTAACTAAAACCAATATGTTATTAAAATTTTAATTAAAGGATGAACATAGCACACGCATACTCTTCGGCATTTATGTATTTAAGTACTTTAAAACTAAATTATCGACAATAACCATTTTACAACACAGGATTAAATAAAGACTTTTTTCCGAAAATTTTAAACTCGATTACTTTAGGCCACGAATCAAGCGACGAGAAGTATCATATTTGTATAAAAAAAGTGTAAAGAGTTCGTGTCGTAGAGTTAAAACAAATTTAAATTTTGAATAATGCCGCATAGAAAAGAACTATCGGTTTAAACACGTGCTCTTATAGTGTCTCGTCATGATGTTGGCAAAAGTAATAGACAAGTCTTGAAATTACTAAATTTAAGCCGCAGAATTGGGGACTATAATATTAAAGAATATGAACAAAGTGATAGTTTATTGAATAAAAGGACGACCAAAAATAACAACACAAGTAGATAATCTAACGTTAGTTCGGTTAAGTAAAGGAAAGAGACGAAAAATTGCACGTTACTGTGCAAAGAAAATGAAACAGTTTGGGCAATACAACGCAAGGATTGAATGCTGGAAGAGTGGAAAAAAGTGCTAGGACCGACAAATCCAAGTTCCAATTATTCAATTGAATAAGAAGAACGCTTATCCGAAGACCAGTGGGCGAACGATTTCTTAAATCCAGCATTGCATCCATCGCCAAGCATAGAGAAGGATCAGCAACATCCGTAGGCGATTTTTTAAAAATATATGGTATTCTAAGAAAAGAACAGCACAAAGAAATTTTGGAATAGAATGTCGTTTCCTTTGGAACATAACTAATTGAAGAAAATTTTGTGTTCCAGCAAGGCACACTTCCGAATTGCGTCAGAAGTATTTAGAGGAATTATAACAGGAAGGAAAAACATTTATTATAAAATAGCCTCCTCAGAGCCCCAACTTGAATCCTATAGAGCTGTTATGGGATGAGCTAGAGAGACAAATGTGAAAATCAGCTCCATCATCGACAAGAACACTATCGATTCAACTACGGAATACGCGGTCAAAAATAGTACCAAAAACTCTTGCGAAATTACCAGAAATGATGCCGATATTGTGATAGGTAGTAATAAAAGCTAAAGGTGGTAACATCTACGAACAAAATATTTTAAAAAATTTGAAAGAATATTTGATAAAATTGTTTGAAGTAAGATTTTAAAACATTTTGTGTAATTATATAATAATATTTTAATTTTGCAGTTATTACACTTGTTTTGCTATTATTTTCTGGGTGAGCAACACTTGTCGCCGTTAATGTAAAAGTATAAATGACCTTTCACACATAACAGCTTGCTAAGTTATATACAAAGAATTTAATGACGAAAGAAAAATTATTTATTCAGTTTATATAGAAGCGTTCATTTTAAATTATATTATCAAATGATAAATGCTATTTGCAAATACACCTATAGAAGGATCCAATATCAAATGTAAACGGGGTAGTTCGTATTCGATAATCAAATATGCATAGTTCAGGCGTTCGAAACAGATCGCGACGGAACACATACATTTCCAGAATTACAGCAGCTACGTCAGCGAAGCCTGCCCTCACCGGCTGAAACCACTGACTGATCCTGACTGTTCCATTACGAAATATCGCAGAACAAATAGATCGAAAGGCGACGTATAACATCGAATCGTAATATCCCGACGGCTACATAATGTGATAATCAAACTTCCCTCATTGAGAATATTAAACGTCAATGCCGAAAGCATAAGCGCGAACCTTACAGACACGTTATGGAACAGAAGAGGAGAGCGAATTGCCTAATTTAAATGCTACTGTTTGTGGAAGGAGAACTGTTATTAACCATCCAATTCTGTTTCCTTTATTACTAGTGTGCCTATATGAAGTGTTACTATTTGTAAAACAGCCGATGGTCAGTTTATCTTAAAATAAATTTTAGGGCGAAGCGGAAGGAAAATAGGAATGAAATTTCGAGTAATCCTTAGTTGTTATTGCTGTACTTTGAAATTAATTAAAAGCAAACTAAATAGCGGTTTTGATCTATATATACAGATGTAACTTTGAGCATTTACTTTGAATCAACTGAAACTATATATATTGCTATGAATTTTAGTTTAAATTGGTATATAAAAATACTTGTGGAAAGAGACAGTGACATTCAATGTACTGAAAATGTGGTGAGAACTTGAAACCACGCGTTATACATTTAGGTATAATATTTCAATGTGTAAAATGTTTAGAATTTTCTGATACATTTTACTTCGATGTACTCGTATATAGAGATGCACAATTTAATTTCAAAAACTTATTCATTCCTTCTCCAATTTTTCTCTAAAAACTCTCTAAAAACTCGTTTCACTTCTGTTCTCTTCTGTTTACATTCCTTCTTTTTGTCTCTTGGTGTCAAAGTATTTCTTATTATTTTTCGAAAATTTGTACTTCACCAATCACTTCTTTTCATATTTAAACTTGTTACAATACCACAGTTTTCTTTTGCTGCGTTCGGCAAAAGAAAAATTGTTTTCTTACACCTCTTCCATTTACCTTCTACTTCTAGTCCTTTTCTCTTGTCTTCTAACTTCTTGGTTATTATTTTCTAGTATTTCCTTCTATTCATAGCTTTTCAATTTTTCGTTAACTTATTTTTTTCTTTTTTCTTATTTATTATGTTATTTATATTTTCATCTTAATCACGTCTGATTCCCACTTTTCTGGTAACTTTCACACCTTTTACTTGTTTAATTTTTTCTGTACATACAAAGAAGTAATCTATAATGTGTCTTTAACTTTACTATTTATCGCTAGTATGTATTCATTCATGTCTTTACACTAGAATTTTGCGTTCTTTAGGACTAATTCATTTTCTGTATGCATTTCTGTTATTCTCTCTCATCTATTGAAATTTTCCATTATAGTATATCTTTCAGCACAGTCTATTTCTTATTGGAGGGTAGTGATGTATTCATCTTTTTCTTTTTTGTGCATTCTCAACATCCATTTTCATTTATTTTCATTGTCACTCATTCTTTCATTTTTATAGTTTTCTTTAATTATATGTTTCACCTATTTAGTGACACTATTAATCTAACTCTTTCTTCAGCAAGTTAATGCTTAACCACTCCTAACCATATCAACAGTATCTTTCATGTAGTTTAATCATATCTTCATCTTTCTGTTTGGTTTCTGTCACACTAGTATTTCTACTCTGCGCTTCATCAAAGGGATATGTCTACCAAACAAAATACCTAACTCTGTGTAACGTTGCCCAAATGTAATATTATCTGTAAGTTACGTATATGTCGATGATAATTCTCCTCATGCCAACAGCCGAAATACCAAAAATTCTTCTAAAGCAAGCTTCAATCTTCCATGGAATCAATTTTAAAAATATTCCATCGTTTGTAAACACTAGAGCGTCGCCAAGCCCATTCACAGTGTCATTGATCAAGAATAGAAAAGAGTAGACCGCGATAAATGTCTTAAGGTGTGCGAAGGCTTAAATTTGTATCACCAAGGTCGAGGAAAACCCTAATTAATAATAGCTCATTTACTGCTACAGAATATCTTAATGGAAAAGAAAAATAATAATTTTTGTAAAATTTTATTTTATATTACCGCAATATCTGAAAATGTTTCGTCTTGCATATATATATATATATATATATATATATATATATATATATATATATATATGTATGTATATATATATATATATATATAGGGCTGCAGACTCGTTAAGGGGTAGAAGCCATGCACTTTCTTGGGTTGTCTTACCAATTTATTATGGTCGGTCACTCTAGTGTCTTCCACCTGCTTATATCTTTTGCAATCGGTTGCCTGGACTTTTGCTTGCTCTTTTTCAATTTTTCTCCTATCATGCACGTGCCCTCTCCATCCTTCTATTTCTAAGGTTTTCGGGTCTTCTATTACTTCATCTTCCTACCGTGTTTTCGACTTTTCTCTTCGTCTTCCTCCTTTAATTCCATCGTGATGTAAAGTACATTATTGCAAAATATATGCTTAATGCAGGTGGAATACAGGTTTGAAATCAAACTATTTATTATATTGTGATACTTTATGGTGCCACAATATAAATTAAACTACAATTAGTGTAAAAGTGCAATAAAAAATGATATTTTCAATGAAATCGTACTGGTTCTAGTTCACTAATAATAAAGTATACTAATTAAAACTAAAACATTACAACCCATTTCTTTGATTAAAACTTCATGTCACCCATTTTAAAAATAGGTAACGAAAACAGTACAACGTTTAAAAAACAAAGTATGCTAAATGTTTATGCATAAAAAAATAGTATCTAGCTTGAAGTTCATATACGGGGGTGGTCCCATAAGTACCCGGCCTGTCCTAAAGATGGCGATAGTTGTTTGAAAAATATCATTGTATTAGAAAGTACACAATCTATAAAGGATAAGTATATTTCAAGTTTGAAGACGCCACATCGTTTAGTATTTGTTTGGCAGCCATCAATAGTGAACATTTTCAGTGAATTTGTAAAAATGGAGAAAATTGGTCATCATTACCTGATACGATAATTTTACTTGAAAGGCCTCAGCCCAATCGTTATAAAAGTTGAACTGGATTCTACTCTGGGTGACTCTGCTCCTTCGTTTACAACAGTGAAATATTGCTGCCAAGACGAGCATCGCAATGAGGTGACGAATCCAGAAATGGTGAAGAAAATCCACAAAGTGGTACTGGATGATCGTCGGCTGAAAGTGTGCGAGCTAGCAGATATAATAGTCATTTCAAAACGTGCGGTACATCGCATATTATCTGAAAATTTAGACATGAGAAATCTATGTGCAAGATGGGTGCCACGATTACTCACACACGAGGAAAAACAGTGTCGTGAAGATGTTTCACTTGAATGTTTAGCTAAGTTTCACAATAATAAAGCAGAATTTTTGCGCCGTTTCTTAACCATGGATGAAACATCGGTCCATCAGTTCACATCCGAGACAAAAGAACAATCAAAACAATGGACTCAAAAGGGAGAACCGGCTCCAAAGAAGGAGAAGACCGTTTCGTCTGCAGGCAGGGTCACGGCATCGGTTTTTTTTGGAATGCGCGTGGAATAATTTTCATTGACTATCTTGAAAAAGGAAAAACTATCAAGGGCTAGTATTATGCGAACTTATTGCAACGTTTGAGAGAAGAAATCAAGCAAAAACGGCGGCATTTGGCTAAGAAGAAAGTGTTGTTTCATCAAGACAATGCACCAGCTCACAAATCGTTATTGCAATGGCCAAAATTAATGGATTAAAGTTTGAATTGCTACAGTATCCACCCTATTCGCCAGATTTAGCCTCCTCGGATTATTTTCTGTTCCCAAACTTGAAAAAATGTCTCAGCGGTCAAAGATTTTCCATCGATGAGAAAGTGATGTCCGCAGTTAATGGCTTAATAAACTTCGCTGGGAAAAGTGTATAAGCTGAAAGGAGATTATGTTGAAAAATAAATATATTTCTTTCCAAAATTTTTGTGTTTTCTTTGTTGAGTCGTGTACTTCTGGGCTACCCTCGTATAACTATGTGAAATATGAATAAAAGACAAGTGGTACTTTATGAATATCCTTCATATATTTAATATTTTTATACTTAGCAGTTCCGATGTAATTTACAAAATATTATACAAATTACTATTTCAGTTTTAAATAGAAAACTGCATTTTACATAAAAATAATTATTAATTGGAATTAAAATTATTTCCAGTTTTATTGAAAATTGAAACTGGGGATCTCTTTGTTAGTAAATTACTAGCGTGTATTTATATGACTGGTCCAGCTTACATTTTGAACAAAATATCCTTGTCTGACGATTATTCCACATGCACTTGGAAATCCGTTTGTTCTCAGTTAACAGACCCAAAGCTCATCAGACAAGATAGGGAGACCACTTTCTGCATATAATACAATCACAAAATAATTACCAGTAAATCAAAGCCGACTATCACCCTTCCGGCACCCCTCCATCTTTTCAACATGCGACACAAAGAAATTGGAAATTAGAAATCTCCAGTTTACGAAGCCGTCCGTTGTGTATGAAACGATCTTCCCGCTAGAGTTCCTGACATCGCCGACATACAAACATAATATCCAGTCCGAATGGGAGATGGTGATATACCCGTTTGAAGATGTTAGACAATTAGCCAGTAGAATCGGGTAACATTCCCAACCAATAAGCGTCATCGCTCTCTTTCAGTAAAGACGGCCCGAGAAAAGTGAAATTGAACGAACTCAAGGGGAGGCTACTGTGATCAGACAGAGAAAAGAACAGAGAGAGATAGGTTTACAGCAAAAAATAAATATTCCGTTGGATAAACGCTGAGGTATATATATTATACACTTTTGTTAGTGATAATTAACTTGAAGATTAATCTGTTCTAGGTCTTGTATGTTTGAGCTTTAAGGCAAGGATGAGACGCTTACGGAAGTGGTAAAATGGGGAAGAAGAAACCGTTGAGTTCATTTGTTGTACGAAATCGGAAGTCGGAAATGAACAGGTAAGAGAATTGCGATGGAAAATAAAATATGAGCTATAAAAGCAATTCATATAGTTGTTTTTCATACATATTTTAAATATACAAACACAGGTAGAACAATAGCAATGATAATAATAATAATTTATTTCAGTAAATAGTAAATATATTAGACATATACTATTAAATTTCGAATATCAAATGAACAGTTCGTAAATAACCACTTAAAGACATAAAATTACCATAAAAGGTGTGACAGTGATTGGAGACCAAATGTTTGGCCGCTCTTCCAAAAAGTCAATTCTGTAAAAGACTTTCGTTGTCACAAGATTGAATGTTTCGAATAAATTTAAAGATAGTGTATTATATTTCTTTTGCTTGTGGTAATTGAAGATTTTCAAAGATTATAATAAACGCTTGGTATTAAAAGAACCAATAAGTCGATGTATATCAGGAAAACTCTCCCACTATATTATTCCGTACATCAATAAAATTGTAAACCAAACAAAGTAAAAAGGGCTTTATATGGTCATGCTATCAAAACTCATTAATGATGAATCTCAAGGTCAAACTAATTCCGCAATTGTGGATAATACACAACACTGGTCCAGAAGTAGTCAAATCTTAAGCTTACACTTTCGATAACTAATACGTTCTTTTCTGTTATGTAAAGGGTTTTCCAATAAGGACTTGACAACTTTTTTTCAAAATAAAACGCAGACCATTTGAGATATTTCAAAAACTTTATTATCGGGTTGAAGTACAATCAAAACATTTATGAATGGAACTTGACTTCGTTCATATGGCCACCGCGGGCACGTTTGCAGCGATCGATTCGTTGGACCCAATTTTCGATGACTCGACCACACAATTCGGCCGAAACGGCTGCTATTTCGCGTTCAATGTTGGCTATGAGCTCTTCCAACGTTGTCGGCTTGTTGGCATAGACCAATGACTTGACGTAGCTCCAAAGAAAAAAGTCTAGAGGCGTTAAATCGCACGAACGAGGCGGCCAATCGATTTCTTGAGATAACACGCTCATCAAACTTACTCTTCAATAAATCGACTCTAACGTGTGCTGTGTGGCTTGTGGCACCGTCCTGCTGAAACCACATGTTGTCCAAGTCCATATATTCCAATTCGGGCCAAAAATAATCGGTAATCATGGCGCGATAACGATTACCATTCACAGTAACGTGACAATCATTATCGTCGACGAAAAAATATGGCCCTATGACGCCGCCGGAATGCAAACCGCACCAAATAGTTATTTTTTGTGGATGAAGTGGTGTTTCATGAAGCACATGTGGATTTTCACCCGACCAATAACGCATATTTTGCTTATTGACAAACCCATTGAGCCAAAAATGAACTTCGCCACTTAAAATGGTTTTGCGATGAAATTGATCATCTTGGCGCATCTTTTCCAGAGCCCAATCAGAGAACGTACGTCGCTTCAAATGGTCCATCGGCTTCAATTCTTGAGTCAGCTTGATCTTGTATGGGTGTAAACCAAGATCCCTACGCAAAATTCGCCATAAAGTGGTCTGGGCGATGCCCAACTCTTGAGAACGCCGTGGAATTGACTGATTTGGATCATTTGCTAAGGACGTTTCAACGGCAGCGATATTTTCGACACTTCGACCAACCCGTTGTCTCACTGGCACGGCAACATCACACAACGAATACGTAGACTCAAATTTTGGTACCAAACTTGTTACTGCCTGTCTACTAGGGCGAGAATTACGACCGAAAATCGGAATTAACGCTCTTAAAGTAGCAGTCACCGACTCCGAATTTCTGTAGTAAATTTTTATAATTTGCAGACGTTGTTCGTTCGTGTACATTGCCATGATGAAAATGTTAAGTTTACTGAATAAATTGGCAGTGACAGTTCGATGATTAGTAAAAGGGTGCGCTCACAAATTGAATTAAAATTGTCAAGGCCCTATTGGAAAATCCTTTATTTGAACTTCGTTTACTATGTATAGCCTATTTCTTCGTTCTAAACATTCAAAACGCATGAAGAAATACTAAAGGTAATGTGCCAAATCATGTTCATATAGTAATAAAGATAATTGTCCCAGATTACAATGCTGTGGAATACCCACGAAATCACAACACATTATTCCTATTACCTCAACTAGTTAAACATACTAAAAATTAGATTTCGTTTCTTTACAAACAAGATATTAGTTAAATGTTTAAAAGTAAATTTGCCATCATCAAGTAGTCTCTAGATAGCAAGTACTGTTACTCAGGTAATTAATTTTAATAACTGAAACCTATCTTATCTTTTATTTTATCAGATTGAAAAGTTCATAGTATTTGTAGCTTCCAGGATTAGAGAGGCCTGACAAAAATTGTTGTAAATATCAAAGTTACTTTAATGCCGTTCTATAGTTTTCAAGGTTGTGAAAGAAAAAAGTAAGAAAGACATTATCAAGTAATTTTGCAGCGTGATATCCCTCGCACTCGTACTGCTAGTATTTCAAAAGTGGCTATTCAACAACTCAGTTAGGATATCGCTTAGTTTTTCTGATTTCGCTCCGTGAAATTCAAACAATCTTCGAGGAATCTCATTTAATAATGTCTTACTGATTTCTTCTGGGTATCCAAACTAACGGATTTCTTCAGCTGTGAAATGGAAAAATTGGCAGATCGTTGAGAGGAAATCATAAATAATGGGGGAAAATATGTCCTTGATTGGTCCATGAATTTTATTTATTAAAAAATTGTTAAAGTTTTAATTCAATAAAAACGCTACGATGTTATGCATCAACCTAAATTTCATTGGCTGTTTTACGATATAACTTAGCACTTAAGCTAGTTTTAAAATCAGTGACTTGGCAATTATACAATCATATATTTATTTTCGAAGACGTGATTTTTGTGGGCAATGATGTATCATGTATATGATTTTATTTAAATTTCTTTTCCATATTCAAAAAAATGGCAAATTCCTTCGGCGTTTCGGTAACAGACTAAATAAAATTTATTAATAATTAACAATTTAATGAATAAATTAAAAAAATATAGGAAGATAATATATGAAATGTCGTGCCTTAAAATCTCAGCAGGTACATCTGTCAGAAACGGAACAAAACAATCATCGAGTCACTTTCGTACAAGGTTTTTGATTTTAAAACGTTTGAATATTTCATCAGGCTGTCGCACAGGTGTATTAAATAATTTCTGTATATCGGTTGTTGACGTGCCGCTCTCAAAACAGTGGCTGGCGAAAGGGTTCGACCTGGGGCGGGAGGCGGCCGTGGGGGCGCCCCGTGTCGCTCGTTTCGGCTGTTTGTTTCGGCAGTCCGTGGTGTGCGTACGCGCGCACCTCTTCATTATTAAAGGGGAAAGTTCCGAAATGTCACAGCTTTTTGGTCTTATCAATAATTAAAGCATCGGAAAAGGCGAGGGTAGACGTAGGTTTTGTCATTTTGTGCCCTGTCGGAGTCACCCACCCTACGGCTGTCTATTTAGTCAGACCAACACTGCGTCTTGACATTGTATTATGTACAGTGCTTAGCCGTACGCAATCAAAATAGAAACGGAATTTTAATTTTAATTCTGTTGTCCTTTCTGTTGGGATCTATTTGACCCAAAAACAAACATGTTTAATAAATTAAGATAACTCACGCACTTATTTTATTTGTTTTTATAATTTAATGGAGATTATTTTTTACTCTTCCTGTTTTTTAACATACATGTCTAATTGTTTGATGAATAAATGTATGCAAGTTGTCTATAGCGATGTTTTATTTGTTTATACTATGACTAATCAATTGATCGTATTGAAGATTGACAATTAATTCAATTTAAAAATATTAGACCTTACATTGCGTTTGCTGCGTTTTTAGCCAAAGAATTTCAAGAGCCTCTTATTCTTTCCTTCCTTGTCTATTGTCTTTTCTCTTTTTCTTAAATAGCAGCGATAGTTATTTTCAGGCAACTCTAAGATATTTTCATCTTTAGCTTCCTCTGCTCAAAATTTGGCTTCATAATCTTTACTGAAATAAGTTGCCTTAGCTTTACAAAATGTTCAATTTCCAAAATTATTTTTATTTGATTCTTTAGCATACACGTATTTTGCAAAAATTGTTTATCAAAAGTAATTTTTATACTCAAGGGATTCCCATGACTTTCATTACAGTTCTACTACTAATAATAATAATTAGTAGCAGAACTATAGTAAAATTCATGGGAATCCGTCTGAGTTTTTTGTTTATATATCCCACAGGGTTCCCATTTGGGACACCTTTTGTTCAATATCTATGTTAACGATCTCTTGGCACGTCTTGACTGCAGGGTGTTAGCTTATGCCGACGATTTAAAAATCTTTAGCAATATTAATTCACTTGAGAATAGCACTAAGCTTCAAACAAACCTGTGTATTATTGACGAAGGGTGTACCCATAATCAGATTCAGCTAAACATTAGCAAATATGCTGTTCTCTGTTTTAGCAGAATTGGCATTCCGCATCACTATGACTGTAATGTTCGTCAATCTACTATACCTAGAGTATACAACTTCGAAAATCTTGGAGTTTTGTTCGACTCATATCTCAGCTCTTCTAAGCATATAAGTGACATAACTACATCAGCTTCCAGACGTCTAGGATTCCTTATTCGGTCCTGTAAGAGTTTTAGTAACCTGCACACTTTGAAAGTTCTTTACTGTTCTCTTGTCCGGTCCAAAATTGAATACGCTTCAGTGGTGTGGTACCCACATTACCATTACCAGTAGTTATTCCTGGAACGTGTTCAGGAAAATCTATGAAATATTTACCTTATAGAATTGATGAACAACATCCTGCCTTAGGTACGATATATAAAGGTCTACTTGCTAGATATAATTTCGAATTCCTTTGTACACGCAGGGAGAAAGATAGGGGTGGTTTTCTTTATGAATTAATAAATAATTTTATTGATTCTACTGAGCTATTGTCTCGAATTGATTTCCTCATACCTAGATTTGATACTGGATCCTCGGCAAATTTCTCAATACCTAGGGCAAGAACTAATATTTTCTACAAGGCTCAACTGGTACATATGTGCAGGAATGTCAATGGATTATACTTGAATCCCTTTCTGATTCAGCATTAATCAACATTTGTTGTACATTTAGTTTTAAAATGACTTACATTACATTGTTATAAGTGTTTGTATTACTTGATAATTAGTTTCTTATTTTTTCTTGTATTAAACTAACTGCAATTATTCTTATTCTCAATTTTAGTAATATGTCCTGTAATTGGATTGTTACCTATTGGGCATTAAAGATCATTATTATTATATATGGTATATATTGGGTTGGCAACTAAGTACTTTTGGTTTTGTAGTATAAAATAAAACACTTTTTTTAAACAAAGAATAGTTTTTAATCAATTATATATTTTCCATTTTGCTCAACGACCTTTTGCCATCTTTCTTTCAGCTGCATGATTCCGCGCTCATAAAATTTCTGGTCCTTATCAGCAAAAAACTGAACCAGGTGCGAATGAAGGTCATCGTCATTTGTGAAAGTTTTACCATTCAAAGAATTCTGCGAACTTCGAAATAAAAGGTAATCAGATGGTGCTAGATCAGGGCTGTATGGGGGATGTGGCATCACTTCCCAGCCAAGCTCCAATAGTTTCCCACGAATTGCCAAAGGTGTGTGAGGCCTTGCATTATCTTAGTGGAAAACTACACCTTTCCGATTTGACAATTCTGGCCGTTTTTTTTTGATTGCTTCATCCAGTTTTATTAATTGTTGACAGTAAACATCAGAATTGATCGTTTGGTTCCTTGGAAGCAATTTGTGAGGTACCCAAATATCAAGCTTCTTAACTAGCCCAAGACATTTTAAATGTTTTTCAATTGTTGTGTGCGATACATGTAGCCTCTCCGCAACCTCTCGAACAGTTATATGACGATCGTCTTCAATTATGACTTTGATTTGGTCATCATCAACTTCAGTAGGCCGACCAGAACGTTTCTCATCTTTGAGGGAAAAATCTCCAGAACGGAATTTTTTATACCAATTCTGACACGTGCGCTCTGTTAAGCAATTAGCACCATAAACTTCACATATCTTTTTGTGAGCAGCAGCAGCTTTCTTTCCTTTACGGAAACAAAATAGTAAAATATGTCGAAAATGTTCGTTTCTGCACTCCATTTAAAATTAACCCACAACTAATAGCTTTAATAAAAATCACGCACTACTTGCTTCTGAAGTTACGTCAATGTGACTAGTATCACGCGACAAACGGTAAAGTACAGCACTAACATACGTTATACAAAAAATAAAGCAACGCTCTCTATCAGTAAAAACCGAAAGTACTTAGTTGCCAACCCAACAGATATGTATTATCAAAAAACTCTTTTACCACAGAGGTGGTGTCGGATACTAATAATAATAATAATATTTATTGTCCAACAATAAAGCATAACCAATAGACATTCGGACAATAGGTACATGCGGAAATATATAGAGAAAAATTGCATGTAACCCTAAATTGATAAAAGTATTAATAAGTAAGGGATAATTGACAATAGTAACCAAAATATAATAAATATTCTATAAATTTAACAAACACTCAAATACAGAAAAATAATATTACAACATTCTACTAATCATTGGGCAAAAATTGTACTGATTGTAAGAACGACGAAAAAGTGCAATCGGGAATTTAAAGCGTTTTTGTGCCTGCCCGTGAAAGTTAAAAAGTGTGAATGTTATGTACTGCAGGATGAAGTACATAGAAATTTTCCCAGAAGTTAGGAGGAATTAATTTTATTATGAATTACTTTGTACAGCAAAAATAAATCGTTGAGCAAAGATAACTCGTTGATCTCCAGTGAACATATAGAGAAAGCACTTGGTAGTATTTCATAACGAAGTCCCCTGTAAAAACAAACGGTGAAACTTTTAAACTAGATACTTTAGAAAATGCGCCTGTATAAAATCAATTATTTTTTATGAATAACATAAAAGGGACTCCACACCACTAGTACATATTCAACTTTTGATCCAACAAAAGAGAAATACAACATCCTTAGCGTATATACATTGCTAAAGCGTAGTTATTAAAAGACAATTCACTATCGAATAGAATTCCCATGTCCTTTATGGCGTTACATCGTTGAAACGATACAGTCGCGATGTCATCATCGTATATGAACGGTGTTTATTTTCGTCATAACTTCGCATTTAGAAGCGTTTATTGTTGGCTTGCTATTGTAAATTGTTGGCTTGTTATTGTAAAATCATTCAAAAATACTGTTCAAATGTGAATGAAGATCAACGTAATCACTATTTGAATTTACAGCAGAACAAATTTGTACATCGTCGACAGGTAACTTAATCTGGAAGGTCGTTATAACAGTTGTAACAGCAGAAGTCCTAAATTAGATCTTTGTGGTATTCCAGATGAAATAGCATGATCGCTAGAAGAGAAACCATTGCAAGAAACAAAAATTCATGACCATGCAAATAAGATTATATTGATGTAAGTAAGGAGTCGTTAAACACTAAAAACTGAAGCGCAATAAACAATCATGATCGATGAGATCGAATGCCTTTGCCATGTTCGTATAAATAACATCTATTTTAGGCCGCATATTCAAAACTTCCGAAACACACTATGTGAAAATACAAAGAATGGTTATCGCAAAGCGTCCAACAGCAAAACCTTGCTGTTAATGACTTGGTCGACTGCTTAATTTTGCAGGTGAAGAAAATACTGTTTTGATATATTGTGTTAGTATTAAAATCACAGCCATTATGCTGATAACTTTCATTAGAACTCAAATTAGTTGACCTTAATATAATTAGAATTTTTTCTGTATTTTTATCAACAATATCAATATAAAGTCCGTCCAGATGATTTTTTCTATAATACTTTGAAAAACATCTTCATTATTAGTTATATTACGAGAGAGTATTAGTATACATATATGTATAAACTGAATTTATTTTATTAGGACACATATTGTTTACGAGATACCAGGTAAATATTAAATATCAAAGCATATACCTTACAAGTAGACAATATTATTTACCCGATTAATTCTTAAAAATTTACATTTAAGTTGTATTCTATTGAAGAGGGGGTTTAATTTATGATGTATTGTCGACTAAATATCATAATCGCCCTAACTTAGTCCAGCAACATTTCTTAAAATTGTTATTAAATTAAAAAAATCCGTATACACAAATGGGCACCAGGAAAAGAAAGTAAACCAGGAAACGTACTTACAGAGACAAAGAAAAATGAAATTATTGAATTAGTGGAAAATAATTATAAATTACCAACAAAAATAGTAGTTACGTATCCAACTACTATTTTTGAGACTAGGTTAGGGCGATTATGATATTTAGTCGACAATACATCATAAACTTATTTCGAAACCAAATTTGAATATTACCAATTGATAAATTAACGAAAGAAATTTTTGCTGATGTGACAGAAATCTTAGGTGATCAGTGTTCTTCATACACCACTATTAAAAACTGCAATGTGGAATGCGTCTGCAACTGCAGAAGCATTACACATTTCCTACGAACGTGTACTTATAGGAAGAATACCGAGGAAATCTTCCTAAAGATTAACTCTTCTTGAGACAATGATCCTGTTAACCAATCGCTGATTGATTTTGTTGATTGAGCACCCACTCTCTTCTCAAAATTTAACACTATCATAATCTTATTTGTTCCCAAAACTCAAAAAGACATTCAAGGGTAAAAGATGTTCGACAAATAGCGTGCCGTTGGGGAGTGACTTGCAGACGACGGCAGAGAATTTTTATTTAGGAATTAGAATTACGTGAATGGTCTAGTAACTGTATAAATCGGAAAGAAGAACGTTGGATAAATAAATTTTTTTTAAAATATTTTGGCGTTTCATATAGTACGTTAAATATTTGTCAATGTCCCATCGTGCATAATCTTATTCATTTTCAATACTACATTGGCATCTCTGACAATATAGGATTTCGCATTCCTAATTACAAAATCTGTATCTTAACTTTTTTTATAAGCTCCTAATGTGTTTGCCTAGGTAAGTAGCAACCAGTTTTACTTATCTTCAGTACATTTTTATCACCATGAACTTACTATGCCTAAGATCTGACACTCTGACATTCGGTATGCAAATAGTCATGACTGCTGTAGTTTGAGTTACACCAACTGCAAAATTATGTCCAGTATATCCCCAAACCTATCTTTATTTGGCTCCGCAACATACAAGTGCTTTTAAAATTCTCTAGGGTCTAGTAGTAAACCTCACTTGAAAAAAAATATATTAAACCCGAACGATTCCAAAGAATTTTAGTTTCAGTTCTGTTTTATTTTGCAAATTAAATCAAAGATATATGCTATTATTATATACCTATTTTAAGCCGTATAGAACAACTTCGCAACCGTTGCTATTTCTTAATTTACTATTACTTGACATTGGGGAAAATTCATTACAATACTTAGAAAATGATACAATTATCATTATTCAAAAATGAACTGCAACCTCAATTCTCTAAACAGTGGTTACAGATTTAATTTAAAAAATACTCTTACCGTCGTACGTTTATATAGATAATTGGAAATATGCAGTGACGACGCATATGTTATGTTAAAAAACTCATTTTGTCGTAAAGCTCCATCCAAAATTTGCATACTCGCCATGTTTTCAAATTTCCATGTCCTAAAATTTATAGATTCTTAAGCCATATAAAATTAAAAAGTAGATCTGTTTTTGGCTGTGCATTAATGTTTGTTATATAAGTGTATAGAATTTAGATATGTAGTTATTGTGTTTAGATTAGTTATATAGTCATGCATCTTTTGTTTTAAGCTTATAATGAAAATAAAAAAATAAATTCGATAGCTGATTTAATAATTTGGTTCAGGAAAAGCAAAGCTAGAAAACATTATTCTGTAAAAATCAAAAAGAACCAGAGTTAGAACGTTAGTTCAGATACGTACTTTATAAGCTTCTATTTCATAAAATACTGGTTTAACAACATATATTCACCCTATTCAAAATAATACTGGATTTTTTTAAAATAAAAGAACTGGGTGCTGTCATATGTCGTGTCTTTCTATTGCCGAAAACGAGTTGTAGTACTAAGAATGGTGGTGTGTTTTGACGAAACATCGGAAAATAAATTTCAAATAAAGAGTTTTGCGTTCCACTTTTCTGTTAAGGTTTATGAAAGTAATTGCCGAAACGAATCGAATGTTTCAAAAAGTAGAAGAGGATGTCTTGACCTTCCAAAGCTAAATTACATGATTTCATCAAAGGATACTTGAAATTTAAATGTTGTATATTGAAAGTGAGCCCAAAACTAAGCATCACAAAATAGTGATTAGTAAAGACCGTCAGAGCAAGAATAATCAAAAATATCTAACGATGCTAATTTGTTTCTACGATTCCAACGACAATATCCATACAGAATTAATTCCACTTCGCCAAAAGGGCAATGGTGGATTCCATCTCGAAATTCACTACTTAATTGCGAAATACGATTTCTTTTGATCCCAGACACGTTTCAGGAACAAGTCTTCCTTGTTTTTTCGTTAAAAATTCGACGCATTCGCTAACTCATCGTTCGACTATCGTAAAACTGTTTCTAGGAGAGAAAAATATGTTTATGTATTGAACTACTCATCGTATTCATTTGATTTAACCCCCCCACCCTGGCATCTCTTTCCTCTTGGCTCTTCATTTGCCAATGAAGTGAAATAACGGGCTGCGCAAAAGTAATGTCATAATTTGAACTGGCTGCCATTTTGTTATAAATAAAAACAAAAGATCTCTGTTTTCGTAAAAAGTTTATTTGAAAGTGTAAAATTGATAACATTAGTTGGAAAAAATTTTATCCCTCAAATGGCCACCTCGCGAGTTGATGCATAATAATTGCGCTCGTTTTACAGAATTTTCAATTGCTGCTCGCAAAACATCTGGCTTCAAATTGGCCATTTCTTCTTTAATGTTAGCTTCCCAGACTTGCAAGATTTGTGGTTTGTTGTGGTAAAGGAAGAAGTCTGGTGCTGTTAGGTCTGGCGATCTGGACAGCCAGTTCAAATCTCCAAAATGGGAGATCACTCGACCTGGAAATTGGTGTCTCAACATCTCCACCGTTGCCCGAGCTGTGTGAGCGGTTGCTCCATCCTGTTGAAACCAACAATGATCGTGACGCAATGCAGCAACTTGTAGCAAAAAGAACTCGTTTAACATCTGCCTGTAGCGCTCACCATTTACGGTTATGGTGGTGGCATCGGCGTCTTCAAAAAAATAAGGACCAGTCACTTTTTCACGGCAAATGCCGCACCAAACAGTCACTTTGAGAGGATGCAATGGCTCTTCATGCATTTCATGTGAATTCCCTGTGCCCCAGAAATGCAACTTTTGTTTGTTAAAATAACCACTTAAGTGAAAATGGGCTTGGTCACTCATTACGATTTTCGATACGAAATCATCCTCTTCTTGCACCAAGTTTAACAGAGTATGGCAGTAAGTTAACCTTTTCCGACGGTCAGCAGGCAGCAATTCGTGAACAGTTTGCACTGGGGGAACATTTTCAAATCTTTCACTAAAATTCGTTGCAACGAACGTCTGCTGATGCCGAATTGTGTGCATTGTCGTCTCATTGATGTTTGTGGATTCTCTCTGACGTCGTCGGCTACAGCAGCGATGTTCCCGGTCGAACGAGCAATACGAGGCTGGCCACTTCTTGCACATCTGTAGTGGACCCAGTTTGCACGAGGCGCTCAGCCAAATGCTTAATTGTTCAAGCACATGGAACACGACGACAAGAAAAACGACGACGAAATTCACGCTGTGCTAAAACAACAGACCGAAAATTTTTCAAATAAGCGGTAACAATAATTCCACGTTCTTGAAATGTGTATCACTCCATGGCTTGTTGACAGCTAATTTTCTATATATCTACATCATAAATATCGAAGCACAGTGACATTTGGCGCCATCTGCAAAAATGGCAGCCAATTCAAATTATGACATTACTTTTGCGCCACGTGTGATATAATAAGGAAATTCATTTACCGTTGAATTACTTTTTGAAAATTCTTGGCAAATTTGAGGAAAAAGTAGCATTTAAGTAGGATAGTATCATACATAATTTCAAAATTTGTCTTTTTATTTATGGTTACAATCAAAATGGTTACAAGACGAAATAGTGTTATTAATAAAAAATACTTGTATTTTGAATCTATAGAAACACATCCTAATTGTTAATGTACATATATGTATATACTAATACATAAATTTTAATTTTACAATGAAATACTCAATTACGTCTTAGGTATATGCATAATGACACCATCACATATATAATTTGCAATTTCTTCCCTGCCTTTTACAACACATAGTTTCACCCCTATAATAA
The DNA here is from genome assembly GCA_031893035.1 of Dermolepida albohirtum. NCBI lineage: Eukaryota > Metazoa > Arthropoda > Insecta > Coleoptera > Scarabaeidae > Dermolepida > Dermolepida albohirtum. The sequence goes on from JAVIWB010005368.1 coordinate 160,553, forward strand.
GAAGTAAACAGGAGATTGGACCTCCATAATTTATACTCATCTCGACGGCACGTGACTTTTCATTATTCTTTTTTTCACATTCACTGCTCGAATGCGAGATATGACTTCTTCTGATGCCGAACAACCCTTAACCTTCGCGCTCGTTTTAGGAGCAAGTCTTTTTTACGAATTGAATGGTGGTGACCAGTGGTCAGCGTGAACTTCGACCCTCCATTACATTTAACATATATTTTGCTGTAATGTGTTCGACTTTATTTCCTTTTCGGGCAAGGAGAGACACAATTCTTTCTTTTTGTAAAGGTCTTTCCTACATTGTTAACTTTAACAATTCAATTTTGACCAGATTAGATAAGAACATTATTCAAATTTAGGGGTGGTTTTTATTTAATTGATTACAGGGACAAAATACAAGCATTCAATCCGCTTTCTTTGTATAGGATATTTACGTATCTATTAACTAATCGAAATGTACATTTATAGCAAATGTTCATATTCTAATTTACAAATCTCAAGAAAATATTTAAATTAGATTTAGGAGTATTTTATTTTTGTATAGAAATATCTAAATAACATAGATCTGCGCAATTATACAAGTAAAAGTGTATAATAAAATTAAGATTATAAATTTCCTTACTGCATAAATACTCAACTATTATTACTATCTACATTTATATAAAACATTCTAAAAGAGTTCATAATAATGGTATATAATTATATTACTCTTTCTTGACTATTTCCATTATCTACTGAATATGCAATAACTTCACCTAATTTTCAGAAACTTTTTATTGTCATTCTGTGGAAAGAATTGTAGTGTATCAAACTCATCCTGCAATCTATAATTAATTAATCGACTTTTTACTAATTCTTAGTTTCCTTCGTTATTAATACGAACAAATACGGAATTTTTAAGGTAGTACATACATTACAGCCAATCCATTTTAAACAGTAGGACAAGTATCATGTCTACATTGCATACGTTTACATGTGCAATAGATAGTTATATAAGTACACGGTTATGGAATGTGTAGTACACAGTAATGTCATAAAACGCGTCACTATATATGTTCCCGCTAAAGTTCTTCATTTTCTATACAATAGTGGAGAGATATTGAGCAATAATCCAAAAAGATTACAATAGTTTTGGAGGTAATAGTGTTATAGGTGCGATGTATAACTCTAAATAATAAACGAATAATTATATATCTAGATAATTTACAAACGGGTAAGTGCAAGTTTACAATGGTGGAGGCGCCGGGAACTAATGAAGATAAAAACACAATTTTGCAATAATTTGAAGTAGAAGTTAAATCTTTCGAGGAGGGGGGGGGGTTCATTTAAAACTCGTCTATAGTGAATAGGATTGGTTGAAGAAAGGAATAAAATCTGTCCAATTTAATACAGTTCTGAAATCGTTGGAAAAAAAATAAGCCCTGTTGAGAACGAATAACGAAATATTTATTTAATACATTTGCGGAGTGTAATTCTTTTCATTTTCTGTTTTAATTACGCTTTCTGAAAACTCGCTTCTTTAAGTAGAATTAGTTGCTCAACTTACAGATTAAAGTATGTGTCTAGCCTTCGCCTATTACTTTAGGAATTAGTTTAGTTTATAGATTAGTTCCTCATGCTTTTCAATAATGCATACAGTGTTGGGAATGCAGCGTAGTAAAAATTTGTTAGTAGTGGATCTTTATGACTCCTTCGCATTACGTTCAGTATAACCTATACAAGTTCATAATTGAGATAGAGGGCAATGTTATGAAAAGTATTTCATACAATAAGGAAAGCATCGGATAATGTTCCTGATTCTATAGTCTTCAATGATATTATCTACATACTGTAATATACGCAATATGTAATGTTGATTTTTAAAAGGCTTCATCTGATAGAATATTGAAACACAGCTACGATGTGTTTTTCGCATTACGATATTATATTAATAATCTTATGAAGATCTGTATGTAAAGATTTGACATGTCTGCTAGGTTTTGCAAATATTTTCCTAGTTTGAATACTTTGAATGTTTTGTTTTATTCAATTATTCGCTCAGACGTTAATTGTTTGGTATCCGCATTATCTACCAACTATTATCGGGGAAACGTTTTCAGAGACGATTTTTTAAGATGATATTTATCTATTCGCGGTTTCAACTATGTAAATTTTCTTCTTAATAACTTTGACGTTACATCTCAGCGAGCAGACGAACTTAGTGGAAAATTTCTTCGATCCACCCACTTACTTTCCCAAGTCCGTTTTGATATACCACAATAGAGTATGAGATCTAAAATTTCCTAAATTCCTAAAACTCCATACTACTCTATTCTATAAAGCCCCACTTACTTATATGTATAGAAATACAAATATTTTTGTTCTTGTCTCATTTTCAATTAATAATTCTATTATTTTATTTGGACATAAAAACTTATAGTATCAAAAATATCTTATACGCTCAAATATATTATTTCGAATTACCATAAAAATATCCACATTTTTATGTCAAAGATTATATTTGCCGAGTTCTATAAATTCCCACAGTAAACATAGGGTAAATCTAACCCCTCTTAGAGCAACAAATAATATCAATCCGTTCGCGGATTAATCTAAATAAATCGCACATATTCAGATGTATCGATACGCCTAAGTAATTTCAATAGCAGGCTTATTTTCATATAACAGATTTCTTACGCTCTACATGTCCCTTCGAGCGTGCATTCACTTACACCAATAAATCTTTGCGAATAACTAAAGGGGTGAATTAGAAGCTCGCCTATGATCACCTAACCCTTCCTCTTCACCACGACGGCATTGTTAAGGAAATAAGATTGTCGGTTGAACGTTGTCCTTCTCTGTCTGCACATTATCGGAATCAAATTTAGCGTATCTGTTGTAACGAATTTTTAGTCCCTTAAATGCCCTAGAAACCCACCAATATATAACGATCATTTCAGGTATACTAACGTAAAAAAGTTCTTGTCGGACGTTTCTTATCTACAGTTAAAATCTTGTGTTAGTTAATTGGCGCAAATGATATCCTTGTGAATTAAGTAAATCAAGTTTAAAATAACATTATATATTATGCATGTTTGTGTGATATAGATGAGAAACGATAAGGTTTTGGACAACGAGGCAAAGGGCCACTTAGTAATATTAATGGCGATTGTTGAAGGTTCAGAACTCTTGGTCAGTTGATGAATGACCCCATGGGGTAGAGGTTGCGATGACAATTTAATTACTTATACGCAACACGGATACAGTGAAGAGAAACGGTTAATTTTAGGTCCTCTGTCAAAGTGAAGTCACTTCGTTATTTGTTTAACAATGTGAGATGATGGAGAAAATTAAAGCTTGAAATTGACTGATATTCATTTAATATTTTAAGAACAAAATACAATGGATGTATTACTTAAGTACATTAAATGTTAGACACAAAGATGTAATGCGTTACTTTAATTAATACTTTAATATTTGGAAATGCATTTTGTTAAAATAAAAGAAGAAAGCGGTTCGAATTCTAATCAATGCTGCCATTCTATTTTTCTTAACTAACAAAGGCAATACACGTACTTACGTTGCTCAAACGATATACATATTTCCACATATAGATAAATATTTGTCAGATTATTTTGCTTGAAAAAACATTTGGAACAGAACAGAATTATATTAAACTAACGAAAAAAATTATAATATCGTAATGTGGAAAACACAGCTACGATATCAAATATTTCAACAATCTACCAAATGAAGCTTTTTTAAAAATCGAAATTACATATAGCGTAGCTTCCAGTATATAAATAATCTCGTTGAAGACTATAGATTTCATGCCTAGACAAAAATTAAGAACTTAATATATGAAAAAAAATTTGTGAGGAAGCCAACGACAAATAATAGATTCCTTTTTCAAAATCGAACGCAATCAGATATCCTAGCAAGTTAAATTTCTTCCATGAGTTTCAAAATTCATCTATCTCGAGACAATAAACTTATTATTAGAAGCAATTCTTATTATTAAAAGACAAAACGACGTCAATTTAATTCGATAGTATGTGAATAGAAGAGAAAACTATGAATAAGTTCTAAATCGGAAAAAACTGAAGAAACAAATCACTAGACGCTAGAATTTATCGACGTATTGTCTATATACATGTTATCATAATGGGAATACTTAATGCGAACTAAGTTTACATTTGATATAAGAAGTAGAAGAGTTCGTCATTACAGTTCGAATTCAGAAGTTGTGGTGGCAAACGCCAGATTTTGCATTTTTTCAAAAACGTAAAGGATACAATTGGTATAAAAATTCGATAAGCTACGATATCAAAACAAAGGCATATGCAGCTGATTCTAATATTTCTGGTCAGTGAATTGTACACTGCCATAATCTAACCAATAAAGAATAATTTCACCATTTTTCTACAACTTACATTGGGTTGTCGGCAATGCCATGAGATATTTTTGCAACAGATTCGAGCAACTGAACTAGTTGCTCGAATCGTTTGCATTTACCTTTATGTTATGCCGTATGACATGTAATTTGGGAAAAGAATTGGGCTATTGAAAATGGCAGACTTCCGTAAAAGGAATAGCACTCGTCAAGCTTGTGTACAGTTGCGTTAAGTTTACGGAGACAAAACTTTTCAAGAACATCAATACCAAGGATTCTTCACGAAATTTCGTGCTATGATTTTAATCTAAAAGAAGCTACTCGGCCACGGAGAGCCACTGCAATTGATAATGACAAAATAAAATGGTTAATTTGATCGGACCAAACCAACAGCATAACACCGGAAGAGACTGTTGAAACGTTAAACATCCGTCTTTTAAGCGTTCACGACTACATGAAAGAGTCCGAATGCGTAAACAAACTTGATTTGAGTTCCACATGAACTCAAAAAACTTTTCATAACAGCACATATTAACATTTGCAATATGCTCCTTAAGACTGAGGAAAACTATTCTTCTTTGAAGAGAGTAATAGAGAATTGTAATGAGTCATAGATTACTTTACAATTAATTCAATTAATTCAAGACTATACTGTTGAGAATTGGTCAGTTTAAACGAATCCATTATCCAGAAACTTCCAGAACTCGTTGAAGATAAAGCAGAGACTTTTCATCACGACAAAAACACACAAATTTGGTCGCCTATCAAAAATTATATGATACTGGATGCAATATTCTACACTACCCACAATTCTTGCTTTCATACTTTCGATTGCTTCGTTCATTTCAAAACTTCTTATGTGGTGTATCATTCGACTCATACAAGACTGCATTAGCACCTTCTAGTGTTTTATCAATAAAGATAGGTCTTTCTATGACTGAATAATTGCAAAATAGCATAAAGTTATCGAAGGAAATGGGAAATATATAAATGACTGACAGAACATGATACTAATAATACATATCGCCTATAAGTATTGGCAAGAAATGAAGGCGAAAAAATATTCTTTAAAATACAATGTCTTGTTATTTTCACATCAATCATCGTCGATCACTTACAATAATGCAGACACCGTTCTACGCATATTAGAAGGAAGTATCAAATTTAATTCTCTTTGGAAGGTTAACCTTGAGGAACCCACAATTTATAATTTGGACGACCACTATCACAAAAACTGTAATTGAGGATCATCTGTCCAATTATAACTATCCATATCCAAAATTGTATTAATAATTGACTATAAAAGTAATCTATTTGTAAGATTATGATTTATCAACCAACCATCTATTATTTAGACTACCACTACAAACTTACCAAACAGAAAGTAGTTAAGAATTGAATGCTATGAATTCCCGCAGTAGTAGCCTGGTTCGTTAAGAACGAAGCTTCCTGCCATCGAGAGGATCACTAGAAGAATTTAATCGTGAATAAATTGTTTGATAACGATGTTTGCAGTCACAAAGTTAGATCAGAAATTAAGGACGGTCTTATTTTGAATGATATAAATTGACCACTTTTATTGTCTACATTTTGCAATAAAATATCAAGAATAAAAAGACAGGGAGAAGAATTGCAGAAGTATTTTATGTATATTAAAAAAATCTAATTTGTCTTTCAAAGTCTCATTAATAATCGACTATAAAATTGTATATATTAAGTTCGCAAACAATTTATTGCTTATATTGCTATCATCATTACTAAAACAATACATATATCTCTTATATATCTTAAGAAGAGAATTTTCCTTCGGATTTTCCAACAATTGTAGTCAATCGCAGATACTGCTAAAGAAGTTGGTACATATTTTCTTTGATTTATTCTAATCAAATAATTAGTATAAATATTGTATCGATTCCAATACAAATTTTCGCAATAAATATATAACATACAACAGGTTATTCACGATAAAAATCGATGCACGCTATCAACATAACTTTAAGAATGACAGATATTACTTTCTTAAATTACCAAACCACATACAGCAATTACACTAGTATTTTAGTATCGTTACGATTATTTTAAAAACCACTAATGCGATTCTGTCATGTTATACCGTCTTCTTCACTACCATTTTTATTATTTTCCGTTGCTTTTTTACCGTACCTTCTATATAATAGTTACTTTTATAACTATCAATGCCAAAAGCAATATGCAGTCGAGATAAATCGTTCATTGCATCAGCGATTACCCATCTAGAAACAGAACATAATAACAATGGACCATTTTTAAGTATAACTGCAGTACGGGAGGTAAATTTGACTCCCTTTGATAATATTGTACTATAGTATATATATTCATTAGTATGTACTTTTTCCCCTTTTGCCGTTTATAATTAATAATATAATTTTTTTTGTTTTTTTGCTGCAGTGTTGATTGAGGAATTATTTCACTTATTTACGTTTCGGCAATATATATATTGTCTTCCTCAGAATTTTATTATTTATTCAATATTATATCTACAAACATACTCTTGCTAAATATACAATACACAATCTGCTTCTGCGCTTCCGGGCTGGAACTGCGTCACTTGTATATCTGCCGACGTTTCGTACACATTTGTATGGGACATCTTCAGGGCTGAACCACTGCACTGAAACGTCGGTGCATAGCGTGATGGAGCCCAGCGACTGCGGAAGTCTACGTACAAGATTATACAATATACAATTAAACAGTACCATTAAATCACAATTAAATATTTTTCTTTGGGTTAATAATTACCTGCCTCACCAAACTCCAATCATCCCCAAATATTATCCAAAAATGTGTCACATATATAAAACATCTTTTTGTAGGAGATTAATCATCAATATTCTGAATGTATTTTATTTCTACACATCGTTGAAGCAAGGAAATGTGTGTTTGTTAAGTGTTTTGACATGGGGATAATTTTCTTTAATTTTATTAAAACCATGTGGGTCTCTTTTCTATTTCGTGTATGCATGGTCGTCTCTTAGGGAGGATTATATGATAGAAGACTATATTGCTCATAAATTTAACGTATCGTTCTGTCGTTTATTGAGTTTTTTTCATTTCTTATGTGAATATTTTCTAATATGGTTCTAGCTTTACTGTTCTTATTTTTTGCAATGATTTTTTTTTTAAAGTTAAATGTGTTTTTTTTGGCTTTCATGTTTTTCAATGCTGTAATTTCGTTGGAATATTTATGTCCATTCAATCTACCTTGTAAATATTGCATAGTTTGTCCTATATATACACCATCACAGTCATTGCATGGTATTTTATATATTGTATAATACGTGTTTGCTTATTTTGGGGTATTTTATCTTTTAGCTGTGTGAACAGACTATTGAAACTGTTGTAATTTTTATGTGCTACTTTCACGTCATATGGTATTAAGATTTTGTTAAATAAATATATATTTATATAGTAAAATGAATTGCATTTTCTTATAGCATTAGACGTGTTAGGTATACACCTTGGTACTGTCAGTCAAATTTAATCTTACATCCAACAATGAAAAAGACCCACGAGCCCTAAACGTAAACGGTCAAAAAAAGACCTGTTATTGATATTGGCAATTCTGTTGAATATATCATTAAAATGTCTCTTGTGATATGCAGGCAAGTATTTTAGTTTGCGAAGATATTTATCGTACCACAGCAATTCAGTTTGTTTAATTGTAGAGTAAGAGTATGTACTGCGTGAACAAGACATTTTTGATATTGGTGGAACATCATTATGGAAAGTGCTGCATAAAATTAGCTTTGAACATAAAAATGATTAACCTCGAAAAGGGTTGACGGAATGATGGAGAGGCTATATATTGTACTAAAACGTCTTAAGTTCTTATCGGAGTATATACTCTTGAAAGAATCTCCGATGTATCAATTCATATTTATGAATGAAACATGAATATTACAAGAGGATACCTGGAAAAATGATAATATTCGAAGTGTTCGTAGAACCAAAGATGGCGGGAAATACTAGGAAGAACGAAATTATTAATGAAAAAATGTTCAAGCTTTTACGTTTCCTATTAAACACATTGTGTTGCATGCTGGATGCAAATGACTTTATTGAAGATGCAGAATTCATATTTTCATCAAGAAAGAATAATGATGATTATCATAGTGTCATAAACCGAAATACCTATTTCCAGTGTGCTACTGTGGTTTGAACACCGGCTATCTTCATTTAGAACAACCATCAGTTATTAGTTGCAGTTTATGATACTACTTACCACACGACAATTGTCAATGAACCGCCCAGTGCAATATATTTCAAGGGAGATATTCAAGCGTGATTGACATAAAATAATATCGAATATAGGTCCAACATGTTAAAAATATATTTGCTCAAACTAGTTAACAAGTAAATAAATTAAAAGTACATTATCGTTTTACTTCTCTCATTTATAATTTTACATGGTAATAAACTAGCTTTGATATGTGAAGAGATGCGCTAAAAGCCACATCTGCACAAACATGGCAAAATACTATTAGTCATACTGACAAGGAAATTAAGAAATGGTAGGAAAGAGAAGTTGGTATGGATCGTGAGGATGCTTGAGAATTAATTATGCATCTTTGGGCAGACAATGAAAGCGAAAATAAAATTGATTCGTTATGAGAGATTACAGAACTTTACATTCATGGTTTTATATTTGTGTAGCGTATTACTTTTTTATTAAATTATACGTTTTTACCTAAGAGAAAACTTAAGTTCTTATATTTTAATAAAATTACAACATATTAATATTTTTTTTTAGTTAGTTATTTTATTTTCGTAACATATTAATTCAACAAACGCTAAAAGTGTTCAAGTTAACCTATTTCCATCTATTTATTTTCTTTCTACATGCATCTTTCCGTGTAAAACTTTTAACAATCAGCTGATAAAAACCCACAGCATCGTACTTTTACTGTGCATAACCTAGACGCATGCACATAGATACATACATGTGTTCCAAATCTGTACACTACTTTAATAAAATTGTAAACATATTTCTACACATTTGTTTAGATACTATATTAGTTAAATATATTTACGAGCTAAGCAGTTAATGCCATCTTCCGTGTTTTTACTACATCCCGTAAATCCATCCGCAACATTTAAAGACAGAGTCGTCAATAAGGAAAAACTTATGGGGCGCCTCAAAAGGGGTCTGGACCACGCAACACGTCAAAGTTCAAGGAAAAAAAGGGGGGCCTCTGGAGATGGGGGACAACCGACCTCTGATTAATGTCCGGCTGTCCTCCGCGAGGGGCGCACCCGCCATAAAATAGTTTTTTATGATGTCGTATAAACGCATGTTACCGGCTCTGTTTATTTTTTCTTTAACGTACTCACACTGCGTTGTTACCTATACACGGACGGACGGACACGCGTAACCGTGATGATGGACGCGACGGTGCGCTCGGACCTCTCTCTTTGACGCCCGCAAGGGCGTCTGTGGACGTCGGCTCGGACGTACGTAATTGAAATTTTTATTTATTAGTTTCTGGACTGGTTCGGGCCTGAGACCTCACGACACGACATAAACTGTACGATAAAACGACCATGTAAACACTCACGTTTGCACTTGATTATTTATTTTACTTTTTCGTTTTTCTCTGTCTCTTCTTGTTTTCAGTCTTATTTTTTTATGATTTCTGATGCTCTACCCATGGTACTGCGAGTCACGCGACGACATTAGAACATATTATAATTGCGAAAATTGCTTCAGCCGATTTTTTTTAATACCTAGAAATACTTTACGGAAATTAAAATAAAAACTTATAATATTTTTACTTTTGCATTATTGTATTGATATCCTATCTATCACGTCTCTATATTGCACATTAGATATTACTTTAATATAGCGTTTGGAAAAGCATCTCTCGAAATATTTATATGTCACCACGACAGTAATAACATTAGATATTGTTAAAAAGATTACAATCTTAATAGCCCGTGTCTTACGAGGATAGTTCAAAAACGATGCGCCCAACATAAAAAGCGCAAATATTTGTGAACATTTTATTTTTCAGTACAGCCTACTGCTCGCTCAACACTATTGCTAACGATACTCCATATTAGTAATGTCTTCATTGTAGGCCGATTAGTCCAAGTCCTCGAAATAACGATTATCGCAAAATTGAAAGAAAATCTGTTTTCGCCTAACTATTTTTCCAATTTTGGAAGATAAATCTGTGAAATAGGAGCAATGAAGCACTAACACAAATTTCAAATCAAAAAATTTTAGCCATCGCCATCAGTGATTTGTGGGCAGGTACATTATCCTGATGGAAAGGCACTGCCATCCTTGCCGCTTTTCTTTGATTTTATAGTCCAATTCTTGCAATAAATTGGAATAATACCCGTTGTTTATTTTTTCTCTTTTTCTAACTAGTCGACGAAGATAATTCCATGACAATTCCAATACACAGTTGCCGTAACCTTTCCTGCCTACAAAATCGTTTCTGCCTTCTTCGTTGGCGGGGAACGTTTGTGTATTCTTTGATTGAAGGAGTGTAATGGTGGAGCCAGATTTCATCGGCGATAATGAAGCGGCACAAAGAAACCTTCGGATTGTGACGTGAATTAACCAAAAGTTCACGATTAACACTCAAACGATCATACATTTCATTAATTCATCAATTAAAAATTTATGCGTACCATCATTTCGTGCACTTTCACTTCACGATCGTCCAATACGATACAGCGAACCTATTAAATTATATTACTGGCAGTAGCCGTTTTTAGGTGTTACCACAGAGTTCACCCTTTGTGCTCACATGACATAAAAAACTGTGCTTAAATTAGAAAACCTGATTGTTAACTACTAAATAAAGAAACGAAATCTAATAGTGTAGAATTTAATTCTAATTTGATTTCTGTTGATGTTAAGCCTTTCAAATGAAAGAATTTTGTCTCTGCTCGCAACTCAATTTTTTCAATTGTTCACAAAATCATCAGAGACCTTTGTTTTAGCTCCCTGTCAAACAGAAACTATTTAACAAGTCACTCTGTATTATCATATTTAACCTATAAAGAATGGGTCTAGAGAAAAATAAAGAAGTTTCTACCGAATTCGCGCCATCTCTGCGTTTGACTACGTAATTATCAAAACATTCTTGCACGGGACATATTCTCAAACTACATAAATCGCTTAACTTAATACTATGTATATTTAATATATTAATATTTTTGGTACCATATTCCAAAAAAAAACTACCAAAAAATGAGGTTCTAAGTTAACCAAAAACACGGAAACTATTCGTATCAAAAAAAAACAAACGATAATCAAGAACTTCATTTAGTGTTGACATAGATGCCATAAAACAGAATTGTGAAAAAACTCGATATCAGTCAATGCAAATTTATACAATTTACTGGAATTGTCTATTAACATAATGACGAACGCTGTAGTTAATAAGAATTCATAAAAGATGCAGGAAATAAGATTACGAAATGAAAATGACAGGCAAACTGTTTGTAATTTTCACAAATAGTCTGCTGAATGCCTAGGAATATCCTTTAAACTCAAATTAGAATGGAACCTCATACACGAAGTAATTAAAACTAAATATTTTGTTACTCAAAATTTCTTCATACGTCGCTAACTGGATGAAGTCCTAGCGGTAGGCTTAATCAATTTTTGTTATTGAAAACCCTTCGATTTTAGTCCTGACAAATTCTTTTTATTTTTAAAACAAGCAAAGTGTTTCTTGAGAAATTCGAAACTACATGAATGTCTAAAAAGTTCCCTCAGTTAATTTGAGTAATTTGTTTTTCATTATTTATTTATTTAGCCTTGGTACTTTTTCAGACTCTTTTCTATCTTAAACTTAATCTTGTAAGGCGACTGAATTAAAAGCAAAATGTTCAATTTTCAGTTGCATTTCTTTATTCGGTCCAACTATAATAAATCGGAAGTAAATCGTAACTATCAATCAATAACAAACCTTTACAATACAAAATCAGCCTGAAACAAATTTGTGCACATTGCAACTTTAAGGAGCTGTCAGTAAATCCTATATAGGAGTCAAATAACGATTCCAAAGCAAAATATAATATCTCGTTAAATAGTGAATGCCTTCTTGTGTATGCCAATTAATTAATTTAAAGATTTTGCCAGATAAAGATCGAATTATAAGGCTCGGTGAAAGTGCTAAAGCTAACCCTAAGTCGTGAGATCCTTACCCAAGAAGCGCACGAAGCTAAACGCCTAAAAAGATTCCAATCATCGGGATTTAGTGATAAATAGCAATAACAATATAGCTGTAGTTAAATAAATCATTAAATAAATTATTAAGTGAATATACAAATAGGTAGAATTCGTTATTAATTTTCCTTCTATTTAAAGACACGAAAAGGGAAAAAGGAAATAAAATTCCATTACTTCATTCTTTTAAAACGTTTTAAATTACCAGGCTACAAAATACGTTTCTTCATTCTAGATGTAATAATATTTTCGGATACAACAATTGCATACAAATGAAAAAGAAAGTATAAAATAATGTCAGTTTTCTTTTTAACTATAAAAAGTAGATTATTGGTTATAAATAATATTAAAAGAAAAAACAAGGAATTTTATAATTGATCCTTCATTCTGTTAACTCACTTTATTCAGAAATCTACCCTATGACTTTAGTAGATTGACGAATAAGCTAGAACACACTATACCAAATACGACTCACAGTATACATTATACACTAATTCAGTTTAGTCACAAGATCTGATGATGTGATTCACTTCAGTCTTTTCGCTTTCTCTGTTGGTTTGAATAATTTTTTGTCTGTCACATTAGACTGCTGTATCATGATTTTTGTCAGAATATTAAGCTATAACATCTTTAACAGAGGCAATAGGAAAACATCATTGAATAACACTGTTGGGTACACACCTTAAGGCATTGACCATGACATGTATTACTTTGTTTTAGAACCACTGCAGGTTCTCAATTTTCGAGTTACAGTGAGGTCCCCAGAGCTGAATGTCATATGAACATATCGACTTAAAGATGATTTTATACAACAATAATTTATTTTCGAAAGGTAATTGTGATCTGCTTCCGACAAGCCAATATATTTGTTCAATTCGATGCCTAGCTGTTTTCGTATCGTGATGATATATGTATGTCTACCAAGCAAGTCGCCTCTCTGGATGAATACCCAAATGTTTCGTATTTTTAGTTTGAGGGAGTTTTCAGTTATTGGTTCTAACATGAGGGCATGCATTCCTTCCTTGAATAACCAACATTTCTTTACGGTTGCACTTTTACAACTTATTTCACAATACTTTAATATTTCGATTTATTTTAGCAGCATCTTCAGAGGTATATATGCATTTATATGATAAACCTATGCAAACGCTTAGTTTTATGTTATCTAGTTCGTCATAAAGCAAGAAAATGACGATATCAAACCAGTTATTAAAAAAATAGCACATTAAAAACAACTGTGATTTATAAATTTGAAAGGGGTATTTGTTGAAAAAATGAGTGAAATTAAAATGAAACATTACAGTGTAGTCCAGACAAAGAATTGATGTGAAAAGTAAAAAAATTTATACTGCACAGTCGGTATTATCTTAATTTCACTGTTATTACCAATTCCTACAGTACTTACGCCGAATAAATTACTTTTTCGATCAAATTTAGCACCATTGAAGAAACTTTCTATGTCGAAATATCACCAGCGACGAGACTTGTATACATCACCAAGATTCCTCTGATTAAACATCAATGAGTAGCTTCATAATGACACTCTCCCAATAAACATCACACAATTTCTGAAAAAAGAGTCTTGCCTATTGAAATATACCGAGGCGTTTGTCACGAATAGAAACACCGATGAGAACATAAGTCAAAGTTTAAGAATTGTCCTTGCAAAAAACACACATTCTCTTTAAAAAAATGTATCTGCAGGAACAAGCAGCAGATAATCAGTGTCTGGTGGATTAATGCATCTAGCTTCTAGTCCTGACCAAGCTCAATCAAACTTTAAAAAAAAAATCAGGGAAAAACGTTTTGCATTGGATGAAGCTTTCAAAAATTCTGTCGAAGAATATTTTAGAGTTGAGAGAAGGAATTTTTGTGAATGTATACAGCAACTGATAAACAAATTGTGTAAACGTATGGGATGAAGAGAGTTAGGTAAAACAAATCAAAATTTATTTATATAATACATCGTCGTAATTTACGTGGTAATTTTTAATGTCAGATAAAGAAACTTATATATAGCCGCCTATTAACAACTGACGATTTTTCCCCCTTTTGTTTAATATCGTAGGATAAATAAAAGGGTTATGTTTTCTTTTCATATTACAGTAATAACACGGTAGATTGGTTCCGTGTTATAGGAAAACGCGTTGTAGGAGTATTTCCGTATAACGCGTTTTTACGACCCCATATAACGCGTTACGTATAAATTATTCTCGCTAAAGGGGGTTTAAATAGAATATTAAGAAAAAACTAAAATAGGAACGAAATATGTACGTGTTATTAAAATCAAACTAAACTAAGAACATTTTAAATAAAAAACTTATGCATATGAACTAAAAAACAGTTAATTTCAAATAAATATCAATTTTTTGTTGTAGAGAAATAAATTACCTTTATAACTTAGCTTTTGCTTCCTTTTTCACTTGTCATTGCTTAAAACTAAATATTTTATTTAAAATAAAATTTATAAAAATAAAATTTTACACCTTTTAATACACAAATTTAATTTAATTTTATAACAACACAATTAACACACGTGCGAAACTAATTATGAACTGTACAAATCATTATAAATTTCGCAGTACAGAAAAATAATGTGGGAAATCCCCGCGTTATATGGGGGAATGCCCGTGTTATACGGGGGATTAAAATCGCGTAATATGAAAATGCGTTATAAGAGTACCGTGTTATAGGGGGGATTACTGTATTTCATACATAATCGACACAAAACAGCGCTATAGATATGTGTTTCAGTATAACAGGGAGCATTAAACAAATATGCACATACATTTCTTCATTAATAGAACTCAGTGTAAATTCACTTATCTCGACTACGTGGGCATAAGTCTTGCCTTATTAAGACTATTTTGGAAAATCCGGTAGCCATTTGGTTTTCTATTTCGAAGTGTTTGCTAAATTTGTCTAACATATCGCTTTTATAACCAATACATTCATATTATTCACGCAAAATGTTTTTACCATCTTTCCAAGTTATTTTTGTTAATAACAACGAGGTTCTCACTAAATAGACCAATTATAGGGACCTTATACAACGTTTGATATTTTCACAGCTGCGGGAGCGGTATTTTAAATACATTTGCGCCCGCTATTGAAAATTTAAATATGTAAAAACGAGCAAATGAATCTTTAATAAAAAGTTATGTTCAATAAATTTTGGGTTTAGTGGGTTTTTTCATTTTTCGCGCGTTTTAATATCATTTATATATTTATTTTATTTTATTTTATTTATGGCATGCGAAAATATATTTATTATTTAACATTAAACGAAGCTTTTTCTAGTTGGATTGCTTATATCACTAATTTACAACCTCGACTATCTAATGTTTGAATTATTGAATAGTCCTAGTATATATTAAAACTTTCGTGTTAAATTATCGTTATAACCAGAATGTACATCATCATTTTCAGATAACGTGTGGGAGTAGTAATTGTCATTAAGAGCTTTATTTAAGGTGAAATAAATAGAATTTGTATTGTTCTATATTTATCCTTTTCGAAATGATTAAAAATACATAATACCTGTCTCCAAAATGCCTATTTTGGGGATCTCTATATTAACTGCTATGTGACGAGAAATTCTCTTCAAACCAAACCTATTCATAATCGTCATTCAACGGTCAACATTAATATTACAAATTTAAACTTACTTCTCCAAATAACATTCGAAATGTGCTCTCGACATTTATGTACGTGCCTATACTTGCTTACACAAAGCCTACGCATACATAAAGAACATCTGAACATTTCTCTAAGTAGCTAGCCATGCGTTCCAATGTATAATTCACCACGATGGCCGTCCGACTATATTACAATATTAAATCAAATTAAACTCTCGTTTCTAACTGAAAAGTGTTACCCCTGCTGTCCGGAGTTGGACCTGCACTAAATCCATTATTTATGCAACTTGAAGAGTGTCTTGACCACAGTTGAAGTAATTACTGGTATATTTTCATAGTTATAGTCTGCATAATGTTTTTATTTACAAGAAAAGATCAATGTTACTTGCGGAAATTTAAGAAAAACAAAAAGTTCGCTTATCTCGTATTTATTAATCTTACCACGTAATAATATGTCGTTAGCCAATTTTTTAATCTAGCTTCATCTCATAGTTCATAGATCGACATAAATTTGAATCGATCTCAGATACTTCCAGTATAAGGCGTCAATAAGCATAAGTTTTACAAAGACTATATGAAATGAGTCAGAAAAAGAGACGTAAATTTGGATCAATTTCAGCACTTTCAATCTAAGGCGGAAATGAGCACAACTTTTAGAAAGGCTATATGAAATGAGTCAGAAAAAGAGACATCAATTTGGATCAATCTCAGGCCCTTCCAATCTAAGGCGTAAAGGAGTATGTGTGTTGCAAAGGTTATTTGAAATGAGTTACAAAAAGAGACATCAATTTGCATTAATCTAAAGCACTTCCAATCTAAAGCGTAAATGAGCATGAGTTTCACAAAGACTATACGAAATGAATGTAAACTAGGGAATGGTAGTGAGAATCATTGCAAGAAAAAGAAAGATGAACATTAATTTTATTCGCAGTGGTTAGAATAATACAATTGTTTACAATCTGTAAAATCCAATCAATTAATTTTTCTCTTGTAGACTTTTTTGGTAATAGCACGTTTTCATCATTCCCAAAAACCAAACTTCCTTGGAAATTCGAAACACAAAATTTCGATATAACCCTTTCAAAAATGTTAAAACAATCGAAAACTTAATGCTTATTATTGCGATTTTTTTTAAATTCATCATATCTAATTCTGCTGTATGTTCTGTAGCATAAAAATATTGTGTACTATTATTTACGAATGAAAAACGACTATTATATTTAGAATTATTTTATTTATTGAACATATAAGTATATAAAAATGTTGTTCAATCTTTACTTTCTACACACCTCTATAAACTGACTCATCTTATGACTGCACATATGTATGACATTTAGGGATATTGTAGACGCTATGTCGATTCTTCTTAAATTTCTTGAAACGGTCTATAACCGAAAAGCCAAAAATTCAGAACAAGACTTTCAAATAGCCACTTCTCAGTTACAATAAGACCAGGCAAAATATTTCAATAATTACTGAGTGATTTTGGTCTTGTGTACTTGTAAAGATTCCGTTGAAATATCCAATTCAGTGCTTTCACAACTATATGCAAAATATCAATTTGATAATTAATTGTTTTAGGTTTTCAGACTTGTGATAGCATAATAGATCATAAATCATCTAACCAAAGAATTATTAACGCCAATTTTTCCAAATGTCTTCCAAGTACTGTGAGCATACACCCATTTTAACGATCAAATGTATCCTTTACCATAACTAAATTTCATCTGAAAATATGCTATTCGTGCCACTTTCCATTCTTGTGTTTCTCCAATAAACGTTTAGCTATAGTAGCTTGAATGTTTCTTATAGCAAGAACCAATCGGTCGTGTACTTCTATAGTGTTCACGTAGATCTTACCCCGATATTCAAACTCTATGATTTTCCTGTCGAATTCTTTCTCTCGACTCATTCTATCATCAATGCAAAATTCTTCAACGCATTTTTTAATAGCAGAATAAATAAATCTTTGACAATTTGGAAAGTTAAAATCTCAATTTTCACATCTGTGAAGTGTATATAAGAAAGATTCGTGGTGATTATTCGGAATCGTAGTTACAATACTAATATCGATGAGACACAAGCATGAATGCATTAAACTGTCATTGTATATTTTGAAGATATAGAATAGAATAAAATTAACGAAACATAGTTTATCTAAAGCCCTACTCCATCATTTAGTTTTGAGTTTGTACTCAGTAAATGTATGTATGTACTTCAGAAGTGGAGCATTTAGCAACTGTTTGTTAATTTATTTCTTAATTTTAGTTATTTATTTGCTCAACAGGATGTTAGGAGACAAGAATTAAAGGAAACGTAAGTCGTACATAATAAGATTGAAACGTTATATTCTACAATACTCAGAGCCTAATAACAATTGAATTATTAAAAAAAATAACAATTATAAACACCTAAAAATGCTTCAAAGTAAAGCTTACATAGATTATAAAGCAAATTTCTTACAGCAGCCATTAATAAAATTCTGGGAAGCTGAAGGAGTTCACATTCAAACGTGGTTATTTTACGTACATTAACTCCAACTTTGGTCGTTATAATCGATCAAATCGAAAAGCAATTTAACGTCTTGTGCAAAAAATCGAATCAACATACTTATTTACTTCATAACGTTTCCGTGCAAGTGAGATAAAGTGTGAAGAGCAGATTTCATCTGTATGTCAAAATAATCATGTCCAAATCTACTAAATCCTCGCTAATCTCAAACATTGGGCATATTATTAAAATATCTTGATTTTCGTGCTTACAAGAATCAAACAACCATTTGCAGCATTGCAGATTCAGTAATTTGGCTTTAGAGAAACTTGAATATGACCCAGAATTTAATTAGAAAATCATCTTCAGCTATGAGGCTGGCTTAATGATGTTGTGTAGCTGAAACTCAGCCAGAAGTAATGCATGAAGGAGTATTGCATCTACTTAATCTCATTGTCGGGTATGGATTTCATGCTGGACGTGTAAATAAACTTTTGGCAACGATGCTGGTAACTCCTCATTACTGTTGGTCGGACCTCGTCGTCGTTCAATGCTGACAGAATTTGTTTAGCCCAAATTGCTGCTCTCGATTTGAGAATGTGGTCTCAACAAGACGGCATTTGCGATATCGACAATCAAACAATTTCTTCACTGAAAGGAAAGTTTAGTGAATCGATTACTTCCAGAAAAGGACCAATCAATTATTTTCCATGCTCAAGCGCAATTTTAACATTCCTAGAGATCTTTCTGAGGTATTATGTTAAGTTCTTACTCTACTCCAACAAACTAGCAACATAGCACAACTTATTGGCAACATTCGACTCAATTTATGTGAAAAGGTCATGAAAATTAGATTCGATACATTAATTTCTGTCAGCATTTCTGTGAAAACCATTTGAATGGTGTTATGTTCCAACAATAATGGTGTTAACAGTATTTTACCACAAACGAAAGATAATCTGAAATTTCTCGCGATATCTGTGTTTTAATTTACAAACAAGAAGCGTCATTTTTAATAAAAAGGGATTGTGTGTAATAGAGATTTGAATGCAATTAAAGACATCACGTAAGTAGAGAATTAAATCATCGTACGTACTGGTTCTGGGAAATGAAAGGTAAACAGTTCAAAACAATCGACCATATTGTGAAGTAGTTTGAGACTATCAGAAAAGTGTCTAGACAAGAGGAAACGCAAACTAAAACGAAAAAAAAGTAAAGAGCATTTATAGCCTCTAGGAGGTTAAGCAGTCATAATTTTACAGCAAACTAAAAATGATCTGAAATTTCTCACGATATCCGTGTTTTATTTACAAACAAGAAGCGTCACTTTCAATAAAAAAAAGGTCTGAGTAATAGAGATTTGAACGCAATTTAAAGACATCACGTAGGTAGAGAATTAAATCATCGTACTACTTCTGAGAAATGGAAGATAAACAGTTCAAAACAAACGACCTTATTGTGAAGTAGTTCGAGGCTTTAGAAAAGCGCCTAGACGATAGGAAACGCGAACTAATACGAAAAAGGAGTAGGAAGCGATTATACCCTCTAGGAGGTTAAGCATCTAAGTTTTGACCTTAAAACTTAACAGATTAGGTCCAATAATCATTTCTAAGTTAGACAACGTAGAAAGGGTACCTTATCAAGTCAGCATATTACGATTTCGACCAAACTAACTTATGGCAGAGTCTTTAATGCCTTGATGTTTGAAAAATACCTAAAGGTACTGATGAAAAATTTCAAAATTTATTCCAATTTGACAGACAAAACAGTGTAATTCACTGTGATGATATATGTAGTGCATAATTTATATTATTTCGATAAGTTTGTCCTGAACATAATTGTATGCACTATAGTCAAGGATAAAACTTATGGCGGGACTAAGTACATAACGTGTCTTCCAGTAAGAGGTTTCATTTTGATACGTAAAAAAAACGAGTATTTTTAAGCGAAATCATCGGATGTTTATATTTAATTATAAAGAGTAGGGTATGCCATTAATAACGGAAAACAATATCAGCCAAATGGTCGCCACGGCTACGCTTGCAGAACCATATTCTTTTCATGAAATTTTCCATTACCAATTCCCATATTTGCCGCTGTATGTCCTCGATAATTTCACGTATTCCTTCTTTGAGGTCTTGAATCGATTGTGGGCTATTGGCATACACCTTATCTTTCACGTAGTCCCAAAGAAAAAAGTGTAAAGGTGTTAAATCACAAGAACTCCGTGGCCAATTGTGATCGCCTCTTCGAGAAATCACACGGTCAGGAAACTTTTCACGCAAAAGAGCGATAGTATCATTACTTGTGTGGCACGTAGCGCCCTTTCGTTAAAAATAAACGTCGTCCACATCAATATCTTCCAATTCCGAACATTCAAAATCATTAATCGTCGTTCGATAGCGCAATCCATTCACCGTAACAGTTGCTCCAGTCTCATTTTCAAAGAAGTAAGGTCCAATGACCCCGCCAGACCAAAACCGCACCAAACAGTCACACGTTGAGGATGAAGAGGCTTTTCAACAATAATTCTTGGGTTTTCCAAGCCCCAAATGCGACAATTCTACTTGTTAACGTAATCTTCGAGGTGAAAATGGGCCTCATCACTCAAGATGATTTTTCGTTAAAATTCCCGATCAGTTTGATGCATTCCAAGGACCCAATCAGCAAAAACACGACGTTATTGATGGTCGGTAGGCGTGAGTTCTTGTGTTAGATGAACTTTAAAAACCTTAAGACCTAAGTCTTTATGCAAAATACGGTGTAGTGTCGTTTGTGGAATGCCTAATTCCAAAGATCGACGAGAAATGAACAAACTTGGGTTTTCCTCAACACTATCGGCTACAACAGCAATATTCTCAGTTGTTCTTGAGCGACGTGCACGAGTTCGATTCTTTACATCATTAACTTGTCCCAACAGCTCAAATTCTTCCACCAGTTTCATAATTGCTGACCGAAAAGGTGCTTCACAACGATCCGAAAATGCTTTAGTTTTGCGAACTGTGACAGCGAAAATTTCACCATTTTTGGAGTGAATTTAATAAATTCAGTGTATTGTAGAAGCGTATATCGTTTCAGTTTTATTAATGACGTAGTTTTTATTTGTTATCTGTCAAGTAGTTACAGATTAAGTTATGAAAACTGTTAAAATAGCAAGCTATTGAAAATGAAATGCCTTATTGGAACACCTTTTATACCCAGCAAGTATAATAAGTAATTTTTATGTCACTTTATAACCTTTACAAAATATATACGTTACTAAACATTTTTCGCCTCTTTTACCTGCGAAACAAAACGAACGAAAGCTGAAATTAGATACTTGTAAACCTCCCCTTGTTATATTTTTCGTTAGTTATGCATATTTAATGCGAAGACAGCACTATAAAAATTGCTAAACGTGCCCTAAAAATAACTAGTATTAAGCTTTCTGAAGTTAAAGAGAGGGTAGAATATTTTTGAAAAAGAACTCGTTTTCAACGAGAATCTAACTACATACTACGTAAATATATTATAAAAGCACAAGGAAATATGTATATACATACATACATGCATACATTAATATAAAGCGTGAAAATAACCATAATACACGTATAATACATGCACACATATGTCTACACATATGTGTGTTATATATACATATATATGTGTTTATTAAATTGTCATGACACGTCGCCTCATAATCCGTTGACCAGAGGTCATTTATCAAAACTCACCGGACTGACGGTCAGTGTATTGTGTCCATATAAAAGAGTCTCCAGTCTAATCCGGTACATGCGTGCGGTTTTTTTCTAAATGGGAGGCGAAGTCAAGAAGTGTCCATATTATAATGCCATAAAACAGTGAACACCGCAATGTGTGCGCGTTAACCCGTACTAATTGAAAAGCATGATGACTATATAAATAAGGCAATTTTGGGACTATTTATTTTTATAAACAATTCTTAATAGTGCACCGAATTTGGGATTTAAAAATATTATTCGCAGAATTGAATTTAATTCGTTAAAAATTTTGTAGGTGTTTTGAAGAAACACTTAAAAAAAGTATTGTAGAATAAAAATATAGACAAAACTGAGAAAATATTATACTTATCGAGTCTACATATGCAAGAAGCTATATGAGAATGCATAATGGACAATTTTAGGAGTCATAATAGATAACAGGTTAAAGCAAGGTGAAGTATTGAGTCCAATATTGTTCAATTTAGTCATGAACGATATCATTAAAGAACAATTTAGCTACGATTTGGATTACAGAACTTTGATTCACTAATGATCAGACAAAACAGGAAATGCTAATCGAGTCTCTACGGGAAGCTATATGAAAATGCACAATAGACAATTATAACAGTCATAATAGATAATAGGTTAAGGTAAGGTGAAGCATTTAGTCCAATATTGTTTAATTTAGTCACGAACGATGTTATAAAAGAACAATTTACCTCCAATTTGGGTTACAGAACTTTGATTCACTAATGATCAGACAAAACAGGAAATGCTAATCGAGTCTCTACAGAAAACTATATGGAAATGCACAATAGACAATTATATCAGTCATAATAGATAATAGGTTAAGGTAAGGTGAAGCATTTAGTCCAATATTGTTTAATTTAGTCACGAACGATGTTATAAAAGAACAATTTAGCTCCAATTTGGGTTACAGAACTTTGATTTGCTAATGATCTAGTGATACATAGAGAAACATAAACATCAGCAGCAAATCATACGCAGAGGATGAAATTAAAAACTTAGAAATACATTAGAATAAAACTTGCGATGAGAATCGATTCGGCAGAAAACAAACCACCAAGACCTGAACAAGGAGTTAACAGACATCCAAACTTGAACTAAAATGGACAACCTCTCGAATCTTTGCTAGAGGAAAAAAATAAAAGATTGTTATTATACAGTTATTATTTGATATTAATATGTCATTAATTGGTTTCTTGTCCGAGACATAACTCAATCAAATAATTAGAAAAATGCACAACACTGATACATTAGGAATTTTTATTCGATCTAATGATTATATTTAAAAACTAGTGTAGTCTACTTAAACTTGTAGCCTAGAAGTCGACACTAAACAACTGGAAATTAATTTACACACCTACAAGGTTTATTTTCCAACTACAACAACGATAACATCCTTAATGTATAAATAATGTTAATAATTGTTTTGATGTACTTTAGAGAACTCTATGCACGAAACGGTGTTTCATTTAGGGTTTAACTGCTACAAAATAACTTGTATTCTCAAAAATGAAAAAACGAAACTAGAAAAAGTTCGACTAGTGTCAAAACTAAACGATTGAGATCGTCTTAGATAAAATGCCTTTTATGATTGGCTGACCATAGCCATTTAATTAATGCTTATTATACAAGAAATCATAGATTTAATCATACATCGAAAATTACTATTATTGAAATGAAGTAAATCCTACACAAAATACTACCATCCCATTATCAAGCTGAATGCATTTTAGCCGGTCAGATCACCCAATATTTTAGTTTAAGTTATTACTCCTAAAAATTTATAAATGTTACAGACAGTTGCGAAAATTTAGAATAGCTTAACTATGCATTTAAAGCGGACAATCTAATTTTTATATATATACATATGTGCAAATATCTACGCTTACTAAGATTACTAAAAATAACTTACTGCACCTCCAATTTATAAAGAAATTATATATTGAAGTATTATTGAAAAGGAAATTTCAAGCTATTTTTAAAAATTAAAAAATAGCCGTTAGAATAACAAAATAAACGTGTTTCACGACGTTCTTTTGTTTTCGTGATATTTTTACTTATTAAGTTTATTTTAACTTATATAGTGAATAATATAATAAAACGGTACAATCTAATTACAAAAAAGATTCCCACGACGTTGTAACGCATTTTTCTTGTTCGATATCTTCTTCAACAGATCAAATAAATTCGGAAATAATGACAGAATAGCAATATAATGCAGATTAAGAAGTCGATTATCTTCCGAACGATTCAACAATGAAAAAAGAAATAAATAATAAAGAAAAAAAATCAGTGAACTAAAAAGAAAAAGCGATAAATTTTCAATGACATTGTCCTCCAGCCCCTTAATCAATGAAAAGTTCCCGATTACAATCGACAATTGAGAGTTAGTAAGAGAGAAAGCAAAGACACACACAGACACACAGTCAGTTACAATTACCGAAAACCATCAAGCTCAGATTCGAGATTGACAATCCGATCTGATAGATCGCTATTATGCGACATAAAATATAGATCAGAGGAGTACAATGAAATGAGTGAGATGCTGCTAAGGAGTCAGGTTAAAACGACATCAGAGGAAGAAGGGAACTTGGTATACACGGGGTGTTTCACCCCGGAGATTCTCAGGGTGTCAGACCGAAGCATCCATCATTTTCATCAAACAATGAGGACACACAAAGTATGTGTTATGCATGTGTATTCGTGTGAATGTGTGTGTATTTGTGTATAAGGAAGAAGAATGTGATTCCATTCAAAGAGAGTAACTAAAATCGGTGCAATACGTTTTTAGGTGTGTATGTGTGTGTGAGTGCAATAAACGTTCTTTCTTCGGTATTGTTATTAGAATCTGGTGTAAGAAGTAATGGTTCGTTTTCCCTCCTAATCTATGAGAGAATCTACATTGAAATACAAATAAAGCAAGCTATGTACCATAAAATATATATTTTTATCCAAAAAATATACATTTTTTTCCAAAAAATGAAAAAACACTGAGGCTATTTTGGTTTGCGTTAATTTCATATTCATAATAATATACTAAAATATACAGTGTTATTATTGTAACGCGTGAAAACCAATATCTGCGCAGCAATTGGGAATAGTATCATTTCTTTCATATTATTTTTGTGGTAAAATAATAATACATTTTTTTAAATAAATTATAAAATACACACCTCCTCATTATAGAAAATTTTCTTTAGAAAATCAGCAATGTACTACATGAATAATAATAATATATTTATTGCCCAACAGAACGTACAATATTCCAATTATAAGACAAAAAAATAGACATAAGATAGTATAATATATGAGTTATACAGTAATATACATCGGAATAATAATCTAAACAAGTTATAATAATAATAAAGCAAAATAAACTAAAGTATCCCAAAAAATAAAAACAAGGACGCACTGCATGTGATAGAAAATTACAATGCAAAGCGAACAAAATAGTCCCCAATAGTCCTCTTGAAGGTAATGAAAGCTACAAAGTTAATGCCTGTACTTCAAGACATTTTATGGAAGTTATAACACATAACATATAATGGTGACTTAGCACGTATGTTGGTACGTGGGAATAGAAGATAGAACGTGACAGAAGGACGAAATAGAAATTGTGATACATAAAAATTTAATACGCCTGAAATGGAAAGAAGAATCAATACTACTGTGAAGAAGGTTATACAAAAAACGCAGGCCAATATAATCACGTCGAAAAGATAGAGAAGATATATCAAAACGAGGCAATAGCGTAGCGTGATCAAAGTTGCGAGGAAATCAACTTGAAACCATAAAAAGTTGACAAAATGCCTTTGGATTATTTCCACTTCCCGCCTCTGCACCTCATAATATGGATTCCAAATAATGCAAGCATATTCAGGTCGGGATCTCACCTGTGAATAATATAGAGATTTAAAAGCTAGAAAATGACCTACAATTACGAATAATAGAGAAAGTAAGACGAGAATCCAAATACACACTTTCATGCACTGAGTGCGCGTTAAAAAAGTTGATAATTGAAATGAAGCGTATTCGATCTTCTAGAAAAGCTTATCACTTTACATTTGTCAAGATTTAGAGGTACATAGATTGTTAGTTTTGCACCAATTCGATATACTATGTCTGCTCGAAGCTGTTCACAATGTTCCAAAGCATACACCGGGCGATAAACTTTAGATCGTCAGCCAAGTTTCAAAGAATCTTAAAAAAGTAATTGAACGACGAATCATTAATAAACCTTACTATCAGAACATTATTATTTAGAGATATTTCAATTTGGACAAATCTTTGCAGTAATATATCAAACCATATATGTATACTCGTACTTGTAAGTGACACTTTTTTAATCTTCAGTAGGTTTAGTAATACGTGTGTATCGACAATGAATTTTAGTAAAAGGTTTGATATGATATTAATATACGATGGGAGATCACGTAATTCAAGAACAGTTACACACTTATATGCTGAACGTTATTCGAAATGCCTTCACTCTAGTTACAGCATCTTCATACGTCTTGAAGAAAAGTTACAAAATACAAGAACTATGTCTGGAAATGAGCTTATGTTTCGGTAAAAACTTTTGGTAGTTTTAAAAATACTGTCATATATTTGAAAACGTACAGTTGCAGCTGATACAGCTATTTCATCTTCATCAGTTAAACGTTCAAAAATAAATATCACAATTATAAAGTAAACCTACTCATGAAATTTATAGCGTGGTCACCGAATAGAATAAGGTATGAATGTGGGTACAGCCTACTTGGATGCCGCTATGGCTTGCTTTTGTTTTCCTCCTCCTGCGATCTTGCCTATATATATTCACTGGATATTGTTCTATTACTTGTTCTGTAGATTTTGTTTCCAGGTTTGTATGAAAATTTTTGTTATACTAGTATGGTCTATAAAAATTTTGCTTTCTATTTTTCGTAAAGGTCATATTCCTGTCGCTTGTACTTTACTTCTGCATTTTGTCGAGGTTGTCCAAGATTAAGGTCAGTGTGTAAGAACATAAATTTCTTGCCAAAACAAGTATTTGTTTTGCTAATTCTTTGTTTTCTAAGAAATCTATTTCGATACCACTGATGATTCTTTCTGCAGTTACTGTTTGTTCTAGTACTACTTTATCTACTCACTACCATCTTCCGACGACGTTATTCCTAAATATTCTAATATATCCGTTGATTGACCTATTTTCTAGTTTCTTTTTCGATTATTTATGTGGGATGAAAACCTCAGTCTTCCTTACAATAATATATACGACGAGAAGTCAAAATGTTCCCGGAATTGTGTCGTAGTGTTGGCAGTTGTGATGCAATCACAATAAATTTTGTACAGTACATTCCTTATGGTGCATAGTTATGACGCTGACAGGTCTGAGCAAGTCTGAACACGCAGTGTGACTGCAGTTTAGCGGAAGGTAGGAGTGTGTGGTGATCAGTTGGCGCGATGTCGCAGTTCGAGCAACGGGCGAACATCAAGTTCATGTGCAGATTGGGAAAATGTGCTTCAGAGACTTTGTTAGCCTTACAAACAGTTTACGGTGACGATTCTTTAAAGAAAACAGCCGTTTACGAGTGGTTTTCAAGATTTAAGGGTGGACAGGAATCGCTGGAAGACGAGAGTCGCAGTGGGAGACCTTCAACCTCCAGGAACGAAGGAATGGTCGAGCGAGTGAAACAATTAATCAGAGCAGACCGCAGAATGACCATCGACGAGTTGGCACATGAAGCAGGGATCTCTCATGGATCCATACACGCAATCCTGTCAGATGATTTGAAGATGAAACGTGTCAGTGCAAAGTTTGTCCCGCGCTTGCTGAATCCGGATCAGATGGAAACTCGGAAGTTGACGGCGGCCGAATGTTTTGGAAAAAGCACAGAGGACCCGATGTTCTTGCAGACAATCGTTACTGGTGACGAGACTTGGGTGTACGCGTACGACCCGGAAACCAAGATGCAGTCATCAGAATGGCACACATCGTCCTCTCCTCGACCAAAGAAATCACGTCATGTCAAATCGAAAACAAAAGTGATGCTCATTGCGTTTTTCGACAACGAAGGTGTGGTGCACCATGAATTTGTACCAGCTGGACAAACGGTTAACGGTCCTTTTTACGTGCAAGTTTTGAAAAGAGTGAGGGAAGCAGTTCGAAGAAAACGTCCACGCAAATGACAAGAAGGATGGTCACTCCATCACGACAATGCTCCTTCCCACACATCGATTGTTGTGCAAACATGGCTTGCAGAAGAAAACATTCCAGTCCTCCAGCAGCCTCCCTACTCACCGGATTTAGCGCCATTGGATTTCTGGCTCTTCCTCAAGCTCAAAAAGGGCCTCAAGGGTAACCGTTTTGACACCGTAGAAGACATCAAAACCAACGCGACGGCTGAACTTCGGAAGATACCACAACAGGACTTTCATCGTTGTTTCCAACAATGGCAAGAGCGGTGGAGCAAGTGTGTGTGTTCAGACGGCGCCTACTTTGAAGGCGATTAAGTGACTGTGTACCTATGTTGTGGTAATAAAGAGCTAAAACAAAATTCCGGGAACTTTTTTACTCCTCCTCGTATATCTTCTTTATTTTCTTTTTAACATGAAGATGGATAGATTACTAGGTGGTCTAACGCAGAGATAGCGTCAATTCGGCGGAATCGTCTTTACTATTCCGTAGAATTATCCTTTATTAAGATGCGTACAATATGGTAGTACAAAAAGACCTATCAACTGGTCTGTGTTTGGCAATTCATAAAAGTAAACGTCTAGTTTGATTTTGTAAACACTGGAAAGAAAACTGAGTTACGATCAGTACTTTCATTTGAAAGGCTTAACGCCAGCCAAAATCAAAAGTAGAGCTGGATTCGACATTATTAGATTATTCCGCTTCTTCAGTTTCAATAGTTGAAAACTGGATTCCCAAATTTAAACGTTGTGCGAATTCATGTGCTTAATTTGAATTATCCCTGAAATAAATGTGTTGAGTGTGTAAGACACTATATTGAAAAATAAAATGTTTTTTGTCCAAATAAACTTGCGTTTCCATTGTCAGACCACGTAGTTATCGAATCATCCTCTTATATGTATAATTCAAATGGATATTCTCCTATATCAACTCATAAATTTATATTTATTACGATTTATTTTTTCTCACGTAGTTTATTAATTTATTAAATACAAAATTAAGAATATTACATATATCTAAGTTATTAATTGGAAATATAATTTGAAACAGATTACATAACGTTTTCAATAGAAAGAATTCAACCAAAATACTATTTAAAGAAACAAAGAACTCAATTTTTTTGGAAACCTAAGATAAAAAAGGTAATAATTTGGCAGATTTAAATATAAAACGACAGCCGAATGCCAAACAAAAATAAAACAACGAACGAAGTCGAAAACAATAATAAACAACGACGAGAGAAAATACACGGGAACCGATAACTAAACGATCGAAACAAAGAAATCTGTGAACTGCAGACGAAGAAAGAGCGGAATCGAGAGTGGAAAAAAAGAGGAATGTGGAATGAGCGGGGCTGCAACGAACGCGAGATGATGAAGGCCAAGGCCAACGCGATGCACTGTCAAGGCTGAACTCGCGAATCTCGCGTCCCAAATAACGACGCCGCTAAAATATGCAGTCGACACTGAACTCTAAATATTGAAAACATCGTTTCGCTTCCAGTAAAATAGTTGCTTTTTTAAGACTGCTTTGTAGAATTAATGTTTGAAAGTTATAGGTCATATGATCATTCACTATTAAAATAAAAAGTTTTCAAGTGTGCGTATCTAAATAAAAAATCCCTTCCCTTATATTTCGTACCTATAAGTAAACCTTTGACGAGTAAATAAGTACTAAACAAGGTATCTAGCTAATAAAAGTAAATAACAAATAAGTTATTATTAAAGCCTTTCAGCAAACAATAGGACTGAATTTACTACAATCAATACTGAACGATAACCAAAATTGTCACTAACTATTGAAGTTTAGTAGAACCCCAAATTTGTAACATTATTATTACGATTCCAAAGACAATGATCGATTGAAAGAAAGGGCAAAGATATATAATCAAATTTTGTGTTCGCCTGCGAAAATCCGTCACAGAAACTTTTTCCATAATTAAAAGAGCTATTAAAGAGTCATCTGTGGCAAGTCCTGCCTGTTATCGATGCTTAAAGAGTCCAAAGGTAGCCGTAAAAGAAACGAGTTGGATGGTGGTCCAGACGCTTCAACAAGTAGAGAAAAACTATAATCATTATACAATAATTATTCCCAAAGATTCACATTTAATCAGTTTGCGACTCTTCTACATTCTTTAAATATCTATTGGTAGTGTTTCTGCCTTCTTATGCAAACATTAAAAGTTTGTTGTTGCTGAATTTCAGATTTGCCAACATCCGATCAAAAAGCAGATATGTATAGTAGTAATAGAAAATTACAATCCGGAGAAGAAGCAGATCACTCAATTAGTAAAAAAAGAGTAGGTAACTAAAAGAAAACACATGTGCCCAAAAATTTGCCGTTAAAGCTATGGTCGTAATATTTTTTGATTAAGGTATACACATGTTGTCCCACATGGAGCTACAATAACTACCAATTATTGTAAATAAGTTTTACGTTAGTTAATGAAAGACAATAACCTCAATCGTCAGAAAATAACCTGGGCTGATTGAGAAGTAGAAAATATAGGTTATAGGAAGGATACTCTAATAATTATGAATCCAATGTGTCAAGATCGAAAATAAATCAAAAAATCTTGATAAATTTAGGTAAACATATTTCAATATGCTATTAAATAGCATATGCTTTAAGCACTATTAAACAGAAACTACACATTCATCTTTCGAATAGAAATATCAAAACGAAGGAGAATGCAGTGGTCAAACTTATTCGGTAGTATTCAAACTTAAGATGATTGTACGTACAAACACAAATCATGCAAACATAGTACAGCAAATGCCTAATAGTTCTGCCGCGTTTATAAAATCTAATAGTCTTAGCATGTTTTTATACGTACAGTCGAAGTTTAGTTTTGCATTTTACGGGATAAGTCGCTCAGTGTATTTATCTTCGTTGGGATGGTTTCATTTCTATTTGAAAGATCACAGTATAGCTTGTTTTCGTCCCTTGGTTTGTTGTCTTGAAATGAAATATCGTGTGAAAATAATTCGTCGACAAGGTCCGAGATTATCTCAAGGTGCCGTCGATAGTAGAGTTGCTCTTTATTGAATTTATTGCTTCATTGAATAAAGACCAACGAGAGAATTGCAAAACGTCGGAGAAATATTATTATCAATCTTTTTAAATAGATTTCCCAAGTTCTGTTATCGCCAATGGTTGTTTGTCGTTCAGAATGCGAACTTTACCGCTGGCTTCTTTAAAACAGTTTCAATTAAATTTTTTTTTAATAATTTTATACAAGTCAGCTTTTGTGTTTGCTGACCAGTTAATTTGCACATAATCTATGTGATAGTTTTACTAGTATCGTGATCTTGGAATACCACTGGAAGGCTACAACGAAGAATCATTCTTCAGTATAGCTGTAACTGAATTATGTTCCTTGCCATTTCGTTAATCATACAATACTATCAACTTCGTTAAAGTCTCCTAAAGACTCTCTTCAGAAAGGTCAAGAAATGCAATTTAACCACAGTTAAACCTTTCAACAATTAAAGAGCTGTAAGGAAAGAAGGCTGAAAGTTCCTATTAGATTCCATGATATAGGATGAAATCAAATCACAGAAGGATAATAAGTGCATAAGCATCGATCAGTAAACAAACTGACATCGAATGGTCAAGACTAAGGATTTGAAAATATCATAATGTGCATACAAATAAACATAATAAAAGCTTCATTTATCTAAATCAACTATTTGTTTCCTCAAAAAGACAAATCATATAAGGATGTCCATTGCCTCTCAAGGCAAGTAAGAAGACTAGAACTACCTAATTATACAATGTGGTACAGTAGTTTTAAACAAAATCTATAATTTATTTGCTTTTAATGTAAAGAAGTATGTGTATACAATCATTTAACTATTAGCTTTGCCTTTTTTGAATATGAATAAAGAAATAAGACAATCGATGGGAAGGTTGCTAAGATTTTTTCTTTCTTGTCTCGGTCCTGGATTCGACTTTTCTATTTATTTAAAGGTACCTTGAAATTCTGTTTTGATCTCTCACTTTGCTATTGTATTACTTTTTAGGTTAATTATTTTTTTGTGTAAGCTTAGTTTTTCCCTTCTATTGAATTTAACGACTTTTCCCCTGAATTTGACTATTGACCACTAAAATTTCTTCATTGAATTTGTTTCTGCCTGGCTTGACTGAATCTCGGCAGTCTTTGTTTACTTATTAACAGTAGTTTATCTTTTATTCAAGATATAGTTGATTTCTTTTATAATTTTTGTTCGTGTTTGGAGTTTATAAATTTCCCCCCTTTCGTTTCCAAAAAAAATGCAAATACAGCGTCTCGCCGTGTGAGGAGGAAAATAAATATATCGCATTCCTATCGAATCTTCAAGAACAACATCAGAAATCGGGACATTGTAACGTCAGACCCGCTTGATTGCGATATATATTGCACATAATTTCTACGCTTGAAGATTCTGGAAGATTAGTAGAGAAATTTACAAATTCCTTTACATAGTGTCAAAAATATTGGGGTAAATATAAAACACCACCTGTAAAGATAAAATTGATACATGCACGTGAAAAAAATAATATAACTATAAAGTTCCTCAGGAATGAGTAAAAATTATATTCCTTGTTCTAAATATCAAAAAATTATCCAACTACAGTTACAGAGAGCTCAAAATTACTCTCACAAGAAACACCTCTAAGTCTTAGATATTTATAAATTACATATTTCACGGTACAGGCCGGAAAACGAATGCCCCAATGTATATGAAAATTTTTACGCGAACGTTCTTAGGCAGAAGGGCAAACTTATAAAAAATATTACGATAGAAGAAACGCAAAACGTGAGATTGAAGCTGCATACGTGATACGAACATAAATACATATGACCAAATACGGTTACTGCTGACCTACAAAATACCCAACACAAAGGGGAAATTAATTAAGAAGCAATTAAAAATATCAGTAACAACAAAAGAAAAGTTAAGATTCAGATTAATGTAATAAAAAAATTAATAATTCTGTAAAGAAAATGTGGTAATACGAATATTAAACCAAATTTTAATTAATGTGTTTCGGGCACGTAACAAAGTATATTTTGTACAGAAGGACTATTATATTGTAAAGATATTTAATTAGTACCAGAAATTTTCGTTGTATTTTATTAAAACTACTGAACTGTATCTGTAAATAGACATAAAAATGTGTATTCAATCGAATTTATGATAAAATCATTTACATTAATGAAACTTAATTATAAATATATTAAAAAATACTACCAAAAACAAATGTCTTAATTTAAATATCTCATTTATTGATTTCTATATTAAGTATACTACACTTCCCTGTATATTTTGGAAAATTAGATTAAAAGCAAGGATTCATCATATACAGTCACTAGCGCAGAAATAAACAAGTTTATATTCAATCGAAACATTCGTTTCGAAGAACTCCAGCAACTAACGCTATATGTAACTGTTTTTGCTTGCACAAAATTATTTGACAAAGGCAAAACCGAAAAGAAAATTATTATAGACGAGCAGAGACAACCTCAACATATATAGAAATTGAATTATGCCTTTAAGCCATAACGAATTTCAAGTATTATCCATATAATAACGGACAACCGTATTGTATGTACACATCTAAGAACCACTCTGTAAACGAAAAAAAAATCTACAAGAAGATACAAGGAAATAAATAACAATAAGGAAGTTTTGGACTGAAGAAGGGTCACTACCCAAGCAAGGTTGCACTTTGATAGGGTGACCGACCAACGTGAGGTAGGTCATAGGTGAATCGGTACCTGCGGTCGAAAAAGGGTGGTCCACTCACCCCTTTCCATCATTTTTGAGGCGGCCGCACCCTAATCCGGACAGTTTACATGATTTGCAGTGCGCTAAAAAGTGTTACATACGTTTTAAATTGATATTTGAATGGGTCAAGATAAATTTGTACAATTACAAGTCTAACTGACCGTGCTCGCCTTAGAGGGGCAATTCCCTTCGACGGTCAAGAGTATCAGAACGGGCCGCATACATAAATTAAAATGACCGTATTATAATGTCCGAACGGGTGCCGTTTCGATTTAATAAGGGGGTAATTCCCAGTGGACACTGTGCGTGCGCTCTACCGAAATGATTTTTTAATTTCTTTACATACATTTTATGTTGAACAGTTATACGATGAATTGTTCCTCCTCTTCTTAATATGCAATGAAGAGGCTTGAAAAAACGTGACACTTTTAAACCGTTTTCCGTTTGAATAAATTAGAAACCGTTTTAAGATATGTTTAATTTTTTCGAAGTTGGTATAGGACATGCCTCGGGGACTGGTCAGGTTAATAAATTATAATAAATTACCTTATAATTTCCTTTAAAATAGTTTTTTTTTTATATCTACTACCTTCTTATATATTCGACAAAGCAAGATTCTAGAACGTTAGACTAATCTAATTATTTATTTGAGTTAATTTTTGCATTAATTACTTCAAAAACCATATCGAACAAATTTTCTAAATCACTAAACCATATTACTATGAACGAGCATCTGTAAAGGAGAGGGTTCTCCTTTACAGATGCTCCTTCGATATAATTTAAATTTGGGACATATAATCGTCTACTAACGTTGGAATTGCATACCAACAAGTTTGGTGTTCAAGAAAAGATTTGGCCAGTAGTAATTTATTGATACAAACGTCCTTTTGACATCTTCATTTCGTTTTTGTAAGTTTAACAAAAATAACTGATAAAAAAATATACTTGTGAAGTCATAGCTTTCTAAATTGGACACCCCTATAATGAAATTTAATAACATGCAGTTTTTTTATAATAGTTTTTTGCAATTCCAAGCATGAAATGAAAAAATATTTCGATCAATTCAAGGTGTTTTTAACAGTGAGTTAGGTTAATCGGCTACTGTAATATGCTAGCAAATATCATGAATTCGTTTTGATCTCAAGAGCCCAAAAACAGGTCCGAACAAAACAAATCGATTATACGCACCATGACACAAGATTTTTATATTATTTTCTTAATTTAAGCAGTCCTAAATATAGATGCTAAAATAACCAGTACTATCTTGCACGTGGATTTGGATCGAATTTCGAAAGCTATATATTCGCCAGATAATCGATAATTTAACATGAAATGGGTATAAAACCACATCGCTTACCGATTTTTTCATCCAGTTCAAGCTAAACCCTTCGAGTTCCAACTTCGACAATATCTTGTGGTGGTGGTAGTTGAAAATAAATTGAAATATTGTGACAGAAAGCATAGTTTTTGAAATATAATTTCATTGTATAGCCATGGTGCAACCGTTTAGAAATTTTCTTTCGTTCGCTTACTATTCCAAGGATTAAAACCGACTTTTCAACATGTCGCGAATTTGATTAATTTTTACTTAAAACTATAACAGGAACTATACATAATAATAATTATTAATTATTTATTATTTAATTAATAATGACAAAACGAATCTTTCAAAATCAAGTCTGGCAGATCTTGCGTCCAAATTTATTTCAATGAAATCAAGCAACTTTAATATTGTATGGTAACACCAACTTAATGAGATCATAACACAATTGTTACTAAAGGCCAAACTGGAATCCTATAACAAGAGCTTTCATGTGCAAACTTTATTACGCACACAGATATTCTGATACAAAGTAATATGGCACATTATTTTTCAACATTTTCAACATAGTCGCGATGATTTTTTAAAAGTTTGTTCCAATAGTACAACAAATTAACAATGCCAATATAGATAAAACCTGCGTTGAATCCCTGAACTCACATCATTGTAACTTACAGAACATCCGCATCGGTTATTAAACGCATGCCAGCCAGACGTTCTTTCAATAATCCAAAAATATGATGATTTCTAACGACTTCTTTCTTTTCAAAAATTTGCAAAAGAAATTATGGTTGTAAGTAATATGGCTATCAATTTAGATAGAAGACAACTAATAATAAAAATAAGTAATACATAAGTTGAAGAATTTAAGTTCATCAAAATTACTTTTGCGTTATAGGAGTATGATGAAAATTAATGTTTTCTGTCTTTATTACAACAGTTATCCCCAAAAACTTATCTGCCTATGAACAATTGAGGACAATTGAAACTTAAAAAGAATTGAACCAATTATTTATTTCGAACAAGCATACAAAAATTGTTAAGAGAATAGTATAAGAAAACAGTTGGAGAATTAGGAAATACTAAATTAAATTTAAATATGAAAAAGGTACGAAGTTCTATAATCTTCTTCTGGGCTTCCGGGCTAGATCCGCGTCACTGCTATAACTGCCAACGTTTCGTTTATACCAGTGACGCGGTTCCAGCCCGGAAGCCCAGAAGAAGATAGTATAGACCACGACCGCGAAAATCTACGTATCAGATTAAGTTCTACAATAGTTGCTAAATTGGAGACTGGAAACTGATATTTATTATCAGGTATGACCCAAAATTTATTTGCTTTATAAGTAACTTAAAACATTTGTAATGCCTAAATACATGTTTTGAAACTAGTTTCTAAAACATTAGTACTCTACACCTGAACATGTTGACGATGAATTTCTACTAAGTATATGCTCTTTACACAAAAAATGTGAAAGCCGAACCACATTACGCAGTTCACAACTGATCATGTCTAAATGATAGTAATCATCAAACATCTATTGCAGTATGGCAGAGTCTGACGCAACATAAGCCTCATCTAGGGTCTACGTAATAAAGTTGCAGTCAAGGAATATGACGCTGGTAAGAACTCTTGTTATCTTACTTTTTGAATTGCCTTCGTATAATACTTTATTTACACTTTAGAACTATAGATGAAATAGAAAAGAAATGATGAACTATTTCCAAGGATATTCTATTAATTTATTGCAATGAACATAATGCTGTGATGTAAATTATAATTCGATTAAGTGCTGATTATGTTCGGTTATAAAGACACCTCCAATATATCGTCGGTAGAATTCATATAGAAAGGAATAAGTTAAACCAATAATGAATTACGTTAGGCTTTTATATAATCCTGAAGTTCCGCAATGAAAGCTGGAGTTAAGTACCCTAAAGCAACGGCATCTACAAACAAGCCACTCAACAAATATCTTTTGTTTCGTACAATAACTTTCAAGATCGTTTTATATAGATTATACAAAATTATTTACCATATAACCAATTGAGTAGACTTCAAAATCTCAAATTAGAGGCCAAACCCGATGAGAGTAAGTAGTACCACTACAAATATATTAAAAGAATTGTAACATATAAGCGTCGAACAAGAAATTGTGGTAATTGAGTATGTAAAATATACACGTATGTATTTACTTTATACTATCTTTTGCTTGTAAAGAAACACCCACCTTAAGTTTAATAAATATTAAATTTTCTTTAGTTCCTTTCATATTTTCATTAGTAATTGCCCCGCCTAAATTAAGAACATAAAATTTCGCGTTCATTGTCAAACTTTCGCTTTCAATTTTCATTCATTAAAACTTTCGAAATTCAAAAAGTTATCGTCCTATCGTATCATTCATTATACAGCTAATTAAAGAATTAAAGTATTAAAATATTTACTTAAAAAATGTACAATGTTTGCAATATTATACTTTACTATAATTCTTCTGTCTCTTATTAAGTCGATTTAATTAATGTTTTACAAAAATTTAAACTTACATCGACTTTGATTTAAACGTACTATATGGAAATGTCGACCATTTTTCTTCGTTATCATTTCTAATAAGATAAAACCTTAATTATTATAAAACAAATAATTCCAAACATTTTTATAAAATACTAACTCCACATATATCCATATGCTAAGCTGTAGATGATTTTAAACAAACCGCAAAGATCAAGAGAAATATAAAACGAGAATCATCAAAGCAAAACACTCCTGCTTGCTGGCTATCTTTGAAGCATTATCTATTTCAGTTCATCTAACTGGATACAACACTTACTAAATTCGGTTGTCCGGCTTATAAAACACTACGCCAACTACACCAAAATCATCACAACTCTTTCTCGCGATACAAATCTGCTTCAGCAGCTAATTTCGACAACTCACCAGAAGTATACGTAACTGCTTTATTTAATGTTACTAAATATCGCTCGTTTTTTCATTCTCTATTCCCACCCAACCAAACCAAGATTCTTGATGAGGCCCAACATTTCCTTTTCAAGGCTTTCAAACCTTTTCAATCGCTTTCCAACTCCTGAATGGTTAAGTGTTGTAAAATCTTTCTCTTTAATAGATGGGGACCAACCAAGCAGCCAAGATGAACAGAATAGCAATGAACCACACAATTATATTTCTGAATAGCAGAAGACAACAAGAGAAAATTTTTGCTTTGCCAGAACATAGAAATTGTGGTAAATTGAGTTCTACTAATTCCAAACATGTCAATAGTTTTTTCCGTCGATCTTCAATTTTTCAAGAAAATGAAAAAGAATTTTCAGAGAAATTCATGTATTTTTATTAAAGAACAAGTCTATAGGTGCAAGTGTCAAATGAGGAGATAACGTATTTGATCAATCTGGATTGAATAGAAAAATGCGTTATCGGAATGCTCATCTGATAGCCCTACGAGGCTCCATTATACAATTAGCATAAGGCTAATCGCAAATGAAAAATTGGGGTGCTTTTAATGGAATGCTTTGATGTTGAAGAAAATCCAGATAGTTTTATTATTAAAAAAGGGAACAATTAATTAGATGATTTTTGTTTCCTCACATTGTACAAGTCATTGTTAAATCTGTGCCTTTTAGCCAATATCGTAAATAAGGATAACACCATTTTATGAGTCTTCGTGTGGAGCCATGTTGTTTTCACTTTATCTAAAGTATAGTTTGGACATCCTTTTAATTAAAGACGTGAGGACTGAATTTTCAATCTGATATTTACATCGTTTACACATTTTCTGTATATTATTTTAAAACGGCTCAAGTAAATTTCCTAGAAATATTCATTAAAATTGGCATCCACCCTACACGAAAACGCAGTTAAAGTTGAGAATTTCAAATATATGCGCATAATACAAGGAAATTCGTAAACTTAAGTGACAGGATTTACTAAAAATTATACCCTATATAAAAGAAAAGTACAGAAATTTCTTAAAAGCTATGGATAATATGCTCTTCTTATTTATAAACTTGAAACCAAAACATCATGATCTAAGAGAATCTTCTGAATTTTGATCCTGTGTAACCTGTGTTTAGCAGTCAGAAGATAATATTAGAGTGAGAAAAAAACTATAGTGGACAAATAAAATACTAATAGACTAGTTCTATACAGACAATTTTTAATAAATCAAAATATTTCAAAGTACCTATATTAAAATCACGATTTAAATATGGGTGGAAAACCAAAACAAGCAAAACCTTGGTTAAAAAATAATCTATATTTACGATGCACCTAATAAGCGATGTCATAAATTCCATTAAATCAATTATCAAATAATTACAAGTTAACTAAACATGTCAACAACTTTGCCGTAGAAGAATATATAATATTAACTTCGAGGTATAAAAAATGAAATCCCAATTCACTTACTATGTTCTCATAGTCTTATGAGAACGAACGCAGCTTGAATAAATTAATTATGACCACCGGCAAAGAAGATTAGACGGCGGCTTAAATATAATAAAAAAAGTCAAGTCAAAACGATGTTACACCACAATAAATTAAAAAATCGCATATGGAATAAGATCGCATAAAATCGCTTCACACAGCATTTTGTTAATAAACCTTTATTTGAATCAAATTTTTAGCACCTATGTGATATATACTAATGCATTCAGACAGATATGTATACTTATAAAAAACATAAGCAGATTATAAAAATATTCCAAACAAAGATTTTGCTTTATTTAGTGGACAAAAAATTATCGATGTACAGTCCGGACCACTAATTTCTGGACAGCTGAAGAAACACTTTTTTTAGAGCTGTATTTTGCAAATAAAATTCATTTTTTAAGTTATTCTTGATATTTAGTGATCGACATGTATTGAACTTACTGGATTATTAGTGTATTTTATATAAAAATAGATGCATGTTTTATATTTAGAATTTGCCAAAATATGCATAAAATTACAGCATTAAATAAATTCCTAATTTTTCTAAACTATTTTGAATTTACCGCCTTGCAAATTGTTTAATATTATACAAATAAGTAGAGATGTCATTTCAAGTATCAAATGATGAAAATAGCCGCAGATTTAATAAATTATTACTAGCTTAAGTCGATTCCAAACCCGCAAAACGGGTAATGCAAAGAATATATCAGCTGAAAAGCGGGCTCAAAAAGTTATTTTGAACGAAGTAAACAAATCATATTAGGATGCCTCCAGAATACTACAGGCTCAAAAATATAGAGTATAGGATACCGTGACAAGATATCAAAAAGAAGTGGAAACACCGGTCGAATTTGATCTGGTTGGCCTCAAAAA
Source organism: Dermolepida albohirtum (assembly GCA_031893035.1). Classification (NCBI taxonomy): domain Eukaryota; kingdom Metazoa; phylum Arthropoda; class Insecta; order Coleoptera; family Scarabaeidae; genus Dermolepida; species Dermolepida albohirtum. The sequence continues at coordinate 201,628 of JAVIWB010005368.1, forward strand.
AACATCAAAGAAGGTCTGTGATAAGATATATAACATCGGGGATGTAAATCAATCCAAATCTGCTTCAGATATCCGGGCTGAAATCAACGCTAGTATCATTCACAACAGTCCACTATATGATTTGTCGCGTTGCCATCAAGAGACCATTTCTGTGACCAGTGAAGAAACAGAAGAGATTAAAATATGCTAAAGAACACAAAAACTGAACAATTGAACAATGAAAGTGCTCTGGACCGATAAGTCCAAATTCAAATTTTCCGAAAGTCATCAATCTTCGCAGAAAGGTCAACGAAAATCTCAATCCTAAGTGTATTTCTCCGATTGTGAAGCACCGTGGTAGTTAAATGATGATTGGGTTGTTTTGGCTACGATACAATCAACTCTATAGTAGAAATTAATGGAATTCTGAGAAAAGAGCAGTACCACAACACACTTCAGCCCAACGCGATATCATGCGGCCTTAATTTCATTGGTTAAGAATTTATCTTTCAACAAGTAATGACACTAAACATACTTCCCAACTCTGTGCTGATTTTTGGAGGCGAAAACAAAATTAGGATATACTTCGAATGGAGTAGCCGCTACAATCACCAGATTTTAGTCTAATCGAATTTTTCCGGAACTCGACCGTGTGAAAGATTTTCACCCCTATCTTGTGGAATTGCCTTAGTGAAGCCTGGAAAAACATCCCAGCACAAACGTTTGCAAAAATTCGGCGAAAGGTTACCAAAACTGTGAGTTGTATTGACAAAGCAGAGTGGCAAGCCATATTGACTAGTGACATATTTTCGTTGATAATTTGTCTATGGCTTCCTGTAAATTGGTTACAAATCAGTCACTAAATACTTATGTTACGTGCAAAGTACAAAATTAGTTTAAATAAAATGAATTTTATTTGAAAAATAAAGCTGTAAACTCAAGAAATTTGTTTATTTCAATTGTTCAGGAATTAATGACATATATTGTACACACCGTATACATTCTCCAAACAAATGATAAGTAAATACTAAATATATACTTTAAGATTTATTGTTTCTTAAATTTTTCTTTCAATCGTAAGTGAAGTTCTAAATTGGGTACGCTATTTTTGTAGTTGCTACCACTATCAGGCTATACAATATACAGGAAAAGATTCTGAAATTAATTCCCAGGCCACCTATGTCCAGTAACAAGCATATTTGTTACCTACGGAAATCGACGAAAGAAAATTTTGTTCGTGGGAAGATCCCGGTAGTTACACCGAATATATGTAAAAGTGTTCCTAGTCTAGAAAAGGGAACAATAACCGAATTAAATAAAAATGATTCAATTTCTCGAGAAGGGTTGCTCGCTATACGTGAAGTCCAGATACTGGCCGGTCGGACGGAACAACAATCGTCGCAATTGTGTCCGATGCCTTTCTTCGGGACCACTCCCCATCGCCGTTCGATCTTTCTTTATCGTAGACCCCGTGGTACTTCGCGTTTGACCCTAATCAAGCGACGGACACTTCCGATTGTACTTACTCGGTTTTTTGTAAGGGAATTTGTTACGCGACAATAACTTCTGGTCCTACGGTAAAGGAGAAAGGACATTCGAATAAGTCGATAGGATGGTACAGATTGGAAAACTAGTTTTGCCACGATGAGAAAAAAATGATATATTACTAAACATTATTTTACTTTTGTATCTTAATAGACTCATGCAGTAGAAATGGCTAATTTGAAGAGTATTTGATTCAAAACCTTTGCTAGAAGGAAATCAGTATTTATTAATCAAAATAAGTTCCATCTGCTTAAACATATCTCTGCAACGAATAACAATGACATAGAGACTATAAAAAAGCTGAATCTCTAATGTTCTTGAACATTTTGACGGCATCCATAACCTTTTTCTCATGGGGAAATACTGTGGTACAATATTCCTGGGTGTTTCGCCGTGTTGCCGTAGTTCCTGTCGACGATTCGCTATTAACACTACCAACTTCTTCTAAATCTGTTATTCAATTGAACGGACATAAAGTAAGCTTTGAAGAGGTGAAAGTATTAGCCACTACGAAGAACTACCATCGAAGAATCATCACATAAGATGTCGAGATAGAGACCATATGAACTTCAATCTGGAAGACAGTTATAGACTCAGCAACATCTGGAGGAGCCCACTGCAAGGATCGGTCACGATCAATGAAGAACGACGTTCGTATATTCCAAAGTTTAAATAACTATCGTTATTATAAGGCGTATTTGACTGGTACATGTCTTGTGTCATTATAAAAAATAAGTACTTCAGAAAAATAGGTGGTAATTCCACAAAATGTTGTCACAGAAAGCTCCATTACATGTTTCAAAAAACAAGGAAATCATCGTAAATATTCCTGATAATCAGCGATTTTATGGAGAAGAAAAGGAAGGATGCCAAACAGACTGTAATATTCAACTGAATAGTAGAGAGGTAGCGGACAATAGTTGATAGAGATTCTGAGCAGTAGTTTACGTGGGATATAGAATGTAACTAAAAAAGAACAATTAAAAAAAATTGAAAAACTGGAATACCTCTATTATTTAGAAAAGATAAGTTAGAACGTGTAATAATGTGTAACACATTTATCTTTCTAAGCGTCACCAGTGACCTCTAGGAGCGAATATCTAATTAAAAAATATAAGTATCGTCCTAAACAATAAAAGTACAAATATTGAAATCAAAAAGAAACTAAGCTATCTGGGATCGTATTACACAACTACATTTCAAAATCCTCGATTGGGATCCTAACATATGCTCAATTAGGTATAGTAAGTAAGATTTGTTGAGAAAAGTATTGAAATTTTATGGTATTTTTATAATAAATCTCGTACAGATTGCACTGAAACATTAGGCATTTCCTATTCCAATAGCTTCTAATATAACGCCTCACATATGCTCTTTTGTAGTAAGTCAAAGTTTCAGATAAGCGTATTGAAATTAATGGTTTTTCATAATAAATCTCGTTCAGATAACGGTTCAACATTTGGCTCAGTTTAACTGTACTTAACTATATAAATAATATCTAATATTTAACAACCGGCTCAAACCTTTCACCCATTAAGACAAACCTCTGTAAGTACTCAAAATGTAGAGGTCAACAAAATTGTGACACCGCAAGGCGTACGATCGTCTCTTTCCCTTAAACTTAATCATTAATCATTCCAGCGCTCGTCACCCCATATTAATTATTCTCGCACTTGTCGCACTTTTCCTCCAGGAGTGACCGACAACGCTACCGCTGATGACAAAAAGTCGGATCGCCCCCGGCGGTCAGCGTCATTTATTTCGAAGAAAGCGACGGTGGACGCTAGATGATCGCTGTGTTTTTTTTTGTTTGTTTGTTTTCGCGCAGAAACGCAGAACCGAGGTGACCGTTTTTTTTTTACTCCTGAGCGATGTAATTTATTAAAACGTTTCCTCTTTTAAATTTAATTGCCGGCGGTTTAACTCCCTGATACTTCACTAACACACGACCGACAACCCGACCGTCGACGACTGGACTTTTAAAAAATGACCAAAGCGGAAAAAAGCGAAAGTGGGTCATTTTTACTCACGGCGATGTTTTAACGTAAATTATGAAGTCCTTATTTATATAATTTTGACGTTATGTTTAGGAAGTTTAACATTTCACTAAGCACGCAAACACTTCCCGTAATACGTGCAATTTTTATAAGCCCACAGGAATATGGTCTATAGTCATTAGTAATTGGTAATTTGTATTACTAAAATATGTATTAATACGTGTACTTACATAGAATTCTAATAGGCTGCTGGTTATATCTTCAAACGAAATACGTAGAACCCCGCACATTTTCACACAAACATGTCCAGATAAATTAAAATACCGAACACGCGTAAATTATCGTCAAGATATAGTGTCTTTCGAAGTAAAAATGTAATTTTTCTAAAGAATTGACAAAAAAAACAGTTTTTAACGCAAAAAGAGTCACTCCTAATTAAACATTCCGGCACGCGAGGGCGCACTACTCACAACAATCAAAATGAAAACATATAATTCATTCACTTGCATTGACGAATTCTTTCATACGATATTGACTTAATATAAATTCATCGTTAATTAAAACTGTTAGCTTTTTTATTCGAATTCGTCTAATAAAACTAACAATATAGGGATAAGGGAGATTACTAAACCACCAATCAATTGTTTATAACAAGGGAATTCAAATTTATTATACATAGATGTATTAGCACTTCATTCTATGACTATGTGTGATGAAATAGATTTAATTTCTGAAAAGAAAATGTAAAAAAAGTTTAGTCAAGATTTTGTACGAAGTTCAGCAAATATTTTAAAGTGTTCCGTCGAAGTTATAGCTTCGCTATAATTACAGACATTTTCTCCCCGTTAGATAATTGTTATTTAAATTATATAGTAGATTATATACACTTAAACTACATTCTTCTCATTATATTTTACATTTATATTTGCTACTACGTTCTTTTTAAATTTATTAAAATTATAATTAAAAATAATCTACATTACTGTCAAACTTTATATAACGGGTGTTTTTTTTAGAGGTATAGAACTTTGAAATGGAATAAAACAAATATGATTTTTTTAAATTGACATGAAATTTACTTTATTCGAAAGATAATCTTCTGGCATTATAATTTAAATATGACTTCTGGCATATGACCGCCACGGCTGGCGCGGACGTAGTTTAATCTGGAGGGTCAATTTTCGATGACTTTTTCCAACATTTGTAGCCGTATATCGGCAATAACGCGGCGAATGTTGTCCTCCAAGTGGTCAATCGTTTCGGGCTTATCGGCGTAGACTAGCGACTTCACATATCCTTACAGAAAATAGTCAAGCGGCGTTAAATCGCACGATCTTGGAGGCCAATTCACGGGTCCGAAACGTGAAACTATGCGGTTACCAAACGTTTCCTTCAATAAATCACTTGTGGCACGAGCTGTGTGACATGTTGCGCCGTCTTGTTGAAACCACAACTCCTGCACATCATGATTGTTCAATTGAAGAACGAAAAAGTCAGTAATCATGGCTTCGTTTTTAAAGAAGTACGGACCAATTATTCCACCAGCCCATAAAGCACACTAAACAGTCAGTTTTTCTGGATATAACGGTGTCTCAACATATACTTGAGGATTATCATCACTCCAAATACGGCAGTTTTGTTTATTGACGTATCCATTCAACCAAAAGTGAGCTTCATCGCTAAACAAAATTCGATTATGAAAATCGGGATCAACGGCAATCTTGTTTTGGGCCCATTCACCGAATCTACGCCTTGCTAGGTGATCGTGTGGCTTCAATTCTTGCACGAGTTGGATTTTGTAAGCATGCAAACCTAGATCTTTCCGCAAAATCTTCCATAAAGTGGATGGACACATATCCAATTCCTGTGCACGATGGCGGATAGACTGATTCGGGTCTTCCTCTACGCTACGCTCTACAGCAGCAATGACTTCTTCTGTACGCACTGTACGACGTCTCTCTGGATGCGTGTTATCATTTAGAGTATACGTGGTGCGAAAACGTTCCATAGTTAATCGAATTAATTGCTCTGATGGACGATTATGTTGACCGTAATATTGACGTACGTATTTCGAACAGAACCATGATTTTCAAAATAAATTTGCACAATTTGCAAGCTTTGTTCAGGCGTCAGTCTATTCATGTTGAAATGACAAACCAAACTAAATATAAATCACTTAACAGCTGACAAAATGGCCGCCAGTTAACAAAGTGTTGCCAACTTAAAGTTCTATACCTCTAAAAAAAACACCCGTTACATAGCAATGTATATCATATTACATATGTCAATATTTTATACATTTGAGAAAAAAATAAAAGCCGTTATGTAAGAGGCAAATTCACCGTGACCTTCAAATTGTGGATCTATTTACGAAATGTCTGCTGAAGCGCTAAGCTTATAGTAGACATTATAGAGTATTTGTAACTATGAAGACGAAAGTAGTAAAATTACTCATAGTAGAAAGTTTGATCTTCCCTTGCAACGTCGGAGGTTGCTTAATCTGAGCTTTTTTAACACCAAGAAGTTTACTAGTATTTAAGTAAAAATAAATCGGTTGTCTCAAAACTTTCCAAAGTGTGGATGACTTGAGATCGTAGACCAGAAAAAAAATATAAATTCGAAAGAAAAATAAGAAATTTGAATTGCACAATCACATTATATGCCTGAGTCTTAAAGTTTAAGACCATGTTCATGTTAATACTAGGTTGTTTAATAAATTTTGTCGTTCGATAAGGAAAATACGATTTTATAGTTTGAAATACTTTTTATTATTCAATATAAGCTCCCTGAATTCCAATACACTTGCTTCAGTGACCTAATTTATGGATTCCGTCCCTTACGTGAGAATCCAGAAGACTGTCGAAATACACATCCACGGATGTGTGTTGCCTCCGCTCTAATGATCGCATCGTGAAGTTTGTCGCTTTTGACAATATATTTACCTTGACAGTTTTATTATCCGGTCACTATTCCTATTGTTGACACTAACTTGAAAATTTTATGTGAACGAAGAAATGGAATTAACTCGCGAACATTTTCGTGCAATTATTTTTCATAACTTTCGGCGTGAATTATCTCAAGAAAAATGCATCGACGAGCTGAATTCTTTATATGGTGATGAAGCACCATTGAAAACTACAGTATACCATTGGTATTGTGAATTCAAACTTGGACGGCGTTCTTTGGACGATGAATTTCGCGAAGGTCGTCCTACAAGTGTCGTTGTGTCGGAAAACATTAATGCAGTGTCTTTATTGATAATGCAAGACCGTCATGTGACATACCGTGAGATTGAGGTATCTCTAAGTATTAGTAACACCAGCGTGAACATTTAGCCGTTAAGAAGCTATGTTCGCCTTGGGTACCACATAATTTGACGACCGCTCAAAAAAGGACTCGCGTGGATTGTTGCCAAGAAACGCTCACAAAATACAATGGCAGTGCTTCAAAGAACATTTATAAAGTCGTCACAGGTGATGAATCTTGAATCTATACGTATGAGCCGGATAGTAAACAGCAATCGACTGTGTGGGTATTTCAAGATGAGCCAAAACCAACAAAAGTTGTTCGCGCTTGAAGCACATCAAAACAAATGGTCGCCTGTTTTTTCCGAAAAATCGATCACGTTGTAACCGCGTTGAAAGTTGCAGAACGGTTAATTCCGAATAGTACACAACGATTTGTTTGCCGAAAGTTTTTGAAGAAATAAGGAAAACAAACGAAAATGGCAGGTCATTTTCTGCCATGACAATGCGAGCTCTCACAGGTCGGTTGACCACTTGCCGGGCAAAACTTTGAATTGATGAGCCATCCGCCGTACAGCCCTGATCTAGCATCCTGTGATTTCTTTTCGTTCTCACACGTGAAGGATAAACTTCGTGGTCAACGGTTTTCTATGCCAGAAGAGGCAGTTGAGGCATTCGAAACTCATATTTTGGAGATACCGCCTTCACAGTGGCAGCAACACTTTTCGGATTGGTTTAAACGAATGCAAAAGTGCATTGATTTTCAAGGAGAATATTTTGAAAAGCAATAAAACTATTTTTGATAAAAATTTTTTTTTTGTTTGCCATTATCGAAATATAAACGGCTACCTTCGTAATACTTTGTAGTAAATATAGGTAATAAAGATTTGACAGTACCTACCAGGAACAGGAATTATTTTATTGTGAGCTGTAAGAAACCATTCATAATATAAAGAACATCTTATTAACCTTTGCCTGTTAAAAAGCTCCTTTTTTTAGAAAATGAGCGTCCTCGTCCGTCAAAGAGAAAAAACACCCTGAAGAGAGAATTGGAAAATTGTTAAATAATATCTTTTTGCCAAACATTATCAATTACTCAGCTATACATCTGCAATATCTGTTGTTTCCAATAGCGTGTCACTCAACGATGCACACAGCACTGAAAGGATATTCTTTTACTATATAAAGCAATTTAGACTAGATAAAACTGTCCACCAATGAAGGTATCCCGCTCTAGAAGATATATCCTAAAAAAAATTAATTTACACACTTGTAATTAGAATTAAGCGTTTTAATAACTTTAAAGTTAAAGACTTAATTTTTATTTAGCATTTCATGAAGTACATACATGACATCACACTTAACTGTTATTTTGTAAATTTCAACTCTACTTAAAAATCGCCCATTCGGCCTAAAATACTTGCACTTCGCAAAACATAAACAAAGTTTTATCGGTGCTTAAAATGTCTCGTGAACCCGCCTCCAATCTAACATATTACATGGGTCGGCAAAGTCGGTACATTGGAAAATGCCTGCAAAAAATCCACGAACTCAGCATACGTATACACAATAGTTTATGACGGTGTTATGAAGAGGACAAGTAAAAGTTAGTAGTGGACGAATTATAGTAATTTGAATTTTTTTGTCATCAAAATCGAACTTTCTTGCTCAAATAAAACAGCTGAGAAAAGTGGTTAAAAATTTTAATTTTTATGAGTTTCAAATTGGCTTGGAAAATAGTATTTAATAAAGACAAAAATGATGATTTTTCTGATACGACACAAAAAGTGAAATAATGGTACAATGATATAATACATATAAACATAAATCCTAAAAAAATAATAAAACAAATGAGCTTGTGGAATAAACTGATGATGCAAATGACAATAAAGTCGAGCGATAAATTTTAAAAATGTAAGGAAGATACTGGAAAATATATGTGTGAGACTGCGATAATATAAAAATAATTTAAATAATGAAAAATTGAAATAATAAAATTCCCGTGTCTATTTTCATTCCCTAAAATTAAAATCCTTAAACAGTTTGTTGTTTTGAAATTTTAGTAGCCAACAATATAGTGTTCTTTAACAAAAGTGTTTGCCTGAATAATAAAAGTCTTTATCTGTATTCGAAATTATAGAATTAGAAATGAACCCCGAAGTAAATGAAATTGTATTTAAACAACTGCAAGCAAATTGTTTCTTTACATTATTGCAATAATATGAAGAAAAATTATGTAAAGAATAACGTCAGGCTCAAGACTTCTGGGTATCACAATATTTTACTTTATATTAATGTCTTCAAATAAATTTTCAGCTTAATTTCTTACTGACAAATTCTATTAATAAAAACAATTTATAAAAACGTTATAATTACCTTATCACGATACCTCTTTCTAAAATTAACGTAACATGAGATGTTCAAAGAAGAAAGTGGTTGCTTATAAACCAAACCTCAACTACTGTTAAGATATTTTGAAACTAGGAACAATCTTTAATGGAATAAATTCTACAGAATATCTTTAAATCAACCACAAATAACAGCTTCTCGCATTCAATAATAATTAATATATCATTAATAAATATCAAAAACAAAAGTGGCGCAAGATTTGAACCTTGTGGAACGCCTAAGGTAGTGCAAAATGTATAAAATATAATATTATTTTCAAAATGAATCAAGAGTAAAAAGCATCCGACAGCTTCAGGCTTAAATAAGGGAATATGATGATCAATTTCATCAAAAGCTTTTTAAAAACTGTGTATATTACATCAACGTATCCTTCATTATCTATTATTTATACGCTGGTTATTGTTGACCGTTTAATCGTGGAACCGTGATGTGATGTACTGACGTAACTTTTAATGAAGCTGTGAATATGATTACAAAGTAGTGTTTCAAATACTTTGCCAAAGCTACATAATATAGATACACATCCATAGTTGGAGAAATTCGCAAAATTACCAGATTTAAATGCACACAAAGCTCGTGTAAAACTTGTGATGATGATAAGCAATGCTTACTAATGTTTTAGAGTAAGCGCATGTAAATTTATATTTAAAACGCTTATATAATAATTAAAATTGCCATATATATTGGTCTTATTGTGCGCTGTATTTTGAAAGAATATAATGTATGTACAATATTTCGTTGAAATCATGGTAGATATATTCACTTTTCACTTTCGCTCTTATTTAGTAGAACAGATTCAATAAATACGTTACAATATACATACATATGTATATATATATATGTCCGGACAGAATTGTCTATAAGAGGGGAAACCCAAAAACAACCGGAATGGCAGCGCTGTGGATGGGGTTTGTCTAGCACGTATTGCTGTGGCTAGGTGCACGTAACTCAACTTGGTCTGCCTTCGGTGCAGTCAGTTCTTTCGCCGAATAAGGTTGTGTCTTGTTACAGTGCATTTTTTTTGTAAATGCATTTTCGTTTACTCGTCGCGTTTTGTAATGTCGGACTTATATGAACAGCGTACGGCTGTGAACTTTGTTTCCTACTCGGAAAAAATACTGCAGAAACAGTTTTAATGTTGCAAACAGCTTAATTTAATTAATTAATAATAAACCACATTCTAGACGTCCATCGAGCTCCAGAACTAATAGAAACGTCAGGCATTCTATTTGGAGGTTCCGAGTAAAGTGCGTAACAATGTGCAAAGAAAGAGGTCCGATTTGTGATAGACAGGGGAATTATTTTTCCACCATGACAATGCACCTGCTCACAGAGCCTTAACGTTTCGCCAGTTCTTGGCCAAAAACAGCATGACTCCTTTGCCCCACGCCCTCTACTCACCTGATCTTGCTTCGTGCGACTTTTTTTGTTTCGACAAATGAAGAGGGATATGAAACGACATTGTTTTAATGACGTGGAAGAGATGGAGAAAAAAATGACACAGCAGCTCGCAGCTATACAGAAGAACGATTTCGAACAACGTTTCCAATAATGGATTCATCGATTAGATAAGTGTATATAGTTAAATGGAGAGTATATTGAAGGAGTTAAGGTTGTTTTATACAAAAAAAAATAAAATGCAGGTTTTTTTATAGAGAAATTCCTATTTTTTTGGGTACCCCCTAGTATATAGCGTGAGCAATCAATATTTAAGAATCAGTCGAACATAAATGCAAAAAAAAAATCTAGAAATTCCGGAAAGGTATAAGGACTATAATGGATGTAGAAAATTCACAGTGGAATATGCTTTACGTATATCCACCTCAAAGAATCTAATCTAATCAAAATCTCATTCGAACATAAAATAAATGTAATTTATTATGAAATATCTTCGTGAAAAACTAATATAGGTAAGTGATGTTCTTGCATGGAAGCTAGCAAATAACTGACTTGAAAAAAATAGTGACAACTTCATCTGTAAATGGAAAAAATGTGCGAGTCTAAAGTATGAAGATAATATAAACAAATCAATTAATAGTATAGATGTTATAGAATGGTTGGAAACAATATTGTCTCCTCAAATTCGTTACATAATACCCAACATTAAATGCAAATACACATAGTATTTCAGGATAGTAAATGCAAATAGCCATATACTGTTAAGATGAATGAGCAAGTGGCTTTAGTCTATCGAAAGCAAATACGTAAATCGTTTTTGACCACTCTGAGTCGCATAGAATGATTGGAATAGATTAAATCCATTAAAGTCCTGGTAATACCTACGCAGTAATTATGTAAATTATAATTGCAGTGTTTCCCTCTTGAAACCGAAATTACAAATCACGTCGTCTGAGGTACCGCGTTAGATTAACAAGAGCAAAAAACAACATTCGATCGAAACAGGGACAGAGAGTCTTATCGGTGTCAGTTGCACCCCTTATGCACGATCGCCTCTAATAAAACGGAATTTGCCAGTGGTGGTACGATCGGTCGATAAGATTTCTCGTGTGGAGACGACCTGGGGGTCACTTAATATATTCCGCTAATCGACGGATATCTGGACTGAACCATCTTGCATAAAGACCAGGCTAGAACCAATAGTATAATGTATACATGCAAAAGTTAGGACGGAATGTCGAGGAATACGTAATCTCAAAATGAGGGACGTTCCGACGAGGATTGAATACAGAATACATTTACATCGAATGTAGTGGTTAGCAGGAGAAAGCTGTAGTGGACAGGGAAGTACCTAATGCACATAAAAACTTGATAAATTTTTTTAATCTAACTATCGGTATTGCTAAATACAAAGACTAACGAAATATTCATTTAAACATAGTTTAAATGTTATATTAAATTTGTTCTTAACACCACTCCAATTCTAATTCTGCTTTTCTACTAAACACCACTTAAGATGTAACGTAGTTTTTAACATTGATAAAATAATATTTTCAGAGTGAAAGCTTACTTAGAACCAATATAGTCTAAGAACAGAGGTGAACCCAGAAACAGATAGAGGGATACTCTAAAACAGGTATGGGCAACCTTTGACATGTTGTGGGCCAAACTTTAATGTGCACTTTTAAAGTAATGTTCATAATTTTTAGCGATAGATATCAGACATGAAATAATACGACGAATATCTCGCGGACCGGATCAAATCTTACAACGGGCCTGATGTTGCCCACATATGCTTTAAAAGAATGAGCTGGAGATCAAAAAGCAAGAATAGAATGGAGTCAAAAAATATAATTCGGGGGGTCATAAACCACAGATGACTTTGAAAAACAAAAAGTACAAGAGTTAATTCTCTTGAAAATAAACAATTTAACGCCTTGACATATAACTATGTATAATTCACAAGAATTGAACGGTTTGATGATGACGATGCATTTTATGTACAGATAATTTCTAACTGGTGCACAAATGCTAAATTACAGCTTAACATCATCATGGGTTGTAAAAACATTTTTACAAGAATATGTTCCATTATTTACGCATACACTGTACAAGAAATATCATTTGAAGTTAAAAATATTTTGTTAAGTCTGGCATATCTTAGGTTCAGTACGATAGGGTTTGCAATATAACATTAAGCTTTACACTAAGAATTTGTAAGGAGTATACTGATGTGATTATGCACTTGTGATATCTAAATTGTAATATACAAATCTTGTTTGGTCTAGGATTTATTTCATAATTTACCACAGAGTTTCCCAAACCGTGAGTTGTTTATGTGAATGGCTTATGTGTCGCGACAAGATCTTAAATATATGCTTTTATATTTTTAAGATTTAAAAATCGTAAGATATGGCGAAAGTAAAAACCTTGTGGAACTCCTGAAGTGATACAAAATGTATCAAATCTAACATTATGGTATTCAATGCCAAATAAATATGACTTTCAAAATGAATCAAGAGTAAGGAACAGCCCACGGCTTTACACTTAAATAAGGGATTATGATTATCAATTTAATCAAAAGCTTTTTAAGTATATGTGAAAGTAAAAACAATAAAATATATTTGGTGTTGAAGTATTATTGTGTAGTAAGAATTGAAACCAGCCACAATCGAGAGTTATAATTGTCAATTTCCTTGTGCATGAAAATAACTCGAATTAACCTGGACTTCAGTGCCGTCATTAACAATAATAGACAACGAGCGCACCCCTCTTATTAGAAAGATTTATTATAAAATTATATTTGATAATAAATATCTGTTTCTTTATAGAATTGTCCTTTTGACCCACCAAACCTCCTTCAGCAAAAACGTGTATTGTTCGTTGAAATGGTGTTTAGTAGAAGATATATAGATAATAAATAAATGCAAAGAATGAAATTAAAAAGTAAAAATGTTCTTTTTTAATTGGTAGATAGTCAAGTATATATGTACAATGCGCTGGAGATGAAATGGGTTGGTATAGATTTGGTTTCTAAAGAGAGAGTCGCAATGTTTAAAAGTTCAGAAGCCTTTGACATTAAAATGTATGTAACATAGATTTCTAACATTCTCATCATATAAAATGATTAGTGTCCCGAAAGAGGCACAGATTTAATCAACGCTATAAATCAATTGCACCTCTACTCAGTGTTAAATAAGAAGGAATATCAAAATGTACTATTTCGTACATTACAGAGAGCTCCATGTATCTGTCACGTACGCGTATTGAAGAATGTTTTAAACAATTGAGCTACGTACAAAATTTATTTACTGCTTCTCACTGAATATGAAGAAGTTTACCACCAGTACAGTAACATCTATGATTTGAAAAATTCTAATTTTAACCGTTTTATATATCGTATAGATGTATAATAGTGAAATTTTTGAACAAATTTCAATTCTCCTCTTGAAATTCGAATCCACGGTCCCATTCTATTTATAATTTACTTGTGAAATATGAGAAAGAATAGGGAAATGTGTTGTCTAGAACAATACAAGTATCAAAAAGGAACCAGCACGAATAGCAGCGAAAACTGATTTATTATCAGTTTAGTATATTTTTTTTTCAATTCTTGTATTAAATTTTAAGATCAGACGCACATCTAATCTTAAAATTAATAACCTTCCCAAATACAACTTAAATTACTAAAGTTACTTGAGTTTGGATGTGATCCATGATCCATTCCAGTTTTTTAATCTTGCACATTCTGCTGATGTGGCTACACTACACGATACTATGTTTTTCACTGATCACTACGCATTACACAGTACAAAAGTTTGGTCTTCTTGAACCGTCTCACATGATGCTGGTTATCTAGTAGTTAAGCACTTCAACGTTTGCATGTTTGTGGAGCCTTTCCTCATGACTCCCAGCAGTTTAGTATAATTACAAAGAAGTTGTCTACTTAAAACTATGAAAATGCAAATATCATTGGTCTAGTCAAAAGTTATTGAAGTTTGGTTTAGATATAGCACTAATAAAATACAACTGATTTCATCTTTTGCAAGACTTGAATTATATATAATTATATAATATATATATATATATATATATATATATATATATATATATATATATATAATATTGACGACGCAAATAGTATTCGATCCAGTTTGCTAATGAAAATGAAAAGTTTAAAGAAGAATGTGGAATTATAATGTCGGTTGCAAGACAGCAAAAAGTCTTTGTTAAAAATGGAAAATATGCTAAAGAATAAACTATTTTCTTCCATAGAAAAATAGGCTTCTGCTTAAAAAACAAAACATAATTTCTTAGTTGTTAAATCAATAATCAATAATAGAATTGAGAATAAAAAGTACTTTCACTTTTATCCTCGAGATGGACGTCTCTAATGTTGTACATATACGTACATACAAAATAATGCCAAATTACCTGACGTGCGCTGGAATTGAATGAAACGATCGTTTTGATTATTGCTCTGTTAATCAGTAATTTTCAATAGTTACAAGGGTAGTTTGACAAGTAGTCAGAATGGAAAAGATAAACGAATTTTTTAAATACAAAATAATTTTTATTTTTCAATATATTCTCCTAAAAGAGCAATACATTTATTCCAACGGTGCTCCAATGCCCTTATGCTATCTTTAAAATGGGATTCCGGAAGGCTTGCAAAATACTCATTTACGAAGATGATAAGCTCGTCGTTAGATGAAAATTTCTTTCCACCTAGTGCCGTTTTCAATTTTGGAAAAAGGTGGAAGTCGGAAGGCGCTAGATCCGGCGAATAACGCGCATGCGGTAATAATTAGAAATGCAACTCGTGGATTTTGGACATCGCAACTGTGCTGGTATGCGAGGGAGTGTTGTCTTGGTGAAACAGAATCTTTTCCTTTGCCATTCCTGGCCGTTTAGCACGAATCTCAACATTTAATTTTTGTAAAAGTTCTGCATAATATTGTGCGTTTATTGTGGCACCTTTCTGAAGGTAATCAATGAGCAAAATGCCCTTTGAATCCCAAAAAATTAATTCCATCACCTTGTTTGCCGATAAAGTGGTTTTCGCTTTCTTTTGAGGTGCAGAACCACGTTCTAACCATTGTTTCGACTGTTGTTTAGTTTCGGGTGTACTGTAGTGTATCCAAGTTTTATCGCAAGTAACAAATCGCCTACAAAAATCAACCGGATTGCGCTTATAAAGGTCCAAACACTCATTGGATATGCGCAAACGAGTGAATTTTTTATCAGTCGTAAGCAATCGCGACACCCATCTTGCCGAAAGCTTGGAAAGGCCCAATTCTTTCGTTAAAATGAGGTGTACGCGTTCTGTTGAAATGTTTGCCATGTCTGCTATCTCTCTCACTTTGAGTTGTCGATCTTGCGTAATAATATTATGGATTTTTATAATCATTTCCTTAGAAGTCACGATTTTGGGTGCTCCAGAGCGCGCTTCATCAACACAGCTGGTTCTACCACGTTTAAATTCATTTATCCATCTACTTATTGTGGCGGATGATGGAGCAGATTCACCTAATGTTTCCCGTAACTCATCTTTTATTTCGGTAGCTTTCATACCCTTAATTACGAAGTATTTAATCACCGCACGATACTCTGCTTTTTCCATTTTAACAAAACGACGTGTTGCTTCTTTTTCAATCAGCTGTCAAAAATAAACTAATCAACCGATTTCTCTAAATATCGGAATGTAAACATATAAATAGGCAACCTAAATTACAGTGCATTTGTTTTACCAATTAGAGCGCCACCTATGTGTCATTCTCACTACTTGTCAAACTATCCTCGTACAACAAATATTTTATTTATTTATTTATTTACTTATTTACTTATTTATTTATTTATTTATTAATCATATACCTTAACGTATCGCAAGGTATAAAGGTGTATATTTGTATGTCAGATACATTTCATTTCAAAATTGTGTATAAATTTTGCCCATTCCTTCCTGTTCTTTGCCTTTTCCTTTCCATTTTTTCAATTCATTTTCAGTTCCCGAAGTTTTCCGCTACTTTAGTTTCCCAGGTTTTGGCCGGTCTACCCCTTCTCTGTATCGTTGGTGTTTCCCATACTACTTTTGCTTGCTGGTTCACTTCCATTCTCACCAAATGGCCAAACCATCTCAGTTGGTCCCTCTTTATTTTTTATTTTACATCAAATATACCAATCAATAAACAAGAAAACGAATTATAAGATTATCGAGTGAAGTCTTTTGTCTAGTAAAGTACACTCCATAATTTGTGCACCCAATTTTCTTTCTCGTCTTTAACATTCGAACTCTAAAAACCTAAAAATGATACAATAGACCTTATGAGATGATACCTAACCGATTAAAATTGATACCGTGTATACATCTTCAAAATTTTCATAATTTTAATGGTGAATAATGCCACGATAGTTGTTCATTAGTTAAAATATAAGATTTTTATGTTAATATAACACAGTAAATAGCAAAAATGAAATTGTTTTTATGATTAGAAGAATGAAATTTTCCCTTCAAACATAAAATGTATCATTATATTCAAGATGTATATTTAACGTGAGCGTAAATCTTTCAACTTGAAAACATTGGAAAACATGTAAATATACATATATGTAAACACGTATGTATATACTTGAGAAAGATTTTTTGAATTTTTGCCGATTAAATGGTGTAAATGTCCACTTTAACAGATCCCCCAATATAATGTGACGTAAAGGTGACCTAACAGATTAATATCCTCTCGTCTGAGGTCTGAGAGGTTGAGATGAATTTTTTTCGCGATCATACACCGCGTCGACGTCTGTTAGACGAGGACAGACTAAATGCAGACACCGGTCATGGCCACCGAAGCAAATGAGTTTCATTTCGGTTGAGACAATACACGAAGATCGAATGTGTAGGTGGAAACAATAAACAAAGAAAATATTGGTCGGAGAAAACAAAAGAGGCGAAGAGAATGTGCAATTTACGACCGAATATGGATCGAAGATAATAAAAATATACTTAATGAGGTGTAGTTTACATCTTGCTTTACACCGTTTCGTGTTTCATTGATGGAAGTCCGAGAATTTATGGACATTAAATGGTATTGAGATTTTATATATTTTTTTAATTCTCGCGTTCGAATAATTGTCAACATTGGCAACTGCTCCTTTTAATTTGAGACTTGAACTAATTAGTAACGATTTAATAATGAGTTAATTGATAAATTCGTAGCGTCTTTAACTTCTAAGATGAGACTGCCTTGGAAAATAAATTGTAGACATATGTCAAAATTACTTTAATATCATATTATTGTTTAAATATATAATTTATGTGTACACGTTTACAAATTCAAAACAATTCAATTGTTTGTCGTTTTATTTGTTAACAAAAGAAAGTCAAATATTAAATAGAAAAAACGAGCATTCTTGTCATATCATTTTATTCTAGAAACCGCTAGAAGCATTTATGCCGTTCACGGAAAAATACGTAATTGGGGAAAATGTAGAATGTAAATGGTTTACTCAATGTAAAAATTGCTATTTTGATATAAACAACAACTTTTAAACCACCAAACTTCTTCAGGGGCGGAATCAAAAAATTACCAGACCATTGGAAGGCAGACGTAAATAATATATAATAGAAGAATATATTCTTGATCAATTCATGTACTTTCTTTAAAAAAATAATAAATTTTGAATTAAAAAAATGCTATGATTAATAATCAATGTGATACAAGAACAATTTTTCGAGGACGTTTTGAAAAAATTTTGTTACAAAAACAAAATTACAGGATTTTTAAAGGAAATAATAATCAAAATAATCCCTTTCTCGAACTTCTCGAATAAGGAAGATATCTCTTCTTTTGACAATTTGTTAAAATGTCGCTTATATTCAACAACCGTGACACTAAAGTCAGTTTAATTCCAAAGTATGAGGAGTATACTTTTGTAACAAACTCTGTAATGTTCCTTTGATGTTTTCTGGTCACAAAGTCACCACAAATTTAACAGAAACTGTCAGGAAAGTTTTATCCAACCACGATTGACCATCTTACTAAACACGTTCACTAAAAGATATGTAACAGATTTTAGGTTTACTATAATATCTTCATCTAAATTTAAACCCGTTTTAGTATTTGAAATAGTACATGAAATACCGTTGTATTCGCTAAAATAAATATTGAATGTTGAAATGGGTAACAATGGGGATTAGGAGGTCTTTATTGTCACATGCGGACGTAGTACATTAAAAACCACAAGAATAAAGCAAATTCTATCAAAAAGTTTATTCATCGTTGACGTATATAATCAATTAGGATCTGCTATTAAGAAAAATAAAAGAATTAAAGAAAATAGAATTAAAAACAACTACGAGGGATGTTTTCAAAGTTCTGGGAATTACATATAATTTTTATAATTTTGTTAATTTTCGTCAATATTACAATGTCGTTTTTCAACATAATCTCCATTTAACTGAATACATTTATCCCAACAATAAACTGATTTTTTTAAGCCGTCCTCAAAGAAGTTTTTCGGTGTCTTGTCGATCCACCTATTTATGGCATGTTTTACGTCAGTTAAAGTTTCAAGGGTTTTTTCAAATCTGGGAACAGATGGTAATCACTGGGTGCAAGATCCGGGGAATAAGGTGGATGCGGCAGCAATTCCCATCGTAAATCGTTCAAAACATCCTTCGTTTTTCTTGCGGTGTGTGGTCTTGCATTATCCTGTTGCAATAACGCACGCTTATGCAACTTTCCAAGCCGTTTTTTGATTAGTGCCTGTCGCAGTGGTACGAATAATAAATTTGAATAATATTCTGCATTAATTATAGTACCTCTCGGCAGATAATCCATGAAAATAATCCCTTCGCAATCCCAGAATACAGTAAGCATTACCTTTCCAACAGATGGAACTGCATGTGCCTTAAGTGGAGGCCCTTCTTCAGGTTTGCGCCATTCTTTGGATTAACTTTTCGTCTCAGGATTGAAATAAGGAATCTACGTTTCGTCAGTGGGTATTATTCGTTGCCAAAATTCATCACCGTAACGGGCTAACAGCGCTTGAAGTTGACGACAAGTATGGGACCTATTGAGTTTCTGTTCTGGTCCCAACAGCCTTGGCACCCAACGGCAGTAATGTTTCTTTCATTTACCGACGTGCTTGGCCGCCCACTACGTAGATCGTCTTCGTGATGTTCTACCGGTTTTAAAACGATCGATCCACCGATAAACAGTACTTTTGGATTCTACATATTCACCAAATACTCCTTGCAGACGACTAATAATTTCTGACGTTTTCACATCTTCTTTCCACAAAAAGAAATTTATCGCTCTTTGAGATTTTGCCGCATGTTCCATGGTTACAAAAACAGTGCTACTAAAACGCGTCTACATAGTTGCATAAACATGTCAAGACTTGTCTGGCATCAATAACATTGCGTATAAGTTCTGCGTTATTTAATTATAGCACCAATTCCCAGAATATTGGAAACACCCATCGTACATTAAAATCGAATAAAACAGCCGTTAAAAGTTTGCTTAATATTGATGAAAGTTTGGGCTGCAACATATCAAAGGTTTAAGTTTAGGAAAGTATATTGATAAGCAGGTCAAGATAGCAGGGCCTTCACTACATTCTCGGTATTAGCATGAAGAAAAGCAAAACAATTAATTTTTTTATTTAACTTTAATGCATCCATTATATCTAGGAATTAACTTTTAATACTCTTAAAAAGTATTTCTTCTTGTCTAAAAAATAAGCATTTATTGACGCCTTGAACTCGTCATCTTCAGAATATCGTTTCTCGCAAAGGTCTTTTTTCAAATGAGGGAGTAGATAGTAATCACTAAGGTTAGATCCGGTCTGTAGGGTGGGTAGTTGATATTTTCGAAATAATCTCCCACAGCAGCATTGGAAATATGCGCCCTATGAATCGGAGCCTTGTTGTGACGAAGCAACACACCGGTTGTCAGTTAATGCTGACTCCTTTCTTTACCTGCTTCCCTTAAATTGCGCAAAGTGGTTGCGTAAGGTGTGGCGTTTATGGTTTCATCTTCTTGTACTAGGTCCACAAAATGCCTTCCTTCCAAAACAATATGGCCATGGCTTTCCTGACAGACGAAGAATTTCTTTCTGTACCCTTCTTATGCCACTATCTAGATTCCTGCTTCCTTACTCCAATAATAATTCGGTCGAAAATATTTGATGGATCTTCACCTAAGAGCTCTAAAAATTCCATACAACGTGTGACTAACACTTGTTTCTGAAGAACCGTGAGTGTTCGCAATACCCAGCTTATACTGACTTTTGAAAGGTTAAGAAGATCATGAAGAATAGTAGGTATGGCAATAACGGATGGTTTGTCGCCTTCTTTATTCGGACATCCTCCTGCACAAGTGTCTTTATATTTTTCACATTACCTTCAGTAGATAGCAAAGGTGCAGAATCTTCGTAAACGGCCACCATCTTTTCGTCAATGATTTTTGACTTTTTCTTTGTTTCGTAAAGAATTTAATCACAACATTGTGTCAGCTATTCTGATCTTTGTTGACTAAGAATTAATAGCGAACTAATGATCAGAACTGTATGAAATTTTATATTTATTCCATGTCATTATCTAATGAATTAATTAAATCGCTCCTACACCAAGAGTACATAAACGCCCTGTATAAAAAAAAACTTGCAACTTTAAGCAATTAAAAATAGTTCTTTTAGTATCTACCGTTTTGACAAGATTTTATTATTTCAATCCATTTCAAGCTTTTTGCCCAGCCTTCTTACTTATACTAAAATTTCATAATCATTACTTTTTGTAAATTTTTTTTATACCGTTGGAAGTACAAAGATAAAAATATACCAAATACCCATTGGAATTGATATTTGTATTGGCGTAAATAAAAGACTTCCGAGAGAAAATAATAGAAAATTGGTACTTAACCGTTCCCATCTAGGAAAAGAAGGGCGAACGAAAAATCTTTTAACGTTTCAACAACGGAGTCTAATACTACAATGGAATTTTGCTGGTGGTACAGTGATGATTGCGACTGTACAATTCTAGTTTATTGTAGTCTCCCAGAAAATCTTGAAGGGTACAGTGTTATAGTATTCCCCTTTGTGAACAGATATCTACCATAGGAGAACCCCTTATATGTAATTTAAAAAGGATGTCGTTATCTCTTTTTTAACTACAATAAAGAACACCTGATTTCATTCAGGGAAATTAAAATTGTAGTCTGTATAATTTTGGAATTATTTTTATTTAACCTAGATATGCATAAATACGACATAAAGTATGATAATACTTATTAAGATATGTGTAAGATAGAACTATTTAAAAATGATTTATATTTAAAATGTTTTACGAGATGTCTTGTAAACTCTTTGATTTACAAGTATGATAATACTTATTAAGATATGTGTAAGATAGAACTATTTAAAAATGATTTAATTTAAAATGTTGTACGAGATGTCTTGTAAACTCTTTGGTTTATAAGGTATCTTGTAAACCAAACCACATAGTAAAAAGAGCAAGTTAAATCATTTATTTGATAAATCGGAATTTTATTTTCGCATATGTAATTTTAGACATTTCTAGAAGCACTTATAATTTGAAATATGCAGGGTTGGTTATTGAAAATTAGATTTCCATTTTGAAAGGACTCCATCTTTTATGCGTGTTAACAATTTGGTCCCATATAATGGGTGTGTTTTAAGCTGTATGAGAACTATCGATATCGATAACTATGGTTTGACAGCTGATAATGTCAAACTGTGTTTACATTCCTGTTGTGTAAGGTTCGGCAAGTCATCATGATTCGTTTAACGCCAAAACAACGCTTCCAAATTGTGGAAATTCACTTTGAAAAAATAAATCTGTTCGCGCGTTCATAGAGGACTTCGCCCATTTTACGGTCGACATGACCGGCCTAGTGAGCAAGCAATTCGTGCAGTTATTGATCATTTTCTCACTAATTTTACTTTTCTCAAAATCATCGACAAGACAAAGAAATGTGCGTACCAAAGAGAATATTTGTCGTCGTTCTCAACTTGTTGTCCTTTGTCCTTCGACTACGTGGAAAATTTTACGTAAGGATCTTGGCTTACGTACCTATAAAATACAGCTCGTATTGAAACCAAACGACCATCGTTTGTGTCGCATTTTTGCTGATTGGGCTCATTTGAAACTGGCTCAAGATGAGCATTTTTATCAGAGAATTGTGTTTAATGATGAAGCTCATTTCTGGTTAAATGGCTACGTAAATAAGCAAAATTACCGTATTTGGAGCGAAGACAATCCTCAAGCCCTTAACGAATCACCATTACATCCATTAAAATTGACTGTTTGGTGCGGTTTACAGGCTGGCAGCATCATCGGTCCTTATTTCTTTTGAAATGAGGAAGGAGCTGCCGTTACGGTGAATGGCGAGCGCTATCGAGCCATGCTGACTAAATTTTTGTTTCCAAAAATTAATCAGCTAAATATCGAAGACATTTGGTTCCAACAAGACGGAGCAACTTGCCATACAGCGCGCTTAAGAATCGATTTATTGCAAAATCAATTTGGTGACAACTTTATTTCCAGAAGTGGTCCTGTTCACTGGCCCCCTCGTTCGGGCAATTTAACGCCTCTGGATTACTTTTTATGGGGTTACTTTAAGTCATTGGTTTATGCCGACAAACCAGCAACTCTTGAAGCATTGAAAGCCAATATTCAAGCCACCATTGACGCCATACGGCCAGATTTATTGGAAAAAGTAGTCAAAAATTGGACTGGACGAATGGACCACGTAACTCGTAGCCGCAGCGAACATATGCCGGAAAACATATTTAAAAACTTAATGCCATGAAATTATCTACCAGATTATAATAAAAAAAATTCATCCCAACAATATTTCTGTCTTGTATTATCATTTTACGTTCTCAAGCTCTTAAAAAAATAGCCTATAGATATTATGATTTGGAAATTTTGGAATTTTTTCTAGATATACTTGTTTGTTGCTATGGTGACTTAGTTTTTCGTTTTAATTTAAAAATAAGTGTTACATTTCAATTTTGAGTACTAACAAAAATTTTCAATCGATACTTGTTATAATGGTTTTATTGCTTCAGGTTAATATTGGTCTTATTCAGTGCTAATTACGAATCCAACAGACAAGCTTGAATATCACGAACAACAAGCTCTGTTAGGAAAGTAAATTGATCTATTGATTTTCCATCGCAAATGAAATATTTGTTCCAAAAATATTACACAATTCACTGTCTGTGTTGACCAAACATATAATGAAGATTTACATTAGGAAATTGTTAATTGATCAAAAGGCAACTACAATTTATAAGCCCATTTTTCATTTGCATTCTGTGCTCGTGTGGGCAAATTAGCTATTAAAATAAACCATCTTATTCAAGTTGAAACACCATCATTAACGTCTAGCCTAAAATTATCGATGTAATTAATTAAGGTGTATAAAATAACCATTCTTACTTACGCAGAGTTCAAAAAAAAAATACTTAATCATATTTTAATAAAAATTTACAAAGAACACGAAATAAAAGACATCTAAATTCTCGAAAACGTCACAGTCAAAACACTTTGGTTCTCCCAATAACTATCCCTTATTTTGAGCCATACTATTTCCTTGTTCCAAAAGACGATATTATAATGTATAAGGTTATTTAAAAGTAGGTTCTCAACTTGAAAAGGTCCACCGTTTGTTCATATTAACATGTTGGTCTCACATAGACATCGTTATGGTTTAGAAAATTTAAAGTTTTTTTCGAGATATAGTTAATTGTTGCCATGGTACTTTTCCTAATTTCAAAATAAATGAAACACTGCGGTTTTAAGTACCGACAGCTATTTTTAATTGTTGTTTGTTAAAATGGCTTTACCGCTAGGGGTTCATACTGACCTGATTCAGTACTATCACAAATATATAGAGATTGAGAGAACTGATACAGTTAGCGCTAAAAAGCGACGGAATAAATCAAAGTTAGTATAAAATTAAGACCACGTAACTCTAACTTTACAAAACGTTTATTGAAATTCTGCATATAATGATATAATGTTTCTAGTGTCAAAGTTTCAAAACGATTGGAGATGAGTAACTCAAGAGTATGGGGAATTCTGAGAAGACAGCTTCGCCTGTAGCCATATAAAATAAAAATGCCATTTCTATTTAATAAACAGGAAGATTTCTGCAACTTTCTGTTTGTAAATATTAGAAAAAATGCAGAAGAACGCTGAATGATTAGTCACAATGCATTATGATAAGGCACCTTTTGAATTAAATGGAGCTATTAACTCAAAAACTGGACGATATGGGCAGGAAATAATCTAAATGTGATTGTCCAACAAGGACTACGTGATATCTAAGTTACTGTTTAATGCGGTTTTGCGTAAAATTTTCTAATACGACTTTATTTCTATGAAGAAATGAAACATGGACAAATAAAAGAGTAACGAGAAATGGGCAGCGATATTTTCGAATATTGCAAGGCTTTGTACTACCACCGTTTACAGAATCATGATATTGATAACATTGTTTGGACGGCGCTTCACACCACACAGAAACTCAACACATTTGGCGATCGTGTAATTACTAAGCATTTTCACAAGAATTCTCCTGTGTCACCATATATTGATTCGGTTGACTATTGGTTATGGATTACCTTAAAGAAAAAATATTTCTAGACAGACCTACTACTCGTGATGAACTGAAATAATCGGTATCACATGTCTTCGAGAACATTCCAGCGAATGTCCATTCTAATGCTCGAAATTTAGAAGAACGTCTATTTTTAATTAGACATCACAATGGTAGTCATATTTAAGTTCTTCTTGTTTCTCCTTTTAAAAATAAAACTTGTTTTTGTTTACAAAGTGTTTGGTGTTTTTATTTTTGCAGAATCTAAAAATTTGTCAAAGTTACAGCCAAATCAAACTTACTTACTTTTGAATAACCCTGTATATTCGAGGCTTGAATAAACTTTCCAATTAATATAGAGGCATATGCTATTTCCATAACTAGATCAAGAAACAATCTGATCCAGAACTACGAACTATTAGGATACTAGCGTTAATGTTATGGTACTTCATATTTAAATATGCCAATTTATTATGTCGTAAATCAAAACATTTCAACAACATTAAGTAAGTTACAAGTTACTGTGAACCATTTTAGCAATGCAAATGCACTATTTAGATATTCTTACATTTTTCAAATATTATAAGAAAGTAATAGCAATGAGAGCATAGAAACAACGACTAACACCTTCATGACAAGAAAATCTTTCTCAATACCGAAATTGAGATTTCTTAATATCATTAACACCTGTCAACAATCAACAGTAGATTGTAGTAAACTAGACAAGCACCATTGATATGATATTGACGAGTGAACAGAGAAGAGATCGAGATCATGAAATCAATAATCAAAGAATGTTCGCTTGAAAACTATTTAATTAAAAACGTGTAGATATTGGCATATTATGTTGTAGATAAGTTTTTTAAAGATTATCTTTTATTTAATTGGAATGTTTTGCTAGTCCTCAATGTTTCTAGTGACTGCTCTTTATATGAATAATCAGGGAAACATCAAAAGTAAATAGAAAGTCTTCTGAACTGACTGAATTATCAGTGGAACGTCAAAACAACTCCCGTAGAACCCGAAAGTCTGGCAGACTTACCTGCAGTAAAGGATTGCCATGAAAACCTGCATTTGCCTCAGAATATTACATTAATAATATAAGGCGTTCCAATAAGACATTCCATTTTCAATAGCCCGCCATTTTAACGGTTGTCATGACTTAATCTGAAACTACTTGACGGATGACAAGTAGAAACTACACCATTAATAAAAATGATAAACGATATACGCTTCAACAACTTATTGAAATTATACAAAAATGGTGAAAATTTCGCGGGCACAGTTCGAAAAACTAAAACATTTTTGGATCGTCGTGAAGCACCTTCTGATCCAGCAATTGCGAAACTGGTGGAAAAATTTGAGCTGTTGGGACAAGTTAGTGATGTGAAGAATCGAACTCATGTACATCGTTTAAGAACAACAGAGAATATTCCTGTTGTAGCCCATAATGTTGAGCAAAACACAAATTTGTCCATTTCGCATGGAATTGGGCATTCCACAAACGACATTACAACGTAATTTGCATAAAGACTTAGGTCTTAAGGCTTTTAAAGTTCAGTTAACACAAGAACTCACGCTTACCGACCCTCAATAACGCCGTGTCTTTACTGATTGGGTCCTCGAAATGCATTAAACTGATCCGGAATTTCATCGAAAAAACGTCTTGAGTGATGAGGGCCATTTTCACCTCAGAAGCGACGTTAACAAGCAGAATTGTCGCATTTGAGGCTCAGAAAACCTAAGAATTATTATTGAAAACCCTCTCCAACCTCAACATGTAACTGTTTGGTGTGCATACCCTCCTCTTTATAATTAAATAAACATCCGATGATTTCGCTTAAAAATACTACTATATCAAAGTGAAACCTCTTTAATAACTTGTGAAAAAATAATTTAGTATTCATCTGAATCACCAACAAACAACAGATTACTCGTCAACACTTAGATGTATATTTATTGATTTTTCAAAGAAATAAAATCTTATAAAAAATGTATCTAAAAATCAGTTAGAGAATTAAGTTTTAATAATTTGTATTTTCGATTTAGCAAACAAACTATGTTAATATTGTGGAAACAATTCATGTTCTAAAAAAAATATTACCACAGTACTCTGTCACAATATTTATAGCATTAGTGTGATTTGACAAAATAAATATTAATTAACAATTATAGTGATATTTATTAAAAAATTCTAGACTATAAAATTTATTCCTTGCACTATTCTTTGCAGTTATCGCTTTGTAAGTAGTAATATTCCTTCAAATAAGATAAAAATCAAAGAAGATCTTTAATAAGAAAATGAAAGAGCATATTTTTTTTGAATTACTAAAATATAGTTTTTAAATTTTAAAAACTAATTTTACTTTTAACAAAATTGAATGTATCTGGAAAAGAAAAAGTTCAGCAAATAACCAGTACGGCCATCTATATTCAAAATACTTCACTGCAGTTGATAGAAATCTGTAATACAAATAACTAATTTAATTTCTTGAACTTTTTGGCAAAATTAAAATGTAAATTTGCTTTACATAGCGCTACAGCTATTATTACTAAGATGACACAACAAGTTAAGCAAGAATACTAATTTTCTCATATAAATTATATTATTAAAACTATTTATTACAAACAATTAAAACAATTAACAAATACAATTTCGATAATAATGAATTTTTACTTATAAAAATGAATAAGGCTGTCAATTAAATGTACCTGATGCAAAAAATTCATACAATATTTATTATACCCTCCCCCCCTTCCGCTAAAAGCTTCATTTTGTAAATAGATTAGAGTCATCTAGTAAGAATTATTTTAGATGATTTTACAGCAGAATCTTATAGAAATTGTGAATTTTAAATTCAAATGCTTGTTATATTCTTGCAATGTCTTGAATATCTATTCTATTAAATGTTTTTTAAATTGTTTCTACAATATCCTGCAAAATTTGAATTTGAAACTTGCTTTTCTTTTTAAAATTTTTATAATTCTTTTCTGAAATAAATTAATTTTAAAATGCAATAATAAAAGTACACAAAAAGGATGTCTGTATTGCTATTCTATACTAAGTTCAAATCAGTGTCTAAATTATAGTACGTATTACTTTATATTTAATATAAAATGAAAAAGATACAATTATTGACTGTAACTGCCATCTCTCAAGCATTGTCTTAACTACTCTAGCCAGAGGTGGCGAGTTTAATAGAAATATAGTTGATGTCCACATATACTTGATAGAAAATGCCATATTTTCTAAATAAGTAGATAAAGAGCCTGCCAATTTTTAATATAAGGTATTTATTTAAATAATAATATTATAATATATTTTATTTCAAAACCAGATGTTCAAAATATAAAAACAAACCGAAAAATATTTTAAAATTAGTACCAATTATCCAAAAATTATTTATCTACTAAGGGAATCATCCATAGTATAACAATTAATAGAAAGAAGAAAATATTTAACCGAAGTTGTAAATTTAATAAAACTGTTTTCGTTTTCCATTTATTTATTTATTAAATAATTTATACCTCAGAAAACAAACTGTTTTACAATAGCGAAAGTAATCATCATTTCTTGTATAATAATTCGAACTAAAGTCAATACAAAATTCAAACTTGAGCTTGAAAACAACCGTGTTTCAAAAAGAGATCGACTAATTTCTGAACAGACCCCAAGCCTAAATTACAACCTATAAAATTGGTGAAAATTTAGACTTTTTGGATCTGAAGGTGTTTCGACAATGGCTTGTAGATTACCATTGCTCCAAATGCGACAATTGTGCTTATTGACATAGCCATTTAACCGAAAGTGTGCTTCATCACTGAACAAAATTTTCAAATGAAATTGTGAATTAATAGCAATATTTTCTTCGGCCCATTCACCAAATGTACGTTCTGAGCATCATCATTTTTGAAGATATCATTCGCTTGTTGTGTGCACACTGTACGATGTCTTATAGAATGTTTCTCGAATTAATCGCTCTGATGGATGATTATGAACACCAATAAAATGCACGTAATGCTCGATAAATTTCTCGAATTGAACCGTATTTTTCAAAGTAAATTTGAACAATTTGCAAACGTTGCTCCGGTGTGATTCTATTCATGATGAATTGCCAAATCAAACTAACTCCAAAACAACTGAGAACTATTAAATCAGCTGTCACAGAAAAGTATATTGCTAATTTAAAGTTCTACGCCTCCAAAGAAAACACTCTTTATTATGCTAAACTGAAAAATTTTAATTTTGACCGCTTTTTACATCGCACATGCAATTTAATTTCCGTTCTCTACACAGGACTCGAACGTACGATCTCTACGTGGTCTAATGGTGATGGCAGATTCCCGGAGAGAATAAAATCACGGATTCGAATCCTGGGTAGAGAACAGAAATTAAATTAATTAAAAAAGTTCTGCATTACATATACGATATAAAAAGCGGTTAAAATTAGTATTTTACATCACGACTATTCCCACAATACAATACTTTGAAGTCCAAGAAATAGAATCTCTGGCTCTGATATTTGAAAAGAATATTGCAAATTGGTTAAAAACAAACAAAAGCATTTTAAAGTTATTTATTCTTAAATACTGCATATAAAAACGACAATTAAAGTTTTTTTATCTTAGTTTTCATTTTACCACTGTAATATTTTATAAATTTGGCTATGTCTATAGCATCGGTCTACCACGACATCTAAGAGTAGGGAATAAAAGATTTCGCTAATTTTTAAAAACTAAGGTTAGCATCGAAAAATTTGGCCATCCTCTTTCCGTCAATCTCTTGCAAAATTTGAAACATACTTCGTTTTAAAAGTAACCCCATCGCTACAATAAAGAAAAAATCAAATTTTGTGATTTTAGTGATTTTATATGAACATAGATTATTGTATGTACCCAAATGCTTCTTTACATCATTATAAAATATTCTTCGGTAGATCTGTATTACTAAACGCGAATTAGACATATTCCAACAACATTTTTGGCCTCATTTCGTCTTGGGGTAAATTAAGATAGATGACATCCTCGATTCAAGATTATAACAAAAAGGCATAAATGTTTCATAAATGTATTCAAAAGTTACTGTATCTAGAGATGAATAAAATCAGTAAGCTATCATAATCGGATTAAACTGTATAAATTCCGATGATGTTATTTTAAGTACTCTATTTGTAATGTAGCGAAACAATTTCTAACAATTAGGACCAATCTACACCAATTAAATTGTTGACTTGGCGTTAATACTTATATCCTATGTCATAATGATATAAACTAATAAAATATTTTTATATATCCGATGTCATGTAATAATATGATACATTATCAACTAAAATAAACGTAATATTCTTGGAATAGTGCTTTTTATAATTACAAAAATAGACACTAAAGAAATAACGTTTCGTTAATTAATTTTAACGCCGAAAAACGCTGAAACATTGTTTCTCACTAATACTTATAAATTCACAGATTATTAAAATTTCCACTTATTTATTATTTTAATTATTGCACATAACAATTGTTTTGCCACACAATGTCTTTTTCAGTTAAAATTCTAACAAATATTTTAAAACTGTAAAAGAATCATATTTTATACAATATTTAATGAAATTATGATCTAAATGACAATAAGCTACAATAGAATAGTTGAAAAGGTATGTTCTTCGAGGACTTTTTTATTACACAAACAAACTTAGTAATGGTAAATCGTTTACCTCTGTTCATTTATTAACTTATTTTATTTTTAAATAAATCTGTCTTTTTATTTATGTGTGAGTTACTGTTTTAAGAGAGTGGATTACTATCTCAACTTAAAATTATTGCATAACTTAAAGAAGCACACACAAGCAGGTAAGATCCTTTAAGTAAAACGAAAAAAAGAAACAAATAAATCGACTTACGTAACTAGGCGGAAAAAATATTAGTCAAATCGAATATCTAATAATAACACTAGTAAGGTGCTATAGTTAAAAATAATTCTCGCTTCGCGAGTTTTACCTTTATGTATATTACCTACTACTATAAGTCATGTTTTCCACGCCTTTAACTGTAGAAAAAATATAGGGAACAATAAATAAATTTTCAGATAAGAAAACTGTGGAATTTGATGGTATACCTGTGATTGTTTTGAAAACCGTTGTCACAATCATTGCGGAACCGATGACGAATCTCATAAATTACTCTGTGGAGATTGGCCAGCTCCAGAATTCCCTAATAACTTTTTATATTGTTCCTATTTTTAAAAAAGGTGAAATCACAAGTAATTATAAGCCAATTATCAAGCTTTTAAGAGCGATTTCTCTATACATTATAAATTATTGTAATAAATTTTATATATTTTCTAACAAGATTACAGACAAGGTTTTTCTAAAGAAATTGCATGTAAAGTTGTTTCGAATTTCGCGTTTTTTTTGAGAATAAATAAAACATATAATTTGCATTCACTTTCAAAAACTTTTTATTGGTAATTGAAGTATTAGTTATGACATTTATATGCGAAAAATAATATCTGCCAAATAGCCTCCTCTTGCAGCTTCAGAGACATCCACTCTTTTGTTAAAATTTTCAATCACATTTTGACATAATTGAGACTCTATCTCACCAATGATACGAATAATTTCATCTTTCAAAACAGGAATTGATTGTGAATTGTTTTTATATACCTGACTTTTCACATAACTCCAAAGAAAATAGTCTAACGGTGTCAAATCACATGATCTTGGTGACCAATTAACATCGCCGTTTCTTGAGATTACACGTACAGGAATTTTTTCTCTCAATAAATCAATTTGTGTAGCACATTCCTTTTGAAACCACATATCCTCTAGATCAATATTCATTAATTCAGGCCACAGAACCCGTCTCTTGAAATTTTTTAATAACTCGACCGATAGTGCTTTCAAATAGACGATTATGTAAACCATAAAATTCAGGTAATTTTCTAAAAACTCTTTTTACAAAACGCTGATTTTAATAAATTAATTCAACAATTTGAACGCGTTGTTGTACCGTGTACGAAGCCATTTTTATAAATATCATAATCACACTTTTAAATGCCCACATACCCAAACAAATTCAGTGCGCCACCTATATTTTATTTATTCTTAAAAAAAACCGCGTAATTTGAAACACCCTTTACTTGTACAATAAAATGGTAGCGTATCTAAACATATAAATTTGGAGTATCTAAACATCGAAACATGGCAATCGTTTTTTTCGTATTTTTCAAATTCAATATTTTTCACGAACGTCTCAAGAACCGAAAGAGATTATGGTTCGTTATTATTAATCAGCGCATCCTAATGCACAAGGTCAATGTATTAAAATATCAAAATCGATACTATTTGAATTTCTTGATTTTCTGGTCTGAGGTTAAAAATTTGCAAAATCTTCAAATCTATAACTTGTACCCCTCCTGTTTGAACTCTTAAGCCGCTGCTTTTCTTCCATCATATCCTGGAAACCTGACGCCGCAGTGAGTTCCCCTTTGTTCCGGTCAATCTATTCAATGCATTAAACTGCATCCGGGGGTTTGAGAACGATCGACAAGAGTAGTGCCAGAGATACGATTCTAGGCTGAAAGTCCATATGAAAATTATCAATCAAAATTGTTTAATCGGCTTCGTTCAATATCGAAAGAAAAACGGTACGATATTATAGCGATTCAAAAGGCGTTCCGGGTAGTATTAAATAATGTTACGAAAGCATTCGAAACACTAGTTGATCTTGAATATTAGGTGAGTTCATACGAAGACTATTCTAAATAAAATAAAAAAACTTAACTTGTTTAGAAAAGTAATTTAAAGGTATGTGGATTTATACGATACTTTGAAAAACAACAAACTATTGTTCAAAATATATTTTATTCTTTCAAAAACTCCCCCCAAATATTTATTTGCACTAGTCTACCAGATATACCGGAAAGTCATTAAGGATTTTTTTGTAAAGGAACTACATAATTTTCAAGAAAATGGAAAAATATATTTATTCAAAGTATTGGCCATTTGATTCTATACATTTTTGCTCATCTTTCAGGCAATTTATGGATACCTTCCCAAAAAAAACTGTTTGTCCTTTGAGCTAAAACATTCATTGAGCCATTTTCTAACGGACGGGACAAGGCCCATACAAGTGCTTTCACCGCGTCCTTGACCGGTTTTGCTGTATAAGAAGACACGTTGCCGTGCTTTAAAATCACTTTACCGTGTCTAGGTCCATTCTGGCCCTTTTCTATCAATGCATGGTTCAAATTGATAATTTGTTATCGATAGTGATCAGTATTAACTATTTCACCAGATTTCAATAATTCATAATATACCCCGCCATCATGGTCCCACCAAACATAGAACGATGTCTTGCGACTAAAACCCTTGACTTCGGAGTTGGTTAGCAGGCCTCGCCCGGGCTTAGGGTTCTCGAAATAAATCCATTTTTCATCACTCGTCACTATTCAATGAAGAAATGAGTTTCAATAATACCTTTGAAGCAGCATTTCACAGACAGTTTTTCGATTTTCCATTTACCTATTATTGAATTGATGTGGCACTCATTTTCTCATTTTTTGGATTTTACCCATTGCTCGTAATTGGTTGCTAATCGTTTCTAGGGCTACATTTAACGCTTCTGCTAATTATTTTTGAGATTGGGTTGAGTCTTCATCCAATAACTACTGCAGTTTCGCATCTCTAAACTTTTTCGGTCAACCAGAACGTTCTTTGTCTTGCACATCGAAATCACCACTTTTGAATTGTCGAAACCACACCTAACATGATTGGAGCATGCTCACCGTAAGTTTTTATCAGCAAACGATGACTTTCAGCGGCTTTTTTCTTTTGATTAAATAAGAAAAATAATGCGTGCTGCAAATGCACTTTTTCGGGCATAAAATTCGACATTTTCAAAGAGGTATAAATCTATGACAGTGTTACTTTCGCGAAATATAGCATGTGTGGTTTTAAAGCTTGATGTCAGTAGAATAAAATTGTATATATGTCAAATCATAACATTGCGTACTTAAGTCTAGCAACATCTGTTAGAAAAACCTATAATGATTTTCCAGTACACATGGTAAGTACTAAATTATTCAGAAATTTCGTTTTAATTTATAAAGATTTTGTAATTAAGATGTTTCTAAGATTCCTTTATTTGAAGATAACTAAAGTTTAGTAAGAGATATCGCTATTAATTTGCAATATATTGTTTTGAAATCAACTGTTCAAATATTTTGTTATTTTAAGAAACGATAACATCTTATTGTTAATCTTTGTATTTTTGCCCCCTCAACAACTTGCAAAGTAACATTTTTAATAAATTTCTTATTAAATCCAAGCACTAACACTATCGCCGCGTTGTACTTTTTTATCAAAATATTTAAATTAGTATCCACAAACGATATTTATAGAATTATCATTTCTTATCGATTTAGTGTATTTTTAATTTGCGAGATCATGCAATGTTTGTAATAAAAACTGTCTAGCGTATTAACTCCGTATTGTTATATAAAAATATAATTAAATCTCGAGACAAAACATGTTTTTACTGGTATCAATTAGAAATGGATATCTGCAAATTAATCTTATCTGATAGTCTCTTGCAGCTGTATTGTAGACACTACGAAATTGAAAAAAGATAAATGAATAGTTACTCTTCCTGTTTAGTTTAACCAAGCAGGCAGAATTAATTGACATTGAGTTAATTGCAAAGGAAATGATACTCGCTTAAGCCGAAAATAGTTTGTTTTACATGTTATATTTTGCGGAATAAAAGCTAAAGTTAATTAAAGTACAAATAAATTTATTTTGTAATTATATGTACAAGTAGCGAAATATATACTATTTATATGACAGGCCAAGCCAAATTTTGTGCAAATGTTGACTACATTGAGAATAGTAATTTATACGAATAAGTAACAAGAAAGCAATAAACGTTTGTGTCTTTTTTTGCTAAACTCTAACAAAAAAAATTTTCTTTACTTTGGATTAATTTAATTTGGTTATTCAATTGTAACAATGTGTAATTGTGAATTACTGTATTAAAATTTTCAGTTGTTGGAAGACAATCAAATTATCGACAGTTGAACGATTTTGAACGGGATCTTATCATTAAATTACATATGGGGGCTATTTCGTGAAAACGTTAGAAGAATGCAAAGAAATATTGCTGCGGTTGTTCGTTATTGATGAGATTGGTACCTAGAACGTAGTCAGAAGAAGCACCAAATAGATAGGAGACTAAGACTGCTTGCTTTTAGGGAAAGAAATAGTAACTTTCACAGATCTACCTCAAGGTCTGTGTTATTTCTTGGCAGATATAGGCCATATAATAATAATACGTTCCATATATCGCCATTCATTTATTTAAGCTGCTTTTCTATCATCTAAGATAAATACTGCCTCTCACTAGTCGACATCGTGCTGTTAGATTAGAACGGTGTAATGTATAGAAAGATTTGGAGGAAGAGTGGAAGAATCTCGTTCTTTTCAGACGAATCTCGTTTTTGTTTGTTTTTTGTTGACCCGTGATGGTCGTAGATGTGTCACCAAATGGGAAGATAGGAGACTAGGACTGCTTACTTTTAGGGACAGGCACAGGACCTTCCACAGATCTACCTGAAGGTCTGTGTTATTTCTTGGCAGATTTAAGCCATATTATAACAATACGTTCCATATATCGCCATTCATTTGTTTAAGCTGCTTTTCTATCATCTAAGATAAATACTGCCTCTCACTAGTCGACATCGTGCCGTTAGATTAGAATGGTGTAATGTATAGAAAGATTTGGACGAAGAGTGGAACAATATCGTTCTTTTCAGATGAGTTTCGTTTTTGTTTGTTTGTTGGCCCATGATGGTTGTAGATGTCTCCAACATCTAAGAAGAGAAAGGTCGTTTTTGAAATTTTGTGTAAAATGTGGGACTACATTTACTAGAATATCGATGGTTTAGGGTGGAATTAGCATAGGAAATATGACTCTTTATCATATATCCAAAGGCTAAATAATGACACATTTCGGCAAGACAGCTGTATATTACGATTCTTGCAAGATACCAACATCAATATTCTCAATTGGCCTACACGGTTAATAGACTTATCGCCTGTAGAACATGTCAGGAATATAACAGGTCGAAAGGTTGTTATGCTTCCTAACTGTCCAATGAACTTACGACAACTATATGACTCCCTACAAATAACATCGAGTGATCTCTCACAGAAAACATATTACAAGCATAGCCAGCCGAATATTGCAATGTATTCGTTTACGTGTGGCGGCAACTGATTATTAAATTTTGTCTATAATGGGACAAATTTAATCATTTATTATTCTCAATACAGCAAAGATCAAAGTTTGATTTAAAAACAGTCTTATTAAGTGATTTGTTTCGTTATTTTCATAGTATGGTACTTTAATTTTAACCTTTTTTACAGCATACACAAAATTATCGTATATTACATCTATATTAATAAATACTATTACTATCAATGTTTCTAATTTTAATTGGAATACGAAGTAATATAATGTGTTGTCGGGAAAGTAATTCATCTTTTACGTAAACAGTGCTCTAGAAGAACATCGATGCTAATAATAGTTCACGAAACTCCATGCTGGTGCTTTTAATTTTAACAGCGTTCCTTCGTCAAAAAGATTCCTATACATCATTAAAGTACTCACGACCATATGGAGAGGCTAAGATACATCAGTAAGCTCAATATTTAGATTTCTTATAAACTCAAAGTTGACTTAACAGTCAACAGTATAAGCATGTGTAATATGATCCTCACGCGCAAGGAAAAAGATTCTTCTTTAAACCGACATCTAACCGGTGACGAGAAGTTGATTGTTTACAATAATGTCGGGCGAAAGCGGTCTTAGTCCTGACAATAGCAGCCTGAAGGTTTAATTTAAACAGACATTCATCAGAGGAAGATATGCTTTCAGTGTATTGGGATTTTAAAGCTGTCAACTTTTCAAGCTCTAAAAACTCAACCCTCGAGGCATAAAGCAATTAGTTCAAGTGTGTGTCATCGGCAATTAGATAGTTTGAACAAACCCATCCACAAGAAATGATCAGAGTTTGTTAATCATAAAGCGCAAGACTACATACAAGTTTGATCGCGGGCCAACAATTATCGGATCACACCCACCACATTCGCCGAACCTTCCATCCTCAAGACTTCTACTTATTTTGCTTTCTTTATAGCTTCTTGCGTGATGTAACGTTCGACTCATATAAGTTAGTGAAGCTTTTCACTGACAAAGAATTCTTCTATGAAGGAGAGATTGTGAGGCTGATCGAAAGATGGTAAAAAGTTATTGAAGAGAACTGAGAAAATATAATTGATTATAATTAATAAATGACTTACGGAAAATAGAAAAAACGTCGGAGAACCCAATACTTA
This sequence comes from Dermolepida albohirtum, assembly GCA_031893035.1. Taxonomy (NCBI): domain Eukaryota; kingdom Metazoa; phylum Arthropoda; class Insecta; order Coleoptera; family Scarabaeidae; genus Dermolepida; species Dermolepida albohirtum. Next base: position 239,220 of record JAVIWB010005368.1, read on the forward strand.
AATTTTTAATTCGAATTCAAAACAACTGACTTTATGTAAATATATTAAAAGAATCACTGGTTATGATATTTAAAAAAAATGGGAAAGAAAACAAACAAAGACATTTTAAAATTATTTATTCTTAAATCTTGTACATAAAAGAAAAAAATTATGTAACTTATTTGACGTTAGTTTCCGTTTCGGCGCTATAATGTTTTATAAATCTGGCCGATGGGTCCGTAGCATCGGTCCACCTTGGCATCCAATAGTATGGAATAAAAGATTTCGCTAATTTTGAAAAACTCTTTTCAAACACTTCTCTATAATAATACGATTCTTTCGATATAGGCGTACAGTGGGGATATTTTTTAGCAGCGAGGTTAGCATCAAAAGGTTCAGGCATCCTCTTTTCGACGATTTCTTGCAAAATTTGGAACAAAGTTTTTGTTCTAGAAGTCACTCCGTCGCTACAATAAAGAAGAAATTAAATTTATATTAGTATTTTTTATGTAAACATTGATTATTATATATACCTAAATGCTTCTTTATGCCGCCATAAGATATTCTTCGGTAGAAGGTCTGTACTGTCAAATGCAGATCGAATTAGATACTTTTCGACACCATCTCTTGGTCTTATTTCGTCTTTGGGTAAATTGAGATAATAATATGCAAATTGTTGATCTAAAAATGGCACCCTCAATTCGAGACTGAAACAAAGAGAAAAGTAAATGTTTCATAAAAGAATCGACCAATTTTGCACCGATAAAGATATGTCCGTCTCCGAACAAGGAATTCTGTGGCTCAACGAAAGGTTATCAAAGAAAATAAGCGATATATAATTGTTTGGTCTTTTTAGTATTAATGAATTATCTATGAGACACATTGGAAGAATACGTCGTAACTTTTTTGATAACCCAGTATTTATTAAATTACCACTTCCAATTAATAAAAGTGTATGGTTGATATCGAAATAAGTTTTTCACATTGTTTGGTTCGAAAGTTTTTTTTAGAAAAACCAAATATTGAGATAAGATAAAATATTTAAATACATACACTCCGCGCAACATGAATAGGACCACCCGACTTGTTGCAAGCTTTCGGTGGTTTGAAAAACAATTCATTTACTAAAAATACAATGCAAGTTTGTAATAGTATGATATGGCAAATAATACGCATTATTGCGCAATAGTGCCTAACGTTATGCATTGGGTGACGTAAGTACCACATACATATAAAATGCACCGCGCCGGTTGGATACGACCAGTATTTAATAGTAAGCTACCGGATGAGTGTCGAGTTACAACGTGTATCCGGATAAACAAACATCTGTAATTAAGGGTATTGTGCAACGACGGGACGACAGAAGTGCTTAAGTATGGAAGAAATTGGAAAAATTAAAGCGTTCCATCAAGAAGGGTATTCCTCAAGAGCTACTGCAAAGAAAATAAGTCGATCACACCAGGTTGTGAACAATTTTATTAGGGATAGAATTATGGAAAACGTTTTAAAGGGCGAACAACATCCGTTACAACTAAGAGAGAACGTCGAGCCATATTACGCGAAGCATCGTATTCGGCATTAACGGCAAGACAAATCGCGAATAACGTTGGAACGAATGCATCGGTAAGAACTGTACAGAAGTTACTGAAGACCTGTCCGCATTTAAAACGTTTGAAAATTAAACGACGGCCTCCTTTAAGGGAATTTCAGCGCACTGCACGTCTTCAGTTTGCTCGAGTAAAAATGGGGTGGACAAGAGAATGGCAAACTGTTATTTTCAGTGACGAGAAGAAGTTTAGTTTAGATGGCCTGGATGGGTTTTCTTATTATTTCCACGATTTACGTAAAGATGAAGTGATTCAGTCACGAAGGCGAGCCGATGTTGGTTCAGTCATGGTATGGGGAGCTGTTTCCTATAACGGACCTGTTGATTTAGTAATAGTGAAGGGCAGACAGAATTCGGAAAAACGTCCAGCTGCTGCAACAGGTGAAAGACAAATTTTCCAACGTTATGGCAGGTGGGCCATTTATTTTCCAACAGGATAATGCCAGTATTCACACCGCGCGCATTGTTCGACGCTGGTTTCAAGAACAAGGCATGGAGGTTCTCGATTGGCCATCGCTCTCCCCCGACCTGAACATCATAGAAAATGTTTGGGGATGGTTGTCGCGTAAATTGTACTCCAATGCTACCCAATTTAGTTGCGCTGACGAACTAGAGCAGGCGCTGAAACGAAGTTGGGCGGAACTTCCCGTTGACTACTTGAGAACCCTGTATAATTCCATTACATCCCGACTATTTGAGGTTATAAGAAATAATGGCAAAAGTACTCATTATTGAACAATAAAGTATTTTGTTATTGCAAACGAATCTTTTATTTTGTAGATTGGTCGTATTCAAGTGGCGTTTAATTACTCTACTTATTGTCATTAGTAACGTACATTTGCACTGACTTTTACAAAAATTATATTTGGTACCTACATACATCTTTTTATCAACCCTCTTATTTTCGAAAATAACAATTCCAGCGCGCTACCATGTTTATACCAACTACAAATGTCATATATGCAGTTGGTCCTATTCATGTTGCGCGGAGTGTATAATAAGAGAAAATAGGAGAGTTGGACATAACTTCTCAAGCGCATTGCGTGATCTAAATTAAAAATAAAAATTATTACACATATTACATATTAAACATGCATTCAAAAAATTTGAGCGAGGAAATAATAGGTGATAAAGTTGTGATCTTTCTAATATATTTAACAGGTTTTATGATTTCTTGTTGTTTAAATAAACGGCGTTAATAAAAATAAAATCCTTCGTAAAATATGTCAAAATTGAAATTTACTGTGTTGACCTTTTGGTACACTGTCCAAAATAAAAAATTTTTTTTCGTGAATATAAAGCACTGGCGCTTCCTGTTGGATCATTTTCTTATCGAAAGCGACAATCTTTATTTGTGTTGGCTAGCTGTTGGTGACTTCCATAAGAAGAAGAGTTTCGACGAGCGATTGAACAATGAATTTGAGAAATAGATTGTCGTGCTAAATTTAGTAAAAGTTTTGTCGAAGCGCGTCAAGTGAAATTCGATATTATAGACAATTTATATAATGCCAAGATGGCCGTAAGACGCTTGACAACGACGAAAAGTTGAGCCGTTCAAAAATTAATTAGAAAATAAGAAGGAAATTGAAATATTTCGAAAGATTGCTTGGAACTAAATTGTTAATTCTGAAATTAATCATTCGGATCCAGAGTTTACAAATTTAACTTATGAATTGTTGCCCGTAAATTGACCAACAAGCAAAGAATACTTCCAAAGTGAGTTCTGCCATGGTAACAAAAATTCAATAATCTCGAAGCAATTATTACTGGTAAAAAAATGTAGTGATATGGGTATCAGACTAAACTAAACTATGAAAAGAATGGAAATTAGCAAAACATAGCATTCGAAAAAGAATCGTTTTGGAAAATTTAAAGTATAAATAATGCTGATTTCTGTCAATAATTCCAAGGATATTATCCATAAAAAATTTGTTCCGTTTGTTCAAACGGTTAATACTACTTTTTATCCCGAAGTTCCTGAGAGAATTTGTCGCGTATGGCATTAATATCATGATAGAGTCCACTGTTTACTTTTATATCATAATTTAGAGCAAAAAGTGAAAGTTTATGCGTTGGATAACCTAACTTAGACTTCTCTTCAGCCGACTACTAATCTAAACACTACGAGGGAGCGTTTTTATATTCGCGGAATGGGGGACAAGGGGTGGAAATAAAAAAACCAAATTATTTTTCTTTTTCAATATATTCACCTGCAAGACGGATACATTTTTCACATCTTTCAATTAATTTATTTATACCCTCATAAAAAAATGATTTCTCTTTATCTGCAAAATACGCCGAAACTGCCTCCTTGACTTCATCATCGGCAGTAAATTTTTTACCCCGCAGCTCTTTTTTCATTTTCGGAAACAGGTAATAATCACTCGGGGCCAGGTCTGGGCTGTAGGGTGGGTGATTCACAATTTCGAAGCCCACCTTATGCAGGGCAGCTAACGCAACGCGGCTCTTGTGGACGGACGCGTTGTCGTGCAAAAGCAGAACACCTTTTGTCAATTTTCCCCGTCTTTTCTCTTTAATGGCTTCTTTTAGTCGCTCTAATATTGAAGCGTAATATTCTCCGGTTATAGAAACACCTTTATCTTTATAATCAATCAACAATTTTCCTCCCGAGTCCCAAAATACCGTTGCCATGAGTTTCCCAGCTGATTGTGACACTTTAAATTTCTTGGGAGGTGCTGTGCTCAGGTTCATAATGATGAACCCAAGTTTCGTCTCCAGTAACAATTCCAATCAATACACCATCCTTGTCTTCATTACAGAGGTCCAAAAATGCACGCGAACACTCTACGCGCTGTTGTTTTTGCGGCGGCGTGAGCATTCTCGGCACCCATCTTGCGCTGACCTTAGACATGCCGAGATGATCGTGTAGGATTTTAAAAATTGTTGTATCGGATACTCCAACAATTTCTGCGAGTTGTTTCTTCTTTAGTCGAGCATCTTCGAGTACAATTTGTTCAACTTTTTGGATAAGTGCTGGCGTGGTCACCTCAATGCTCCTGCCCGGCCTCGGGTCGTCTTCAAGGGATTCCCTTCCTTGTTTAAATAAACTATGCCACTTGTACACCATGGTTTTTCCTGGACAAGAGTCGCCGTAAACCAATGACATCTCATTCATTATGGTCGCGACTGATTTTCCTTGCCTGGTAAGGAACTTTATAACGGCACGATATTCGATTTTTTCCATATTTCACTTTTCACTCCTGATTATGTTACTTGGTTGACGATAGCTCAAAGACTAACTGTCTAATAACAATGAAACTTCGTATTTATACTAATCATGAGTCGCTGCACAGGCCACGCCCCCAATGCGCCTACTCACCCCTCTACAACCCGCTCATTCCGCGAATATAAAAACGCTCCCTCGTATTACGAAATCGCTATTAAAACGAATATAACTTTGATAGTTGACCTTGTCAATTATTCGCTTGCTTTTTTTAATAACGAGTTTCAAAAATACAAATACTAATTAATATTATATATCATAACACTCTTTTACAAAAAGCTATACTATTTTTAATATATAAATTATTCCAATAGGGTTGCCAAAACAAAGGTATTAGACAACTTTATACTCAAAAATTTAACATGAGTCTGAAAACAAAGAGAAACATGTAATTGAATTTCTGCAGTGGTAAGTTTTTTTATGAAGTCTACTATTATTTTGTATGACTTGAATAAATGATTTACCACAAGTATAACAGATGTATCATAAATATACAAGTACATTGTGAAATAAAATTCTGTCTATAAATCCTATATGTCTTTCACACATTGACTCCCACGAGAATAATAGAGCGTGATTCCCGGGGGCGGTCCTGGAAGTACCCGACCCGACAAAGAAAACACAAGAATTTGGGAAAGAAATATATTTATTTTTCAACATAATCTCCTTTCAGCTATATACACTTTTCCCAGCGATGTTCAATAAGTTTGATACCCTTTTTATAATAAGAACTGTCTTAGCCATTAACTGCCGACATCACTTCTTCATCGTTGGAAAATCTTCGACCACTGAGCCACTTTTTTAAGTTTTGGAACAGAAAGTAATCTGAGGAGGTTAAATCTGGCGAATAGAGTGCATGTGAGAGCAATTCAAACTGTAATTCATTAATTTTGGCCATTGCAATAACAGATTTGTGAGCTGGTGCATTGTCTTGATGAAACAACACTTTCTTCTTACCCAAATGCGGCCATTTTTTGCTTGATTTCTTCGCTCAAACATTGCCATAAGTTCGCATAATACTCGCCGTTAATAGTTATTCCTTTTTCAAGATTGTGAATGAAAATTATTCCACGCGCATTCCAAAAAACCGATGCCATAACGTTATTACAGATGAAACGGTCGTCGCCTTCTTTGGAGCCGTTTCTTCCTTTTGAGTCCGTTGTTTTGTTTTGTTCTTTTGTCTCGGATGTGAAATGATGAACTCATGGTTCATCCATTGTTGCTGTGAAACTTCGCTAAAGACTCAATTGATACATCTTCACGACACTGTTTTTGCTTGAGTGTGAGCAAACGCAGCACCTATCTTGCACACAGCTTTTTCATGTCCAAATTTTCAGATAATATGCGATGTACCGCACTTTTTGAAATGCCTGCTATGTCTGCTAGCTCGCGCACTTAGACGATCATTCATTGTATACTTTCTAATACAGTGATATTTTCAAACTACTGTCATCTCTAGGTCAGGCCGGGCACTTATGGAGCCACTCTCGTATATCAATTGTGAATATCAACACTCACAACTCACAAATAATACAATATTTGCTCCTCCAATCAATGTAATTTTCATGTGACGCCAAATACAAAGCTGTAATATCTTTAGTCAAGTCCTAATTGTATTGCAGGTTAGTTCTTAAGGATCAAAATATTTTTGATTGGTAATCTCCAATAAAGTATTGTTTACATGTATTTATATAAACAAGATATTTCTTTACGTTTTTATTCAATCAGAAAGAAATAAATGAAAAAATGATCATGAAGGAACGAAGAATTTATACTATTTAAGCCATGTGAATCATGTAGTGTAAAATATTAGAAAAATTCATTTTTTAGAAAAAATACATTTATTGGCAGTAGTAATAATATCACCACCTTAGTTGAGAATAAAACCAAACAATCGAGATATTTTCACTATTTCTGCAGTCAACGTGTTAAAAAGGAAAAAAATGCAAGGCCAAAAACAATTCCTGGTACTCCTAGGGTGTTTGTAATTATTTAAAAATATTTAAATCCGTTGCTCACTACAAAAATAATTTCGTATTGACTACCTTTAACTATTAATACTGTCAAACAGAAAACCAATTATATTTAAATATTTTCAATTAATTTTTTTCTACAACACGTATATATGTATATAAATATACAAAATATTTTGTTAACTAATAAACGATTTTTTCAAATTACAATATCAAATCTTACCTCTGTGATGATATCGTTCTGTCTGCCCTAAGACCGTCGAATAAATATATTTCTCTAAGTAATCTCTTGCTATCTTCTAACGCGGCATCGTTAGAAGGCGCATCTCTGAAGTAAATATACCCCTGGGCGACTTCGTCGGCGCCCTCTCCACTAAATATGACTGTAGTTTCCGTATTTTCTTTGATATACTTGGAAATTAAATACATTCCAATGGATGCCCTAATCGTTGTTATATCGGGTGTTTCCAAATAATAAATAATTTCATCTAAATATTTCGCGACGTCGTCCTCTGTAAATATGATTTCATGATGTTCCGTCCCGATGTATTCTGCAACTTGTCTTGCAGCTAAAATGTCTGGACTGTCGCCCATTCCAATTGAAAATGTCTGGAGAAAATGTTTTTTTTTAAATAAATTTTAGTGAAAGTCACAATCGGGCGTATATTTCACCTGGATTTTATAAGGCATATTTATTTCTTTTGCTAATTTTACGACTAATGCAGCAACGAGGGAAGAATCTAAACCACCAGACAATAAGCATCCTAATCGTCTGTCGGCCATTAAACGTTTCTGTACAGCTGAAGTTAATAGCGCTCGTATATTAGCCAGGACATCATCTGATAAGTCTACAAAATGCAGAAAAGTAGCAAACATTTACTACATGTATGTAGATACACACACACACACACTTAATAACAAATACATTTTATATGAACATATAATATAACAATAATACAGAATCTTTTAAAAGTACACAATCGTCAATTTCATTTTTTCTTAATTTAGAAAAAGGACTTAGAATTGAAATACTGTCAACACAACATTAGTTCTAGAAATAATAGCGAAAACATGAAGGGAAAACAAGTATATTATACTAATAAAAAATCAAAATTCATATATATATATATATATATATATATATATATATATATATATATATATATAAGGCTATTGTAATCCCTATAATCACATATTCGCCGAAAACAACAATAATAAACAAAAAGAAGGCGAAGACCTGAAAAGAATGGAAGGGATAATGATGAGAATAATACTGGAACTAAACAAGAGGAAAGAAAAAGACAGCAGAAGAAAATGCAATAAGGATGTAGAGGGAGAAATAAATGAAGAAACTGTTGGAAAATATAATAAAAATCAAACGATTAAAATGTGCAACCTATAATGAAGAAAAAACCAACAGACTTAATCAAAACATTGGCACTATGAGCAAAAGATTGAGGAGGAGAAGAGCAGGTAACATTCTCTATACACTTTACAAAATCTTTAGATTGGCAAGGTTTATTAAACCACAATGCTTGGTCAATACTGATCTTTTTCCTTTCCTATTTCATGTGTTTTTCCTTCTATTCATCATATAATAACAGTATAATAATTGCGTTGTTGCAAGCAATCTCCATTTCAATTAATGGTTGCCTAAATGTTGCCTAATTATCGTTTACATTAATTTTTGTCACCTAGACAACGCTTATCTAATTGTTAATTCAGAATTTGTTTAATTTAAATAACATAAAAATTTCTTTGATATTGTCTTGTTTGGACGTGGCACATTATCAGGTACTTACGTGTATATTCTACTTGAATGAAAAGACAAAAACTTCGCATTTTTTAAAACTTCCACATCCCCAAAACACTTTCCCCCTTATATATCTCGGAAATAGACGCGATTTCGGAAAAGTTTATCAGGGACCATTCTGCAAGGAAATGGTAGCTATTCGGCAGCTGTTTTATGATTCCTTGTCTCCACAAGATCATCAAACTTATTGGTTTGCAACTTCTTCTTGAGAGTCACTTTAACAGTGAGACATACATACATAGTTGACCAGTAACAACTGCGTTCTTGAAAATCAGATTTCAAGAGGAAATTCGTTAGGTTTTCACAGAGACGTTGCAAAAGTACTATGCAAATAAAGAAATACATACAAAAGGACGGATACATCTACTCGACATTGTCTTCAAAAATTGAATTTTTTATATTGAACTCTTGATAGCCTGTAATGTACGATTCGTTCAATAATAAAACTCACAAAAACAAAATTTATGGGTTTCTTAGTACACTTTGTATGACCTTATCGATTTTCTAGGCCTAATTACGCCATCTCCCATTATCCCATGGCCATTAGTTTTACTGACTCTGATTATTTTTTGCTATTTTGATGTTATTTAAATTATTTGCACTTTAGTCTGATGGAATTTCATTTACCATTGCTTTGCTTTTATCGCATACCCATGCTGTCAGTGTGGTGGAATTTTGAACGTGTATTTACTGAACTCGTGTCAAGGAATGAAACAATTCAAGCGAGTACTGTTGGTACTTGGACAATTTGAACGAATTCGTCATCTAGAAACGACCATAGCTATTTATTCGTAAAAGAGTGATTAAAACAGCGGGAGACTACACACAAGCTTGAACGCTCGTCAAAAATTCTTAGATCTTGGATGGGATGTGCTACCACACTCATCATAATTATCGGATCTTACTAACGTTCGAACCAGATGCTGTGAATCGGTACCTCTGAGCAAGCTCAGCGAAATATGGCAAAAGATTATCGAAGAATGCAGCCTATATGTAATTGAAAGATCTGTTTTGTTTTAATAAATGGCCTATGAGAAACTAAAGCTTTTTAAAGAGAAGGTTTTCGATTATATCCACGTATTTATATGCTATGGATTAATATAAATTATTAGTCATTAGATTTACTATTAACTTTACGTAATTCATGTAAAGGATAAATGAAAGCTAAATAAACAAATACAATTATCAAAGTTATGTCAAACCCAGAAAATTTTAAAATTCAATAAATCAAAGGGAGAAACTGAAAGGATATCTATTTATCAATACCAACCATGCACACAAAACCTGCAGAGTTTTATTAAAACATATCCATTAACGCTCAGAATGAAAAATTACAACGGGAATTACTTTTTTAAACATATGGATAATGTACAAGGACAAATTATATAACTATTTTGGTATATTAGACGCACTACTTGAAATATTACATCTGTCGATAAGGAAACAACAAGCAACTAAAAATTGAAAAAATAAGTTTCAAGTGTGTTTTTATATTTCTAATTATCTGATCTTTCACTCGCAATATGTATTTAAAATTGTTACCTAATACCAGTGTAACCGTAATACATAAGCATTCTTTTTTAATAGCTTGACAACGTTACAGGAAATTTAGAACTTACCTTCATATGAAATAAACGGTCTAAATCCCGGCTTATCCCCTGGTTTATGAAATACACCTTGCTTTAATAGCTTAACTCTTCCATCTTCAAGTAGTTCGTATTCTTCGAAGGTGCCTGGAGGAAATGGTTCGATAAATCTTTCTACTCCATTTACATTTTCAGCTACTGACACAAGTCCTATAAAATATTGAAAACGATTTATTTGATATATTTTTTCTATATCTAAATATTGACACATTAATAATAAAAATTACTTTTTTAAATGTATTTTAGCCTTTAATATTAGTTTAATACCTTTAGCTTCTGAACAAATTCCCAATATACCATCTGGAGTTCTCAATCTAAACAATGGTCTAACACCATAAGGATCTCTTGCTAATAATACTCTCCTGTCACTTATATCAACGATGCAAAAAGCAAATACTCCGTCCAAGTTTTTAACTGTTTTTTCAATACCAAAACTTTTATAAAGATGCAAAATACATTCGACATCGCAATAAGTCTCGTAATCAAAACCAAATTCTTCTTGTAGCTATAAAGGCAGGATTTTTTAAAAACACACGTTTCAAATTGAAAAAGAAAATTACACCAACCCTTTTGCAGTTATATAATTCTCCGTTACAAAGAAGAGATGTCTTTGGAAATTTATGAATTTTCATCGGTTGCATACCATAAGTGGAATCGACAATTGTGAGACGGTGGAAACCAATATGGACATTCTAAAATTAGCTTTAAAGTAATAGTTCCTTTTCTAGAAATGCTATTGTGCATACTTTTACTCTCTGATCGTATTCGATTCGCCAAGAGTCAGGACCGCGATGAGCTATTTTAGGAAATGCTGTGAAGCAATCGCAAACCGCATTTTCGCTTTTACCAAAAATTGCCCAAATACCGCACATTTTGTATCTGAAAAGAATAATACTTATATATTTGCAAACAACTAGTGGTATGTTTTGTTATCGATTACGTAGAAAAATTAGATACACGTAAGCATCCGTTGGTAGTAAAACGAGCGAGAGAAAGAAAGTGCTTCGTTTTATTGATATGTAATCAATGCGATAGATGAGTATGATTTGAAATAAGTACATTTTAACTTGCTCATTTGTGCAACTTAGTCAAAACCATATTTTCAAAGTTCTAGACGTTGTCAAATATGAGATAAAATAAACATTAACCTTTGTTTTTAATTTGCAACTGATATGTGAATAACACATTCATTTCTCTTATTACACTTATTTATAGGCAGACAATAAGGTTTCGTATGCAGATAATATATCTACATACATATGGAATTTAACTTTTTTCTTATTACATTCCATGATACTCTCATATCTAAAAAAAAATTCTATATTTCCTATATACGTGGAATGTCTTTTAAGTTTTGCATAGTGGGACATAAAGGGAGTCAGTCACTAATCAAATGTCAGTACTAAAAATTATGCTCCATCCTTAGTTAGTGTTGTGGTTACAACGAACTGTCAAAGTTAACGAGCTGGCTGAAAAAAGGAATTAAACCAAAAACATTTTCGTCGAATAATTTTTTATAATTTTCGAGGACAATTATCCCAACAAGAATGCCTCGCCAAGTTGTTTTCTGTTTTCGGCAATGAAGCAACACATCAGTTAAGAATTTCTCGTTGGTATGAAGAATTCAAACGACGACGGATTAGACAGTCAGGAAAACGTCGATGCTGTGCACAAGATCATTAACGAAGATCGACGTGGACATATTCCCGGATTGAAGCCTTATTGAAGAACAAAAAAGCAGCTACTGACATAAATTCGCCGGTGTCAAAAAACTCTAGATCACTTCAACGCCGGGTACTATAAAAACTTGTACAACATTGTCAGTGGTGGCGAATCTTGAACTTATTCATACAATTTAGAAAATAAACGCCAGTTGTCTGTTTGGATGTTCCAAGGTGAAGAAAAGTCGACAAAAGTCATCCATTCTCCAAAAAAACAGTCGCGACATTTGTCTCGAAAGCAGATAATGTAACAACAATTTCTCTGCAAAATCAATCAACTATTACTGCCAATTGGTATACATCTATTTGTTTTCCGCAAGTCATCGCTGAGCTTCGAAAAACCAACACCGAACAACAAATTATCCTCCACCAAAACAATGCAAGTTCACATACAACACGCAAGACAATTGAAATTTTAACACAACGAAACGTCGAATTATTGGATTGAATTATTAACACAACAAAACGTCGAAATGTTGGACCATTATCCGTACAGTCCAGACCGAGGTCACAACGGTTTCTCTACCTTCCCGAAAATCAAAACGGACTACGTGGTCAAAGGTTCCAGTCGTCATAAGTAGCAGTCGATGCTGCAATACTGCAAAAACGCAATTTAAACTGCACCTACAAACGAGTGAAACAACTGCTTCCAGAGTTGGTCCGAATGCATGCAAAATTGCATTAATCATTGTGGAGAATACTTCTAAAAACAATGAAGTATTTAAAAGTTATCTACTGTTTTATTCCAGTTTTTTATGCAAAACTTTAAAGACAACCTACTTATTCCCTTCAAGAAATGCGATCCAGCTAACTATTATTTGACACTAGGGATTTCTTTTAGAAAGAATCGAGTTCAGACAACAATCTGAAAATGATAGACGTATTGTAGTTTAAACGCTTGCGTTACATTTTGCTAACAGTATATGCAATTAGTGTTAATCGTGCGAAACTGAAAGTATTTAGAGAACTGATCAAAACAACAAATTAAGTGCAATTCCAAGTCAACTAACAAGTGCATGGCGTTAAAATGCAATAGAGAAAAGTGGAAAACAGAAATTTAAAGCAACAAGAAAAAAAGGAGCAACCACATACATAGCGCGTCAAAGAATATTTCTAGAAATGCTGTCAAAGTTTTATATAAATTAGTCAAAACAGAAAGAGTCAAGTATTCACTTTACAAGTTCCGGTTGACTCTATTGATCCAAAACTAACTTCCAAATTTTAAGCATCGATACATTTCCGAATTGGCAATGTTTGATGATGAGGTTGGTAGTTGTTGCTTCATTATTTTTTGATCATAATTACTCTTCAACCAGGAATGATTATAAGAAGAATACAATTATCACATAAAGTGAATCTATTGCTACAACTGCATCGTGTTTAGCATACCATCTTTTGCCAATGACTCGCCTGAGAAGATGCTCGTTTGTATTGGAAGTGAATCTTTTAATTTATTTAACCGAAATGGTAAATAAATGAAAAAAACCAAAAATTCCATGAGATTGAAGAATTCATTCGATGATATTTTGGCCAACCAAGTTTGCACATTTGGCCCTATGAATTTCATCGATTATTTGATTTTCAATTTTCTTTTGCGATGAGAAAAATATTCGTTGCAAATATACGCTGACAAATATGGTACGCGATCTTTCCTCTTATTTCCATATTGCCCCAGATGAATTTTTAAAACCAAATCATATTCACTTAGCAATTCCTAAACAGTCAAGTAATTCCCATTCTGATTAGAAGCAAACGTTTAATCCATGAAGTGCCAATCCTGTCGATTTGAAAAATTTTATTACGGACACAATTCGCATTAGATTATCGCGCCAACAGTCCGTTTCAATTTCAATGCTAGTATTAAAACTCTCGTCTATGATTTGCAGTTGTTTTACTCGCGTTGAAGCAATTAAATCTACCCCATAATGAAATTTATGGCATATTAAGGGACTAGAAATTGTACTGCTTGGTGGGTTAGTTAAAGCAACCGTCTAGAAAACGGTAGGTACAGGTTCGAATACTGCCCCAATATAAAAATTTTTAATTAACTTCTGTAATTATTAATAACGAAGGCATAACAGGAAACAACTTTCAAACAATGCAATTAGTTATACATTCATAGTTAAAACAAACATTTGAAACTAACAAATTTCAGAGCATCAGTATCGAATAAAATTTATATTTTCCATAAAATAAGCACCGAAGAAAATTGTTCTATTAAAGTATTTCTAAATTAAAGAAACAAAAAGAGTAAGCATTGAGAAATTACTGACGTATTCAAAGTCAGATAAGCTAGATATTAATACATGTGTCACATATTTTTAGTGAAGCAACGTGTACCTACAAGTTTATTATAAAGTTATGAATGACTGAAAAAATATGTCATAGTTTTTTTCTTGGTTTTATTTAATATGTTGTTAATTGGACGTATTTTTGGCCGTCCAAAGTAACATCTCGCAGTACTTCCAGTTTTAAATTTTTATTTTATTTCCCAGCATGCAACAATAAAAAAAATCTAAAACCATAAGTGATCATAATAAGTCTACCGGTATTAATAATAAACAATTTTTTTCCGCAATGTTTTGTTTTAAACTATTTAGTTCCACTTATATAATTTCCAATAAATTCAAATTAATTTTAATTGATATTAACTAATTAAAAATAGAATATACCTAATTTAGATTAATTCAAACTTAAAAACTTAAATATCACCTCAAATACCATAAATATTTTTTTATTTCAATATTTACGATTTTAAAAGTTTACTCACCAGTGAAACGATATCTTAAATGTTAAATAATAAATCACACTATCGTAAAGATAACAGTATACAAGCGCATATATGCACATTCGTGTACCGCTTTTCAAACGAAAGTAATGTGTTCGCGAAAATTCAGTCAATATATTGGGTACAATGATGAAATAACGTTGTACGTTGCAGAATTTTTATTCCACATCGTTTGTACGCATTGACGAAATTTTAAAAAAAATGTGTTTTTTGTAAACAAACTTATAGAATTTTAGTTGTCTTTTAATAATTATTCTTAACTTAACTATTAATTTTTTAAAATACATAATTTTGTTTGGAAAATGTGCGCCATCTAGTTCTGAATAGCAGTATTCAATGCATAATTTCCGTTTTACCCGTTTAAAATCAGCTATAAAATGGACAAATTGTACTAATTCAGAAAAAGAAAATGTCAAATTGCGTATTCAAAAATAAATAGTTCAAATATCAATATATAGATGCCAACTCCAATACTCTATGTTCTAAATAATTTAATTAATTGTCTTTAAAATACGAGGGTTAATGCATACTATGTGAATATCTAACTACAGTTGTCCAGTGGATCCTTCGACATACGTCATCGATATGAATTATGCGAATACTTCTTGATCAAATTATGTAACGTAGTGTAATTATTTTAAATTGTTCGTATAATGCTAAAAATATAAACAAAACAAATTGACGAGAAACGTCGCACTTTAAACAAAATTTGTTTAACGCAGTAAATAAGCAGTAGTTAATCAAAATACTTCTAATATTTTCCCTCTTTTTCAAACTTATATATAATAATGTTTATGTATCCATTAATTCTATCGAACGTCTTGCAGAAAAACGTTTGAAGTTTCAACTTAGTTTGACCTCAATCTCTGTTAAATGGAAATTATATGAGATGGGTGTGTATTTATTTAAAGATGTACACTATCGCTCATAAGTATTTGGTCACTCGCATCTAACCCGGAAATTGTAACAAAAATCAAAATTGAAATACTAATATCTTTTTATTATTTACATATATGAAAAAAATATATTTTCACATCTAAAATAAATTGTCGTATAATATATTTATCTAAGTTTTAGACTCGTCTATATGCCCTCCTTTATTTTTAATCACTGCAGCACAAAAGCGAGGTATCCTTTCGATTAATTTTCGTAATGTCTCAGCTTTTATTTTACCCCATGCCTCTTGCAGATTCTTCCACATATTAACAGCAGATGTGGGGCCCGATTTTGTTACCCCTCGATCAAGTTCTTCCCACAGCAACTCGATGGGATTTAAATCGGGACTCAGGGGAGGCCACGCCATAACTTTTATGGTTCCCTCGTTCTCCAATTTCTGGCATAGTTTAGAAGTGTGTTTCGGGTCATTATCTTGTTGGAAGATAAAATTCTGACCCGAAATTTTAATTCCAGAGTGGATTGCGTTTTCCTTTAACATGCATTTATACTGTTCTTTTTTTTAGTACACCTTCGATTTTTACGAGATCGCTCACATTTGTTCCAGAAAAGCAACCCCATATCAGGGCTGAAACTCCACCGTTCTTAACAGTGGAGCTATACATTCTTACTGGGCACGCTTACCACAGACCTCTTCACGAAAACACGTCATTATTCCAGTCTTCTGTGGTTCAATTTTGGTGATCGCGTGCCCACTTTAAACCTTTTTGCTTGTTTTGCTTGCGTAGAAGCGGCTTCTGCATTGCAATTCGTCCATGAAGACCGGCTTCTTTTAATCGCCGTTTAACTGTGGAAACACTTATGGGTTTTGGACGAATAGCATTCATTTCTACTGTGATTTCTGGGGCTGATTTGCGTCTATATCTCTTGCTTGTTACCTCCATTGCAAGATCTTTTGCTGAAGTTAGCCTTGGTCTGCCTTTTCGAGTTCTGCTCAACACACTTCCACATTCGCGGTTTTTTTGATGATATAGCCCACAGTGGACTGATTTAATTTAAGTTCTGTGCCAATTTCGCGATAGCTTTTGCCAGTTTTATGGTATGCGATTATAAACGATCGTGTTTCTACACTCAATTCTTTTCGTTTAGGCATTTCTAATCGATTTGACCTCTTCGAAATACACGATGTTATCATTACAAGCACCTCACAAAAACTAACTGCAATTTTGCCAAAATACCCAAGTATAAATACTTAATAGTTTACAATAACACCCAGTCTTAAAATAATATCATAACAATCGAAAATTTCCAAAAATTGAGAGATCTAATCCCTTAAGTGCAATTATTCTACCTGGAGTTTTATTAGGGTATTATCATTCATTGTAAATAATAGGGTAATTGCATAATTATTTTTGAATAAGCTTTTATAGATTTTAATATTTACTATGGAACTGTTTCATACTACAGAAATAAATTTTATAATTACAACTTTTCTATAGAAACTGTAATGAAACAAGGGTGACCAAATACTTATGAGCGATTGTGTATATTCACCAAAACTTAAAATAAGATAATATTAAAAGCTGATCGCCCTATATAAACAATTTTCAGTCCTATTGAAAATCATTTAATTCTTAAAATAGTGTTAAAAATATAATTAGATTCCAAAATTTAACTAATATTTTAACAAGTACGATGATGTTATATGCAGAATTTGTATTGTCTCATTTCATTTAAACACATTAACAAATTCTAAAAATATATTTTTAGCAAATTCAGCAGTAAAGTTTTACTAATTTCTTAGTAATTAATCTTAATCGAAGTATTAATTTATTGAAAATATATAATTTATAAAAGAAATTGTATTGAAAACGTGTGCCATCTAGTTTTGAAAAGTGTTAACTAACATATAATACACAATACATCTATTTAAAGAGAACTATATAAATGTAAGAAACTAAGAAAGCAAACTGTACAAACAGGGCATTTAAAAATAAACAATTCAATTCTTAGCCATAGATGTCAACCTTATCTAATTTCAATACTATTTATTTGAGATGCTAGAGATGATGCATAATATACAAATATATGTCACTCACTTTTAAGATATGTGCTCCTAAACTTATATTGAGACAATGCAAGAAATTGGTCACTTTTATCACCTTGAAGATTTATGCAATTTTTAGTCCTCAAATACTTAGGTTGCTTTAAAAGTTTTGCGGTTCAGCTACTTCTCGTATGGCGAAAATATTTTTATCATATTCTCTGAGATTTTTTAGTTTGAATAGCATTTGCAGATTGCTAGCATATGCTGTTGTCTCTTTTTAGTAATTTTTTTAACAAAGTGAGTTTTGCGAAAAATGGAATTAACGGGCGAAAGCTTTTGGGCCATAAGTTTCTACTATTTTAAAGACGGCCTCACTCGACAAGTGTTCGCAAAAATCAAGTGATTGTTTGGCGATGAAGCATCGCCCTTGGCGACTGTTGAACGGTGGTACAACGATTTCCAACGTGGACGTGTTTCGCTAAAAGACGAGCATTGTCAGAGACGCCCTGCCACTGCAATCATTCCAGAAAAACATCGACGTCGTACACAACTTGATAAAGACAGACAACCACTGCATATACAGAGATATTCGGGCATCATTGGGCATACATATGACTTAAATCAGAACTATTCTGCATGATCATCCTGCAGTCAGAAAACTTTGCACTCGATTGATATCACACAATTTAACGGAAGCTAAAAAAAGCGCGTATGGATTGGTACAAAAAATGCTTAAAAAATTGAACCGATGAAGCAGGCGACGAAAGATGGATTTATTGTTACGAGCTAGAAAGCAAGGGACAATCGTCTCGATGGGTCTTCAAATACGAGAGAGAAACTCACGAAAGTGAGACGCGGAATCTCTGGCAAGAACATGGTGGCTTCTTTTATGGACACATCGGTCATCTTGCTACTATTCCGCTAGAGAATCGTCGCACAGTAAATGCTGAATTGTATACAACCAATTGTTTGCCAATTGTGTTTCAAGAAATGCGCGAGAAACAACCAAGAGGACGAATCATTCTGCATCAAGATAATGTACCATCAGACAAGGCATCTGAAATACCAAATGCCTTGTGTGCCGCTTCACGAACAGAATTGATAACTCATCCGCCTTGTAGTCCCAACCTGTCACCCTGTGACTTCTTTTCATTCCCATATTTAAAAGATAAAGTGCGTGGATTGAAATTTAGCAGCCCGGAAGCAACTATGGAAGCATACGAAAACTTCATACCTGGGGTGACTGAAGAACAATGGGCCTAATGTTTTGAAGTAACTTACGTAATCTAGTACGTAGACTTCCGCGGTCGTGGTCCATATTATCTTCTTTTGGGCTTCCGTTTCAGTGCAACAAACAGTAGCAGCAGTTGAGCCCTAAAGATGTCCCATACGAGTGGGTACGACATGTCGGCAGTTATACCAGTGACGCGGTTCCAGCCCGGAAGCCCAGAAGAAGATAGTAACGTTTAAAACAAAACACACTACTTAATGTATTAATAAATAATGTCTTTCTATTTTTGTTTTATGCTTCCTTGTTTTTATGTTATTAGTATGGAACATTAAACATGATATGTAGAAAACATTTAATTTATTATTTTATTAAAACTGATTAAGTGTACTTTACTTAAAAATTCTTTAATTGTTTAATAAATAAAACGTTTAACATAAACTTTGTTTTGTCCGTGTCATATGTTATTTCTTCTATCTTCTACTTATGACAGTATACATTTCATATATTGAAAGATTTAATAAATATCATCAATTTTTATCGGTCATTGAATATTGACGAGAGGGAAAGATATTGGAATATTACTTGAGTTTTAACTTACATGTTCAACATACGTGTCCCTCAAGAATTAAAACATTATGATTTATTTTACGTTCTAGTAAATTCTTCAATAATGTCGATCTACTCAATAAAATATATTTTATCTTTGTTCGACGCAAGTTTCAGTCTGGATCTATTGCTTGGTATCTCTTTTATGATACTTAAAAGTTTGGTGTAGAAAAAGTTCGACGTAAATTTTCAAAATTTTTGTACTATGAAACTCTGGAATAGACGAGTTGAGTATATTTCTTTACTAGGACAACATAACATTCAATCTTTGTCGAGTCGAAGAAACTAACATTCCGAACGTTTTTAACATAAAATAACTATTGGCCAGATTGACTGTCCTGACTTGCTTTCTGCAATTAATTGTAACATTCCACGCATGACTACTGGACATTTTTTTACATTTGATCATCGGATGCTGGGGACAAATATTTTTTGGAGTTTCCATTAAATCATATGATAAAGAATGCTGACGCTATTACATCAACGTATTCACTTGGATTTAGGCATTGAAGTTTTACTATATATAGTATTTCGTATACCTATATCTATCTAATCTATATGTATATTTATATACAGTCTGTCGCAGAGAAAACCGAACTTTTTAAAATAAAAACTAAAGTTTACTATTTTGGTAAAATTCATTTATTTTATTCTAAGTAGTCGCCTTCTGCTTAAAACAATGCTTTGCACAGTCAATTAACATGTCGAATGAATTTTTAAGTTCATCTTTAGAGATGTTCTTCAAGATCGCTGTCGACGCCTTTTTAATGGCTTCGACGTCGGTATAACGCTGTCCTATAATCGATCGGCAAATGTAGTTTACACAATAGATAGAAATCAAAGGGAGCCAAACCGGTGAATACGGCGAATGGTTAATGGTTAAAATGCCATTTGTAGTTAGAAAATCAGTGATAAGCCTTGAGCGATGAGATGGTGCATTATCATGTAACAAACGCTAGCAACCATTTTCACGGCGCACACGACGAATACATGCCAAATGATTCTTCGTAACACCAAGATAAAATATAATCAACATTGTTTTCACTTTTGACTTCTCCAAACGGCTTTCATCACTTGGATGCTTCCATTCAGAGCTTTGGTCTCAGGGTCATAGTGAAAACACTACGCTTCATCGCCAGTTTCAATAGAATACTTGAAGTTTTCGTCTTTTTTTGAGTCTTTAATTTAGTCTGTACAATGTTGAATTCAGTTAGCTTGTGTGGTACAAACCTTGCACAGATCTTTCTCAGTCCCAAATGCTGTGTCAAAGTGCGACGAATTGAATCTTTGAAAATATTTAATTCCATTTCCACGTATCGCAATGAGGATTTCGGCTCATTTCTGATAAATTCACCCACATGTTCGGTGTTACTTTCCGTAACCACAGATTTTTTTACACCAGGGTGTTACGTCCGTAAGACCGTCTTTAAATGGTTTATACCACTTATACGCATTCGCAAACACGCATCACCATACACTTGTTTCATCAAATTGAACGTTTCAATAAATCTATTTTTTTCTACATATCATGTTTAATGTTCCATACAAATAACATAAAAACAAGGAAGCATAAAACGAAAATAGAAAGACATTATTTATTAATACATTAAGGAGTGTGTTTTGTTTTATACGTTACGTAGTTTACTTCAAAAATTTTGCAGATGATATAGAAAAAATTAATTATTTTAACTATTTTTTATTGCCCTTCAAAATATTCGCCTTTATGATCTATGCACTTCTGCATTCGATGGAACAAGTTCTCAAAAGTTTAAAACAGAACTTGATATTTGCTCTTTGTTAAAAATTCATGTTTCCGCCAATACCAAATACACAGTTACTTTATGCGCAGTTTCTCTGTTTCTAATGATGCAAATGTCATGATATTTTGACATAACATTAGTGAAAGAACTGCCTTACCAACGTATGTATATTGTTTTTGATAGATGGTGCCACTAAGAATTACTACACTATGTGTGTGTGTGTGTGTGTGTGTGTGTGTGTATGTATGTAAGAATATATAATAATTTAAGATAAGACATTTTTTCACAAGATTTTTAAAGTTTCTATGTATTTGACATGTCCTTATGTACTGAGATAGCGCTATAAATCTATAGTCCGTACCTAGCTGGAATGGAATTCATGAATTCATTATTTGAAGTGCATATTTTAGTCTATGTAGATTACTTTTCCTTCAGGTGCAAGACTCATAAGTATTTTTTGTTAAAACTTTTCTTATTCAAGGAAATGCCAGTAACTATCTCTGGGATGTATGTGCATGACAGAGCAACTTTTTAAAAAATAGGCCTACATGAGTCGATAAAGTAAACTCCCACCATACATCGTCATATTTTTTGTGTTTAAAATAGTACTTACGCTATCGAAGAGGCACTTTATAACATTACAGCATAACGTAAGCAAGAATATATTTCTGCTTAGTACACTGAGTTAATGTTGATTGTCGATAATGATAGCTGGGCTCTCGATCGAAGAAAGAAAAATGCCTTGTTTAAGATGACACGTGTTAAACCATTATAATGTTTTTTCCATAAGAAATTGCTTTCGAGATCTAAAAATGGTAGTACTGATTTGTATATTTAAGACTTCTATACGCCTTTGTCTGATATGAAGTATCACATTTCTCCAAATTTTAGCTTAATTTATTGCTGGCGAATTAGAAATCATGAAACTAACGGAAAAATGCCTAATTGTTATCAAATAAAATGAACAGTACATTAATATTAACATTCATTTCATATGTTTTAAATTCCACAATAAATCAGTTATACTCACGTATCAATCCAATATAAATTAATCTTATAAAATGCATGGTGTATGTCTTCAGTTTCGTTAGCAGTAAAGAGTCTCTAGATTTGAAATTACACACACTTATTTTTATGTGTTTTTCATCCTTGGTTTTTACGCTTAATGTTTAAATATTAACTGCTAAGTGGCGTTTAATATGCGATTAGATTATTGTAACTGATTTAATGCAACTCACCGGGAAGATTTAGGTCGAAGAAACGTGGTTCCACTTTCCTGGATACGTTAATTCGCAAAATTATCGTACGATGTCGACAGAAAGTCCACATGCTTTTGTTGAAAGCACTCCCCAAAGTAGGTATTTGCGATGTCGAGAAGAATTATAGGGCTAATTACTTTAATATCTTGGAAAATAATTGGCCCAATAATAGCTCTATTAAACGATAGAAACATTATGATATCGGCGATAAACTTAGGAATCTTTTATTAATATTATTTTTTGTTTGTTTGAAATGAATGAACAATAAATTCATTTTAGGCTATTTTCAAAAAGACGGAACAGTGCATGGAGTACTAAGGAGTGTTTAAATGGATATTATAATGAAAGGTTAATTAGTCGCCACTGATTGTCAGCTAATTCACCAGATCTAAAACCTTATGAATATTTTCTCTTTGGTTTGTGGTTAATGAAAAAGGAAAGTGTCTAGCAACGGACTACATAATTCGGATGAACTTCTGTGGAGTAATTCTTTAATGCATTGCATTCTGATACTTTTAAATAAAAAATGAGTTGCAATCTATACGAGGGTGATCCTAGAAGTACCCGACTCAACAAAGAAAACGCAAAGATTTTGGAAAGAAATATATTTATCTTCCAAGATAATCTCCTTTCAACTCTATACACTTTTCCCAGCGATGTTCAATAAGTTCGATACCTTTCTTATAATAAGAACTCTTTTGCTCCTCAAAAT
Organism: Dermolepida albohirtum; assembly: GCA_031893035.1. NCBI lineage: Eukaryota > Metazoa > Arthropoda > Insecta > Coleoptera > Scarabaeidae > Dermolepida > Dermolepida albohirtum. The sequence goes on from JAVIWB010005368.1 coordinate 262,499, forward strand.
AGCCATTAACTGCCGGTATTACTTCCTCATCGTTGGAAAATCTTTGACCAATAAACCATTTTTTCAAGTTTGAGAACAGAAAATAATCCAAAGGGGTTAAATCTGGCGAGTAGGGTGCATGAGGTAGCAACTCAAACTTTAATTCATTAATTTTGTACTTTGCAATAACGGATTTGTGAGCTGGTGTATTGTCTTGATAAAACAACACTTTCTTCTTAGCCAAATGCGGCCGTTTTTGCTTTATTTCTGCCCTTAAAGTTTGCAATAAGTTCGCATAATAGTCGCCGTTGATATTTTTTCCTTTTCCAAGATAGTCAGTGAAAATTACTCCACGTGCATCCCAAAAAAAACCGATGCCATGGCCTTGGCTGCAGATGAAACGGTCTTCTCCTTCTTTAGAGCCGGTTCTCCCTTTTGAGTCCATTGTTTTGATTGTTCTTTTGCCTCGGGGGTGAAGTGATGGACTCATGTTTCATCCATGGTTATGAAACGTCATAAAAGTTCTGCTTTGTTGCTGTGAAACTTCGCTAAACACTCAATTGAAACTTCATGACACTGTTTTTGCTCGAGTGTGAGCAAACACGGCACGCGACTTGCACACAGCTTTCTTATGTCCAAATTTTCAGATAATATGCGATGTACCGCACCTTTTGAAATACCTACTATGTCTGCTAGCTCCCGCACTTTCAGTCGACGATTATCCGTTACCTCATTTGGTCGACCACTGCGATGCTCGTCTTGGCATCTCGTACGGCCTCGTTTAAACTCTGCTACCCAATATTTCACTGTTGTAAACGAAGGAGTAGACTCACTCAGAGTAGAATCCAGTTCAGCTATTATATCGGTTGGGATGTGGCCTTTCAAATAAAAGTAGTGTATCACGTAACAATGACTAATTTTCTCAATTTTTACAAATTCACTGAGAATGTTCAGTATTGATGGTTGCGAAACTAATACTAAACAACGTGGCGTCTTCAAACTTGAAACATATGCTTTATAGATTGTGTACTTTCTAATACAGTGATATTTTTCAAACAACTACCGCCATCTCTAGGTCAGGCAGGGTATTTAGGAACCACCCTCGTAAACCTTTATAAATACTTGTTAATAATTGTTTCACCTAATTATAATGAATTAAAGAATAAAATGATTAAATTCTAAAAGAATTAAATCATAAATCTCCTAAATACAAAAGTAACTTCATCAAATCACATTTTTTAATTGTAAACGATGAATATAACCAAAAAAGTGGAATAGTCACCAATTACACGTGGTCTACCATAAAGTTTGATATTGTCAACCCCTGACCAAACAAAAAATAAATGTTAGACGCTTTCAGGAATTTTCTTCTTCCTCCCTGTATACTTCATATCCGTAAACACTCAAACAAAACCTAAAAAACTGAAAATAATATCGACAGCCATTACCACTATTGCCATAAATTTGTAAACAAACCTGCTTTGTGGATTATATTATTCTGATGGCATAAAAACCCTTGACCTTTTCGCTGGATCCGTGTTAAATAGCTTGCAAGAAGACACTGTAGTCGATCTTGTGTTCTTTCCTCTTCTAGAAGGTGGTTTCTACAAAAAAACAACGCAATCGTCTCAAGATAGAATTTGCCCGATTTATTATTTATAACATGTGTATTGTAATTATAAGCACGGTGTAGCTCTTGCATCCTACTCCCACTCCTACTCTTCGTAACATTATTGACCGGTTTTTCCAATGATTCACGTATTGATATGAAGATGCATCATTAATTTAATCATAATAATATGCAAAATATGGAATCATTTAAATAATATTTCCGCGTTATGAACACGTGTTTACGTATTTATTGACAGTTTAAGCGTGAAAACAACTTCTAAAAATAATATACTCATGTTATTATAAATTGGTACAAATTTATTCCTTTCTTGAAAACTTTAAAGAGCGTACAGATATTATTGTCGTCTGTAGGAAATATTTTAACTACTTTTTATGTGCTCAGGTGTTGCACTAGTAGTTTAAGCCATCTTAATAATGTACCAATTTAATGCAGGGAGTTCTTACAAGAAATATAAAGTCATAAAATATACTTGAAAAAAACAAAATAAATTCTCGAACCATAGAGGGATAATATCGAAAGGACTGCATCTTTATTTAATAACTACAAAGCAATTTGCAGTATATTAACAAAACAGCATTATATTTAGAAGTAAAGAGTGTCCCAAAATTAACGCGATATTTGAATTAAATAAAAAACACAGTTTTTAATCTTTTGAATGTTATTTTTTTTTTAATCATAAGGTAGATACATAGGATAGGGTTATTTATGGAATAAAACATCGGGCAAATGGCGTCCACGGCTTTGCATGCACATACGCACTCGTTTGTCGAAATTTTCTATGACCATTTTTCATAAATGTGGCTGAATTTCGTTGATGCAGCGTTAAATTTCCTCCTTTAATGCACGGGTGGTTGTGGGCTTGTTGACATTGATCTGTGATTTCAAATAACCCCATAAACATAAATCTAATAGTGTTAAATCACACGATCTAGAGGGCCAATTCTGGTCACAGAAACGAGAGAGTATACGACCTCTAAATGTCTCATGCATTAATTGAATTGTTTCACGGGCTGTATGGCATGTGGCACCGTCTTGTTGAAACCACATATTGGTCGCATCAATATCATCCAATTTCAGCAGAAAGAACTGTGTTATCATGTCGCGATATCCAGCACCAGTAACAGTCACTGCTTGACCAGCCTCATTTTCAAAAAGGTATGGTTCAATTATGCCTGCAGGCCAAAATCCACACCAAACAGTGACACGTTGTGGATGCATTTGTTTTTCGACAATCACATGTGGGTTCTCAGAACCCCGAAAGCGGCAATTTTGGCGATTAACAAAGCCATCAAGGTGAAGATGTGCTTCATCGCTTAGGATGATTTTTCTAGAAAAGTCAGCATCCATTTGTGGTTGTTCAATAATCCATTTAACGAACTCTCTTCGCTGTGCATGCTCATTAGGCTTCAGTTGTTGTGGTAATTGAATTTTGTAAGCATGGAGACACAGATCTTTAGTGAGTATACGTTGTAGAGAGCTTCTTGAAATCTGCAATTCTTGTCCACGACGCCGAATTGAGGTTCCTGGATTGTCACCGACACTCTTACGCACTGCTTCGAAATTGACATTTGAACGGCTTGTTTTTGGACGACCAGTGTGTTTGACGTCTCCAGCGGACCCAGTCTCCCAGAATTTTTCAATTAATGTCCTTACAGTTGACGAAGTTAAAACACTATTTCGACCATAGTTTGTATGAAATTTTTAAAATATTGTTCAATAATAAAGACAAGTTGTTCTATCGTGTAACGTTCTATTTTTACTAACCCTAAACTGTCAGATGTCGAATTGTCTTTTTTTTAGGGTTGCCAACACTTTACTGCACAAATGGCGACAAATTCAAATCTTGCATTAATTTTGGGACACAGATTACATATATTTGTATCAATGACAAAGTGTTGTTATTTTCATTTAAATATAGATCGATAATCTTGGCCGGAAGTGTATAATTAATTTCCTTTTGATGTCCAAGTAAAGTACAATTCCTCTATACAAATAACACATTTAATTGCTACTCAAAACATTTAAAATGTTTTTTTCAATTCTTATATGAATTATCTTCTTTTGGTTGAGTTATTTACAAGAAAAATCTGTAAAAAGTAATTTCATACCTATTCAAATCTCTCACTATCTTTATTATCTGTTTGAGTGAATGGTTGGAAAATATTGGAATGAATTATTGTGTTGCTCGAATAGTTTTCAGCAATTCTTTTATAATACATAAATACTTATTCAATTATACACACAGTTACATATACATAGAATGATTTTTGCCATGTTTCTGGTAGTAGTGTGATTACGCGGTCAAAAAACTTTTAATCATTACGGAATAAGTGAAAATATGGTGGGTGCGCCAACACATTTTGTCCAAGCTGTAACAGCTTTTGACCAGTCATTAAACTTTTAAAGACCTTACATTATCACCAATTCTGGTCACTTCGCGTTCATAAAATCACTCAATTTGTACAATTAGTGGCAATATACTTCACGAATTAATAGTGGAACTATCTGATAGAAGCTAAAAAAGTCAATTCTCTTGTATGCCATCAGTAAGAGAATATTAGTATGTTTCTAGAAATATCGATTTTCGAAGTGCTGTGCCTTCAACATTCATGTAAAACTCAAACGTTAATTTAACAGAACAAATCTCTTTCTCCAGGAACAGGTGAAATCCAACAGTCGGCGTCAATAAACTAAGTCTCATAGTGTTAAGGTGCTCCCTGGTTTGAGAGCCCTATTAAATTGAAATAAAACATATAAATGTTTTATGCAATTTTATTTCGAACATCAACGTGTTCTGTATATGAAGAGGCATGTACAAATAAAACAGTTCAAAATACCTCGTTTCGCGTTCAATCTATCGAGATACCCATGCACCCCCAATAAAGTGGAAATGTTCGACACAGTCGACCTTGCACCTATTGGGGAAGCGCCATGCAACTACCCGGCAGTGACAGTGACGCGGCTGGTCAGATAGGCCGCTCTCGGTCCCCTGGTATACAATGTGTGAACGACGGCAAAAGTTGCTCTCGGTCAGTATATGTGCGTTGATTTGTGTATAAGAAAAAAAATAAATATAATTACTATATAAAAGACATATATATATAAAACAATAATATTCATAAAACAATAATATCATGAAACACATTAATATATGTACATAAAACGCATAAGAGACACAATATGCATTCCAAATAAAAATAAAATATTTTAATTTTAACATTAAATCTTTAACACATAGCAATTTCTTATATTATTATTATTACATTTCTTATATATTCTACGATTTGATTTAATCACCTCCTTACTTTTATTTTGTCCTTTTCAATTTAAATTGGCCTTCTAGAAGGAGATGCGTTTTCGACACCGAAATTACCAGAAAGAAATTTTGCGAAGGTGACCTGGGCTGCAGGATGTATGCTCTAGTATCTTAAGCCAGATAGGCGAAACCATTGTCGTGGTGAAAAAAACTAGACACTTTCGAGCGAGGACGAATACATCGGAGTATTTCAACAAGAAATTTATTAAGAAAAAAAACTAAAAATTAATTTGAAATTATTAGAACTATTACGATTATCTAAGTATACTTCTACTTTCTCCTATAATAGACAATGACGGATGTGTTAAACGTAGGCACAAATTTAATACTAAGATATATCTTCTTAATCTATATTAAATTTGTCACATAGTATAACAATCGGTGCCTTTTATATTGACAATATTTATTCGCCCTTGCCCTTTTCGTACAAGATAAAAAGGATTAATCAATAATAATAATAGTATTTATTAGTTAAACCAACATAAATAAAATTATACAAAAGAAATATATACAATTTTAAACGGTGCGCTGATGAAGGACGTTGAAGTTCCTAGCAGAATTCATTGAGTTTTGAAATGTACATTGGTTCTTGGTGTTTCTAGTGACAATAGTTCATTAAATCTTGATTCCAATCGCGTAACTGCGTACATCAATTGTCTGTAATTAAGTTTTTCATCAAAGTTGCACTGATGTTCTCTCTCCGTTCGGTCAGGGACTCAAAGCCATGTATATTTAGTAGTTCCGTATAGTAAATGTCGTGTTCCAGATAAAAGTCACTTTCCTTGTAGAATAAATATTTTAGGAACTTTTGCATTTGTTCCACGACATTATTTTGAATTTCCATAGCGCCATACTCAACCTTACTACGGACTAGGGCGCGAAATAAAGATGTTAGTGAAGTTTTTACAAGTTCGTATAATAAACCCAAGAGTCTTATATTCAGCAAAAACTGTAGAGGATACGGGCTCAGAAAAGGCTAACTTAGAGTCGAAAGTAACACCTAAATCTCTTATCGAACTTGTAAGTGAAAATAACACTGTCTCCGACTCATTCCTGTTTAATTTCTTTGTATAAGAAACAAAAGAAATATTCGTCAATGTTTAAAGAGGAATTATTGTTAGTATATTAGAGAGAAATGAAACTCTGAGTAGCCTGCAGAAACCTAACGTCGCCAGAGGTAGTACATCTTCAAATCGCTGTCATAAGCCAGTACCAAGTATCCATTTGTGGTAATGAGATCATTTATGAAGAGTTAACCACTGAAGGTTGATATATAACCCCTTTTCACATTAACTTTCGTATTCTGTATACGTATTTCGATAACTAAGTTGTCATCATCAGCAGATAATTAAACAGTGTCGCACCTGGAAAACTACGGCAAAATACCTGTACGAAAACAAATTCCGCACACGAACCGTACCGTTGAAAGCCGAAACGCATACTGAAGAGAACGAATAAAAGTCTCTCAGACTTTTATTCGTTTTGACAAACACCAAGCACCAAATCTCATTTGGGGCTTGGTGTATACCAGATATTGAAACATAATTGGTTTTAAATCCGTTATATTGAACATAAGTTTAGCAATGCATTGTTAAAACCAAAAAAGTGTAACTTGTGAAGCAAAATGTAATTATCTACAATATCGAATGCTTTTGAAAAGTCTGTTTATATTACATCTAGCTGTTCTCCCTCGTCCAACGCTTCAGTTATAGCTTGAGAAACCATAGTAACTGTTTGTGCCATAAATCTGTGTTGATGTGGTAATGTTAATAATTTGGTATGAAATTCTATGTGCTTGTAGATTAGTGATTCAAAGACCTTAACTAAGCTAGGTACATCAAAATAAGGCGATAGTTACTGTCATTAATATTTCGTCTCTTTAAAATATGACAAATTCTTGAAATTTTTCAGGCTTTTGGAAAAACGTACGTGTACAAAGAAAGGTTAAATATATAATATAGTGGTCTTGCGCAGACAGAAGACAACACGTTACCAACAATGAGGCTTTTTTTTATTTCCAAAAATTGCATCAATGGAAAAATAAAGAATGCTCATTAATGGATGATTAAGTGAGGAATTAGAAAAGCCGTTAACTAGTACGGATAGTTTAAATGCCCTGGAAAAGCTTTAACAATATTATATGTTGAGCTGTATCATAATAGGTATGTTTTAGCACATTGGCGGTTCTACCAAAATATTATTTAGAGCTGACATAGCGCAAAAGAAAAGATGATCTGTGACTAATGACCACTGAATTCTGTGATTATAAGTATCGCAAGCAACGGATATAACAGACTTTATCATTCTACGGAGTCTTTGGAACAACTCCTTGTAATAAATACGACAACTAGATTTCCATCTTTTATGGTTATGACTTCTAATCTAATCTTCAGTGTGTTTCTTATGTCGATTGTAAATCAAGACGGGCAATTAGAATATACTTCGTTCAAAAGATAGACATAGAGCTACCCAGTACCAAGTAGAATGTATGTACAGCTTCATTTACGTTAGTATAAATACATAGGAGCATCTACTAATAGAAAATTAGAATAAAGTTCATGATGATGAGCTCGATGGAAGTTGTGGCGTTTATTATTGTTATTATAGAAGAATAAAGATCTAGATGGCAAAATATACACAGAATTAATATTCAAGACCGAGTGAAGTATAGTACTCTGAAACGAAAGGCAGCAAATAGAATTTTCAGTGGATGAAGTAATAATTTTGAAGAGTATTTAGGAACTTTGTGTTTATCTAATCGTAAGGATAATCTCCATAAACTATTCCAATATTTTGGAAAATATTTATTTATTTTAGTTTTCATTCTAATAAACAAATAATTGGCAATAGTACATTTTCTTGTAATTTAAAAAAGTGCTTTATTCTCTTTTATTTTGTGGTAAAAAATTAACAAAATTATAGAATTTCACCATGTTAAATTGTTTAAAATTAGTTCACTTTTGTAGAACGTAATGCTTTCATTCCAAAATATTTTGTTCATTATCTCTGACTATATGAATAATCTCGTAACATGGATCACTATTTTGTTGCTGGTGCAGAAAATATAATATAAAAACTTATTAAAATCAACTTTATTTATCACTTCGACAGTGGTCAAAAATACAATCATGATAGGTGAAATAAGAATCGACATTCTTGTAGGACAATACGTAGAAGAAAACCAGTTTTTTGCATTAAAGTTTACATTTAAATTTTGTTCCATTGAAATAGTGATGAGTTAGCTAAAAAAAACTTAATTATCTAGTATCTTAAGGTTATTCTTTTCCTGTTCCTTTATGACGGGAGTGAAATAAAAATAAAATATAAACAACTTACTAATTTAAGATGTTTTGTCATCACGGAATTTGTTATTATAACGCTTTTATAATTAATCCATTCTCAATAATTATTATGTTAGTTGCTTATGGAAACGTTAAGCAGAAATAATTAAAACATCCGATTGTATGATTACTACGATTAGTCATTGAGCAAGCATACCTGGGCCTAATGAAATCCATGACAGTGTTGAATGTGTTAAATCATTACAATTACAAAATAATAGACGTCTAAATAACCCTGAGGAAACCAGTACCTTGTGCTGCTACAATATTGAATGCCTTTCTTGTAATGAGTTACTTTTCACACACGAGTGTTTTTATGTTTATAAACAGGTACTTTCATTTTTCGTAGAAATGTATAAAAAATTGTGGATGACGAAAGAAAGTTATGGTTAGAAAAGTCTCCTAAATTACAAGAGAGTTTTGACACATTATTTTTAATAATGTATAAATTTCTTAGAAATAATAGCATCAAATTGAAATCGTAATATAAACACTTAATTTTATTCGTTCAAAAGCTATTCACATTCACATACGTCTGATTGCAAATAAACAATGTTAAAATATATATATATATATATATATATATATATATATATATATACAGGATGTTACTAGGTTTAGACTGTATATAGCTGTACAGTAATGAGACAATGTCACATTAGAAAAGGAACAATAAATGCTTCCTAATAACAAAGTTTTATGTTACAAACTAGCTTCCGAGTGCTATCAGTGGCACTCAGAAGCTGGGTACGAAGAATATGTTCGAAGTTTTCACCGTCTTGTTGGATGCATATCTTGGTTCTTCCTATCCGTCCTGAGGCCATCTTGCTGTCGAATTATTTTCGCCACATTTTCGATTAGTTGTCGACTAAGTTGGCAAGACGTTCCATCATGTAAACAAACACAATTTATCACACATTTAGTAATATACAGGGTTCTTCAGTGAAGTGGGAAAATTTGGAACTCTTTTAATCATTTGACGTTTAGGTGAGGGCGCCGAAGTTAATGACAAATTGTCAGTCATTTAACGCCATTTAGTAAATATGGAGCAGTGGTCAGGTGCTTATCGTGCTTTCTGTGTAAAAGCGTTTTATAAAAATGGTCACTCCGTGACAACTGTGAGCAGGTTATTTCACACTCAGTTCAATAGTTCGCGTCATGGATGGGTACCGTGTACTCACGCAATTAATATATAGGTACAAAAGTTTGAAGAAACTGGGCCTACTTCAAATTCAAAACATAAACGAGCAGCAAGAAGTGTTAGAACGCCAGAAAACATTGATAGGGTTCGAAATTCCATAACAAGTAATCCAAAACGTTCTGTAAAGAAGCATACAATGCACTGAATATTAGTGAACCGTCTATGCGTCGAATTTTACATAAGGACTTAAGTTTTAACCCTTTCAAGATTCAAATTGTTCAAGAATTACAAGAAGCTGATTTGGTTTCTCGCATGAACTTTTGTCAAGAAATGTTGCAGCGTTTGGATAGTGATGCGAACTTAATCCACCACATGTTTATGTCAGAAGAAGCCCATCTAAACGGCAACGTAAATAAGCAAAATAGCCGATATTGGGGCGCTGAAAACCCGCTTCACTTACATGAAAAACCTTTGCATAGTACTAAGGTGACAGTATGGTGTGCCCTTTCATCATGTGTCATTGTTGGACCATTGTTTTTTGAAGACGAGCCAGAAAATGCTACAACCGTTACTGCAGTTCGTTACACAAATATGGTCATAACATTTTTGACACAAGAACTGGTTTGATTTCCAGAGATTACGTGGTTTCAGCAAAATGGTGCTACCAGTCATACTGCTCGTATGTTTATTGTTGCTTTACGGGAATTCTTTCCGAACCATATCATATCCAAAAGTGGAGATATTGTTTGGTCGGATAGAACGCTAGATTTTTCAGCATACCCCTTTTTTGGGGGTTGGCTCAAGAGTAAGGTGTACGTTAACCGGCCGCAAACGTTAGCAGAACTAAAACTAAAAATTCAAGAAGTATCACACCGGAAACTTTATGGCGAGTAATGGAAAATTTTCGAATAAAACTACAAGAGTGCGTAGATCGTAATGATGCCCGTCTGTTAAGTGTTGTTTTTAGAAAATAAAATGGCAAGTCTAACTTAATTGAGAACTATAAAAAATGTTAAAATAGTAGCTTTAAATTTTCCCGCACTGGCGAACCCTGTATCTTCTAATTACTAGGACAAATTATTTTACAGAAAAAAGTAATAATTTCTTGCGTTCATACGGTTTGGTAGAATAAATGACCCAGTGAGTATGCCACTGATAATTCCAGCCCACGCAATTACGAAATATCTACGCTGAGAATATGAACACTTCACAGCGCGTAGACCGCTGATGTTCCAAATATGTGTATTGAGAAAATTCTTACTCTCTCCCGTGTTGCTTCATCTGTTATTAGAATGGCCGACATAAAATGTAGATTTAATACATGTGGCTCCATTAACCATTTGCATAATCTAATACGTAATGATTAGTCTAAGAGATCTGAAGTCCTTACGCGATGTACATGATAGGAGTTCAATTGAGATCCAGTAATGTACGCAAAACTACGCGAGAAGAAAAGTTCACTTGTTGACCTATACTTCGTACTTAACGTAGGATTTTCGTCTATCGTGTGTAATATTTCTTACTCGGCATTTAATGTAGGTAATGTTCTAGTCCGCCATCACGACTTTGTTGTGGATGCAGATTACTCGTATCATGTGTCCGTTGTACCAAATTCAAAAGTCTGCTAGGGTGGGACTGTGCCCAATTTGGAAACTGTTTTGTATATATTCTAAAAGCTGCTTGAGTACTTACATTTGCAACTCGATAAATTATTAACATGTCTGTTAGATTAATGTTTGAATATTAATGTGTCATTGTATCAGAAATAATATGCTATATGCAGATATGAAAACACTAAAACTAGCTACGGACTATAAGTTACATTGATAAAATAGCAAAAACAGTAGTAATAATAACCAAAGCAAACGAAGTAAATTGTTAAAAAAACTTTACTTTTTTGTAAATAAATTACTACTACGAATATTATGAGTTTGATGACTGGTCAATTTTGATGACTTCATATGTATATGATTATACCAGCATTGCTCAAACGTTTTAGGGTGATTTTCGAAAAATTAACGAAAGGTTATAATGGAATGAGGAATAACATCGAGTTATCTTTAGTGACGGATCTTGTCTATGGGCTTATGATTGTTGCAGAATAGTCAGAGAACGTCTCACTCAAAGAAGGAACTCGCAGTTTGATATATAATGAAATACGACTTTTACTCCAAGTGTGATGGTATGGGAGAAGGGGGGGAGGAATAAAAGTACATTAAACACGATTCGTTCCGTTAATAATTTTCTTAAAACTAGTCTTAATAGCAATATCAATTTTTCAGCAGTATAATGCGGTTACTATGGGGTTTCTGGATAATACTATTGTTGTCGCTGATCATGGCATTCTTTTTCAGCTGTATAATTTAAAATAATTAATGAATTAGTAAGAAACGTAAGGGCAACTCAAATATTAATTTGAAATTGACTACAAATTCATTAATGTAAACAAATAATATTATTGAGAATCGAAAATTACGAGAAAATTAATAATAATATTTAGAAACTCATATTAAATGTCTTTGGAGCGAACTAAACAAAAGCTGCGCATTTGGTATTGTGTGGGGAAAGGAGTTACCATAATCTTTTTCGGATGCAAATCAAATTAATAGTGCAGTATGTGATTTCTTCTTGGAAATAAAGTCTTATTATTATTATTATTTAAAAATAAATTAAATTATGAATTGACATAACTATATTCTGAAAACGATGCTTTTTTGTTTATTTAAGAAGTTATAGACACTCAATAGGTGAAAAACAATTATAGAGGCAATATTTGGTGGTGCATAGAATAAGATATTAGTGATTAATAGAATTGACACTGCAAGGGCTCGGTCGTAATAAGTGTAAATAAACGCTTACACTTTTAAGCAGCATTTTCAGTATACAGATGCATAAAATGGATAAGATCGGTTAAATATTTGTAGCATCAGGCGTGTTTCAACAGTTTCTTCATGTAAGCGTATTCACCGTGAAAAATACATGTTCTTATATGCAGAGAACAACCGTTCGATGTCTAAACAATATACTTGCATAATTAAAATAATCTTTGTTAATACTTAACGGATCTGTAGACCCACCATCAAGAAACATTTGTTTTAATCTGGTATAATTTGTAGCTTACATATTAGTGTTATAGATGCGGGGTAACTCCCCGAGCGAAAACTTATATTCATTCGCACAAGTTGATATTGTGTATTTGATGGGACAAAAAGGTCGTCGTCAACTATGAATTCCTTCCGAATAATGTAACTGCCACTGCTGATAGCTACTGCTAATAACTCTGGGAGGATCGAGGCTACAATTACAGCGAAAGGACCGAGAAGACATCAAGTCATTTTGCAGCACGATAATGCTCGCCCTCGTACTGCTAACATTACAAAAGGACTTATTAAAAACGCAGTTGAAGATCACTCGACATTCGCCCTACTCTCCTGATCTCACTTCCTCAAATTTTCATCTCTTTTATTCTCTGTCAGACAACTTTTGAAGAATCTCCTTTAATAATTGTGCTTCAAAATTAGCTTGACGTTTTTCTTCCAAATCACTGAATTTTTTCAAGTATGCAATCGAAAAATTTCCAGACCGTTAGAAGACAATCGTAAATAGTGGAGGAAAGTATGTTATTGATTAGTTTGTGTATTTTATTTGTTAAAAATGAAATACTTTTGAGATAAAACAAACACCTCGAACTTATACATCAACTTCGAAATTAAAAAGTGTTCTAAGTTGTCAAAGATATCTCCAAAAATGTGCCCCTTCTCTTAAAAACAAGGAGTCTCAATTCAATTCTTACTATTTGGTCGTAGCTCATAAATGAAGAAAAACATTAGTTTTTGAAACAACATTCTAGTTCTAATAGGTGTCCCAAAATTAACGCAAGATTTGAATTTGTCGCCAGTTGTGTTGGCAACTTTAAAAAAAACAATTCGACAGCTGACACTTTAGGATTAGTAAAAATGGAGCGTTACATGATAGAACAACGTGTCTTCATTATTGAACAATATTTCAAAAATAATGAAAACTTGGCGGCCGCTGTTCGAAAATTTCATACAAAATATGGTCGGAATAGTGTTTTAACTACGTCAACTCTGAGGACATTAATTGAAAAATTCAGGGAGACTGGGTCCGTTGGAGACGCTAAACACACTGGTCGTCCAAAAACAAGCCGTTCAAATGTCAATATCGAAGCAGTGCGTGAGAGTGTCGGTGACAATCCAGGAACCTCAATTCGGCGTCGTGGACAAGAATTGCAAATTTCAAGAAGCTCTCTACAGCGTATACTCATTAAAGATCTGTGTCTCCATGCTTACAAAATTCAACTAACACAACAACTGAAGCCTAATGAGCATGCACAGCGAAGAGAGTTCGCTGAATAGATTATTGAACATCAACAAATGGATGCTGACTCCTCGAGCAAAATCATCCTAAGCGATGAAGCACATTTTCACCTTGATGGCTTTGTTAATCTCCAAAATTGCCGCTTTTGGGGTTCTGAAAACCCACATGTCATTGTCGAAAAACAAATGCATCCACAATATGTCACTGTTTGGTGTGGAGTTTGGGTTGGAGGCATAATTGGACCATACTTTTTTGAAAATGAGGCTGGTCAAGCAGTGACTGTTACCGGTGCTCTATATCACGACATAATAACACAGTTCTTTCTGCCGAAATTGGATGATATTGATATGGCCAATATGTGGTTTCAACAAGACGGTGCCACATGCCATACAGCCCGTGAAACAATTCAATTACTGCGTGAGACATTTCCGGGTTGTGTACTCTCTCGTTTCGGTGATCAGAATTGGCCCTCTAGATCGTGTGATTTAACACCGTTAGATTTCTTTTTATGGGGTTATTCAAAATCACAGTTCTATGTCAACAAGACCACAACCACACGTGCATTAAAGGAGAAGATTCAACGCTGCATCAACGAAATTCAGCCACATTCATTCATAATGGTCATGGAAAATTTCGACAAACGAGTGCGTATGTGCATGCAAAGCGGTGGAGACCATTTGCCCGATGTGTTATTCCATAAATAACCCTAACCTATGTACTTTATGATTCAATAAAAAAATAGCAGTCAAAAGACTAAAAACTGTGTTTTCTATTTAATTCAAATCTTGCGTTAATTTTGTGACACGTTTCTATGTTTATAAATTTAGAGTAAAATGAACGCAGAGATTTCTCGTTTTCAAGTTTTAGCTGCCTAGGGCGCGATTGAGCCTATATAAAAAGTAGACGTCGAATGCGTGGTCCTCTCCACATTACCACGAGATTTCATCAAAATCTGAGTAATAATTATTAAGTTTTTATGTGATTGCAATATTTATTTGTATTAGAGTGTATGTAGGAAAATGACGTATACAATATAATAGTATTGTACAATATAATAATTCAAGGAGGAAGTCATGGACGGATAAATTTGAGTGATATCATGATCATATCAGTTAGCGCTAACAAGTAAACTAGGTACAACATATCTGTATATGTATATACGAATTAGCCTCGTGGCGTTTCTATTGATATTTTGAGTGTATTTAGCTTCCTGTGATTTCCTCATGAATATAATTAAACGACGCGTAGAAAGAAAACAAATAGTCGTTTAAGAATTACGTAAAAAAATATGGTCTAATAAATTTAAATTAAGATCTTTACTGGTCAATTAGACCTTCATTGATAATTAATAAAATTTATGATTCTTCTTTTCATATTTTGATGTCTTTATTTTTAATGGCATCTAATTTCGAATACTTCTAAAAATCAAGGCCATATTTGAAAAGGAAAAGTAAAAAAGATTAAGTAAAAAACAATTACTAATTGCTTTTTTATACATACATATATTACTAGAAAGGTTCATTCAAATGCACTTTGAAATATTGATATCATGCATTTATTTCGACTAAATGACATTCAAACCACATTCTGGATAAAACATTAATTAAACACTTGCGAATAATGTTAAAAATGAATATACAAGTCTATACATTATCGGGAGACATACTTACAATTAGAAATTTACGGCCGAATTCATAGAGACATCTTAAATCATAGTCATTCTCACTTATCTCGCCCTCACTGGAGGGCAACTCGTAACGTTCTCTCTTTTCGAATTGAGATTGAGAAGTGTGATCGCATTGTGATTAAGTCCTTCATCTCAAAGAATACTGCACCACAAATCCACGATAAACTGTTGGCTATTTATGGAAATGAAAATGGACAAGGAATTGGCCACATGTCCCTCATAGATGATCCAAGAAGTGGAAGACCACCACTCACAGACAATCAAAGGACTTTATTCTATTAGACCGAAGAGTAACCATCCAAATGATCATGAATGAGACTGATTTTAGTTACGGTAGTGTGTGGAAGATTATTCACTAAAAACTGCACATGTCATAGGTGTCGGGTTCTGATTACAGGCTTATTTTAGATCTTTTAGACTAGTACGAAGAGGAATTTTTTGTCGTTTTCGATCAATCAATATGATGCAGATATCAAATATATGAGCATGAAGCGGAAGTACAGCGATTCATCTCTCCCAAGAAAGCTAAGGTCTAGAAGTTTGCAGGGAAGGTCATGCTGTCTGTTTTTCGGGAATGTCGTGGAATCATCTTAACAGATTACCTGGAGAAGGTTCAGACCATCGCTAGTGCCTACTAGTGCATACCGCTGAAAAAATCGTATCATGATCTGATCAAGAAGCGGTGTATACCACGCCTTTGGTGATCGTACCGATCATCAAAAGCGTCCATTTTATTGACGACAATGCACCTGATTACTCTTCTAGAGGTACAGTTGAGGAATCAAAGCGACATGCAATGGTAGTATTTTAGTTAAATTTACTAGAAACCCTACGATAACTTACAAAATATTATATTTAATGATGAGTGTTGTGAAAACAATTAATTTCTAAAACAAATACAGTCATACAACAACTATTCCTCATTTCAACCATTTCATTCTCTTTTTGCCATAGAAATAATTTTTTATTCAGAAGTATGAGCATCATATAAGTACGTACTAGAATTGTCATCTCATTTTCATCAGTTGACTGTTTGTTAGCAGAATCGTATTCGAAAAAAGGAGCAAAACCAGGAACAAACGCTGCATGAGGGTAGCCGTTTATATTTCGGGAGCAGCAAACAAAAGAAATTTTTTATTATCGAAAATAGTTTCATTTTTTTAAAAATATTCTCCTTGAAAATCAAAGCACTTTTGATAAGAATTGTTGCCACTGTAAAGGCGGTATCTTTAAAATATGAGTTTTGAATGCTTCAACTACCTCTTCCGGCGTCGAAAACTGTTGACCACGAAGTTTATTCTTCACGTGTGGGAACAAAAAATATCACAGGGCTGTACGGCGCATGGCTTATCAATTCAATGTTTTGCCTGGTCAAATATTCAATTGTTTGAACCGACCTGTGAGAGCTCGCATTGTCATGGTGGAGAATGATCTGTCGTTTTCGGTTTGTTTACCTTATTTCTTCAAAAACTTTTGGCAAACAAATAGTTGTCTACCATTTGGAATTGACCGTTCTACAACTCTCTAGAGCCACGGTTGCAACATGACCGGTTTTTTCCGAAAAAAACAGGTGACCATTTGTTTTGATATGCTTCGAGGGCGAACAACTTTTGTTGGTTTTGGCTCATCTTGGAATATCCGCATAGTCGACTGCTGTTTACTATCGGGCTCATACGTATAGATCCAAGATTCATCATCTATAACGACTTTATAAATGTTCTTTGAAGCACCACTATTGTATATTTTGCGCATTTCTTGGCACCAATCGAGGCGAGTCCTTTTTTGAGCGGTTGTCAAATTATGTGGTACCCAACGTGAACATATCTTAACACATCTTAACGGCTAAATGTTCATGCAGGATCTTATGCACGCTGGTGTTACTAATACTTAGAGATGCCTCGATCTCACGGTATGTCACATGACGGTCTTACATTATCAATTTAGACACTGCACTAATGTTTTCCGAGACAACAACATTTGTGGGACGATCTTCACGAAATTCATCGTTCAAAGAATGCCGTCCGAGTTTGAATTCACTATACCAACGACATACTGTAGTTTCCGATGGTGCTTCATCACTATATAAAGAATTCAGCTCGTTGATGCATTCTTGTTGAGATAATCCACGCCGAAAGTTAGGAAAAATAATTGCACGAAAATGTTGACGAGTTAATTCCATTTTTTCGCTTACATAAAATTTTCAAGTTACTGTCGACAATAAAAATAGCGACCAGATGATAAAACTGTCAAGATAAATATATTGTCAAAAATGACAAACTTCACGATGCAATCATCAGATCGGAGGCAACAGTATTGCCAGTTCCCGAAATATAAACGGGTACCCTCGTATATTCAACATCGCTTATGCCACTTTTCTCATACAATCTCAGAACTGTTTCCGAAAAACGACGATCATCTATAGAAATCTGATTTATTCTACTCGTACTGAACGATGGCTCAGATTAATTTCAACTACTTTTTACATCGGGTATATAATGGAGAATTTTTTTTGAAAAGACTCCTGCTCTCCGCGGAAGACTGAAACCCGCAATTTCAGGTTAACCGCCAATGCGTCTCCATATCGTACCATGGATAACGGTGAATTTTGCCATAAATTGCGTTATGCAAACAGATATTAAATTATCATTGTTTGGAAGACGTTTAGAATCCAATGAACAAAATAAAATGAAATTTACAGAAAGAGCCAGACGTTTCGACGACTGCATAAGTGCCAGAGATGTATTGCATCAAATTGGGTATTTTAACAATTAAATTGCTACATCTCATATACAAATTATTATGAATTGTGGTCAATACAAAGTTCGTCATTTATTATTTTTGTGAAGAACATCTTCTTTTTGTTTTTAACAGGATATAAGTATTCGATGCAGGATCTGTAACTAATAATCAACATATTATGTCACGTTCTAAAAAAAACTTTACCAAATCATTTAAAATTATTTTATTATTGATTCGAATTTATGAAATTTGTTGACAGCATATACATTTATATTTATTATAGTAAAATTTTAGTTTTTTTATTTAATGGTTTTTGAATTAATTACATAATTGTTTATTTACATATAAATTAGCTCAAATTTTCGCTTCGGGGTTTCTTTCCGGATTGTTTTCTCTTTATTCAAACTAGATATATTCAAATTAACATTAATCCGTAGTTTACGGAAACCAATAAATCGACAATATATATCTAAGCTTGTTTTGATATATTTGACAATGTTCTGAATTGTGTAATCTTACACAATTGTTGTTCTTGTAGGCCAATAAGGTTTTATAAAAAGCAGTAAACAACCAGAAATATAAGAAATTTGACGAACGAAAATTTTCTAAGCACCAGAAATTCTTCACGATTGAGTAACAAAATATAAAAAGCAATTTTCTATGATGTCCAAGTATTTTTATCTATTGTAAAAATCACCTTATGATAAATTAGTTTACGCGCGTACTATTTCATCATATTCTTATGATACGAATTACCACAAAAAGAGTCGTAATATTCGACAAAAATTCGAAGAAACCTCAAGTCACATCCGCTAAAGCTGTCAACATTTCAAGCTCGTCCAACGCTCGTTTTTTCTTGTTTTTCATCACGCGCTAAACCCAAACACGAGTAATTTCATTGCTTAAATCTTGCGTTAAGTTTTTGAAACGATAGCCACTGTGACGGCAAGCAGGAGGCGATAATAGTGGTAGTAGCATCTTTATAAATAACAATGTAAAAGAGGTACAAGGTGGGAGATATACACGGATATGGTATATAAGTAAGATGTGATCATCCAAGAAGATGGTGATTTTAAGATATCAGTGTGATAGTGTTAACGCTGTAGGTAATCACAGAAAGCTGATCGAGATGAAGTTGACAGCGTTGTGCGTAAGTAATTTATGTATACTTCCTTATATGGTGATTGTTTTTCAAGTTAAAATACATTATCATACTTAATATAATTGTAGTTTAGGTGTTACTAAATAAATACGAGTGTAATAAGCGAAATATGGATTAATAAATATATAATTCCTTAAACAAATATCATTGATTTAAAACGAATATTTAGGAAACAGTGAATTTATATCTATAGACAATAATCTTTCAGTAACTAAAAGTAAAGGTTAGAAATAGATTGAAATAAATATATTTGTTTAATGGTTATTTTTATTTTTATATTTTAATTAACTCAGTTTTTCAATTCGTCTTTTAAAAATTTTAGACTTTCCACAGAAAACTTGTCCTAAATTTATAGAATATTGTTTTTAAAATAATGTATTTATTTTGAAAAATATACAAAACATAGGACAGAAGATTTTAGTATAATCGCTTTTCTATTATGTGAAATCGTTTTTTTTTATTGGTAATTAATTTTTGGAATCTACGATGTTTTCTACTAAGACTATTTGTAATTACATCAATCAATGCTTTTCTAAGTCGTTAACCATGAAATTAAACCACTATAAATTTAGATATTTCAATAAACAAAGGAAGTAGAAAGTTAATTTTGATTTTATATATAAATATTAAAAAATGGAGAATATAATGGAAAGTATCTAATATTTTGATCTTAATTCGAGCTGTTATCTTGGGCGTACTTCTTTTGCATTTTACCAGTTTTATTTCTTTGCTTTTTCCCAAAATTTCTGTAATAATAGGTAGACTGTGGAAACAGGCGATTTTTGAAACTACTTTATTTATTTTAACGAATGATCGCAGAAAGCTACTGTTGCTTTTCAATTGTTGTCAATTTAATAGCATTTTGTCGGAATGCAACGATGATTGGGTGAACAACGTGTATTCGATAGTGAAATATATTGCACTTCTAGAATTGAGGAATGTACGTGCTAAACCAGTTAAGTCAGATTTAATAAAATGTGACTTTATAGAGTGCGATTAAGTTGCATATTATTATATTAAGATATTCAAATTGTTTTTTTAATGCAAAGAAAGTTATATTATATTTGAAAATGGCTTATAAACAATAAGATTCAAATAAAACCACTTACATCGCGTAAAAGACGCATAGTTACGCACTTATAGAAATTTACCAGCCGGCTGATAGATCAGTGGTAAGTTATCGATTTATCACGTCAAGGGTTTCGGATTCGAGTCCCATGGCCTGCTGTCAAGGAAAGGCTTTTCGTGTATGAGAGTATGCAAAACAATATTCTGAATTTGAAAATGTAAAATTACTCGAAAAAGACTGAAAGCTTCATAGCATCAAATATTTTTTAAATACTTCGAAAAAATAGAAGAAATATCAGACTATAAACGTATTTATTTAAAAAAAAATGCCTGACAATAAAATTAAATTGTTAATTAATTAATTAATTAAAATTGTCAGCTTTTGAAACTTCAGATTTGAAGAATCCACAGAATTATTAGACTCTTCTCAAAAGGAGTGAAAGTGATGCCAATTTAACTCTCGAACAAATGCTACTAGATCGATAAATAGTTCATTTAGTTATCTAATCAACAATTTCTTGAAAATTGTAGTAAAAATGTTCGATCTATGAATAATAACTCATTGGATTTAACTAGTTTTGCGTGTGTACTCCTCAATTACGCAGCTAATCTTTCGGAATCAGTTTAGTAATAGTCGAAATAAGCGGCAAATTCAAATACTATAAGTTAAAAACTTTTAACAAACGGGTTTGACTCTAAAAAGAAATTTCACATAAAAGAGAATTATATTAAGACTGAAAAACATTCAGATGAGAAGATCTTAACACTCTGTGTGCAACCATTCAATTTTCGTAAGGTTTGAGTGGAATCTCACATACATAAGTACTTATACTATCATCCTTATAAAACTCAAGTAAAAGCAACATCTCCTGTGACTTAGGTTTGTGTTCCTTTGCTATGAGGATATCTAAAGTCTTTATGACCATTGTCGAAAAAATATAATTGAATCAAAATTAAGAATTCGAAAAGAAATTAATAGAATTAAATATGATATACAATGTAATGAACAATTTGCTTTCAAGGTTACAAGAATATTTATGAAAAAAGTAGGTCACCTCAAAAGTATTTTTAATGTAGTTCCGTGAGAAAATTGTGTACATTCTTAAAATAAAATACTTGTTACTTTTATTTCCCATCTTATGAAGACTATGCATTCGTAGCGTTTTTATTGAATTCAAAATTTATGATATTTTTTAACAAAGTACATGAAATGATCAAGAATATATTCTTCCTCGTTATTTACGATTGCCTCCCAGCCATTTGGCGATTTTTTGATTCCATGCCTAAGAAAATTCGGCGGTTTGAAAATTAGGAAGTCGTCATTCAATTTTAATATCGTTATTTAAAAAAGCATTACCGTGCGATACTTCCCCAATTACTTTTTCCTCTTAAATAGCAAAAATAGTTTCAGTATTCTAGCGGCTTTCGCTGCAACTCCTCCGTTGAACTTGAACAAAAGAAATGCATCTGAAATGCTCGTTTTACTACTTGACATTTCATTTTATTTTGTTGTCTAAAACAAAGACATACAAATTCAAAAAGTATTGAATTAAACAATAACACGGTGTTAAAATAACTGACTGTTTTCCAATGCACTTCCATCTTAAAAACACAAAGCGCTACGAACTTATGCATCAACCTGATATATTTTTCGTTAATTGCTTTTTTGCTATTCTTATTAGAGAATACGATACAAATTCTTGTAAATAAATATAAAGTTATTAAAATAGATGTTACCGTTACCTTCTTTCAATCATAAACTGAACAATTTTCATACTATTGAGCCTAATTGAAACGAATTTGTTTAATGAGAAAACAAATGTATCGCATTAATTTGTATTCCTTTTACAGGACGATATTTTATTAAGCAGGCCACAGTTTTCTAGTTTTCTGTTGCAACTTTTGTAATTTTGTAATAATCACAAACTGTTGCCTTGTGTTCTTGTCACAAAATTGACGCGAGTACTGGTACTTGGAATGTGTTCTTTATTTAATTCGTCAATTTTCACTACTGTTTGATAGGAAACATCTCTCTTTTGTACAAGTTCATATTGAGAATAAGTTGGCGCTTGTGTTAGAGAACGAATTCTTTTTTTTACCTCTATTTACATAAATTAAAAGAAGTTATTGTAAGATAAAATGAAATTGGTTATACGAGGAAGTTTATTTTGATCTCGGAACACTTTATCTTTATTGTAGCATAATCAGTTCCAAATTAAAGACATAATTTATTAAAGATGATATACCATATATGTATCTACCTTCTATACAAGGAATGCAATGCAAATGGCAATACAAATACATAATTTTTGAACAACACTACTGTTATAATTTTTTTTAACAATACCGTGTATATCATGTACTAACGCATCTAATAAAGTAAGTTTACACAGTGTTAATTTTTGTCTAATTATTATTTCTCATTCATTATTTTGTCTAGTTAAAACCACTAAAATTTTCCCGGCTTCTCCGAAAACCATAGCAATCTTTAGAAAACGGGTTTACACTATAGTAGTAAGTGCGTAATCTTACCTTGAATAATTTACTTCTTTAAACACAAAAACAAACGTCTAAAATATTTACTTTATACATAATTAAATGACCATTAGTTTCATTGCGACATTAATGAACCTATTCTTAAAAGAATTGTGATAATAAAAATTATTATTAATACAAGAGATACATTCTAATAATATAATTTTTAGTAGACAGTTGATTATTAGTTTTTACCATTTATTTTCCTAAGCAATTTAGATTATTCTTAGGTAATTTACATTAATTAAAGAGTTTCTCGGTGATATAAATTTTATTGCAAAAGAATATGAGTAGAACTACTAAGTTGGCCGAGATATCGTAGTCGTCCGCAAGGGAGTAAACGATTAATAAGTAACAGGGTATACGTAGTAATATGTAAAATATTCTGAAACACACCCTTCTACTCTTTCTCATTATCAAAGGAAATTATCTCGACTATACATTTCCAGTATTTAATATGTATTTAACAGCGTTCCATTGCGATGTTCGCCGCTAAGGTAAAATATTCTTATACAAAAAACGCGACCAGTCTACATGTAGTGATGTAAAATTGGCATAGTTAAAATATGCTTTGAAGATGCATAAGGAATCTATAGAAACACCATCATTATCGCTCAAAGTTCTTCTTAATCAGATAAAATCTGTATCTTCATTAAAACACTCTTAAATTTTTCTATAAGATGATGATTTTCCACGTCCTTAAAGAGTTCAAATGTGAGTGAATATTGTCCAGTATTTGCACTTCACTTACGATACTGAATGATATAATTTTTCTGTCGCCTCAATTATTCATTTATAATTGTCGTGAATAGTTTGCAAATTTGTAAAAACTTCAGTATCTTGAAATTTTAGCTGATTTTAATAGCCACTGCTTAGTCAAAGGTAAAATTGATTATTTGTTGAAAATGTCAAAATATAAAATGAAGTCTGTAACCGAAGAATTCTCTGTGATAGTTGGGCAATGTCGTGACTGTTTTTAGAATTCTCGAATTCGTTTAAGAGATTTAGGAAGTACGTATGTTACAACGCTTTCTATACGTCACACCTCACTCCAGCTTGAAGTGTTCCTCAAGAATCTAATTTAAGGCTATTGTTCTTTCTAACTTGTTAGACTGTTATGAACTTCAAAAAACTTAAAAATGATACATGTCTAGTACAGTAAGTACAAGATTTTATTAAATATCGATAAATGTGCTATTGTCACATATTCTAGAATTCTAAACTCCGCACAATTCACCTGTATTACCTATATTAATTAGGGATTTGGATATTATGCTTCACACTTCTTTATAATTAATAATCACGTTTATCTTACATGCAACGCTGTATTTAGGCTTTCTTGTAAATACCTATAGACGATTTAGTAACATTTTCACCCCAAAATTTTTGTATTCTGCCTACGTTTAATGTAAGCTGGATTATGTTTCTATTATATGATTTCCATATTATTTATATTAATAAATAGCTTTGGACAAGGTGAAGAAATGTTTTCGAAAGTACGAGTACTTAGGTTATAAGTAAGATGATATCTATGCCCTACGTGGCACTGATTACAATATCTTTCTGGAAAGCCATTGTCATTATTATATCTTTAGATTTCTTCTAAATGTATGAAATAATACCATCAACTCTCTGGTTCTACTACTGATTTTACTGTTTCATCGTATAGTACAATTTCTATGAAAACATTGGTTCCTAGAAATAGATATAATATTTTGAAGAAGACATTCATCTTTCACATGGCAATAAATGCCAACAGGTTATAGTCAGACATATTTAGTTGATATAATATAGAACATCTTTAGTTACTCGGAATATACTTTACATTCCCTGTCTTACATTTTAGTTAAAATACTGTGGAAAATATTTTTATTATATTATTTCATGTGATTGAACATTGTCTCTTGGAAATAAAGAATGTTTTTATTTAATAATAATTATTATTATTACTTATTTTTTACAATTTATTGGCTCAGTAGTAAAATGTTTATTCTGACTCGCTCGGATTTTATCTCGCGATTTTCATATTGCCACCTTTATTTTCTACAAACAAGTGGCGATTCTTGTAAATTCTCCAGATATTTATAAAAGTAAAATACAGACAGTTTTAAAAGGTGGACATGATTTCAATGGGCTATATTTTCTGAACTATGTGTTGTATTTGAATTCTGTAAATTCCATGTGAATATATGTATGTACATACATTAAAATTTATAGATTTTCAATGCGCCCTCCTCCTCCTATGGTCAATATTTAGACGATGACATCACTGAGTTAGCCTCGCCGTAGCTGTGATTCGGTTTCTTAAGTTCTAAAAATTTACGAGAATAAATGTTACGAAAAACCGCATCGATTGCGAACCTTCCACGAAAAAAATCGCAAGGAATGAAATCAAGTCTTCATTCTGCAATCGATCTTTCTATCGTTGAGGTAAAGATTCATTCAGAAAATATCGAACAATCGGATTCCAATGGTATAGAGCTCTGTTCTGCTGGAAAAAGTAATCTTCCGAATTTCCATTCACTTAAGAACAATCCAGTTTCGAAGCATTCTAAAATACGTTATTCCAGTAATCGTGTTTTTATAAAAAAGAAAAGTCCGTAAACCTTGTTTATTGTAACTACAAATATTTTTCTTCACTGGCGGTTGAATAGTAGCCGTCTAGCTTATAACTGACGCTGGCGTGCGACACTGGAGTACTCTAGCGATAATATTTGACATTTTACAATAGCGTCTTTCAAATGTAATTGACAGAATTCAAATATAGTGTGGGGAATGTAGTCGAATGAAATTGTATCCATCTTTTTGAATCATTCTGTATGTACGTATAAGGTAAGGTCACTAAAACAATTCCTAGTACTTTAAGTGTTTGGTTAATCCGTTAGCAATATAGGTTCTCATTCCTAGTTAGTCAATGAAATCCGTATAAATAATCAATAATAACCAAATATTAAAACCACTAGGCTATTATGCAACATTCGCTTTTATTTGAATGTTAAACATAACAATGTGCGATTAAATCGCATTTACAATTTTTCCTTGAAAAACGATTAACTTCACAATACATAGTTTGCCTTGCAAATCAAACAAACACGATATTTGAGCATTCTTCCTGATTTAACGGTTTGCGTAGGTCGCGAAGTATTTACGCGGGCATCTAAGACGAATGATTAGGTCATGGACATTCGAAGATATACAATGC
Organism: Dermolepida albohirtum; assembly: GCA_031893035.1. Classification (NCBI taxonomy): domain Eukaryota; kingdom Metazoa; phylum Arthropoda; class Insecta; order Coleoptera; family Scarabaeidae; genus Dermolepida; species Dermolepida albohirtum. The sequence goes on from JAVIWB010005368.1 coordinate 288,640, forward strand.
TATTTACAAATAATTGTACTTACATACTTTCGCGATTCGTTTGTGTTGTTCTTGAAAAAACTCATTGGGATGGGCTAAATATTTAAGGAATGGTTGATGTTTACCCGTTATCAGTTACCGTTTAGGTAGCAATGAAGTCGTGGTCTGTAGAGTATTGTTTGTTTAAAATTGTGCTGAAATAGTGAAAATTTCGAAACCATTTTAATGTTGGGCGTCATGGTGGCGTTCCTAAACAGTATATCATTATGATGTTAATGAATAGTTTTAAAACAAAAAGATCTTTGAGACTAGGTGGCACAGGTGGTGATCGTACTGCACAGACGCTGAAAAACATTAAAAGGGTGCAACAAGTGGTAGAAGTCAGCTCTTGTCGTTAGGCGGTATGCTCTTCTGATGTCAAAGGTCGGTTCACAGAATTTTCACTTGGAGCTGCATTTCCATTCGTTTAAAATTATAGTTGCTCAAAAACTGCTATGAAACGACTTCCTGAGAGAATATAGATTCGTAAGAACGATTTAGAAAATGCTGGCACTTTCGGCTATTTGGGGTGGTAAACAAACAGAATTTTCGGTAATGATCTTTCGAAAACCCTCACGAACTGAATTAGCAACCTCTGTAATGTGGAGGAGTAACTGTTTTACGTCAAAACAAACAAACGGTAACTATTAGCGCAGATTGCCTAACGATGCCATAACCTCAACACAGTTTACTTTCAATAAGATGGGAAAGCTTACCATATACCAAGGGTAGCAATGTCTTTTATGAGAACATTTCCCTGGACACCTGATTTATTGCATGGAAATGTGCTTATACTATCAAAGGGATTTTGATGTACATGATGTACATGTCCAGGATTACCGGAGAAATTTTAGATCATTTTTAGTTCAGTGTAAATTATAGTTAAAACCATTATTGATGAAATACAACAATACTTAAATGACCTCCATCCACTGAATTTCACATAAATTGGGTCAAATCTCAGTAACGACACCTTCAGTGTTAGTCTGTAGGTCGTGTAACGTTGCAGTTTTGCTGACGTAAACTAATGAGTTAACATAACTCCACAGAAAGAAGTCTAAGGATTTTATATCGCATGAGTGTGGAGGATAATTTGGTCCATGTCTGGGAATAATCTATTCCCTTTCAGTAATTGAATTGTTTTTCGAAGACAAGTTAAATAAAAGCTTTCCTGTACGTGGTCAAAAGTACTTTGGATCAAATGACATAGTTTCTTTACTTCCTATTATAGTATATTTTTGTTAATTATAAATAAATAACAAAGCAGCCATGTATAAAAAAGTCTACATAAAATAGTACCATGCAATTAAAATTTGCCTATCTTTTCTTTACTTTCATTAAAATGTATTTTTCACACCTATACGTAAATGCGAAGATTTTAGTCAACATGTGAACAGTAACGTTATAAGAATATTTTATGTAGTAACTTTTAAAGGATTCATCAGAAAACTTGACAAATAAGTTGAGTTTTTACAAGAAATTTGTATGTAACACACATCTTGTGTCATAAAAGAACGTTCTCGTAACAAACCTGTTTTCATATGGAAAATAATATATATCGCCACTGTGTCGATTATCTTTTTTTCGAGATGAAATAATGTATGCGGATGTTGCCAGAATTAATAGTGTCAAAGACTTCATTCTTCTCTTCTTGATATGTCGTTATTAATTAATAACGTGATCTATAAACTTGTTTGTTTTTTCTAGTCAATTACCATCCAACACCTGTATGCTTTCGGTATAACAAATTTTTTGCAATGCTGTACTTTTCCAACACTAATATGTATTTAAACGAAGGCGTAATGTTGGAGCCTACAATTCAACTATTATTTTATAAATAAATGAATTAGTTTTGTTCTTGCTTTGTCATTCGGAAGAACAAATATTCGGAAAATCCTTTCATTAGCTTCTAAATATTTTATTACATTCACAGGAACGACACCTCGTCAACAAATTGCTCGAAGTCCTTCGAAAACTTCCGAAGATTTGATACATCTTTTATTATAAACATTATAATAATACTATATTTATTTCGTTAAAGAAGAGTTATAATAACCTTATACATTTACCACATAAACCTAACTAAAAATTCATTGGTTAAATAATCAAGGATTTATTCTAAATAAGTTTCGTAACATATTTCTTTTCAATGGCCCACAATTTAAATTCTAATTTAAGCTTGAAAACTCTAATTTTAAGAAACTAGTTCGTTAAAATGTAAATTGTTCTTTTGCTATAAATATGATAAAGTATAACCGTGACAAAAATCTAAATATATATAGCTTTATTTTTCTGAAAATAAATCATCTGCCGTAGATAACAGCTCAGTCTTTCAACAATAGTAGAGAATAGACGATAACGTTTTGTTTGGAAAAATATTCTTTTCTACGTAAAATATACACAAATAGAATAAAATGTGAATATAATTTTCAAAAACAAATTATTGCATCCGACTTATTGATTTTTTTTGTATCTGTAATGGAAATTGTATTTTAATTAATTACAATTGTTTGTTTAAATTAATTTTATAATAAAAATTGTATTATTAACTTTATTATTATAGTAAATCATGTAGAAAAGTGTATAAACATTTCTATTTTAATAATAAAGACAAAAACGTCAATTTAGAAGTATTTCAACTATTAAGTTGCCTCTCGATCTTAAAGTACACGTTCAAACTATATTAATTAATACTTTAATTGTCTAATGTACACAACCTTAAGAAAATCAACGTAGCGTAGATGGTTTTATTTCATTAACCGGCACATAAGTAAGCTGTAATTTATAGAATTAATTTAAATGAAGTCTCATGAGGCAGGTATTTACATACTTTTATGAAAAACGTTGTTTCTAGATTGAATGAAATGATCGGTAATTGGGCTAGATAGGTATATTAATTACTTTTAGTAACATACAATAAACCCTGAAACCGGCGAATATGTATGAATAAATTTCGTATCTCTGGTTTTATATTTTTTAAAAATCTGAATTGTTTACAAATTAATTTATAATTGGAGATTAAGCTAACTTTTGGATATACACTATCGCTAATAAGTATTTTATCACCCTTGTTTCGTTATAGTTTCTATAGAAAAGTTGTAATTATAAAATTTAGTTCTGTAGTAAGAAATAGTTTCATAGTAAACATTAAAATCTATAAAAGCTTATTCAAAAATAATTATGAGATTACCCTATTACTCATAATGCATGATAATATCCTAATAAAACTCCAGGTAGAATAATTGCCCTTAAGACAATTAAGAATCTTAGAAATTTTCGATTGTTATAATTTTATTTTAAGGTAGGGTATTATTGTAAACTATTAAGTATTTATACTTGGGTATTTTCACAAAATTGCAGTTAGTTATTGTACGGTGCTCATAGTAATAACATCCTGTGTTTCGAAAAAGTTCAATCGGATAGAAATGCCCAAACGGAAAGAATTGAGTGTAGAAATACCATAGTTTATAATCGCATACCATAAAACTGGCGAAATTGCCACAGAACTTAAATTAAATCAAATCAGCCTACCGTTGTTATATCATCAAAAAACACCACGAATATGGAAATGTGAGCAGAATTCGAAAAGGCAGACCAAGGGCAACAACCTCAAAAGAGGATCTTGCAATGGTGGTAACAAGCAAGAGAAATAGACGAAAGACAGTCCCAGAAATCACAGCAAAAATGAATGATGTTCGTCGAAAACCCATAAGTGTTTCCACAGTTAAACGGCGATTAAAAGAAGCCGGTCTTCATGGACGAATTGCAATGTGGAAGCCGCTTCTATGCAAGCAAAATAAGCAAAAACATTTAAAGTGGACACGCGATCACTAAAATTGGATCATAGAAGACTGGAATAAGGTATTGTGGACCGATGAATACGAATTTGAGATTTTCGGTACACGAAGACATGTTTTCGTGAGGAGGTCTGTGGGTGAGCGTGCCAGGGAAGAATGCATAGCCCCTACTGGTAAGCACGGTGGAGGTTCAGTCATGATATACTGTTGCTTTTCTGGGTCAAATGTGGGCGATCTCGTAAAAATCGAAGGTATACTACAAAAAGAACGATATAAGCGCATATTAGAGGAAAACGCAATCCTTTCTGAAATTAAAATTTCAGGTCAGAATTTCATCTTCCAACAAGATAATCACCCGAACCACACTATGCCGGGAATATTTGCAGAAATTTGAGAACGAGGGAACCATAAAAGTTATTGCGTAGCCTCCTCAGAGTTCCGATTCAAATCCCATGGAGTTGCTGTAAGAAGAACTTGATCGTGAGGTGAGAAAATCGGCCCCCACAACTGCTGTTAATACGTATGTGGAAGAACTTGCAAGAGGCATGAGGTAAAATTAAATCTAAGACATTACGAAAATTTATCGTAAAAATGCCTCGATTGTGCGCTGCAGTGATTAAAGATAAAAGAGGGTATATAGACGAGTCCAAAATTTAGATAAATATATTATACAACAATTTATTTTAGATGTAAAAATATATATTTTTCATATACGTAAATAATAAAAAGATATTAGTATTTCAATGTTGACTTTTGATACAACTTGCGGGTTAAATGCGAGTAACCAAATACTTATGAGCGATAGTGTATATGCATACATGCACTGATCGTAAGTACATATGTATAAACACTAAAATAACTGATATATAATTCCAAAAATTCTGTTGATGAGCGGAAGACGCACAACGTTAAGCTTTTGGTTCAAAATTGAAAAAATACAGCAATTTAAGTTAAAAATAATTCTTGAAACAAAAACCTGACAGTACAAGTCTTGTTTTGTTTGCGACTAGACAATACATTTTTATTTAATTGCTTATTAATTACTCTTCTTTGTTGAAATTTAAAAGCAGTTAACACAGTTGATAAGCTACTGTCAATATGTTTTTCTTGCATTTATCTTTTCACGTCACTAATTCAGTAAGTTCAAAGAATAAACAAGAGAATATAAGAGGATAAGGATCTTAAAAAATGAAATAAAATTATAGCAGTCAAGGAATGCAATCACTAACTAATTCCTTTAAGTAGAAACATTTAAGTTGGTGGGTGCATTTTAAAAGAATAAAAAATACAGGTACAACGAAGCAAGTCTGTGGAGAAAAGAATTTACAGAAATTTAAGAGAGAAATAGTTGGTGGACAGAAGAAAAGCAAATAGGAAGAAATGAGGATGATGGCGGATCGAAAAGAAATGGGTGAAATTCAAAATATAGATTATTACATCTAGTTATGTCATAAACTGTTACACAAACTATTGAACTATTACACGAACGTATATCTAAAGAAATTACTTTAAAAAGTAGGTGGTTATCTTTAAGGGATTTAATCACTGAAGGTTGATATATAACCCCTTTCCACATTAAATTTTAGTATTCTCTATACGTATTTCGACAACTAAGTTGTCATCATCAGCAGATAATTAAACAGTGTCACGCCTGGAAAACTACGGAAAAATACCCCTACGAAACAAATTTCGGACACGATCTGTACCGTTGAAAGCCAAAATACACCCTTTTAACGGTACAGATCGTGTGACATTGTTTAATTATCTGCTGATTAATTTAGTTGTCGAAATACGTATACAGAATACGAAAATTAATGTAGAAAGTGGTTATGTATCAACCTTCAGTGATTAAGTTCATCAACCACAGGCTCCATCAAAATTAACTTTAAGTGAGTTACAGTTCTCTTTCTGTTCAAGTAGTAATGGTTTTATATTTATAAATATTAAATTCAATGAGTATCAAAGAGAATCGTGTGACAATAACAACATTACGTGGTTGTTACTGAAAGCTTTAAATAAAATTTTAAAATTTATGTATAAAATCATGATTCGTTATCAAAAATACAATAAAGTTGCTGATAAGCGGCGAATAGATTGACCAAGCGTAGCTCAGACTATAACTGTAATAAAGCGCTACGTGAACAAGCTGGTCAATCATTAAACGAAACTTTATGTAATAGAAATGAGATTTTCCAAAAATTTCCAACAGACTTGGTAATAGGATTACTACGAACTGAGGTTCCAATAAAATGTTTCGAAATTTATTGAAGTTTGCAATAGGTTATCTGAAAGTTTTAATTTGAATTCATCAAATTATCGGTTGTAATCAGAATTAGAAAACATGATTTTGGCAAAACCTCATCGTAAATTGGAAAGCCGGAAGTAAAATTTGATAAAAGCGGAGACCTGGTCAACAGAATTATTCTTGATCAGAGATATTTTCAGCGTCATTTTAATATTAGATGGTCTTTACTGCGTAATACTATTTCATGTTGAATTGGTTATGGAGAACAAGATGATTAATCGAAGATAAAAGATCCAACGAAGGTCCGTATGTAATTCTATTATCGAAGAAACAGTAAAAATTGCGATTACAACCAATACAGTAAGATTGGTAAATCTACATAGCATTAAATTTCATCTTTATATCGAAATAAGACAAAACGATTTGAATTTCATTGATTATATAAATCTTTGTAATAATCATAATATGAATATTGAAAATTATCTCTTTATGAATAACGAAGCACATTTTCATTTTAATAGTGATGTTAATAAACTTACGAGTTAAAAGAACAATTACTGTGGGCCGTGTCTAGAAGATAGGGAATCTGTTCAAAAAATCCATAAATTATTCTGAACACTTTTCAGCAGATAAATTTGTCCAAGCAATGATTTGATGGAAGGGTTTTTAATCAGCCATTGGTATGGGAGAGGACTTTGTTAAGGTTCCATTCATGTGAAATCCTTTCAACATTGCTCACTGAAAAGCTATATGCATCTGACATAGATTTTCTGTAATAGTTTTATTTGAATTTCGGTGATTTTATAAGCCTTTTTAATAATTAGAATATGAATATTGAAAATTATCTCTTTACGAATAACAAAGCACCTTTTCATCTTAATGGTGATGTTAATAAACAAAATTTCCATTACTGTGCCCAGGCTAATATCCATAAATTTTGCCAAAATTCTCCATAGCCCAATACTAACAGTTTGGTGTGTTACTTCGTCGACTAAGGAAGAACCTGGAAAAAAGGAACTCTTAATGCTGTCTGCTATGCTGAAATATTACAGACTTCATTGCCACAAATCCAAAAAGAATTGCAACAGAATTATTGGTTCCAGCAAGATGGTATAACTAGAAGGAATAAGTATAGAAATTTTAGAATCGTTTCCGAATAATTTCAAGAACTGGTAACCTTTCTTGATGTTTAAAATAAACGGTAAATTTTACCAGACCCTGTATTAAAGAATAAATGCATGTCAAGTTTGTGTTGATTTATTAACGGATCCTGCGGTCCTAATATAATTTTTAGATATAACTGACAGAATTTATGTACACATGTACAACGTAGGTATGTAAATAATATAAAATATTCTGCCACATAACCAAAGTAAAAAATGTCTACAGAAAAAACTAAGAATTTCATATTATGATGTAGGTTTATGTATGTATTACGTTTACGAACATGACATTAGAGTATCGTCGATATGAAGAATACAGTAAACATCTTTAATGTCACGCAGTTATTTTTTGCATTTCAGAAGACGTCGCATTTACCATGAAATGCGGCAATGTATAAATATCAAAGTTAACCATTTTGAACTTCTATGTAAAGTATAGTAAAATCGTTGTAAATACACAATGACATAAGCCAAATATAATCTTCATAATGAAATCGACCACGTAATGAAAGTGAATTTCATTAAGACGACTTCGGAACAGGAATTTATTCAAATTAGTTTAGTTTTTAATTTCGTATACAAGAAGCGTATCCTGTTAATTTATGTTCGTGTTGTTTATAGTGTAAATTATTTGTCAATAATAAATGAAAATATAAAATTTTATGTTAAAAAAATTACAATAAAAATTATGTAACGCTTTTCGTTTTTTTAACATATACGAAGCTTGTTAGTATACAATTTATAGTATAAGAGAAGAGCTCACGAATTATTGTCTTCAACACAGAAAGAAACGCTTAGAATGTTTGAATCATATTTATTTTTCGACAAAATTTTTTAAAAAATTAATGTATGTGGATTATTGATGACAAAGTTTAGATCATTTTTTTTATTCTGCCAGTCATTTAATTCATTAATAGTGGGGATTATACTTGACGCCGTCTACAGAAGAATGAGTTACCTCTAAATATTGTTTCGATTTGCGAAGTAAAAAAATAATTGCTGTGAGCCAAATCTAGAAAATAGGGAAGCTGTTCAAAAATTCCATAAATCATTCTGAACGCGTTTCAGTATCTGTGCTAATTATCGATAAATTTGCCCCAGCGATGATTTGGTGTAACAGTTTTTAATCAGCCATTCGTATGAGAGAAGACTTTAAGATTCCATTCGTGTGAAATTCTTTCAACACTACTCACTGAAAAGCTAGATGCTTCTGACATAGATTTTACTATAATATTCCATAACTGAATCAAATTGAATCAAGATTCTCGTTGATCGCGATTGTTTTCAACGTTTCTATACAAATTCGTCTTTGCAGACTCTGTCGCGAATTCAAAATCGCAAGATCAGCTGTTAACTGAATGGATTAAATGGACAGAATCACCTAATTCGTCAAACATATATACTATAATATACAATGAATCTCTTGAAGCGATAGACCTTTTATGCAATGATTCTTTATAATATATTTCATCTCGAATTTCTACCGTTTTTGAATAAACGCAAATGTAATACCACTACAGATTAAAGTTAATAAATCTTAAATTGAGCAGGATAGATATTTGAAACAGTAACGTCAATGAATGAAAAACTCGAACAAATATCAATTTACCTGTAAAGGGCTACAACGTCATAAAAATGTTCTCATTGCTCAACTATCATACATCATTTAAATCCGCAACACAGTTAAACTGAAACCTAATCTCAAAACGAAAATATGCAGAAGCGGATTAAATTTCTTGTCGTCCGGTGCACCATAAAGACCTTCGTAGACAATGTAGGTAAAATATTGACCCAAATTATCTTCTTTCTTTCTTTAATAGCCATTAAATAAATTAAAAAATGTCCAACAAATGTATGTTTCTTCTGCAGTTTCCTATTTGTTTCAGTTTTTCAAATACACAGAATGGGCAAATACAGGGTTAGACAAATTTATGAATCCATTAGAATATTTTTGATACGGCTACTTAAATCTTAATAGAATTTTGCACATTTAAGTGAACGAAAATTGGGTATTCAATGAGCATATTTATATACGCTAATTTTTTTTAATTTTAAACGAAACACAATTCCAATAGAGCCCTCCTTTGGGGTTTAAGTAATAATAAAGTTTAGTATCCGTTTGTTCAACAACGACAGAGAACTAAATCTAATAAATAAAATTTTATTGCAAACAAAAAAATATAAGCAAAATTCAAATCAGCTGACGTTCGCTTTCAAACAGTGTATAAGTCTGTGAATGAATTCTTGAATGACATCTATCAATGCCTCCTCACGAATTAATTGCACTTCCTCAATTATTCTCTGCTGCAACTCATCCAGATTATGCGATCGTCTAGTATAAATCACAGATTTTAAATTACCTCTTAGAAAAAATCTAGGAGATTTAAATCTGAAGATCGTGCAGACTATTCACTGAATCCTCTATGCCAAATTCAACCATTTGGGAGTGTTTCGTTCAAAACATTTTAAATGTTATACGCGTGGTGGGAGGATGTTCCGTCCTGTCGTAACCAGATACAGATAATTCTCCATATTCTTCAATAGTAGGAACAACTTGATCACATAAACAATCTTAATATCTCTATCCAGGTAATGTACCATTAATGAAAAATGGACAAATAATATGGTTCTCTATTCAATAGTTCTTGCAATAAATATAGTTTATAAAGCTTATATTTTTTACGATTCCTTATTCTGACATCTTATATCATAGCTTAGTACGACTGATGTAGTAGAAGTTTGCGATAAATCTAATGTTATAGCAATATCTTGAGCAATAACTTCATTAGTTACGACTTTTGGCCGTCCTCTTTTCTGTAAATTTCTAATATTTCCGGTCAAGTTATACCTTTTCAAAGTTTTGCCAATGATAGAAACGGTATCCGACATTAAGGGAAGCCGATCTTGAAGTAATTTGTTAAATAAATTATGTACTTCTTAATGGTTTTGACATTGTCAAGAAAACCAATCATCATCAAAACTTCACTAAGTTCTTTTTCAGTTAATTGCATCATTATTAATATTTGGGCGTCTAGAAAGCTAATTTTGACAAGTTAGAACAAGAGCTGAAATTTAATTCCGTTGCCTACTAAATATAAACATTTTAAAATATGTTTTACTATTACTGAAGTCTCAAAGCACAACTCTACTGAAATTCTAAAAATATATAAAGCATTTCATTTAAAACAAAAGAGTTAACATCGTTTCCGGCTAAATCAACAGTCTGATTCTAATATAATGCTCCCCTATTTGCATTTACTTAAATGTAGTAAATTTTATTAAAATTTAAGTAGCCGTATCAAAGGTATACAAATGCATTTGCCTAACCTTGTAGTAGAATCGGTAAATATACATATTTACATTTCATTGATGTTTGTCTTTTTGTAGTTAATCTTTGAAAATGTTGGTAAATTTAAAATATGTATAATAGTAGATTGTATTTAGAATATACAATACATAATACATAATAAAGCGAAGTATTTTTATCTTGCGATGTCTTACTATTTAAGGAAAATACAGATTGAAATACATTTCAACTATAAGATACCAATATCAAAATCCATCTGTTTATAATATTAATTTTCACAAATTATTTGATATAAATAAAATATTTTAATGCAAAGTCAGGTTTTAGAATACTGTCAAATACATTCTCGCATCTTTACAGATAACGTTATCCTGTTTGTTAGTCGTAAATGCTGAAAATGTACGTTTATTGGATTTACCTCCTGAACAAGCCCAGCAGTACATCGAATCCAAAGATCAATCGCTCAAATACGCTCCTAAAATAGAGACCAATGTGCCTGCGTTGCGTTATATCGGTAAAGAACGTCAGCATGTCTTAGAAGATATATATTTAGCTAATCAATATCATGGACAAGACGGTGTGGGCGGGTATCTCTATGGATACTCGGTCCCAGACATAGCTAAAACTGAGAAAAAGAAAGCCGGTGGCGATTTGAGAGGCGCTTATCAATATATTAACGGAGGTGGTCAGGAAATCAAAGTGGAATATTGGGATAACGGCGATGGATTCCACCAAGTAGACAATGTGCCGAAAATTTTACCCAAGCAAATAGACGATGCGCCTGAGGTCAAAGCAGCCAAAGAAGAACATTTGAGAAGGTGGCACGAAGAAGCTGAAAGAAACTCTAGACCGCCAGCGTAAGTATTGTTGAAAAATTGATTACAAAGTTGTAAACTTCAATTCCTTAGACGATACGTTGATGTAGAAAATTTGCTGAATGACTTATTTTCCAAAATATAATACAATTTATACTTTAGGTTGTATTGTTTCGAATTATTCGCATTTCTGCAATAGGAAACAGGTCGGTTTTAGATAAAATTTCTTGAAATATACTTTCATTATTTTCAAAAAATACCTAGATGTGTCAGCTATCCAAATTCATTGCTTTTGCATATGGTAAATTTGTATAAAAAAAATCAAAAAATTTCTAATGTATGAGGGTAGCCCCAGAAGTATCCCCCTCCAAAAAAAAACACAATAATTTTGGAAAGAAATATATTTATTTTTCAACATAATCTTCTTTCAGCTCTAGACACTTTTCCCAGCGATGTTCAATAAGTTCGATACCCTTTTTATAATAAGAACTGTCTTGCTCCTCAAAATGGCCATTAACTGCCATCACTTCTTCATCATTGGAAAATCTTTGACCACTGAGCCATTTTGTTAAGTTTAGGAACAGAAAATAATCCGAGGGGGCTGAATTGTGGGTGCATCAGGTAGCAATTCAAACTTTAATTCATTAATTTTAGTCATTGCAATAACAGTTTTGTAAGCTGGTGCATTGTCTTGATGAAACAACACTTTCTTCTTAGCCAAATGCGGCAGTTTTTGTTTGATTTCTTCGCTCAAATGTTGCAATAAGTTCGCATAATACTCGCCGTTGATAGTTTTTCCTTTTTCAAGATAGTTAATTAAAATTATTCGACGCGCATCCCAAAAAACCGATGCCATGACCACTGCGATGCTTGTCTTGGCAGTCCGTACGGCCTCGTTTAATCTCTGCTACCCAATATTTCACTATTGTAAACGAAGGAGCAGACTCACCCAGAGTAGAATCCAGTCCAGCTTTTATATCAGTTGGTCTGCGGCCTTTCAAATAAAAGTATTGTATTACGTAACGATGACCAATTTTCTCCATTTTTACAAATTCACTGAAAACGTTCAACGTTGATGGCTGCCAAGCAAATACTAAACAACTGGTGCCATTTCCAGGTCAGTCCGTGTACTTATGGCACCACCCTCCTATGTAATTAGGAGAAATTTAGTGAAAGATAGAATCGTTATGAATGACTCAAATGTCTGCATTTTGTTTAAAGTCAAACATTCCTTCAAAATTTTAATATTTCTTCTGTGATTAAGCCTGACCTTTAAATTTACAATTTACTAATCCCCGGCAACTAGAATAATGAAGCTAGAAAAGTTCTAAGAAAAGTCAGAAGAGTATTCTGATCAACTTTTCTACAGCCTTTAAATCAATTGTATCCTCATACTAGTAAAAATGAAAATCTATTTTTATGTTTGGAATTAACACAATTACAAGCAACTTTTTTCTATTGTAACTTAGTTCTGATATTCTTTTCAATAATACAACATACTTAGTTATGCTAGATGTTCTATTACACATCGAAAGTCGTATTATATAGTTTTATTTCCTAGTTCTTTGCAGCAAATGAAAGATATACTATAATCTAAAAATAGAAATGGATCTTATTCAAAACGACTTTACCTATAGAATTACAGATTACATCCATTGGAACTTTTACCGTTGTTTATTCTCAGAGAACTTTAGTGACTTCCAAATTGGAGTGACGTTTGAAGGAGGTTTTGGTTTCCCAAAGGACCTATATACTATATATAATTCAGGGGATTTAAACCCAGGCTGGACTATTACTAGTCTTCAGCAGCTATGAAATCTAGCACATTTCTTTTCAACCAATGCTACGAGGTTGTGGCTTTATGAATTGGAGCAGAATCTTTTTCAATTGTTTATTTTTGAACAATGCCTCGCTTAAGGGCTTCTGTTAGTACTTTTGAATTGTTTCCTGGTAAACTTTGACCGACGTTTTCACTTTTTTTTCACAAAAATGGAGTTGAACAGAACATTCCTCACCAAACTCTCACAGACGTCGTATGACGACCAGGCTGAAGTTGGGAGCAACACGAGAAGTATTTTCTGCTTTACAAAGTATATAAAAGCAGTTAATGAGTAAGTTATATGTGGTTTAGGTTTGCGACGACATAAATGCACTCCATGATTGTTTGTCGTCAAATTACATTCTTGTCCGATATTGCTTTGAAATACGACAAAAACCCTTTCAGTGATATGATATTGTTCTTGGTCTTTTTCAAACATATGCCATAATTAGACTTCCAACTTCATATTGTTTACACATAAGGAGTTACAGCTGTAGTTCAAGTATTCTATTGCTTAACTATTTTCAGTGATTTTGCTGCTTAGGCACCATTATGTAGATATCAATGTATTGATAAGATACTTTTTTTTTAAATTACATCTATATAACGTTCTCTATATTCAATAAATAAATAAATAATATCTTACTAACAGCGATCAAGCATGTTAAAAAATATTTAATTTTTTATTACAGGTATCCGTACACCGGTGGACTAGAACCACACTACAAAGATCCTTATCAAAATAACCTCAATAATATTGATTACACTGGTCAATATTCAGAAAATCGTCAGAACTACGAACCAAATCCAACTCCACCACCTCGTGAATGGGAATATAAACCATCCGAAGAAGAAAAAGGACCTCCACGCGGTTTCTTCTACAATTTCGATTATCCAGTGGGCATTATCGTTAATAAAGGAAATGATTACCAAAAACGCGAGTTGGAACAGGTATACAATCAAAATCGAGCCAGTTACAATTCTCAATTGCAATATGGTCAACAGCATGGTGGCGCGCCATCTTCCTACCAAATTCACGCATAAATAACGAATTTATTGGTCTGGTGCTGGTTACGTAAATTGATCAAAGACGAGTTAGAAAAGATGTTTTTAATTTGTCTTTGATTGATAAGAGTTATTTTATAAATCGTATTTATTGAATAATATTAAGCTAGTACTTAGTATTAGTTAGAATAGGTCAATAGTAGTTTTCCTAGGGAAAAATAGATTCTACAATTTAAGGAGTATTTTTTGGATTGAAGAATCTACATTGTTTAAAGTATACACTTTTACCTTTTGTTAATAAAATAAGAAAAGATATTTCAGAATGTTGGCATTTTTCTAAATCACCAGATGATATATCCTATCCTTTTAACATAGGTTAGTTTATCTATAAGCCTTAAAGTTTTGTACAAATTTACTCTTTATATTACAATTATGCTTCTATGTTATCAAGCAAATAAAATTGTAAGTGACCAGTTGTCTGTATTTGTTTTAAAAGTAAAAAAACTCTTTATTGAAATTGATGGAATATACGTACATAAAAAACAAAAAAATGTAAGGGACTTTTTTTAATAGAAGTCACAAAAACTACCTACTTACTTTAATAAATCATAACTTTACGAGTACATATTATTAACAAAGTATGGAAGTAAATAACGATACCTTTTTGCCCCTGAAATGACAACACTAGCTCCCGCCAACTGAATCACTGCATTTAGTACTTGTTCAATTTCAAGTGAATTTTTAAGTTTGTAAAATTGCTCTTTATCGAAAGAATGAGTAACGGGAAAAAAGAGAGAAGAATCAATACCAAATTTTCAATATTCTTGTGCAAAGGTAGAAAATTTTTCGAAAACGTAAGTCGTATACAAGGAAACGTGTTTCTAGAAATGAATATTTACTACTCAGCGAATTGTTTAAAAAATGGACGAAAATCTATTAATAATGATATGAGAGAGGACGCATCAAAAACAACATACGAAATGGCAATGTTGAATATTTATATGTATAGTATTATATATGCGCGAAATGTGATGAACGGTTACTATCTCCCATGTTCGCTACAGAATAGTATCAATAAAGAAGCAATTTGGATCAAGTTGCATAACCATCGGTAACAAGAAAACTATGCGGGAAATTGGTTCTAATAATACTCAACGGTGTTTTCTATAAGTACATCACTTGAAAAATTGCAAAGATATGCTGCAGTGTGTTAAGGTAAAGAAGCGAGACTATTTGAACACTTTGAACACGATCGTGACACGAGATAAATTTTGAGACTAAAGGTGAGAGGAACCAACTAAAGAGGAAGGTAAAATCGCCACTAAAGAAGATCAGGATGTAAAAATTTCAAATCAAAATGATGCTTACTTCCTTTTTTTATATTTAAAGTGTAATTCATCAGGAATTATTATCGACTGATCAGACAATCAATTCTGCGTTTCATTTTGGAATGCATTCCTGTGCTCAGCCATCCTCCGTACAATCCTGATCTTCTTCCTTGCAACTTCTGCCTCTTCCCCAAGTTGAAGGATCAGATCAAAGGAGTCCGTTACGTAGAAGTTGAAGACATCGATATGACCGAAATACTTTTTAAGGATATAACTTCGGAAGAGTTCCGAGGCTACTTTTTAAATCGAGATTATTCGAAGCACCGCATCGAGTTAGGAGAATTACGTAGCTTTAAATGATGAAAGCCTATCTAGTATAATGCAAACATTGAATGCAAAATACAGTCACACAAACAATTAGACTAAGAAGTATATTACTAAATTATTTCATTCAAAAACTAGATGTTATGGTAAACTTTTGGATACAATATTTTTATTCTCTTCAATATGGGTAAAAAGTTTTTAACATTTAGTTGCAATCACTGAAGGTTGATTTAAAACGCCTTTCCACATTAATTTTTCTATTCTGTATACGTATTTCGACAACTAAGTTGTCGTCATCAGCAGATAATTAAACAGTGTCGCACTTGGAAAACTACGGCACACTGTGCGTTTTGGCTGTTGATGATGATAACTTAGTTTTCGGAATACGTATACATAATATGAAAATTAATTTGGAAAGGGGTTATATATCGGCCTTCAGTGATTAAGTTAATCAACTACAGGCTGCATTAAAATAACCATTTAGTTGCAAAATTATTTCCAACTGCACACATTTTAGCATCATTATAAACAACTTACTTAGTAGGTATGAACAAAATCAAATTTTACACTTTTTAATGACTTCTGTAACGGTATGAATGTAATAATTAGTAAAGATCATACTTAACATCATTTCTTCTCTGATTTTCTCTGTTGATTACAAGGAAGTATAATAAATACATATGTATATTTGAAGATCAATTAAATTTGGTTCACGAAAGAAAAAAAAAATTTAAATAAAATTTAAGAAAAAAATTTTGCTGTTTTGTTAACATACCGGAGAAGGTGGGAGGTATTGTTTTAACAAATTATATGCCAAAGCATTTAATTAAATTAAGGAATGAGTTTTGTTACATTTTTAGAATTTGGCTTTTCTACTTATATTTATGCAACCCAAAATACAACCTAGCTACGAGGGTAGTTTGACAAGTAGTGAGAATGGAAAACAAAAACGAATTTTTTAAAAACAAAATATTTTTTATTTTTCAATATATTCTCCTAAAAGGGCAATGCATTTAATCCAACGGTGTTCCAATGCCCTTATGCCATCTCTAAAATGCGATTCCGGAAGACTTACAAAATACTCATTTACGAAGATGATAAGCTCGTCGTTAGACGAAAATGTCTTTCCACCTAGTGCCGTTTTCAATTTTGAAAAAAAGTGGAAGTCGGAAGGGGCTAGATCCGGCGAATAAGGCGCATGCGGTATTAATTTGAAATACACTAGTGGATTTTGGACATCGTAACTGTGGGGGTATGCGAGGGAGCGTTGTCTTGGTGAAACGGAATCTTTTTCATTGCCATTCCTGGCCGTTTAGCACGAATCTCAACATTTAATTTTTGTAGAAGTTCTGCATAATATTGTCCGTTTATTGTGGCACCTTTCTGAAGATAATCAATGAGCAATATGCCCTTTGAATCCCAAAAAATTGATGCCATCACCTTGTTTGCCGATAAAGTGGTTTTCGCTTTCTTTGGAGGTGCAGAACCACGTTCTAACCATTGTTTCGACTGTTGTTTAGTTTCGGGTGTACTGTAGTGTATCCAAGTTTCATCGCAAGTAACAAATCGCCTACAAAAATCAACCGGATTCCGCTTATAAAGGTCCAAATACTCATTGGAAATGCGCAAACGAGTAAATTTTTGATCAGTCGTAAGCAATCGCGTCACCAATCTTGCCGAAAGCTTGGAAAGACCCAATTCTTTCGTTAAAATGTGGTGTATGCGTTCTGTTGAAATGTTTACCATGTCTGCTATCTCTTTCGTGTTGCTTCTTTTTCAATCGGCTGTCAAAAATAAACTAATCAACCGATTTATCTAAATATCGGAACGTAAACATATAAATAGGCAACCTAAATTACAGTGCATTTGTTTTACCATTTAGAGCGCCACCTATGTGTCATTCTCACTACTTGTCAAACTATTCTCGTATTTGGAAAATACATTCTCAGGAGGTAGAATAAAATTATGTTGTTATATTATAGATTAATTAGTATGTAAATCTCTACAATCATTTAAAATATAAACTATGGAATCTCATTTAAAACTTTTATTTTAAAACTCTGACTAATAAATATTATATTTATTAAACAGATTTATTAATTGTTAGCTTTCAAAATTTGTGGAAACTAAAATAATTCAATGTTTAATACATCAAATATACAATATACTTTTTATCGTCAAATTTGTGGCGATTATTAGAAATTTTTTGCAGAATTTCTATTTTCGCTAAAAACTATATAACAGATGTTATACTATAATTTGTTTCATATTTAATCAAAAAACGATATTTATGGTTTTCATATTAAACACAAGTCCAAAATCGATCGTTCTGAGTTATTTTATTAATAAAAATTCACAACAAAACAGTCATTCTGTTTGACATGCTTATTGTAGATTATGTAACGATTCTTTTCAGCCCATAATTTTTTTACAGTTTTTAATTATATTTTTAACGATTATGAGAGTTTATTTCATTTATTTCATACATTCTCCAGCCGATTTATTATATTTGGATTTGCTCTTCTATTCTGTTAATGATAATTTTAGAAGACGTAATTAATAATCAGGGAACCTGACAAAAGAGGGCATCGCTAATGCAAAATCTTAGTTGTTTTTCAATTTAGCAATCCTTCAAAATATTACTGTTAAAATTTGTGTCCATTCCGATCGTAAGGACGGTTATTATTTGAATAGGAGATTTTTGACTTGTTTCGAGTACTGGTCAATGATTATGTTTTTATTAAAAAAAAAATAAAACAAATGATAAAATCAAAGCTGAACTGAGTCCGTTTACGAGGATCAATCTTCATCGATTGCAACCATAAAAGGATGAGTATCTGAGTTTAAATGTAGCCGGAGTAGTATATCTGAAGAACAACTCAGTGAATGCCCAAAAGTACTTCAGAAATTATTAGAAAACACGTAAGGCTTTAACATTTTATACAGATCAGTGGTTTCGATTTTGCATAATGAATTAAGTATGAAAAGACTGTGCAAGATGACAATGCATTCCTCAATTTAGTGAATTTAAGTCTTGGCGCCGTATAATAACGGTTAATGAAACCCGTATATACCATTATACACCTCAAATAAAACAAAAAAAAAATCTTAATCACTTAAGGTTGATATATAACCCCTTTCCGCATTAATTTTCGTATTCTGTATACGAAAATTAATGTGGAAAGGCGTTGTATATTAATCCTAAGTGATTGAGTTAATCAAACACAGGCTCCATCAACATTACTAACAATCAAAACAATGGATTAAGGCTGACATAAATGCCCTGAAACCGGAAAAGTTTTGGTTACTGTCTTTAAAGGCAGCAGTGGCATTCCTCTCATCGATTATTTTCAAAGAGGTAACGATAACAGTCGAATACTATGTATCCTTTTTTAGATCAAACAAAATACCCTATTTAGAGAAGAAGCAAGTGAATTTTCTTTTTAATGCTCGTGCTCACACTGTTACACTGACAAAATTTCATGAACTACACTTCGAACTGTTTCCGCATCTAGCTCATTCGCCAGATTTAACATTTTCGTTCTTCCCAACCTGAATACTTAGATCAGTGGCTAAAGATTTGGGCTAACTGAGGAGACAATCGCTGAAATTACAAAGATATCACGTTGAAAAATAAAATAATTTCTTTCAGTGTTGTCTTGTCTAGGCTATTACTGATCAATCTTCGTTTTAAGCTATTCTATGTTAGATGTAAAACGTGTATAATACATCTATAGTAATAAACGCTGCAGGGCTTCTATACTTGTCATTTCATCGTAACCGTAACAAAATAAAGTAATCTTAAATCTTCGAATCTAACGTAGGGCCAAAGTATTGTTAAAGTTGAGCATATTACAGTGTGCGAAATATGTTGTTCTATATATAGTTCGCATGATGGTCTCTAACAAGTTCTGCTATTGTTTCTGCAGTTACTTTATTACCATATTCAATCTATAGAAAATATGAATTGCTTTTGAAAGCAATTTGATTTGTTACATTTAATAGATAATTATATAGAGTCGATATTGTTCGACTTAATTGTAGTAAGCTTATTTCAGCTTATCATTCGATTTAGACCTTTTGTTGGTCACCTACATACATTCAAGTTTCATATAATCCTCATTCCTGAATTTCTTATATACTTCTTATACAAAGGGTACTAGGAAAGTTTTGCAATACAGCTTTGTTTATTTAATTTTTTCAAAGGAATTTCCTCTATACTCAACACACACCTCCATCCTCGGAAACCAATCTTTAATTTCACTAGAGAGTAAAGCACACCCGTCGTCTCAAGCCCGCAGAAGGTCAGCTTCATTTTCACATGCACGAACAGTGCAAAGTCGCAGGGAGCAAGATCTGGACTGTAGGGAGGGTGGTCGAACAGTTTCAATCCTGTCGTGGTCAAATATGCGGTACGGACTTTCTTGACTTTGGCTGCAGGTTCTTCATAGATCCAATGACTTTAGGCAGGTACTGTTCAGTATACGACTTAGCTGTGACTGTATACTGTGTGTCCAATACGACGCGTTCCACGATTCCACTCAATTTGAAAAATACAGCTATCATTTTCTTCTTTACAGACTGGGATTTTCTGATAACTACGGGTGTGTCCTCATCATCAAAGACCCAAAATTTGTTTTGAAATTTCGTCGGTACATCGTAATTGTACAGCCAAGTCTCGTCGCCTGTCACGATGTTGTTCACATACCGAGATTGTCCCTTATTAAACTTTTTTAGCATCTCCCGGCACCAAGTCACACATCGTGTCATCTGCTCTTCAGTCAGTCGATGCGGCACCCAGAGAGTACTAAGTTTCTTCACGTGCAAATGATCATACAGAAACGAACGAATTGCTGGTGCATTTAGGCCTGAAGTGCCGTCTATCTGTTGGTACGTCACGCGCCTGTCCTCGCCAAGTATTTTTCTCACAGTAGTAAAGTTTTCCTCCGTAACTGACGTTCGTGGCCTTCTCGGCCTCTCAGCATCCTCCACAGTTAAATTTTCGCTTTTGAATTCTCTATACCGCGTGAATATCGTTATGCGATGTGGACAAACATCACCTAGTGCAAGCGTCATTTCTTCGAAGCACTGGTCTATATTTAAACCACGCACGAAATTATAACGCAAAACTGCCCTTATCTCATTTCGTGACCACGATGCCATCGTAAGCACTTTACACTCTCACTGCTAATGAATAACTGAGCCCATCGACATGACGTGGCGGCTACTATGCACGTATGAATATGTCTCGACATGCAGCAACAAGCAGTGTCCTACGATTCATTGTTGCGTCATATTGCAAAACTTTCCTAGTACCCTTTGTACTCCTTTTAGCTACACCTTGATGAACACTTTTACTACAGAATTGACATATTATCATAATGGTCAGTAGTCTATCTCTTCTTCTCAATAATGACATAATGTACTAGTTCCTAAGATATTTTCTTTATTTGAATCAACAATTCGCATTACACTTTTTCACGTTGTGCATAAACTTGCACTTGTAACAAAACATAAATTGCTTTTGTAAGCAGAATAATATATCTTTCTTTATTATTGCAGATTTAAATAAAGAAAATTATTTGGCAAAATAGAATTAAATAAGCTTTTTAATTCACAAACTAATATAACCAAGTTTATTTGATCACCACAAGCCCTTATGTTTACTGGTTCAGACAGTAATAAACTAAAAACAAAATTTATAAAAGTGTGTGGGGATAGGACGCAGGTAGTCAGAGTAATAGAGTGTGCCTACAGTTAAAAAAACATAATAAACCAATTAAAGACAATAAATAACACCTCGTAATTGTTTGCAACAGAAATGAAGCTATTGTATTGTATTTTTGCAAATATTTTTTTTAGAAAACGTATAACATTTGCGATACAAAGTTAAGTATCTTGACTACAGTTAACATGCTTTGCTAATAGAGATGGCATTGCAAGTGTTCGGTCAGTGGTGTGTGTTTCATAGAAATAGAAAGAGTTTTGTATACAATGACTGTAAAATAACACTTTCCCTTTTAAGCCGAGTTTTCAGTATGCAAATGCCTAAAGTGGTTAAGATCGGTTAAATATTGGCAGCATGTTTCAAGAGTTTCATCATGTAACCGTTTTCACCGTGAGAAATAAATATTCTTATATGCAGAGACTATAATGTTAGTGTTATAGTTAACGTAGATAGGCTGTTAACGAAAAATTCAGATTTTACCGAATTAACATAAAACAATTTTTCTTAATTGTGTAGTTCATCATTGAAATGTATCTCATACTACAAATATTAACCGATATTAGCCACTTTGTTCATCTGCTTAATGACAATGCTGTTTAAAAGGGTAATTATATACATTTATTACCTACTAGACCTTCGACACTTCTAGTGTAGACCGAACTCTCGCAGTGCCGCCTCTATTATATGCTACTATAAGATATAAGCTGGTAGAAAACATACTTGAAAAAGCCTCAAAAATCTCTAGTGGTTCAGTAAGCATAGCGGTTCCTGAAGTTGCGTACAGGGCGATTCTTAATTTACTGCTCTTTTGCCTAACATAGTGCCAATATTTTGATGGATTGTTTACTAAATTTTACTCAACAGTAGATATATACTTATCATAAACAACAAGAGTTTCATTTTTGACCAATGTTCGCAGCCTTACGAACTTCTGATGATAACCTGTACGCCACCATTTACGATGGTAATATTCTTTTTGCTTCGTTAGTTTACTTGTCGAGATGGATAAAGTCTTATGTGCGCTTCAAAATATAAAACCCAATAACACTCCAGGTCATAATGGCCTTTCCAATTTTTTTGTTGGAATACGTATCCAAATACTATGTAAGTCATTATCAATGACTTTTAATTTAATAATCAATTCATCCACTTTTCCTAACATTTGAAAGCTAAATCGAATTTTGTCAGTTTCCAAACTTGGGAATAGGAATGATAACTACCGACCCATAAGTCGTTATCTTGTTCCAAGGCTTTCAAACAGTTACTGTATCTCAAGCTTTATACATGCGCGTCACCATATATTTCAACATCTCAACACAGGTTTAGAGTCGGACGATCAATTGTAACAAACCTAGCCGAAATTGCCCAATTTATTAATCAATGTTTGGATGAAACAAGTAAAGACGAAAAAAGTGAAGGTAATGTATATAGATTTTGCAGAAATATTTTACACAATCGACCATAACATACTGACTTCCAAGATGTCTTCCTTTGGTTTACTTCAGCAATTGTAAATATTATGGAGTTCAACATAGTCAATAGATCAGCTGATGGTCGTTACAATGATATGCTTCTAGCATATATGTACACTGCAACCTTGGAAACCCTTCAAGGATCCAATTTAGGGTATCAACTATTTAATATTTAATTAAATGGTGTTTTATCTTTCCTCGATTGCATAGTTTTCACATATACTGACCATCTAAAAATATTTTCAAGAGTTTCTACCGTTTCGGATTGCAGAATGTTGCGGGAGAGCCTATAGATGATTACTGCTTGGTGTCATTCGATTAAGCATTAATAAATGAGCAATTATCACTTACACTAAATGCAGGCAACATATTAAGTATTGCTAAGCCGCTGAACAGATTGCCATTTCTAGGATATCAACAGTTTCAGACCTGGATATTCTATTTGACACACAGTTACAATTTGTAGAGCATATAGAAACGATTCGCAACTGGGCATCTCGATCTCCGGGCTTTTAATAAGAATATGCAAAAGTTTTTGTAAAATATCATCACTAAAAACATTATACCATATTATAGTCTAGCGCGATTTAAATTAGAATATGCTTTTATCGTATGCTATCTCATATGCATTTACTAATAGTTGGATTTGGATAAAATTCAGAAAAGATTTTCGACGTATTTAGCTTTCAGAGCCGATGGAGTATATAAGTACCTCGTGGTGTAGACTATGTGTGTCTTTAGAGGACACATAGCATGCAGTCGCTGACTGATGGAGCACATCCGGCTGGTGGTGTAGACTATTATAGTCCTTAGAGGAAGCATGGCATGCAGTCGCTGACTGATGGAGCGCATCCGTCTCGTGGTGTAGACCATGACAATCATTAGAGGAAGCAGGGCAGGCAGTCCCTGACTGACCGGAGAAACATTTTTAGTGTCAACTTCTTCAAATGACAAATGAAATACAATTGATTACTCATTTTTACTCCGAGAGAAAATTTTCTGGTACTAAGTTCAGGCACTAGATCGTCAGCTACCTTCACAGTTCCTCGTGCTAAAGCGAATGTATTACCAAAGGTTCCAATTAGTCATATGATTAGTTAATGCAATAGGTTTTTCTTATGATAATAACGTACGTACATTTTCTTCATTTTCTCCTCACTTATTATTTTTAATTGTACATTTCTTTTTATAAACATACTGCTTAATTATCCTTTAAGTGGATGTCTATATCTGTTGCATAATAAAGAACATTATTATTGTATGTTATCGTAACTCATAAATTAGAATCGTTTTAAAACACGTCTGTTCTACTCGAAGCTTTACGATAATCTCCTCGTACGCTCTTCCTTCTTTCCTTGTATTAAATATCCTCGACCTAGTTTCGACCAAATCCGGACCTTATTCGTACACAACATGTATAAGCGCCATTATGCTTTTTTAACGGTGCAATATGGAAACTTTCAAAATTATCTACATTAATTCCAATAACGGTTGGCTTTATATTGTTAAATTTATCAAAAATATTAAATCTATATTGAAATTTAAGCTAATGAAGAATGTTTTGCAGTACGTATTTAAGTAAACTATAAACTAACTTGTTTAGATCAATGTTTAGATATATTTTCTTTTAAACAGACTTTTAATAACGTCTAAAATATTATCGAAACACACCACATATTATTATATGTTCTTATTTACATTCTCGTTTGATCTATACTTTTATATTTTTCCCTTACGTTTTACATTTACAATTAATTATTTCATTTGTTCGTATTTGCTTTTCATACTTTTGTCCTATAATTGGAAAATCCTGTTGGGCAATAGTGATGTAGTATTATTATTGTTATTATTCATGTTTTTAAAAACCGAAGGATTTTTCGTATAACTTTGGGGGCAAAATATGTTTTCAAATAATTTCGTTGCCTCTGGATAAACGTTTTTTTCTTTGTGGAAGTTTGTTAATTTTTTGATATTGTTATTGAAATATTGTATGCACCATTATATAGAATTTCAAAAATTTTTTGAGACATTAAAATCTAGTTTTCCATTTCAAGACCATAATCTGTATTTCGTCCTAGAATCTGTTTCATTTTCCAAGCTTTTATTTTTTATTTTATAAATTTTAAATTGTGCAGTTTAATATTGTTTCATGTTTCCCTATTTTATTATTCTTTTTAGACTTTTATTTTAATTACTTTTCTTTCTGATTAAAAATCTCTGATTTAGCCTCTCGATATATCATTAGTCATGTTGTAACAAATTTTACATGTACGACATAAATCTGTTCCTCTTAATTGAATCGTCTAAAATCGAGCGTCTGAATTGATCGGAATTTATGTAAAAGTATTGTCAAAATTAATTCATATAATAATTTGATTAAATATACATATATTATATGTATATATATGTTACATATATTATATGTATATTAAATTTCTTTCTATTTTTTGACAAAAACTGAAGTACAATTGATAATTACATTTTGATTAATTAATAACAATTATAAGAACTCGTGCCAATATTTGTTGAAATTGAATTTATGAAAATCCAATTATGAAATGAATACAAAGGCTTACGCATGTGTGGATGAGAATTTCGTGGAAAACGAGAGCTATGTTCCAATAACAATGTTACAGGAACAGATATAACAAATAGCGCCAAACAAATTCTTCTAAAGTGAATGCCTTTAAAAATTGTACGACGAGAAAATGAAAAAATTATAACTGATTTCGGAGTTCCGCATAAGGGGAATTAACGACACAAGTTTTTTATTTGTCGGTCAAAAACTACAATAAAGAGAAGAGCTTGGAAATATAAAATATTTCATGTACTGTGACTAGTATGTAGAACTAGAGTTTTTTACGTCGCAAATATAATGTTTGCCAGACCTTATTTATAATGTAAAATGCCTATAGATAGTAATACTATAGGAATAACCTGCGTTTTTTGGACATTCTAGACTTTTTAGTTCTCAGACTAGGTTAAAAGACTTTTTTACTTCTTCATGCAGGTCTTGTCACCACTTACAATTAGTGTTATGGTGCAGTCTGTCAAATATGTTGTTTTGATGTTCTTATTGTAGTAGTCCTGTAAGTAGACAGTGTTTGTAAAGTATTGACTACGCGGACATAATAAATTTTGACATTTTTCGTTCTATGACTGATTCGAGTATATAATTAGAATATTTGTTCCCCTTTCCCTCACTCGATGTTGATATATTGAATTATTTTAACAGCTTCACTTGTAAGATATGTTGTTATGCCTTCTTATGTATTCAATCTGTGCCTTAATTTTCCACATCCAAATTAAATGATCTAATGTTTATTCGGTTTTCCCACAGTTTATACATTTACTTGGTGACGCATTAGAATATTTGATAATATATTTAATATAGTTTCTATTTGAGACTACTTTGTATTGAACAGCAGATGTAAATTCCCCTGTTTCGGAAAGTAGATCATCCTTGAGCCACAAGTATATATAAACACACTTACCATAGAATTCTCTGTAAAACCTACCATACAGTGCCCCTCCAGTACTAATACGTAGTTCTCTTTTTGTTTGAGATACATTGCACGTGACATCTAAATGCTGTTGTTTATGCCCAATGGTGTTAGGTGGAAATTAGCTGGAACTACGATCTGCGTTTGTTGAAATATATGCGTAGAAGAATATCTGCTTCTCATGCAGTAGTTGAGTATCTGGAATGCCACTACCTTCCTTCTTACGTGGTAAAGTAATTCTTTCGATACATACCTTGATCATAATTATATCTTGTCATATTTATTCATATGATTCTTTGTAATTGCAAATTCTGCAGTTCCATGGTCGACCAACATATCAAACGAAAGCTATATCTTAAACTAATAAAGCAAAAGAAGTTAATTACTTTAACAAGTTTTTGCCTCTAAAGTTAACGTTCAGAATCGTTACCATTACTTTACATACTTTTTTGAAGGTAATTTTGAATGAACTTGTTGTTGATTTAATAACTTAATTACTTAAGGTTGATATATCATCCCTTTCCACATTAATTTTCGTATTTTGTATACGTATTTCGACAATTTAGTTGTCATCATCAGCAGATGAAACAATGTCGCACCTGGAAAATTACGGCACAACACCCGCACGAAACAAATTCCGTACACGACCCGTACCGTCGAAAGCCAAAACGTGTGCGAAAATTAATGTGGAAAGGGTTTGTATATCAACCTTAAATGATTTAAAAAAATATATTTTTTTAGTTTTTAGTTGCTTTTTAATATTAAAGTCGTGTATATGTTTGTTGATGATAATAAGCAATTTATACATAACATAATACAGATAAGTAAATGAGTTTTTTAATTGTGTACCTTTTAGGGTATTAACAGCCATTCCTTCGAAATTCGTTTACAACAGGAACTTACATTTATCTTTCTAAGACTTGGGTAAAGCCTTCTCTAATGAAACGTCTTAGTTGAAGGGCAAAAAGATTTTTGCTCCGAGCAGTTCTAGTTGGTTAGATGTTATTATTGACGTCAATCTCGATTGTTAATGGTTCCTTATTGCTCCATAAACCTTGACTGAAGTGTAGATAAACTTACTTTTGTTAATTTAACAAGTGGTTACGCCAAAATTTCCCCACAATATTGCAAGTTCAGCTATTAGTATGCTTATTCTTTATGTTTATATCTTGCGTACTAATGTAGTGATTTTGGTGTAGTTTTTCTCTGAACCACTTATATTTCTTTTATGGCTACCGTTTGAGTCTTTTCTCCACATATTTATGGGTTTGACTCAATCTGTACATGGCTGATATTGTACGTGTTTATTATATATCGCAAAACGGTGTTTGCTACAAGTTCTTTGACCCTTTATATGCCCATTTAAATGTGGTTTTGTGATTTTGTTAATCGAATGACGAATATTAGTAAGATTACGAGACCTATTGTTAAGTAAGAAATTTTCCGACTATTTCTGTTGTTTTTATAATGCTTGTATATTTGTGTGTGTATGTCGACTTATCTCTAGAGTTTATATATGACGGAGAGATAATAATATCTGTTACTGACATCATAATCGGTATTATTGTTACTGCTTCTTATTTCCAAAGTTCTTTTAACTCAATTGATAATGGTGTATATTTTACTAAATTTTCTTGTTCTTTTTGTGTAATGTTTCTATCACTTGGTATCGCAATGTCTACTATGTAAATTGTCATTTGTTTTTTACAATGGGTGTAATGTCTCACCTGTTACTCGTACTTTGTCTATCTGTGTGTATTATCCTGTCCCAGTATAGTTTATAATTACTTTCAAGTATATTATCTGACGTTTACGATATTTAGAATACAGTGCAAATTTTTGATATACGATTTTTGTTGTAATATTGCGTCTCTTTGTATAACCCTTCCTAGCAAGTAGTTACATTTTCCTTTTATACTATTATTATCAATTGATGACATTGTCTGCAACTTTTTTCTAAAGGTGAGATACTTTGCAATTGACATCTAAATGTAGTTCATTGCGTTCATTACGTCGTCCTGTAGCTGAAACATATCTTTTTGTTTCTAGAAATAACTGTTTCATTTTTAGACACTGGTATGTTAATTTATTGCTATTATTATTAATATTGTAAAACTGCGAAGGAGTAAATGTAGTAACACCACAGTTCGTATTTATGAAAATTAATATTTTGTAGTTTATATCAAATCAACTGTATTAAAACTCTTTTCGCAGTAACTCTTAAGTAAGATACAAATTAAATGAATCCTACACATTTTTTATTGATTAACTCAGCATTTATTTTTTAATTCGTTCCTTGTTATTATACTCGTAGTGTTTAATTTAACATTGTGGTTATTATTAGCGTATTGCTTTTGTTGAATTATTAAATTATTTAGCCGATTCGAACCCAGTGCCCTTCATAATGTCCACGGCAAAGACCATATAATAGGTAAGCTCAGGTAGACATCATGCTGTCTGCTGATGAAAGAGCATGCGCGCGTAGGTCTGCTAGGTTCTCGGCAGTCCTGCCGGCGAACTTCATCTGCAGTCTTGCGGAATGCGCAGCGGTGTTTGGATACATTCAGACGACATCGCTATTAACCATTGAAATTAACGCGTGTAAAAATTCTGTGCGTACTGTAAGAAATCATGTCGATTGCAATGTTAGAATTTTATAATTTACTCTTGTAATAAGAACAGAGTTGATAAGGTGAGGTGGTTCATTTAAAGGTAACTAGATATGGCTGTGATTATGTTGTTTTTCAATAATTGCGGACCAATACGATGGATTCGGCTGATCATTTTCGTGCTCTCGATGTCACCGGGGCTCGGTGCATCGACGACGCCAACCCCGCAAACAACTATGACCTGTGCACCCATTGCGGAACACTTCCAAACACTAGGTTACTCCAAGTCTTTGATGTCGGAACAGGTCACAAAAGGTAAGTATTTATAAGCGGAGGTTCGCGTGCAATGTCTCAGTAATTAACGTGCGGGCTTATCTGAATATACGCGACAAGCCATCCATCAGGGTAAAATGCACGGCGTTCCCGCGAATTCCCTATTGCCTCGGAAACTACGAACGATTCTGATTATTACACCGGCACGCCGGTAATACGTTTTTTCTTCTCTCTCTTTGTTGCACCACCGGCTTTTTTGACATTTATATCTTCGGTAGAATGAGCATTTTTTCGTTTTCCTCCTTTTTTTTCCGAAGCGCGAACTCGTTATCGCGAGCTATAATCTCGGTAAATGTCATGTTGGAATGACTTTTATTGGAAATGATTTTAATATCACTTAGTTGTTCGAGGTACATTTAAGAAAAGCTGACATTCGCGTGCAGTACGGACGGGGTGACAGTAGGAAAAGAAAGAAATTATGATTGTATTTTGAAGTCTAACATGCACTCTCATTACTTGTGCAAAACTATCGCGTGTTTCACGAATTATTCAGATGAGCAGCATATTTGAGTACTAAAAACACAGGCGTAATAACAAGTTACCTTCTGTATGTATTTAGTAATTTAAATGTTAAATTCAGCAACTGTTCTATGTTTATTATTTTACTTCGCAGGTGTCAACATTATATGCATATTAAATGAGCATACCGTAAAGTAAATGTTGGCGCTGATGGAAGGTTTTAATGAAAAATATAAATATTGTATTAAAAAAGTACAAATTAATAAATAATAAAGTCATATTTACATGAATTCCTCAAGTAAAATAAGGAAAGAAAATTTTTTATTCTTAAAGACCATTTGATAATTATACCATGGATTGGTCTAGAAATCATTAATAATTCTAGATTATCAGTCTAGTTACGATGATATAGACCCGGCGTCTAAAACCGCATCTATTTAACATAAGTCTCACTATGGTATATAATCTGGAATCAGTTTCGAAAGAATCAAATGTAAATTATAAATATATAATTTGCTTCTAATCATGTTAAAATTACAGACGAAGTTATGTCTTTGAAGAAATGATACGTATATTTTGTGAAATCTATTTCTTTTTCACTTCATAGAAAGTCTGATATAAACGAATCAAGTATCCGAAATATTTGCAACATAAGATTTAGTTATATGTATGTTGGTTACGTAATAATCACGTTATAGGGTTTAAAGTTAGTCTTAAAATAAATATCTTTATTCACTTAATAAAACTATTTTAAAAATTTACTGATCCACTGTTTGACAAGACCGTATTTTTGGTAGAGTGAATGTACAAGTAAGTGCCACATTAACATCTCACTTTTCATTAATTTCACGTTTTACTTCAATTTTTTTTATTTTGGATTTTCTTCTCATATTCTTAATAACATTTTTAAAGATCGTACTATGATTCAAAGTAGGTTTTATTAAAGATAGACAATTATCCAGTAATTGCCATATCAAAACTTTATAGATTATCAGTAATTGCCAATATTGCTTCCAATAATTGCCTATCGACAAAAACAAACAAAAAGCATTACTAGCTTGAGACTACACAAGCATGTACAATCAATGGAGGTATAATTTTTGCATCCGCAGATATGCTTAAAGAAACAGTCAGTGATTCTTTTTCAGAGGGTCTCGTTAATTCATAAATATTCTTCACTTTCCCACTTTTGGGACATATTAGGAAGGCCAATTCATCACAATTGATATTCTTGATGGATGTTGAAAGAATTTCACGAATTACTCAGATGAGCAGCACATTTGAGTACTAAAAACATAGGCGTAATAACAAGTTACCTTTTGTATGTATTTAGTAATTTAAATGTTAAATTCAACAACTGTTCTATATTTATTATTTTACTTCGCAGGTGCCAACATTATATGCACATTAAAGTAAATGTTAGCATTGATAGAAAGTTTTAATGAAAAATATCAATATTTTATTAAAAAAGTGCAAATTAATAAATAATAAAGCCACATTTACATGAATAGCTCCTCAAGTAAAATAAAGAAAGAAAATTTATTTTTATTCTTAAAGGTCGTTTGATAATTATGGATTGTTCTAGAAATCATTAATAATTCTAGATTATCAGTCTAGTTACGATGATGTAAACCTGGCGTCTGAAACCGCATCTATTTAACATAAGTCTCACGATAGTATATAATCTGGTATCGATTTCGAAAAAATCAAATGTAAAACTATAAATATATAATTTGCTTCTAAGCATGTTAAAATTAAAGACCAAGATATATCTGAAGAAATGATACATATATTTTGTGAAATCTATTATGAAGTTATGTCTTTGAAGAAATGATACATATATTTTGTGAAATCTATTTTTTACTTCATAGAAAGTCTGATATAAGCGAATCAAGTGTCCGAAATATTTGCAACATAAGATTTAGTTATATGTATATTGGTTACGTAATAATCACGTTATAGAGTTTAAAGTTGGTCTTAAAATAAATATCTTGAATCATTTACTAAAATTATTTTAAAAATTTACTAATTCACTCTTTGACAAGACCATATTTTTGGTAGAGGAATGTACAAGTGATTGTCGCATTAACATCTCACTTTTCATCAATTTCACTTTCTATTTCCATTTTTCTATGTTGGATCTTCCTCTCATATTCTTGATAAAATTTTTAGAGATTGTGTTATGATTCAAACTACATTAAATAGATATATTGTTTATAATTACGTTGGTTTTATTTAGGATAGATAAATACCCAGTAATTGCCATATAAAAACTTTTAGATTATCAGTAACTGCCAATATTGCTTCCAGTCGACAAAAACAAATAAAAAGCATTATGAACTTGAGACTACTACAGACTACACAAGCATGCACAATCAATGGAGGTATAATTTTTGCATCCCCAGATATGCATAAAGAAACAGTCAGCGATTTTTTTTCAGAGCCTCTCACTTATTCATATATATTCTTCACCTTCCCACTTTTGGGACATATTAGGAAGGCTAATTCATCACAAATAATATTCTTGATAGATGTTGAAAGAATTTCCAAGTTATTTTCTTCTTTTAGACAATTTTATTTCTCCATAAACCAGTTACGCATTTGCTTTTCTGTAACTGCAGCTTTATTGCTAGCTAATATTTCTGGAGATCTTTTTGAGAAGATGTTGATGTGTTTCATCATGAAAGGAGAAAATCATTTACGTCCAAGTTTGTCGTGAATAGATTTTTTCTGTTAAGAATTATCATATTTTTTTACCACGGTTAACATATCTCCTACAAGAGGAAAACCTGCCCGGGTGATTTATATACATTAATTAGATAATCCATTCGACAAAATGTCTTTCTTCTCTTTCAGTTAAAACAATGGCCTGTCCCATTTTCCTTTTTTTAAGACCGTTTTCCGTGTACTTCATTTTCTAGCGTTCGTCTATGAATTAAATTCCATATTTCTTGGGATTAATTAAGTGCCCTTAGTCTTACTTCGTCAATTGATTTCAACAGAATATCTAAAGAATATCTCTTACCTTCGTTTCCATTACGAATATCTCTTTGCATGAACACATCAAAAAATACCAGCATTTGCCACAATAAAAATAATCAGTATTGTTGCGACTGCTGGTTAATATAGAATTTTTGTTGTTTTATTTCGAGTTTAGTGTACACTTTAACATACTTCAGGCATTAAAAAATTTCAATCTGATTATCCATAAATATTAGTCAACTATTGGCAAAACTATTATTCCTTGGCCAATATTTGTCACCTTCCTATGAAAACCTAGTCGTATGAATGTAACCGCCCAGCGGTTTCTTTGTGGTATCTTTGAGACATCCGTATAACCAGTCTCTGATATATCACACACATTAGCTTGCGAAAGAAGTAAAACTTACCGTTATGCATTTCGAAAACAAATAAATGCAATCTTATCGTTTTTCCACTGTTACCAGATCAAATAACGAATCTACTATGCCGACAGGAATATTTCAACGCAAAGTTAGCAATTTATTTCATATTAGTTGAACTTCTTAAAGCTGGCATAGCATGTGAAAAATCTGAATTGCATTTCTTCTGTGCCATTAACAAAGTTGGTTTTCATTTTCTTCGAATTTTGGAGTATCAATTCTTTGAAAATTTCACAAGTTTGGAATTAGATTATTAGAAAATTGTACTGACTTGTATTTATAAATTTTCAGCGGATACGAGTTGCTCTGAAAACCTATGGATGAACAACTAAATATATATTTTGTTTTTTCATATAAGTATTTAGGAAGGCATTATGGGTCAGCGATCTTTTAGAATCGTTTTCTCATAATAAGTTAATAGCATTGCGGTTTGCTTCATGAAGTAATCGCCTTTTAACGTCATTTTGTTGTCAAGTTGTCCAAAATAGGAGAGGTTGTTCTAACCTCTGCCCAAAACAAGAAATTTCAGAAATTTGCCTCAATATGATGTTTTGGTTTGTCAGTTAGAAACCATGATCAGCTATGATCATCATGTTTATTTTGTCAGAATTTTTACTACGCATTACGCAAAAATACAATTCGCGACGATTTCTACCTTTGTTTAATATTTCATGACATTAGTCAAGTATTCTTAATGAAGTGACCAAAGAGTAGCTGATAAATGCCTGAAGTAAATACATAGATATTGCGGGACTTTAATTAAATGATTTAGTATGGAATTTTTGAAGAATTGTACCACAGTGGCTTTACCTTTTTTTTACTTCTTCTAGTGCTCTTCTATTTCGTTGGAAAATCTTTGGCCACTTAGCCGTTTCTTTAAGTTTGGCAACAAAAAATAATCCGAAGGGGATAAATCTGGTGAATACGGTGCATGAGATAGCAATTAAAACCTTAATTTATTAATTTTGGCCATTGCAATAACCGATTTGTGAGCTGGTGCAGTGTCTTGATGAAACAACACTTTCTTCTTAACCAAATGCGGCCGTTTTTGCTTGATTTCTTCTCTCAAACTTTGCAATAAGTTCGCATAATACTCGGCGTTGATTGTTTTTCCTTTTTCAAGATAGTCAATAAAAATTATTCCACGCGCATCCCAATAAACCGATGCCATGAACTTACTTGCAGATGAAACGGTCTTCGCTTTCTTTGGAGCCGGTTCTCCCTTTTGAGTCCATTGTTTTGATTGTTGTTTCGTCTCGGGTGTGAAGTGATTGACCCATGTTTCATTCATGGTTACATTTTTACAAATTTACTGAAAACGTTCAATATTGATGGCTGCCAAACAAATACTAAAAATCGTGGTGTCTTAAAACTTGAAACATGTACTTTATAGATTGTGTACTTTCTAATGCAGTGTGATATACGTACGAGTACGTATAGGACCACCCTCGTAAAAGTTGTAGTATTCCTAAATTATAGATGGTTTCTAACCTAGAAACAAAAAGACGAGAATAAAAATGTGATAATAATGGAAAACCATCGATACCCAAAAAATAATAGAATGGATCAATGGCACCGCAAAACTGTCATTAATATCCACCTACTTGAATATTTCATACAAGAAAAATTATCTCTAATAAATGCCGAGATATTGAATAATGATTGTACATCTTCTACACACACTTTGAAAAGTTATTTTTACCCAATAATGGTTACATATTTGCTGAGTTTTCTTAATGATTATTAACTCCCAAAGCTTATATTAAATATTTAACGTTAATAAATCTTCTAAATTTAGTAAATAGTAAATGTAAACCATAAATATTATATATTTATACTCCGTAAACCTAATTTGACAGGAATTTTTAGAAATGTATATTCATCGTCATAAAATATTCCCGAAATAATCTTAAAACAAAACCTCTTCGACTGTCTACAGCTATTTTAAATCATTTTAATACAATTAGATTCGAAAACTTTGCTTTCCAAAATAAATCAAAAGACATTTAAATATTCAAAGAAAACTCCAGAACTCGTAATCGACCATGTCGCATAAGGAGAGTTTTATTATTGCCCCTCTCAGACGTATGAAAATTAATTTTCCCGTCGTGATTCAGAAACACGAAACCGATATCACTTTCGCCCCAAAATTTGGTACCGGTTTGTCACCACGACCACCTTTCATCGGTTTGACGTATTTTTAATGAAATTTTTACGGAAAGTCCAAATTGCGAATGTAACGAAAACGTACGAAAAAACCCTTTATTAATATTTCCTTTATTGTTAGTAAAGCGTTAAACCAAGCTTGACGAAATCGATTTCGTTCATTTGAATGCGATCTGTTTACAGGGGTGACTTTCGAGACTTTCACATCGTAATACGATAAATACAAAATAGGAAAAGTTTTTGAATTGATCAAATATATTTTCCTGTAAATAAATTTGATATTAGACGAATATTTAATATAAATCTTTGCTGAAACTTAAAATGTAGAAGTGCATTAGTGAGAAATGGTAATTTAAAAACATGTATACATTATCTTCTTCTGGGCTTCCGGGCTGGAACCGCGTCACTGGTATAACTGCCGACGTTTCGTGCCCACTCGTATGGGACATCTTCAGGACCCAACTACTGCTACTGTTTGTTCACTGAAACTGACAGAAACAGTTTCAGTTTCAGTGCAACAAACAGCAGTAGTAGTTGAGCCCTGAAGATGTCCCATACGAGTGGGTACGAAACATCGGCAGTTATACCAGTGACGCGGTTCCAGCCCGGAAGCTCAGAAGAAGATAGTATGGACTACGACCGCGGACATCTACGTACCAGATTGTGTATACATTATATTTCACTTTTCCTTTTGGAATTTTTGAGATTATTTCTTTAAAGAATTCAAAAATAATAACTTATTTAAAATACATTTGCGACTTTTGTGAACTTTTTAATGGTAAGACATAAATTTAATCAGATATCTATCGAAGTATAAAATTAACTAGTTACAGAGGCTCAAAGTTATAATGGAACAAATATTTTTTTACGTTCTAAGTTAATTTTGAGCAAATTTAATGCTTACATTATAAACAATTTTGTATATTTTAATAAATTAAATCTAGGTAGAAAGTATTTACTAAAAATAAATCAGCATTGCAGCCAAATTGTTATACAGTAAATAAAAAAATGGCAATACTGAAAAAAAAGATTTCTAAGTAATAATGGAACACCCTGTTATTTCACGCCCGATTTGTTCTTTAAATCTATTAAAACATTTGTTATTGATGCTTTTTAAAAAGTCCGTTAAGTTTTATAACCAAAAACATATTTTTCTTATTAAAAATTTTAAATGGCGCCGCGTAGTGTTCAGACTTCATCAGAGCTCAGGGAGCTAATAAAAAAATTATCCAAGGAGGGCAAAACTGTTCCAGAAATTGCAGGAATCGTGAATCGTGCACCTACAACTATTTTTAACATTATTAAAAGATATGAAAACAGCAATAACTTTGACAATAAATCGAAGCCCAGTAAAAACAAAATCTTCTCCCATAACGACGAGCAGTGGCTAGTGCGCCGAATTAAGCGGAATCCTCATCTAAGTGCACCAAAGTTGGCAGCTGAAGCTAAAGAATACCTTGAGAAGAAAGTAAATGCAGAAACAGTTCGTATCGTTCTTCGGAAGCACAATTTTAACGGTCGAGTTGCTAAAAAAAAACATATATAA
Organism: Dermolepida albohirtum; assembly: GCA_031893035.1. NCBI lineage: Eukaryota > Metazoa > Arthropoda > Insecta > Coleoptera > Scarabaeidae > Dermolepida > Dermolepida albohirtum. The sequence continues at coordinate 325,678 of JAVIWB010005368.1, forward strand.
GCGACATTAACCAAAAAAAAACATGTAGAGTTTGCAAAAAAATCCGAGACAAGGACTTTCCTTTCTGAATACAGGTGTTGTTTACTGGTGAAAGTAAATATAATGTTTTTAGGTTTGATGGACGCTCATGCGTATGGAGACAAACAAATGAAGAGCTCCATAAAAATAATTTTCAGCCTACAGTAAAACACGGTATGGGTTCAGTGATGGTATAGGGTGCTGTATCTGCCGGTGGACCAGGAAATTTATAGATAATTGATGAGATTATGAATCACACTATGTATGTAGATATACTAAGAAACAATTTAAACGAAAGTGTCGAAAAACTAGGCATTAAAGAGGGATTTTATTTTTATCAAGATAACGATCCTAAGCATAAAGCTTATAACGTCCGGTCGTGGCGCTTGTATAATTGCCCTCACGTTTTGGAAACCCCACCACAATCACCGGAGTTAAATATTATTGAGCATGTTTGGAGTTATCTTCAGGAAAAATTGAAAAATTATGCAATTTCCACTCGCGAAAAACTAAAAGCAGCTATTATTACGGAATAGTCAGAGATCGAACCTTTGTATTGTGAAAAACTCGAAAAATCAATGCCTAAGCGCTTAAGATACGTATTAAAGTCAAAAGGCTTACTTACAAAATATTAGCTACCAAAAATATATAAATTTTGTGGTAAAAACCATATGTGTTCCATTATATGTTATTTAGTTACTTTTGGTTTTTGTTATTTTTTTAAGTGTATAATTTTAGAAATGAATTTATTCTCATTGAGTTTGCAAATGTAGGTTACAACAATTAAAATTAAAATAGAATCTTTTATTATCTAATGCTTATTAAGTTTTTTTTTTGTTATAGTTCTTATAATTGTTTTACTGTTCCAATATAACTTTGAACTTCTGTAAGTAAATATAACCACTGCCACACTTAGAAGACATACAATAATTGTATCACTGTGGTTGTACTTAGTTATCTATATCATAAATCATCTCGACTGGTGATCGCCACGTATTTTTAAACACATTAAGGCATATCTCGTCGATCGTAACTTTATTTTAATTGGTAATTTTAATGGACATTGTTTATATTCAGTTTATCATTATGAATTCAATAACTTTAGCGTTGTGCGTGGTTATTTAGATATTTTAAATACCAAGCAATTCAATTGATAAGGAACATTGATAATAACCAATTAGATATATCATTTTCGAATATAAATCTCAACTTTGTAGTTTTTCATAGCTATAGAAGGTTCTTATCATCCAGTTTTCCTTTTTCTTACGTCACCAAATCTCGCCAATTTGAATTTCCAAATTCGCCAATGTCCCTTCTTTTCTTGTCAAATATATTGCTGTGATAAGTTCTTTAAGTCTTTATATATTGTATTTGCTTATAGAAGAAGTATCTATAAATTTTGAGGATAAAATTTACATTATGAAATAAGTATTCTCATACAGCATAATATTTTTAAAATTGAGACCCTAGTAAAATCCTTTGTAAAATGTTTAAAGAGCTGAGATGGGACTCTTGAATAAACCAGGACTAGCATCCAATTAACACAACATTCAATTAAATGTAAGGTCAATTTGATTAAACGTATACACGGCAAGGAATGAGAAAATATTTAAAGTATTTATGATTTTCAGAATAGGTAACAAAGTGCGAAATTTATATACAAAGAAAATAATGTGATCTTCAAAATATTTAAACATTATTAATAAACAAGCTAGATAGCGACATTTAAATGTACATGTAGTTGTAATAAGAAATTGATAATGAAATTAGTTAGGTTTGGCAATTCAACATGAATAGACTCACGCCGGAGCAACGTGTGCAAATTTTTCAAATTTATTTTGAAAAACATGGTTCAATTTGAAAAAGTCATCGGGTATTACGTGCATTTTATGTTGCTCATAATCGTCCACCAGAGATATTACTTCGAGAAACTATGGATCGTTTTCGCAATACGTTTACTCTAAAAGATAATACGCATCCCGTAAGATGTCATTCAGTGCGCACACACCAAACGATTGATGGTGTGCAGCATAGTGTTCATAATGATCCAAATGCATCGATACCTCATTTTGTTCAACAATTAAACTTGAGTCCATCCACTTTATGGGAAATTTTGCGTAAAGATCTTGGTTTACGTGCTTACAAGGTTCAACTTGAATAGAAATTGCAGCCACACGATCATCGTTCGCGCAGTACATTTGGCGAACGGACTGAAGAAAACATTGCTATTGATCCACGATTTCATTATAAAGTTTTGTTCAGTGATGGAGCACACTTTTGCTTAAATAGCTATGTCAATAAGCAGAATTGTCGCATTTGGAGCGATGATAATTCACAAGCCATTGTTGAAACATGACATCCAGATAAAGTCACCGTTTGATGCGCTTTATGGGCCGGTGGAGTTTTTGGTCACATGTACTCAAAAATTTCATTTCAAATTTTGAGTCAATGGTGAGTGGTACAGAGACATGATTACTAACTTTTTCGTGCTCTAATTGCAAGGCATTAATATGCTACATAGTGCGCGATACAATTAATTTACTGAAGAAAACGTTTGACGAACGATTAATTTCACGAAATGGCCATCTCGTTCGTGCAATTTGGCGCCATTATTATTTTCTCTGGGGATATGTAAAGTCGCATGCCTACGCCGATAAACTAGGAACAATTCAGCACTTGAAAGCTAACATTCGACGCGTTATTGCCGAAATACAACCTCTTTGCTGCGAAGAGTGTGTGAAAATTGGACCTCCAGATTATGCCATGTACGCGCCAGCCATGGCAGCTGCATGCCCGAAATCATATTCAAACATTAATGCCATAAAATTATCTTTTAAATAAAGCCCATTCCATGGATATTAAAGTATTTTTCTGTGTTTTATTTCAATTTAAAGTTCTCCGCCTCCACAAAAAGACCATTTACTTAAAATTCTTCGTGGTCTAAAGAAAATTACAAAAAGAAACACGTCTGATAAAAGAACCTGAAGAACAGCGGAATGTTAATTATTACAATGATCATAGTAATTAATTTAAAAGAAACCGGCTATGAAAGGCTACAGTGTTTCAATACCTATGGCTGTTGGGTATATCTGTACATTGCTCACAATTTCTAATTTTTTTAAATGGTTAACACTTAATCATATATATATATATATACGTAAAAAGTAAATACTGCGTCTTCACACTTAAACAGAAACCGAACAAAAGACGTTTGCCTCGAAATAGAGTACATACAAAAGTTTATACCTAATTTCCGACTCAACATAAACCACCTACCTGCTAAATAAAAGATTATCCATATTAGCAGTTTCATGAATGGTGAATGACGTGTACAAAAGTGATTTGTAACAGGCAAAATCAACACTGAAGACCCCAGGCGACGATATCGCAAACAATTTCGAAGAAAAGAATCCGAGGATTCGTCTTTAACGGGTACTTAGAATTGTTAGCGAGCGGGTATTAAGTAGGAATTGACAAATGTTCAAGAACCTTGTCTCGTTACCTCCGCGATAATTGTCGAAAATTACAGATTATTAAGAATGACATTTCGTAATAGATGCGACCTTCTTAACAGTAAAAATAAACATATTACATATATTATACTCGGATTTACACCATTTTTTTGGTTTACTTTAGACGAGTCCAACCAATAAAAAACCCAAACAATTTCATATAGCATTTTCCTAGAATAGAATTCAAAGTCAGTTTTTAGAAAAATATATCTTCTTCCTCGAATTATTTCGAAATTTAAATCACGCACTTCTTCAAAGCAACTATAATTGTTATAATTATCATATACGTTCACATATTTAGACTTAAAACTAAACATACTCATATTTGAATAGGTCCTCATATCAAATAACGTACTAGAAATTTTCAAATAAATTCTAAGCAGGTTAAATTTTTTTTATATTTAAATTATCAAAGCCTACTTTTATTTAAGACGATGTGGTAACAATAATGATTATTTTATTTGCCCAAATGAACAAATACAGATTTACAACAAGTACATATAAATTAATGCATTTACATCTATAATATATTTATATCTTTTGAGCCAATCTGGAACGAAAATGTTTTCACACACATATTTCTTTAATACGCCATCAACTTTAGCAATAACAACGAATATTATGTTAGTGTTAATTATTCTATTAAGAAATATTGACTTATTTCTCACGGCGAACACAGTTATATTAAGAAGCTATTGCAACTTGATGCTGCAAACATTTAACTGATCTTAGAAATATTGACTTATTTCTCACGGCGAACACAGTTATATTAAGAAGCTATTGCAACTTGATGCTGCAAACATTTAACTGATCTTATCCACTTTACGCACATGTGTACTGAAAATGTGGCTTAAAAGAGTGTTTATATTTATAACCTTGCACTTATTACTACATATTATTTATCAAAAGCCATCGCTCAAAACATACGACAAAGTAACTTTTACAGAACAAGAAATTAGTTTTGTGTATTCAAAATTATTTGGCGTTTTTGTAATTCTTATGTATGACGCCAACATTCGATTGCTAAGATTGTCGATGTTCTCTATGAAGAGTATCTGAAACTAATGGTTTTAGACGTCGGCCGCCAAGATCAAAGCCCTCTTCCTCTTCCCCCTGCTCCTCTTCTTCCTCGTCCTCTTTCTGCTCTTCCTCCTCCTCCTCCTCCTCTTCCAGGAAGTGTTCACAATCCTTTTTTAACCATCCATTTCACAAATAGGCTGATGTACATAGATAAGCAAATATAATGTGGTAGAACATCATGCGAAATCTCGTCTACATTTTATTTGCCTGTCTACATCAGCCTATTTGTGAGATGGATGTTTAAAAAAGGATTGTGGACACTTCCTGGAGGAGGAGGAGGAGCAGAAGGAGGATAAGCAAGAAGAGGTGGAGGGGAAGAGGAAAAAGATTTCGACCTTAGCGACCGAAGTCCCTAAAATCATTAGTTTAAGATACTCCCCATATATACATATATAAGCAAACATAATGTAGTAGAACATCATGCGATCATACGAACTGTTGACTTCTAAAGAATTTTTCTTGGCTCGTCTATATATATAGACGAGCCATCGCATGATGTTCTACCACATTATATTTGCTTGTCTACATAAATGGCATGTCAACCCAGTCATGATAGAAATCAATAATGATGGTACTTAAATATAGAATAATGATGTCTTTAATAATTATTGTAATGTCAAAATTAACATCTACTAAAAATGAGTTTTTTAATGTGGATATATGAGGTGTGGTTAGAAAATAACCGCATCGGCGGTTTCGACGATCCCCTCTTATCTTATTTAGAAGGTTGCAAAAGCAGGGAGTTAACTCGAAGAGGCTTATTGAAATAGGTAGTATTTTTACACCCTGTCAAAATCGTGATAAATGGAGCAACGTGTTAATGTGAAGTTCTGTGTTAAATTCAACAAAACAGCCATAGAAATTAACTTATTATTAAAGGAGGTTTACGGCGAACAATGTATGTCTCACACTCACAAGTTGATGACGCAAAGGAAAGGTATCAAGTTACCAAGATCTTGGTGGTCAATTGACAGTGGCATTTTTTTAAATAATGAACCTACTGACTTTTGTCCTCACTAAATTGACATTTGCTACTTAAAATTTAACACAAATCATAATTAGAACATATAATTTTTTCGTCCAAAACCTATTTGACGCTGGATATTTTTAAACACCCGATATATTTCGCCTGGTATTATGTATAGAACGCAGACTTTGATTACTAATTTTTTTTTTTTTCGTTGAAAACCATTTTCCGTGTATTAATGTGCGATATAATTATTCGATTTCCCATATTAATCACTTCCTGCGGTTAAATGGAAGATTAATGTAACGGAGTTTAATACAAGTACATAGATTCAATCATACAATTTTTTAATGTCGTGATATCTGTTTTAAAATATTTACTTTGCTCTACTCTTACCTTTATCGTTAATCTTGTTAATAACTAGTACTACTGTTGTTAGTAATATAAAATATCGATACTTATTTATTACATTTTGAATCACAGCCTTTTTACGATACGAGGCGATAACCAACTAATAATGTAAACAATTATTGCTTATTTACATATACATATACGTACTTATGTACATATATTTGTATTGAGTAGATGTAAAAAAAACTGATAAGAAGTATGAAAACTTATAAATCCATTTAATATGCACGGTCTATATTAAATATTCTATAGTTCACTAATTGTCGCTGCACTTTTTTTAAATTCTAAAGAATTCTCATATACTGACTTCGCAAAAGCCTTCGACAAAATCGAATTTTTTCAATCTTTTCAATTTAATCTTTTTGATTTCAGTTTCAACAGTTAAACTATCGAAATTATACCTTTACAATAGAACTCTATTTTGCACACAGCTTTCTCATGTCGCAATTTTCAGCTAATATGCGATGTACCGCACTTTTTGAAATGCTTACTATGTCTGCTAGCTCGCACACTTTCAGTCGACGGTCATCCAGTACCGCTTTGTTGTTTTTCTTCACCATTTCTGGAGTCGTCACCTCATTTGGTCGACCACTGCGATGTTCGTCTTGGTAGTTCGAATGGCCTTGCTTATACTCTGCTACTCAATATTTCACTATTGTAAACGAAGGAGCAGACTCACCCAGAATAGAATCTAGATCAGCTTTTATATCGGTTTGGCCAAGGCTTTTCAAATAACAGTATTCTATCACGTAACGATGACTAATGTTCTCCAGTTTTACAAATTCACTGAAAATGTTCACTATTCATGGCTTCCAAACTAATACTAAACAACGCGGCGTCTTTAAACTTGAAACATATACTTTATAGATTGTGTGGTTTCTAATACACTGATACTTTTCAAACAACTGCCGCCATCTCTAGGTCAGGCCGGGTACTTATGGGACCACCCTCGTAAAAAGGTAGTACATTGTTGTTGTCAATATCTCAAATAATATAGAAATAAACTGAGCTCAAATTCTTCTGGTCATCAGTAAGCAGTCGTTTATTCTGAACAGAAACTTTGAGATAACAAGAATGAATAATAAAATTTCCCCACACTGATGATCATCATTTAAGAATTTTCATTAACTATAATGTGGTTATTGCATGTAAAGCATTTCCAACTTCCACGTTTGCAACTTATGCCGCAAGACGGGAGTATTCTGGATGTGGCAAGTCTTTAGTAGATTCTTCTCTTTCTTGAAATTTATTTCGCTATTCTACCACTACTATATAAGATTAACTATATTTACCTTATTGAGCTTTTATTCATGTATAATTTATCATTAATCTTTTCAAAACCAAAGACTGAAAAACGGTTCGTAAACTATTTTTGGACGAATTCTCTACCACAAATGTCATTTCAAAATCTAATCATCGCGTCGCAAGACGCTAAAAGCAAATATGTATTTTTTAATGAAAACAATCAATATAATTAATTGGATTTCGTTGGCATGGCAATGAAACTGGGGCCGCTCCGTCTAAACGCGTTGCCTTTCAGCAATTGTAATACTTCTGCATGTACATGTCTAAATCTTATATTTACCAGAATAAAAAATATATCAAACAATTTCGTGATTTGTAGTATAAAAAATTATTTCTTTACATAAATCATATACAAATCTGTATTTAAAAGGGCAACTCTACGGTTTCATTTCGTGATGGATAATAACCACATGATTATTAATTTATGTTTGTTACGTGGTATAGGCAACGTTTCATCTTGAAGTCATATATTTCTTCGGGCAATTATTTGTTGGAAGACGAAGTGTATTATTATACCTTACGACAATTACTAACTACTTAAGACTTCAACCGTCCCGACCATGCTATTGTGTTTACATATCTACAATACGTACCGCAGATCAATCTGAAATATAAATGTAATCGTCTATTAAATTGCAGTCCGTGTTTAAAAACACTCGTATAGAAATTCGTCGTCCCCGTCCAAGTTGATATAGTCGGTGCTCATTATCGGTAATTTAAGATAATCTTCGTCATTTAGGTCCCGGGAACATGTAGGTAGTATTACTAAATGATTGCGAGCGACCGTAGTTAGGGATTTGAATTAAATTGTCTGTAAACGTTTACCGTTTCCTGACATTAGATGTTGAATTACAATGCAGTTAATTCTATTGATTTTGTAACCTTTATTTGGTATCAGATGAAGTTGTTTTCCATTGTTTAGATTACAGTACATTTGTTCAATTGTGTAGCGTTCAATGATTTGTTATTTAATAGTGGATGAAGTTTGGTGTAAAATTATAAAACCTACATTAGAAGTGGAAGTTTTTCTTTACTATTTTTTATAAGAATGAAAACAAAATAACTAATTAAAATATCAAAGCTAAATTAAGGTAAATAAAATCCTTTACCACATCAATGTTCGCATTCTGTATGCGTATTTCAAGAGCTAAGTTATCATCATCAGCAGATTATTAGTCACGGTATCGCATCTAGATTCGCTGTAATGCTTACACAGAAATATTCCGCGCATTCATCCCGTCAAAACTGACACACATTGGCGTCCACGAGACATCTGTAAGTCAATATTTCGTACTCTTAAAAAGTAGCACTTAGACTAAAGTACATCCATCCCCGCTCCCACTACGTACCTTTTTTTATAACGGTCATGTACTTCCAGGAACACGCAAAGGCAAGAATACTGTATCGGACTGTATCTATATTTAACACATGTTTTTAGTTATAACAATAAATATATCTGCGTAGCTGTCTAATTCATAGTAATTGTTTCTATTTTTGATTAAATGTAGACAATACTCGGTTACATTACGATTATTTTAAATTTGATGAGATCCATATGGTCTTTATGCCGGGTTTCTATCGACCGTTTTATCTGACCTATGTAGTGTTCATTGTAATCTAGATACTTAATTTCGATCCCCGATTTCTTATTGACCTGTCTTTCGCATTTCCTAAGATGAATTTAATAGTGGACCGAAATGTAACTTGAAAACCGCGCTCTCTAAAACACTAATTAAATTTTTCGTCAAAGGGTAATAATATAAATTGCTTCTCTCGATTGTTATGAGGTGACAGACATGTGGTATCCCGGATTGTCTTTTTTATGTTAGCCTTCCTAATTAATCAATTAATTACTTCCGAATCAAAACCATTGCACCTCGCAATGTTCTTAATAAAATTTAATTCACTTTCTAAAACTAAAACTAAGCAAACGATTGATAAGAAGATTGGAGGCCATCTTTTATTGCATCCTATGATTTAAATCCGCCGTGACAAATCTATTAACATTAGTCTTTTCGGAAAATACCAATTTCTATTTTATGATCATTTCTAATAACTATGGTAACTAAGAAAGGTAAGGTGTCATTGTTTCCTTTTTCTGCGAAACTGTTATCTACATACCTAATATAAAATAAACATAACGTCATATATTTTCCAAAGGTACGGATTAGGTCCTAAGTCAGACACCTGGTACGACACCCAAAAAGACAACGGTTCATACGGTACCCATCAAAACATCAGAACGCATATATACACACATATAGATATCCATTTCTAAAGAAACATTGTGAAAGACACCTCTTTAAACTGCGTCCTCAGTAGTCGTTATTATCAATCGGAGATCGGACAAAAATCTGCATCGGGTACACTTTCACACTCGTATCACCGAGAGATACTTGCTGCCACGAAAAAATGCTCTCATATCCTGAGAACGCTAGTAATTTAATTTGTCCTAATTGAAATAATGTTTGAAACTACTTAACGAATCTATAGAAGTACCTTCATAAATTTATTTGAATGTGATAAAATTTGAATCTTTGCACTTACAATACATAACAGCGAACAAACATCCATACAATATTTGAAGTGACTTCACTAACAACGCTGAAAGAGTTTGTAATTTTACTGCTTTAACTACTACGACGTAATCGTTCTGAATAGTTTTTAAATTTGTTTCAACGCAATTGTCTTCATATTTTATTGGACTATTTTTTATAAATGTAACTTTTTTGGATTGAATTGTAAAACTGGTGTGCCTTTAATCTGGTTCATAGATTTCTGCGGTTGCTTTTCATACTTTCCTCATCTTAGATCTCGGACTGGAACCGCCTCTTCGACAATTCTGATACCAACATTTCTTCACCACTCCTATTGGACATCTTCAGGGCATTACTGCTGCTACTGCTTTCGTTGTTACACTGAGATTGGTACAATACTATGGTGGACGGTTTTATATAAGGATATTGATCACGAGTTACGGTTGATTACGGTTACGGTTGAATAGTTTGGATATATAGAATTGCTAAGATTTTGGAGATGCAGGATTGCCAGGCGTTATGTGGGGTGTAACCCACTACAAATCCATCCACCACAGATTTACATCAATTTCAGTGCAAACACGAAAGCAGTAGCAGCAATTAAGCTCTGAAGATGTCCTACACAAATGATGACAGAACGTCAGTACCAGAATTATCGAAGACGCGGTTCCAGCTCGGACGCTAAGATGAAGAAAGTATGTTGTGCCTTTATTTGCTTAAAATATTTTTGACAGTAAAACGCCTCCTTTAGCCAGGTTCCCCGACGTGTAGGTATTGTCTCTAGTGATTTTAGGATACCGAGATAGCGTGTGTGAATTTCACGGGAACTTTCCTTGTATTCGTAATTAAAATACAGCCTTGGCCATATGTCTGAAGCACCCTCAAGTTTTGGATGTAAAATGAAATTAGGAGGTATAAAAATTAAACTACAAGTGTATATACATTTTGAATGCAAATTTAATAATATACATTAATATTTTGTAGCACCACCGCGACATTTGATAACGGCTTGTATCCGTTTAGGCATTGTAGCCACTAATTTGCTACATATCTCGGGTATCTTTTCCCATTCTTCAAATATCCTCGCTTTTAATTCGTTTTTGTTTTTACTATATTTTGCGACATTTCTCTTTAAAATACGCCACAAATTTTCTATGGGCGACAAATCCGGCGATTGTGCCGGCCATTCGAATATGGGCACGTTATTTGCGCTAAACCACTCGATTGTACGTTTGGATTTATGGCAGGGTGCATTGTCCTGCTGGAAAATGTAGGCCTCTTCATCGGAATCGAACAGCTTTACAATAGACGGTTCTAGTACTTCTCCTAACATATCGATGTACCTACTGCTGTTCATTCTGCCTTCACAGACGTACACTTCGCCGACACCCTTAGTGGTCATGCATCCCCATATCATCACGCTACCACCCCCATACTTTACTGTAGGCACAATACAATGTGGCTCAAACGCTTCCCCCGGTCTTCTATGAACAAACTGAGCCCCAGGTGTTGGCAAAATCTACGTAAGATATAGAAAAATTAATAGCTGTTCAAAAAATTCCAATTCACTATTCAGCACATTCAAAATATCATATTTATGTAACACAAAAGTAAAACTGCATTAATTTATCATACCTCTACATTGGATTCGTCGGACCATATGATTTTGGACCAATCCTCAACTGTCCAATTTTTGTGTTTTTTTGCCCACAACAACCGTTTTTTCTTCTGCTCCTCGCTCAATAAGGGTTTGCGGCGAGCTTTACGACCATGTATATTTACTTCTACCAGTCGTCTTCTCACTGTTCTCGCTGATACAGAAGTTCCTTGGCGCTCATTTATTTCTGCAGATAAATCTTTTGATGATTTCATACGATTTTTCAGAGAAAGTCGCGTTAAAAATCGATCATCTCTCTCCGTTGTAATACGTTTTCGTCCACTTTTCGGTCGATTTTCGTAAGAACCTGTCTCTTTAAAACGTTTTATTGCCGCTTGGATGGCATAGCGCGACCGCTTCATTATTTTCGCGATTTTTTATTGCGATAGTCCTTGAGTATGTAATAACACTGCTTTACTTCGCTCTATTACATCTAATTTCAGGCATGTTGTCACAATGTACAACACTATACAAAAACACAATATTCAATACAACTGGTTAAATCAATTTTGTAACACAATATCGTTTCTAATACACCTCACTTATTGAACAGTAAAGATCAACTAACAGCAATAAACCTTAAAACTACAGAATATTTGTATACTTCTTGAGATTTTCCTGGTAAACAGTCATTATATACACATTAGTAATGGCCCCTTTCATTACGTTCTTAGGGTTCAGGTAATATTGCACGTTTATGGGGGTGCTTCAGACATATGGCCAAGGCTGTATCTACACAAAAACACTGTTGAATAATTTCTGCCACAAGATATGAATTTTACATGTAATATCTAGCAAATTACCACACACTTCCATATGAGTACAGTTATCTCACAACTTTATACATTCAGTTATTATTTGGTTGTTTATAAGTTCTTTTTCTTCCTTATACTAAAGAATATTTTATACTGACAAATTGTAATTATATTTTAGACACCAAATTGCTTTCATTCAAGATATAAATGCATATGTGGAAACAAGAAAAGTATATTCTTCTCTTTTTTAATATGTCGATCGTTTTATTCTAACTATAAATTTTATCCCTTTATGTTTGTTACAATATAGCATTTATATTATATTATACTCACGACGTTTCGGATTCAGTTCTACACATAAGTAACACACAAAGACGCAGTATAAATTTATTAGCGTAAAAATGTTTGTTTTTGTAAATTTACTATATTTAACAGGCGGAAAAATATTAAAAGGATAAATAAATAACTTGAAAAGGGAGAAAAAACCCCCGAAAAGTCGTTAGTTAAATTAAATACTTTACTATCACCTACTGGTCGTAAAACCAAAATAAAAAATGGAAGAGTTTAATGCAAAAGTGTTGCATTTACCTAAAATACTTTTACGTTTTAATTCTTGAAGTCATTTTTTACTTTAACATTTTTTAAATCTTTGGTAAACATGCTCGGTGCATTGCTAATATGTGGTTAAAAACGGTAGTTGAATGAATGAATTTTGCATTGACCAAATGCATTATTTCCTTCAGTACAGTCTTCTTGGGATTGTTAGTGCATTGTGTGCATAGATTTCTTATATATGCGAAGAACTATAAATGTTGAGCACTATAGTGAGCGGTTAGTCCAATTCAAAAGCCGGAATTGTCTCAACAAAAATATTATACTGCTTCACGAGAACACGAGGCCTCGTAGGATGGCCTGTACTCAAACTAGAAAAATTTCATTGGCAAGCTCTTGAACAGCGACCATATTTTCCTGATCCAAGTCCCTACGACTATCACATCTTTGTGTTATTAAAAGAATTCTTAAGAGGATAACATTTTAGAAGCAATAAAGACCTTGAATGGTTTGTGCGCATTTGGTTAAGTAAGTCCAACAATTTTCTTTCGAAACAAGATTAATAAATTCCCAATTAGATGGGCCCCAATGGTTAAATAGGTAAGGGTACTATATAAAAGAATAAACTATGCATTGACTGACCCTCGTAACTTATAGACGTTCAATAGGGATAACAGGAGCAGTTAATGCACCGTTTCATAAATTTTTAAAAGCTCATACCATGAAATAAGTAACATATATCGTACAGTTCTCCAAATGCATTGGGAAATGCGGAAAACTGTATCTATAGTTTATAAAAACGCTTGAGAATGAGTAAAAGTCAGTCTCTAAGAAAATAGTTTATAAATAATAAATCAATTTGCTAGCTAATAATTAATGGCAGCACGAAATTGAACTCGATTATATTAACCCAAACCCATCGGTGAGGCCAAGCCTTTATCTAAAACTTCCTAAATCAAGATGTGAATGGAAATTATGAGCGTGTTGTACATAAACAGAACATAAATTTGCCGCGCACACGAAATAATATATCGCATAATATACTTTATGGCGGTTTTATTAATTTTATGGCATCGTTGGAATGGGCGTGTCGCTCGTTGTTGTTGTTTAATGGGCGCACACAGCACGAGGTCTTCTCCCGTGTCGTGTGGAAATTTCACCCCTTCATCGGTGGCGAACGACAGTTCGCGCATTAAACTGTCTGATCGTGGACGAGGGTAGGAATTCTTTTTCCCGATCGGTCTGGAACCGGATGGAAAATGCACCGAATACTTTGTGTGCGCGTATGGGTGAATACTCTGTGGCACTCAAAGTGACAACGACACAGATTTTTTACATTTTTTTAGCCCGACACATCGTTTAGAATCGAGTAACGAAAAGATTTTATTTGTTAGTCGAATGACACTATTTACTGTTAATACTCTTTTCGTCCTTTCTAAATGGAATATTTAAAATCCATCTGTCATTATTTGCACACACGGGGTGTAAGTAGAGGATATACCCTCCTCAAAGTTTTAGAATATATTCTGTAAGCGAATATTCTTTAGTAGTCACGTAAAAAGTAATAGATTTTTTGAGAAGCTCTTACTTAAATTAAAAGTTTGATAATGTGATTTTTTTTGTTAACTCAACAATTTTTTTTACCTAGTAAAAATCATGAAAAAAAGAGTATTGATAATGAAACTCCTAATTTTATTTTCGAAAATAAAATCTGAATTATATCTACCGTAATTTAATAGAATTCTGTATTCAAAAAGATGAATACATTTCAAACATTTCGAATTGTAATCAAGAAAGGTACACACATGAAACTTAATGTATTTCGATGACATAGAGATACATAGTACGGGTGAATAATTTAGCAGAAATATTGCACTATCAAAATTAAGTTTTGAGATTGTCAAGGGTTTTTGTGTTAATTTCTTACGATTTTTTGTATTATTAGTTTTATGTGCTTTGGGGGCTAGTAGATGGAAATTATCGTCAAATTATTCTGAGAGAAGCCAGTGTGTCATTCACTGAAGTAACTAGAGTTGGATCGAATTCAATCGATAGTTATGAGATGCACATAGATCGTTGCTTAAGAAAAGTCAAGTTGTCGAAAAGTCGTAGACCAGAGAAGAGCAACTCTCATCAAGTCCCAGTAAGGGACGATCTTGATGAGAGTTGCCTCTCTTAAAAGAGGTTTTCAACCACCAGATCAGTTATTAATATTTGATTTGAATAAAATTTTGTTTACTTAAGTCTTGCAAGACATATAATGTGCTACCATTCATTGCTGAACATCAAAAGAAACGTTTAAACTGATGCGAAGAATGGCTCCAGTGTAATATTTAAGGACTTAGGATTGTATTTAGTGACAAATCTAGATTATGTTTAATGATGCATAACTGCCATCGTGTGGTAAGGCGGAGACGTGGACAAAGAGATAGGCATTGCCGTTGTAAAGTCCTATCTTAAAACTAATCTGGTACAATCCCGTGTTGCTCCCTCTAAACATACTTCTTTAATATAGACACGTATTTGTAATAAAAAAGGAATATCTCAGAGTTGCACCATCGTAAATAGTATAGAATTCTAGAACTATGACCATGCGAAATACTCATGATAACCTATACTAGCAACATCTTACTAAATTTGAATATGATTTACCAGCATGTCAATTAATGACGGTGTAAGTGTGATGAATGATTTAGAATCATAAACGAATCAAGTGAAACTACACCTATGTATGACTTATTCTTCGTCAACTTCTTTACGAAGGCCTTCGAAAAAAAAATATAGAATGCAACGGTAAAAAGTGTGGCTATGAAAAATCGGCGACGCTTTTTGTAATTTTGTTACATAGAAAATAGAAGAATTTTTCAACACAGAAGCCATCCGAATCTTTTGATTTTACGACGAAAATAGAAGACGAGGGAAATCCACTATACCTATATATGCCTTATTCTCCGCAAAATAAAAGATCCTATGAGCAACAGAATAGCATTGCAATGGGAACCAAATTTCTTAAGGAGACCTTTTAAGAAGCAATTATAGAATGCAATGAACAAAAGTGCTCGCTATAATATATCGACGACATCTTTGTAGTTTGGTTACATAGAACGAAGACGAATTTTTCAACACAGCAGCCACACGAATCCTTTAGATTTACGTTGGAAATAGAAGAGGAAAGACCACTGTGCTTGTGTTTGACTTATTCTCTATATAATAAAAAATACTCCGAGCAGAAGAATAGCATTGCAATAGGAAACCAATCTTTGTGAAGACCTTCGAAAAAGAACTGTAGAATCGAACGGATCAAAGTGTCGGCTATAATTTATCAACGATGTCTTCATAATTTGACCTTATAGAAAATAGAAGAATTTTTCAACATAACAGCCACACGAACCTATTAGTTTTACAATGGAAACAAAAGAGGAGAGAAGACCACATCTGCGTATAACATATTTTTCATATAATGTAAATTTTACGAGAAAAGTAATAACAGCAATGGAAAGCCAACTTCCTTTTGTAGGCTATCGAAAATGCAACTATAGAATGCAACAAATATATTTATGTTCAATTTTCTATTAATTTACTGTTATTGTTATACTAAGATGTACTGAAGATAACAATTTGGTTACAGAAACGCATATACTTTTAAATTACTGTAATTATGACAAGAATCTTTAAGTTTATGATTAAATTATTACTACTTCATTAGTATTTATATTCATCTTAGATATTTAATATTTAAACTAATTAATTCTTAGCCATCATTTTCATAATAAAACAAAAGCTGGTAACACAGTAATCCTAATTCGCAAGCACTATCTATTTAGACAACGAATCAGCTGTTTTTTGTGCATATAGCTACGTTATATACTTTTTCCTTAATAATATCTTTAATTAACAGTTTACCGCGGCTTTTTGTAACAATCCAAGCCCGTAATAACTCGATCTCACATATAATAATATTTCAACATGACTTGTAAAATAGAATGCGGCCTCAGAAAGAGCTCTTTTTTCCAAATGCATTCTTTCCCTTCAGTATAATAACCAGTGTACATAACTAATTGTTCTGATCCGTCTTTTATATAGCAATAACAGTAGAACGGCAGCAGCAGCAGCAGCAATAGCTGTAGACAGCACCATCTACCGGCGGTGATGGGTTCTTCACATCCAGACACGTCTCATACCGAAGGAGGTGTCGTTCGAGTGGCTGTTTTGTCAGGGGAGAAGTACGAATAAAAGAACTACCCCCGACGGTGGTCTTAGGGTACTGGTTAGGGGTGACGTCAAGAATACAAATAAATACATTTGTAACCGTTCTCGATAGATGAATGGAGGCTTTTTTTTTCTTTTAACAGGGCGTCACGAAATTACTGGCACAAATTATTATTACTCTTAAATTATGATGAATTCAATTCATATTTCATTTGTCTTTTCAATAATTAATTATTATGAGGTAATTTCTTTTATTTTTAGTTTTGTCCCATAAAGTATTTTGACATCTCACTTCCTATAGTACTTTGATATTTCACTTTTTCTACTATTACGAGAATATTATTAAGGTGCTATTTGTCATCTTTTGTGCATTGTTTAGATATTTTGCATATTTTGCCTCTAGGTTGTCCATAACATAGATTATACATCCTATTGTTTTTATAATGGTAATTTGTGTTTGCGAATGTATTTCTTATATATTTTTCCTACAGGATCCAAAAGTTTTCAATTATTCTTAACTTGTATTCGACATCTTCACTTACCCATAATTATTCACATCCTCCAACTCATCCAATCAATACTACTACCAAGGCATTACATTACTTTCGTCGGTTTTCAAAAGTACATTTCGAATACACTTCGAAAATACCAAAAGTTGATAATTCCTTAACAGTCCCAAATAATCTTTGGAACTATTAGTATGGAGATTCATTTGGTGACCTTGTCTCCAATTTTTACTTGATTGACCTCACCACATAGATTAACATACCCTTAACTACACTACATCAAAGTTTAGTAGAGTAAGAGTAGAGACGTGACAATTTGTAGCAAATGAAGACTTAAACCCAGGTCGAAATGTAGAAAAAAAGTCATAAACAAATAAACGATATTCAGTATTCTATGAGTTCCTTTAGAATGGGTTAAAATTCTGTTAAATAAATAACGAGACTTCTTTAGTTAAAAGATATGAAAAAAATTTTAAACATAAGTTGATACTACTGCACCTAATTACAACGTAAAGTTTTAACAAGAACTCTAAAGTAGTTTGTTCACCTGGGTTATATAAGTTGACGCAAGTATACTCTGCAATTTTTAAATAGATGCGGGACAGCTTGGCTTAAATTTTGTGTTGCTAAATGTCGGAGAATATCTAAATCATAGAAGTGCTATAAAGCATTCAAAGAGTGACTTTCAATGTCTTCAGATTACAATAACGTCGGCAAAATGCAAAATATGGTGATTGAAAATCTTCATGCAAGAGACAGTTTAGTAACCCGAAACCAGAAAACCACACAAAATTACTCTAAATTTAATCATTCTGATTTTCAAGCGACGTGTTATAGCTACCATCCACAGTGATGATTTCGAAATTTTTGATTAGCCTTCATATCCTCAAGACGTTTTTCAAAACATAGATATACTCCTTAAGATAAAGGAACATTTGCAGAGAACACATTTCTCGCGAATGTGCCTGATGGAACAAAAAAAATCTTTACAGGCATCAAATCTGTTCGTTAGAGAGACGCAACTTCAGTGTCTTGAAATCGATAACTTAATATGTCCATAATATCTCGCTGTTTTTTTTTTATTAAAGATTTTCGTATTGTGGTTGCTGCAAAAAATAAAACTTCATTAAAGAAAGCACAAGATTCATTACCTAAAAACCATTAAAATTATTAAATATTTATTATCCAATTTTCAATTAAGTTAAAGTTTTTCAAAAACATTGAAAGTCATTACGTAAAAGCTCAACAATTTCACTTTGTATAATGTCATAATAAAACAATAAATTATATTTACTTTGGAAGGAAGCTTTATTCTTATACCCTGAGCACTTTAGCTATTACTGCATTTTTTATAACTCTCAGTATACAATCACCCCGGAAACCTGGTAAAGTTTTCCACCCCTACTCTCTCTTCTTTCCATTTCTCTTCAGATACATAAGAGGGCGGGATGGCGGTAACCTTGAAAGAAGCGATCTTTTCTCCCGTCTTAAAATCCCTCCCCCAACAAAGGATATGTTGTGTAATCGTACGATCATCGATTAGGTTTTTCCAACGTCAAAATGTTTCAGTGTCCCTTTCGGGGTCTTTGGTTTCCTTCACGTGTTTCGCTGACTGTATTGTATGTAATAAGGCACACAATGACGCGACAAAAGACGAGTATTTTACGCACGAAATGAATTTCGATCTTGAATTTTATCTTTAAGCCACCAGTACTTTTGTTGAGTATAGGTTAATAAATACAGTTCCTATGTGTGACTGTTTCTGTGATTAAAGACGTGATTAATTAGAATAGCACAAATTTTAAATTAATGCACACAATATATCAAGTCTATGCGTAAGACAAGGAAAGATATAGATATGCAACAATTGAGTACAAGGCACAGAAACATTGAAAAGAATATTAAGTATTCAAACGTAATTATATCAAAATAACTAGAATCAAGCAAATTACCATTAGATCACGTCTCGTTAAAGACCAATAATTAGCTAGAGCTAACAAAATATCGTCAAAACCAACACTGTTTCTTAATCTATAACAACAACTTATTTACCAAAATGGATAATTACGATATAAGCGATATTGCGGTAATGAAAACAAATATAATACAAATATTGTGGCACCATCTTAGGGTAACAGAGTAGGGTAATGAATTGAAGAGACTTACTCTTGAAGATTACTGGGTGCAAAATCCCTTGGATTTTTTCTCATGGAGCCTTTTGAAGATAGTAGTGTACACTACTCCAGTGCAAAATGAAAAAGAGTTGAGAAATCCAATAATTGAAGGGTGTAACACAACAGCCCTGGTGTCTTTGAAAGCTTTCGGTAGTCAATGAGGTGAGGATTGAGTTATATGCATCCTAGCTAGTGGTAGTGATTTTCAGCAGTTTTTGTAGATTAAGAATCTTTATATAAAATAGTAACTAATAAAATATCATTTTCTTTTCGAAAACTCTTATGACTGTGTGTCTTCGAAACAAGGCTTTTTTTCGCAAATCATCTTTGACAGAAAAACGTTAAATTAGCCCCAAGAAAAACAGCTTAAATTTTTGTTGCATGCGTAAGTTGGTTGGTTATATAGTTGGTCTCGAATACTTGCAAAAAAAAAACAAAAGAAACACTGTAACAATTAAAAATATAGGCAAATGAAAACAATAGTAGATTAAGCAAGTATATTCCTATAGAACACCTTGGAAAGCAAATCTGAGACGTGGTAATAATACTGGAAGGGCAACATTCCCTTAATTAATTATAGAACACTATTGCATTACAGTTAAGCATACAGAATAAATAAATGTAATAAAGTGGACTAATAATTAATAGTAAAATCGTTTTTCTATTACATCTTAGCCAAAAGATAGTACCCACATAAGATAGGTTAGGGTGTTTGAAAAAGGAAACGTCTCGCGAATTCCAAATGATTCTCATTTCTCTATTGCTCGTTTCGAGATGAAAAAGCTAAAGACTGTTTGACTGGGTTAAGCCAGAGATAGTTC
This sequence comes from Dermolepida albohirtum, assembly GCA_031893035.1. Classification (NCBI taxonomy): domain Eukaryota; kingdom Metazoa; phylum Arthropoda; class Insecta; order Coleoptera; family Scarabaeidae; genus Dermolepida; species Dermolepida albohirtum. The sequence goes on from JAVIWB010005368.1 coordinate 346,182, forward strand.
GCTTTGTAACGTAAATGTCAAGGCGGATAAAATTCTATTGATAACAGGCTACCGTTTTAAGTGGAAATAATAATTCCAGAAGTGATTGACTTGTTAGTACAAATGTTAAATACTATGGACTCTTGAATAATGTTATTCTTCTAGTTTTTATATATTTCCTAAGGACACCTAAACACGATGATTTTCTAATAAAGATTTTTGGAACTACTTTGAAATCTCAAGAACTCAAGTATTATGCTTAAGTATTATACACTTGCTTATTTAATCGAAAGAAATTACTTGAATCAGTTGCTCCCCAAAAAAATTAAATAGATCTACTTCAAATTAATTAATATTATGTAGATTACACAATTCCTTTTTCTAAATATTCAGTAATATAACGGGTCTTTCATTAAACGCGTCCTAGCTTTAAATTTAAATAAAAGAAAGTATGTGTGAAATATCATTGAAATTTTATATTCGTTTGAAAGGCATATCGATGCCATTACGTATGGAATATAACATCGTGCAAATGCCCGCCGCAGCTTCGCTGGGTGGCGCGCATCCTAAATGTCCAATTTTCCATGATTCTGATGCATAAATCAGGCTACATTTGACCTATGGCACTGATTATGTTGGCTTTGAGGACCGCAGTGGTTTGTAGTTTATTCGCATAGACCTGCAACTTAAGGAAACCCCTCATGAAAATGTCTAACGGGGTCAAATCGCACGATCTCTGTGGCCAGTTCACATCAGCTCCACGTGAGATGTCCATGCCCTCAAATCGCTCGTGCAGAATGTCCAATGTGACATGAGCTGTGTGGCACGTAGCGCCGTCCTGTTGAAACCACATGTCGTTGGTATCCATATCATCCAATTTAAGCTAAAAGAAGCTGGTAAAGTTGGTAATCATCGACCTATAGCGCTCGCCGTTGACGGTGATTGCCTGGCCAACGTCGTTCTCAAAGAAATATGGACCGATGATGCCGCCAGCCCAAAATCCACACCAAACAGTGACTTTTTCAGGATGCATTGGACGCTCCTGGATCTCATGTGAACTAGTATTGTCCCAAATTCGACAATTTTCTTTGTTGACGTACCCATTCATCCAGAAATGGACCTCATCGCTGAAGATGATTTTTTAATGAAAATTATGGTCAATTTCCAACTTCTCCAGGGCTCATTCAGCGAACACACGTCGTTGTCTATAGTCGTTTACCTTCAGCTCCTTGGTCTGTTGAATTTTGTACGGGTGCAGGCCCAAGTCACGATGCAAAATTCGCTAAGTCGTGGTCTGCGAAAGGCCGAGTTCTTGAAAGCGACGTGAAATCGACCGCCTCGGATTGTCCTCCATACTCTCTTATTGGACAAATTGGGTATGATTAAATATTGCTTTTTTAATCAATTTTATCGGAGTGTAAATTTTATTGGCTAACTTGAAAAATACCACTTTTAAACTTAGCATCTCTTACTTCAATTGTTTATGTTTTAGCCTCGTTTCTCTTAAATTTATTTTATAAATATAGTTTATCATTAATTAATAAATTTGGGGAAGGTGAGAATTTTTATGGTTAGATTGTACTATTTTCTCTATCATATCTGCATTTTATACGATTTTAAATGTAGATAATAATATAAATGTTTATAAATTTGTTATAATCCCTATACAATTTGTATATCAATAAATGCCATTTACCAGATTACAAGTATGTCACATAATTGTTTGAATAGAATAAGTTAATAAGCTTAAATCTTATTAAAATTTTGATAAATAAGTACAGGTCCGTACTGAAACTTATTAGCAAATCATATCGCTAAGATTCAAAATTTGATTATTGTTATTAAATGTTATTATTAAATTATAAAAGTTAATAGAAATTATATTAAATAATCAAATATTAATCACACATATGCCATATTATCCAAGTATCAAATTAAATTAAAATTAAATAAATTAATTTGATTATATGATATTAAATAACATTACTCTTAACGTAGTATGTGACTATTACAAGATACAAAGGGCACTAGGAAAGGTTTTGCAATATAATGCAACAATGATTCGTATGAATCAGGTTGTTACTGCATGTTGAGACATGTTCATACGTGCATAGTAGCTGCCGCACAATGTCGATGGGCTCAGTTATTCATTAGCAGTGAGAGTGTAAAGTGCTTGCAATGGCATCGTGGTCACGAAAAGAGATAAGGGCAGTTTTACGTTATAACTTCGTGGGTGATTTAAACATGGACTAGTGCTTCGTAGAAATGATTTTTGCACTAGGTGATGTTTGTCCACATTGCACAACGATATTCAGGTGATATAGAGAATTCCAAAGTGGAAATTTAACTGTGGAGGATGCTGAGAGGCCGGGAAGGCCACAAGCGTCAGTTACGGCGGAAAACGTTACTACTGTGAGGAAAATGCTTGACGAGGACGGGCCTACCAACAGATAGAGGGTACTTCAGGCCTAAATGCACCAGCAATTCGTTCGATTCTGCATCATCATTTGCACGTGAAGAAACTTTGTTCTCTCTGGGTGCCGTATCGACTGACTGAAGAGCAGATGACACGACGTATGACTTGGTGCCGGGAGATTCTAAAAACGTTTAAATGGTTTAAACGGTATGTATGTGAACAACATCATCACTTGTGACGAGACTTGGCTGTACTATTACGATGTGCCGACTAAAGATCAAAACAAAATTTGTGTCTTTGATGATGAGGACACACCCGTAGCTGTCAGAAAATCGAGATCTGTAAAGAAGAAAATGATTTTTCAAATCGAGTGGAATTGTGGAACGCGTTGTTGTGGACACATAGAAGATAGTCACAGCTAACTGGTATACTGAACAGTGCCTGCCTAAAGTCATTGGATCTATGAAGAACTTGCGACCAAAGTCAAGAATGGACACCTGTTTCCTCCATCACGATAATGCTCCAGCTCACCGCGCTAAAGCCTACAGCGAATATTTGACCACTACAGGATTGAAACTTCTCGAGCACCCTCCCTACAGTCCAGATTTTGCTCCCTGTGACTTTGCACTGTTCCCACATGTGAAAATGAAGCTAAAACAAAACTGTATTGCAAAACTTTCCTAGTACCCTTTGTATATACTCTCGTTATTGAAGAATTGTTTATGTTTTTTGTCTTTGTTAATCAAGAAATTATATCTAATTGTTTAAGTATTTTATTTTATAAATAAATTATTAAAAATAATATGAAGTTTCGTGAAGTTCTTTTTGTATTTACTTTAAAAACTTACATTTTTCAAGATAAATGTGTAAATAAATACAAAGTAAAAATCGTGTAAAACAAACAAATTAATTTTATTTTCTGCTTTCACAATATATTATAAAATAATACTTTCCTATGGATTAAGTATTAACACTTCACCGAATGCACGTCTCAAAGTGAGGCAATGATATTTCTGATATAATTACTGGTAAGAAAACCATAAAGGCCAAATATCTCTATGCACACCTGTGAAAGCTGATACTTCATCATTTTCCCACTCTATCGCACACTCACACAAGCACATATACTTTCTCCAATGAGTCTCCTGTAGCTTAAGGTTCAAATACACAACAGCTCATCTCCTTTTACGTGTCTTACCTCTAAGAAAGAATTCCGAAACCAAAATTCACACATACGTATTTATTTACTTACCTGCAGATAAGATGCCCTACGGGTAATTTGTATTCGCCTTGTAAGTTGCTTATTCTTGACACCGAAGGGCCAGAAGAAATTCGATGATGTCGGAATAACAATTAGTTGTTGGCGGCATCAGAAATTCTACCGCACAAGTATGACGTCTTGAGCATCATCTCAATAAATCCAAGCAGTTCTTTTTTCTTCTCACACGTTCGTGTCGTCTGTTTGTCTATTGATGTTCGAGGTCGATCCGTTTTCAGAATAATAAAAGCCTTGGTATATTTTTAAATTAATCACGCGTAAAAGAGTGCAGAGATTTCGGAAAAGATTTATTCTGTAATTTTGTGATGACTCTTTATTACACAATTTGACAAAAAGGGACACACTGTGTGAGCATACATATACATCTTGCTGTAGATATGAGAACCGAATAAAGGAATAAAAGAAAAAGAGATGAAGTGGTTTTCGAACACAATAAATCACCATTAGTCATCCTGTGGGGGGACGGCGTCGAATTCCATTGGGGCTTAGATTGTTATTCGATATGCGGGCGATTTTCCAAAATAAATTTCGTGAGATTATTCCAAACGATTATTTAATTTGCTCGGGTTTTCGTAGAATGAAATTTTATTGTTTGGATATTGCGAAATTCCGGAAATGTTTCGAATGTATCGTCTCCGGAAATGACACTAATAACCGATTTTTGAAAATTACCTTACCCAAGCATCTATAAATTATAAATATATATTTGGGAGTGTTCGATTACGTCCAAACTCAGTTAAATTTCCTAATAACATTTCTCTTTAAATATATGCATATATATGCTATACTTGAAGACTTATGTACATATACTTATGCAGTTTGAATGGTTACTTAAAGGGCTATTTCGTTTACTAAATATGAATGCACATTAGAAATATTACTACGTAGTTTTATTATAAATAAATGACTCTAGTAGTTCTCTTTGACTAATATATTTCTATATACTACACTTTATTTGGCGTGTTTATATGCGCATGTCGCTGTTTGCTTGGTCAACAGATGTACTCTTGAATGGAGGTTTAAACGATATAAATGTTTTCACTTCTATCTGAGAAGTGAACATAATATTCTTTCACTACTTCAACTATTCTTTTATTGTATTAATAATTCCACTTTCTTCTTCGTACAGTAAGATTTTGCACTAACCAGTTACAATTTCCTTTTAAACACCAAAGTCTTTTTATTTAAAATATATATATATATATATACAATATATTGAAAATCAGTGTTATGTTTACTCAAAATGCTTTTTTATTTGACTCGAAGGTATTAGTTGAAGTAATCTTTTGCTTTAACATTTTTTTAAATGGTAAGTTAATGAATGCACTGTGCATTTATTGAAACCAGTAACCTCTGTTTCATAATTGCCCCATGGTTTCCAATTCGATTTGCATCCGGCTGTTAGAATGCTATTCGATCAATACAATATTTTTTTATTTTCTCCACATAGCGTAAAGCCAACTATGGTGCTTTGGATCATGGTGTTTAATTGTGAATTGGGCTACAGCGTCATTTAAATAACGATCATAATATTCCTTTTCGATACAATTTAATTATTGTCTGTTCATGTAAATACTGAGTAAAATGCATAACGATCCAAATCATCCTTCGCACTTGAATAGGGTGAAGATAGTATAATCAGATAAAGACCGTGACTTCCTTTTAGCATTGAAGTTGCTTTTTGCCATTAGTTATCCAAGAGTAGTGATTTCCTAACCATAGTCTGGCGTGTAACACCTCCTTCATGTAATCGCCTTCCAAAAATTATGCATAAATTGATGTTTTTCTCAGATAATACTGTCAACCCATGCCATAATGTTTGCGATAGAGGTCGAGAGTAGTTATTTGGAGCAACCTTTCTCGGGTATCGTCAGTTATATTCACTACTTTAAAATATTCGACCCAGCCTCGTACAAATCTCTATATGAATACCAGGTAGTCGCTCTCTGCCTCTGGTATGAAAACACAAAAACACAGCTTCAAATCGTTTAGCGTATACCACTCATACTAAGTCGTGTCATAATTCTAATTTAATATCACGTGTTAGTGCTATACTTTCTCTACTAGTCACATAGCCTTCAGCCTTCATTGCGTCAAGAATATCACTCTCTTCTAATTACTATATAGAATGTGTATAAATTACATGAAACACCTCCAAGGCTTTTAGTAGCACTAAATTTATTATACTAATTTTCTTGTGGAAGATTCACAAGGCACTTTTTGTGATCTTTAGAGAGCTTCGATTGCGTCAAGAAGAAGTGGAGAATGTATTCAAACCTCAACAAAATTGAAGTTTGTTCAAAGATCCGGATATAATTTTCTGTGGGTAGACGCTGAGATATAATTACAACCGGAAACTTAAAACTCTAACACTTTGAACAACTTATAGTAGTATTGATGATAATCCAAGAAACGAATATTATGAGAAAATAATGTTCGCTTTAACCACCTTACTTGGGGAAATAGAAGGCCCAATGGATTGAGTCTATTTATAAACAATTTACTTCCGAAGTTGCATATGTAGCCGTTTATATTTTGGGTATAGTAAACAAACAAAAATTTTTTATTTTCGAAAATAGTTTTATTGCTTTTTAAAATATTCCTCTTGAAAATCAGTGCAATTCTGCATTCGTTTAAACCAATCCGAAAAGCATTGCTGCCACTGTGAAGGCGGTTTCTCCAAAATATGAGTTTTGTTGACCACGAAGTTTATTCTCCACGTATGGGAACAAAAATAAATCACAGGGTGTTAGAGCAGAGCTGTACGGCTCATCAATTCAATGTTTTGCCCGGTCATATATTCAATCGTTTGAACCGACCTGTGAGACCTCACAGGAGAATGATCTGTCGTTTTCGGTTTGTGTTCCTTACTTCTTCAAACACTTTTGGCAAACAAATAGTTGTGTACCATTCAGAATTGACCGTTCTACAACTCTCTAATGGCGCGGTTGCAGCGTGACGGGTTTTTCCGAAAAAACAAGCGACTATTTGTCTTGATGTGCTTCGAGCGCGAACAAATTTTGTTGGTTTTGGCTCATTTGGAATACTCACACAGTCGACTGATTTTTACTATTGAAGCACCGCCATTGTATTTTTTGTGCATTTCTTGGCACCAATCGACGCGAGTCCTTTTTTGAGCGTCAAATTACATATGTGGTACCCAACGTGAACATAGCTTCTTAACGGTTATCTTCATGCACAGGATCTTACGCACGCTGGTGTTACTAATATCTAGAGTTGCATCAGTCTCACGGTATGTTGACGGTCTTGCATTATCAATTCAGACACTGCATTAATGTTTTCCGACACAACAACATTTGTGGGACGACCTACACGAAATTCATCGTCCAAAGAACGCCATTCAAGTTTGAATTCACTATACCAACGATATACTGTAGTTTTCGATGGTGCTTCATCACCATGTAAAGAATACAGCTCGTCGATGCATTCTTGTTGAGATAACCCACACCGAAAATTATGAAAAATAATTACGAAAATGTTCGCGAGGTAATTCAGTTCTTTCGCTTACATAAAATTTTCAATAAATAGAAATAGCGACCTGATAATAAAATTGTCAGGTATTGTCAAAAATGACAAATTTCACGATGCAATCATCAGATCGGAGGCAACACTAACAGTGTTAGCGGTTCCCGAAATATAAACGGCTACCCTCGTAACTAGCCATTATAGATGAAGAAGTATATTATAAAACCAGAGCAAGAGATAGACACAATAAAATAATGCTAAATTGGGAAATTTGAATGGCTTTGCGGATGTCGCCATCACAGTAGTTGATTACAACCTAAATAGAGATGATTATTTATCAATTTCATAAATGACAAGTATTAAAATTAATATAATCATATATTAAAGCATATTTAAGATTTTATTGTACTTTAACAATTGGAAGATATAGAAAAAGAGGCAGGAAATTACTGAAAATGATTAATACAAACACTAACTAAAATCGATTCAGAAAAGAAAGTAACGTTGCGAAATTACAGATTATCGATTAGTTTTCATTATATTCACATGTATCGAAGAACCTACCAACTCCGTCGCTCCGTCGCTACATCCTTTATTCTTTCTTACTTCTTCTAATGCTTTCTTTTTCTTGTATGTTGTCCAGTATTTTTTCTCAGGGCGTACGTCGTTCGGACGAACACTTTCCAACACAAATCGGTCGATTATGAAATGCTTGATGGGAATTCCTCCACATCCATTCGTCTCCTCCCTGCTCTGGTCTCTCCTATCTATCGGTCCGGTTGATGCATGTCCATGTAAACGTTATGGACTGTCTTAATGAAACGCTGAATTCCAGAAGAGAGCGAACGCCGGTCAGCGAGAAAGAACTGGTTTTAATAATCGATTTCGTTTTTGGTCCGTTTTCAGACCTAATCTCGCCGTGAAATGTGGACCGTACATTGTAGATCATAATCGAAATTAAATGCCGACTATTCATATCGATTTTCATGCACGCATTAAAAAAGTGATATGGAAGTACATACGAGGAATTTAAATCAAATTTAATTTTGAAAATTCCGAATTTCTTATAAGAATATCTCTATTATTCACGACAGATTTTCTCTACTTTTTTATTAGAGCATTTACGTAAATAACTATTATTTAACACACTACTGGTCACGAAAGTATGGATACTTGCTTATCTAAGTAAAAACTCAATTCAAATGAATAATACAAACAAATTTTATAGTAAATTTCTTATTTATTGTCTTAAAGGTATACAATTTTATTTATACATGACATAGTACAACAATATATAACTCTTAATGCACAAAATATGTCAATTAAACTTGTTTTTCGTCAAAAAATTTCAATTCTTTCTATTCATTTGTGTAAGGCATCTTGCGAAATCGTGCCCCATTCTCTCTCTAACGTTGTTATCTGATTCTTCTATTTAACTCGTCCCAAAGTTTCTCAAGTGGGTTGAGATTGGAACTTTGGGGCAGCCACGACATAAGTTTTAATACACTTGTTGGTTTAAGTCATTTTTCACAACAATGACTTGTGCTTGGGGTTGTTGTGCATTAACTCGAAATTGCATTGAATTATCCGCCAGTTCTAAGAAAAGAAAATCATGAGTATTACAAAACTACATTCTTTCGGTACGTAGCACAACACATTCTTCCATTCTTCAACTATCTAATTAACATGTTCCCTAGCCCATTACAATTGTTTCTGGTGATTTCCCCGTCGTAACAGCGGTTTTTTTTTATTATTTTCCTACCGTGCAAATTCGCTTCTCGAAGATGCTATTGCATGATACTTACTGACATCACCTTTCTCTTTTCCGGATTAAATTCAGTCGCAATTTCTGGTGCTGTTAATCGCCTATTTCATTTACTTGTAAGTTTAATGCGCTGACCATCTGCTCTAGACGTCACTCACGACGGCCCGATACGATCACGATCTGCAAGGTTACTAGCCTGCTAATGTTGACGCGACGTAAAATGCATTGTAGATTTTTTAATTATTAATTTGTCGACTATTGCGAGGGTAGAATACCCTTCTTTATGTAACGCAAATTTCATTTCACTGTTTCTAATGGTTATCAGCTTATCGTGTGGCATTTTTCTCACTTTTTGTAAAGGAACACGCACATACTATAGTATTAAACACAAGCACGTCTACCGATTAACTGATCTGCATAAAATCGATGCAATGGAAGTAAACGATGTTTTAAAAGGTTCAGCTACATGTATTTTTAAGTAATGGGAATCTGGCCGTAAATAATTCTTTCATAATAGTATTCAAGGTACATACTTTAACAACCCCAAATTCGATTACCAGGTAATTCATCTTGAGTAATAAATGTTTCTGAATGTATAAAAGCATAATTGCTGTAAGATATATTGTCCAGTTGTAAACTTACTACAGAACGATTTATAATTAGAATATTTCTAGCAAATAACGTTAAAATATATTTCATGAACATTTTATAAATTTTAATCAAGTGTCCGTATTTTGGTAACCGGTAGTGTACATACTACTAGTGGTTTACAATATATTTTTATACAGTCATGTGCACAAAAATAGCGGTCCTAAATTAATACTTACCAATAAAATTTGCAGGCAGTTCTGATGCAGCAGTATTGAAATTATTTAAAATCCCTGAATATAGATGATTTCGGGTAAAGTACCGAATATGAGGGGGAATTCCTGAGTTTTCTAGTCATGCGCTCTTATTTGTCTGTGCATTAAAGCAGCAATACCATAGCTGGTGCCACTAAACGTAGACGTATAAAGTTCTGCCTGTTGCGGAATAATTCAACAATTTATTAATCATCCATTTCTGTTGCAATGTGGGCCGAGCAAAACATTGTTCGTCGGGAAAAAAAAGAGACTACTACTTAATAGAACCAAAAGCTACAAGTTTATAGAAAATACGCTCTCATGTTCTGCGAAAATGATTGCAATCGCTAGGAACTGGAGAAAAGTGAAAGCAAATCGTGGTGGAAAAAAGGAAACTAGTCCTAGAGAAGATAGAGATATTATAAATTGTGCAAAGAAGACACCGCTAATAAGTTCTACTGCAATTAAAAGTGAGTTACATCTTTGTATAAGCACCTTTACTATTAGACGAAGATTGATTGAGGGAAAGGCAACTACAAAGTAGATTATCGTTTGCTCATGAACAGGTACAATTGGACGAAAAAAAGTGACGTCATCTGTGGTCCGATGAGTCGAAAATAGTTTTCATTTAATTCCGATGCATTCCAGCAGCACGTACGAAGACCTCCATTGACAGTATTCCAACCCTAATACACTAAAGAAGACGGTAAAATTCGGAGGTTCAAGCATTAGGCTCTGGGGGTGTTTTTCGTGGTATAGCGTAGGCCCATTATACAAGATAATATAATGAATGCTGATATCTATGTGAACATGTTACAAACTGTGCTTCTACCATATGTAGAGGAAGAAATGCCACTAAGATGGTTTTATGTGCAGGATGACATTCCGAAGCATGGCAATGAATTTCAGCAGAGACATGTAGGCAATTGGCGAACTCGTTGCCCCACAGATGTCAAGAAGTGATATACAATAATGGTCAGGCAACAAAATATTAACTGTTTCAATCCAATTAACTAAGTAACATTGACATTTGTTTAGTATTTTGACATGACTGCTATTTTAATGCACAATTGTGTTGTTTGACCTAGAATACAGTTTTATTTTCCTTTCAGTATTAAGGAACCTACTTATTTATTGTTATAGTTATGTAACATGTTGGAATGAAGGGCTCAATAAACTTGAATTTCTTTCATTTAACGTATAAATTGATATTTCAGCAAATTTAAGACCACTGGTATTTTCGTGCACATGACTGTACATAACTAAAGTATTGATATTGTGTTTAAAATAAAAAATAATTACGAAGGAGTTGTACCCTTTTAGTCCGTTTTTATTCTTAAGCAATATATTTTGTGAAATTACAAAAATTAAATCAAATTATATCTATAATAATATGATAAAGGAATTGTAAACTGCAAAGCGTTGCTTCGGGCATTATACGATAATACAATTCTTGTGATAAAAAATACATTTGATGTTGTTTAGTTCTATTGTAATACCTTTTTCATATCTACTTGCAATGTTTTTTAAATAACCATTTTAAGCAATGCAAATGCAATAATAATTTTCTTAATATCGTATACTTATGATATTCAATAACCTAATTCGTCCTACAAAAGTCCTATGAAGTTAAGAACCGAGTTGTGATGTAATCACAATAGTAGGATCTAGGATATACAAGAATAAAATTATTTAGTTACATCATACACAATGCATTCAAAAGCTTCAATACTAGTCATTTTACAATCATCGAAATAGTACTATCTATATTTTTTCGGCGAAAATATTTAGCCTCATCCTTCCTCCGATTATTATAAAAATTTTGGAGAGATAATTGAGTTCCGTATTAGTTGGTTTTGTTTATTTGATGTGAACATGTTTGGATCTACAGTATCTGGTAATTAAACTAGCCTAGGCCTCAATTATGATGACTAATATATTTTATATACGTATTATTATACTCTCCTGGAAAGATGAATGTACATACAGTAAACTTTGGCTAAGTTGGTCACCTACGGTGCACCGAAAAACGTGCAATTTAGACAGGCGGCCAACTTATAGTCAAAAATGAGTCAAAAATTAAAGCCAAATGTACACATACGTATTTATTTACAAAAATAATTTTAGAAGAGGTTGGAAAACAAAATAAACTATTTTTTTTTAAATAATCATCAATCTTTGGCGACATTTAAGTTTTTCTTGCAACCATAGCCCTTCGATTTGATTATATCTGTCAAATAAATTATTCACCATATCTTTCTGTCGCTTAAAAGCATACGCTATAAGCTGTTTTGCATGAAACATTGCTTCTTTGTGAGTAGGAGACTCCACAGTCTCATGAATATTTTCTTGTTCATTTTCGTCATCTGATCTGAATCTGGTATTTCTGTCTCCAAAACTTCTTGGAGCACCTCATCAGGTGTTAAACCGTGTTGTTCATGAATAATAAGATCGTTTTCAAAATGAAACGTTTCAGAAGCAGGCGCTATTTCCTTATTTAATATAGATGGAAGATTCTGGATCATATTTATAAGAAGATTTGAAGGTATATTATCTTCTTCATCTAATGTTTCCTCCATCAAAAATCCGGCACGTTTAAAACACTTTTTAATTGTGTCCACAGATAAGCTTTTCCATGCATTATCGATCCACCTAATGGCATCCAATACGTTAATCCGTTTGTTAAATTCTCTTACGTAATTGCAAAGTACAGCGTTTGCAACAAGATACTCCAACATTTTTTTTCTATAGGCCACTTTCATATTTTGTATAATTCCTTGATCTAAAGGTTGTACCTTGGAAGTTAAATTTGGTGGTAGAAATTTAACCTTTACGTTAGACAAATTTAGACTTGTTTGATGTGATGTAGCATTGTCTATCAACAGAATTATTTTGCGATTTTAATGTTTCATTTCTTTACTTATTAGTTGTAACCAATCGTCAAAAATAACACTTGTCATCCATGCTGTTTATTAGAATACCAATTTACTGCTAAATTTTTGGGATCAACCCAATTTATTTTAAATATTCTTGAGCGTGCAGCGTTTCCAATAACTGAAGGCTTCAATTTTTCACCCATTACACTACAACACAGTAGAACACTTCAGTCTTTCTTTCGCCATTGTTCCACCTTTATAAAGATCACCTTTTCTCACCAAACTTTTAGTTGGAATTTGTCTATAAAAAAGTTCTGTCTCATCTGCATTATATTGGATACGTAGCTCATAGTTTCTTAAAACGTCTTTTAGTTTCATTTTCCAATTTGAGACTGCCGTCAAGTCGGTGTCCGCTGACTCGCCGCACAAGGTTTGAAATGTGATGCTATTCCTTTGTACAAATGATTGTAGATATCCATTACTAGCATGAAAATGTTCTATTTTCAATTTTGTCGCTACTTTTTTTGCCTTAGTTTGAAACATCGGACCGGAAACAGGAATTTTCATTGCTCGACATTTTGAGAGAGAATCAAATACTGTATTATTGATTTCCTCATCTTCAGTTTTTCGCATTTTTCGTTTTCATCCATCATTGCAGTTGTCACTCCACAATTTTATTATTATTCCAATTGTAGACTTAGAAACACCAAATTTGGCAGATAGAATGGAGACCTTAGTTGTAGACTGTGCAATAGAGATCCAGAAACGCTCAGTCATATCTCGCAAGAATATGAGACGCTGAATCACAAGAGATAAGCTTTTTATGGCTAACATAAAGTAGACGCAAGTAGTTGTTCAGCTCTGCTTCTATACAGATTAATAAAAATTACAAGGGCTCTGGATTGGGTGCCGTAAGTACATTGAAGGGTACGGTGCTTTGGGGAGTATCACAGTCGAACGTCTTCCAAAAAAAGAGAAAAAAACGTTTAGTTTTAAATGTAGAACAGCTACCGAAACATTTTAGTTGATGAATACAATCCATCTACTACAAATCAGAAAGTTGTTATGTGGTCTACGAAAGTTCTTACTGCATAATTAAAAATTAAAATGAGGCTAACTGTCTTTGATGCCTAAGACCTAATCCACTTTAATTTCGTACCTCAAAATCAAAAGATCAACGCAGTTTTACGAAGTAGAGGTCGGTTTTTTTTTAGAACATCACTTTAACATTATTATTTTATTTTTATAATACATTTCAAAACCTGTAAACTTTAAACATTTTATTTACTTCAAACTGATCACTTTTTTCAACATTTTTACCTACAAAATAAATTATATATTACTGCATCTTTATCACAGTTTCGCGTTTTAAAATATTCAATTTGTATTCTGTTAACACAATATTTCGGAAGCAACAAGTTGCCAGTGTAATAAAAATATTCAGATCATCCTATAACCAAGTCTAATTCATTCTTCTACTGATAAACATTGCAACCGTAAAAAATGACCCACTTCCTATCATCATCATGTGAATAGAGAATCTTGTGTTCCAGACGTTAATATCCTAACCGCAACACGTAATATCTTATCTTTTATTTTAGCATACTTATACAGCGATTTCAAATCAAATATAAACACGTATACACATATTTAACGTACATAATATACTCGGGACGTTTATTACAGCCGTAATAAAAGAAATAGAATATACATTTTCAGTTTATATAACACCTACCAACCTTAAACGAACGCCTTATCTGCTCTGGCGTTCTGTTGTACAGCCTTATTTTACGCCAACGACATAAACTCGACAGTATATACATACACATACATACAAACGAAGAAAAAAGAGACGAAAGCCAGACGGAAGTGCCATTTCAAAGTGCATAAAATATTGCCGACGATTTGAACGTTTAAGCTCTCTCATGGTGTGTTGGTGTGCATTGGTGGGACGGGTCTAGCTTTGCTTTTGTTCCTAAACGTATTCATCACTGTTGTCAAAACTTCGCGTTGAAGCATAAATTTTATGCATTTGCAGTTTCCGTGATATGAAACTTTTAGAATTCGCGAGACAGAAACTGATTTTGTTGATATATGACCATTACTTATGTATGTAAGAAATAAAGCTTCATTCATTAATAATTGAAGGAGGCTGCGACCGCATTTGATGATGTTATTTATAAAATAATGTAGTTTTTGGTAAAATTATTGGAAATCAAATAATTAAACCTCTTTCCTACTGTTAAAAACCCTAAACTGTCATTAACAAGACATAAATATGTAGAAATGAAAGAGTTGTGTTTGCTTAACATACTTTCCCATTTGATTTATAGAATTCCGAAAGGAAAGGTCTTAACTACCTGGTTATATTGATAATTTTGATGGAGCTTGTGGTTGATTAACTTAATCACTGAAGGTTGATATATAACCAGTGTATATTTTGGCTTTCAGCGGTACGGATCGCGTGCTGAACTTATTTTCGTACGGGTATTTTTACCGTAGTTTTCCAGGTGCGACACTGCTTAATTATCTGCTGATGATGACAACTTAAGGGGTTATATATCAACCTTCCGTGATTAACCTAGTTATATTGTTATTACTATTGTTATTATTATGTTACACATTTCATTTGTATGTTATAATAATACTTAAAACTCGACTTGTAAATCGTAAATACTATTAGTGCATCCATTAGCTACCTGAACATAACCTTCGTCTAATTTACCTATAGGATTAAAAAAATCCTTTTATGTATGCAGACAAAGTATATTTTCGTGCTCAGACTACCACTAAATTAACTACAAGAAAAAATCGTTTGAGGATAAGTCGGGCGACCGAAATGCGCATGGCTATTAAAAACTGTCGTCCTATCTAGCGATCACCTGCTATGATCCAGATGATAAAGCTTTTGAAACTGTAAAATTTTATTATCAGCTTGCCTTTTTAAATTTGGTACTTCATGGAGTGTCCACAGAATTTAAAAAATTCAACGCATCTTATTACTTACTTTGCATTAATGCTGTACATTGATTAAGTGATTCCTCTGCAAATTTCCTATATACTTTGTCATAAATCATTCCTAGTAGGAAATTTTACCCTACTTTTTTTTATAATGTAATAATTTTTTATTATATAAGGCACCATATATTCTCTAGCGGATTGAAATCTAGGCTTTAAGATGGCAACTCTAATACTCGTACATTACTAACTAATCTTGAACGATGTTTTAGATCGTTATCGCACACGAATATCTACAAAAGTGGCAGATAACCAACGTGATCACTGGCTACATTATTAGCCAAAATTTTCTTGATTTTCTTTTATTTATAATCACATATTATTTACTATTGGGTTGAATATTTACTATTTTGTCAAGTCCAAAGGAAGAAAAATGGACATTACTAAGGAAGCACTATATTCTATAGTTTTTATTTTCGATCAAATTGTTTCTGCGATGATCTTTCACTAGGTTTTCTACTACCAAACACTGAATTTACTCTTATCACTTCCCAAGACAAAATTCCAAAGTTTTTAAGACTAACATTTGTGCTCAAATGCATCACTCTTCTTTGATTATCTGTAAAAATGGTCGATCGAAGCATTATTCAGAAGAAAGAAGGTATTCAAGAACCGATTGATTGAAGAAAGAAAAGCGATTTAAATAGTAGAATGCTAAGAACATTATCAATTAGTAATGCTCTTAAAGAGATGAAACTAAACGTCTGACGTGTCTGTGTTAGGAAAAAAGATGTATGTATGTATATAAGAAAGACGTAGTTCCCCTTGAAGGATGTAACACTGTTACAACTTAAGCTTTACAATAGATAAAAGTGCTAACGTGGCTAACGTTACGCCACAAGAGTATCTTGAGTGGAATATCCAAAGCTGCATTGTTTCACGTACGATTTTATCAGTTTGGTCTGATTTTCCTGATGGAAGAAAATAAAACGAATTTTTGGCATTTAATACTCTGTTTTTGTATCTCACGAAACCTCGATTGAGATCATAAAGGTTTTAGTTGAAAATAAGCATCGCTACAATGCATGACAGGAATATTGAACATACAGTATGTTTGAAAAACATTCGGCAAAAATTCAAGCAATGATTCCTTGCATTATTTTAGGAATAATTACATCATTGATGATTTTTCAAAAATCGCTTCCTTTCAAAGATACAGTAAAAATTTTATTTATTATAAATTTCATAATGTTTTGTGCGCCCATATCGAGATGGTTATGGTATAGGTGGACTATACTGATGAAGTTATGAAATCTATTGTTGATTGAGAAATTTTCTATTACTCTTGTCTTTATGTTGACTGCTTTTTATTTGTCTTAATAGTATGAGATGTTTGCTTTTTGGATATTAGTTTAGTCAATGGTCTTCTGTTTGGTGAACCTTTCTATTTCGCGATATTTGCTTGAATTTAATCATTTATTTTCTTTTTGATCTTGGTGTTAATATAATTCTGTATTTCTTTCTGTGAAATGTTGTGTTGTGATGATGCTTTCTGAATCGGAAGTTGAAAGAATGCCAATGTAATATTGCTAGTTATTGTTACTTTGATTTTGATTATCATAATTAGGATTTCAATTCCTAATTCTCTTTAGACAACCAATCTTGGAGATGTCACGATTTCCGGTAATTCTAAACATATGTTTGTGAAAAGTTTTTTACTATTATTATTATGGCATAGACTTTGCAATAAATTCCTCAACCAAAGGTCGGGAAAATTTTCACTCAACCCTCATATTTATGGATTTCAACTTGGATGGTTTTAATACCATAAAACCTTATTAATACAAGCGTTGATGCTTTGTACCTCCATAAAAAAGAATATTACTATTTTTACTGTGTTAATCAATTATTCAATCTATTCGTGAAGTATTCTGTAAAAATCACCAAGGTGTTTTCGAACAACCTGCAAAAATGAATGCCAAAAGTATTTAACAAGTTCTCACTTATAAATTTTCGGTCAAATTATCCCATGTCATCTTAAATTAAACCTACATATGTATAGTAAGGCGCTTCTTGGAAATAAATATCGGAAAATTAGTTTGATAACTATAACCATTACATTTCCATATGAATATGCGAGTACATGTACTTATACAGATAACTACCAATAAAAAGGAAAAGCAAAGCAAAAAAGAATGTGGACTCGAAAAATTTTTCAGTTGTAAAATGACGGTTGAGAAGCTAAGCTACCTGCGCAAATTATCCGAAATTTATGTACGTATCCATATCGTAAAAAGACATTCTTCGCAGGTGTATTACCAGACAACTGATAATTTTAAATCGCTAGTGAGGGCTGTAGATTTCGAAAAGGATTCCAATTATGTATGGACTTCGATCGTATTTGGAATTTATATTCGATCATCGTGCCTAATAAGATTCAAAAAAGAAACAAGAAAAAAGGCGAAGAAGGCAGGTGCCTTAACGGATGTTATATTAGTTTTCCTTTTTTCTTGTTTCTTGATTTCTTGCTCTCTTTTCGTGTAATCATTTTGCTTAATTTTTAAAGAACATATATTTTAGTATCATTCTTATTCTGCTTGTAATTATGTAATTTCTTTATGAATAACTATCATTATATGACCTTCAATAAGACGATATTTTCTGCGAAATGTGGTTCGTTCACCTCACAAAACACTTATACCTATTATGGTAATAAAATTCCCGAACTGTTGCGATAAAAAAAAACTATTACGATCACATTTTGTTTATGAATAAGTCGAACAAATTTGTAGTGGTTATTCATTGAAACAGTAAGAGTAAATTAAGATTAGGAACCTATAGTCAATCACAAAAGTATTCGTACACCCCGTTATTGTCGAATATCATCAAATATAAACATCCGGCTATGATAAAGCATATTAACGTCCATTTAACAGCGTTGAAATACTCTAAAAACCAATATGAAAAGTGTTATTATTTTCAATTACAAAAGAATTTGCCCGATATCAACATCGAATTTCGCAAAAGCTTCCGTACATTTTTTTGTTTACTAGTACCGAAGAAAAAAGAAGCAATAGGTGCTCCTTTTTCTAATGATACAACAGTCATGGTCTAAAACAGTGTCAATGAGACAACATAAATGCCATTTATATGGAATTGAATGATATCAAATTCAATTTTGAAAGTGTTACCATATACCGTGTATATCTCACTGGTGATTGGTGGATAGACTAAGCTGTTTGGAAATACTAACTTAATTCAATTATAAGGAATATGTAAAATAAAAACGCATTAAACTAGCCTCAAATTGTATTGATTTACAGGGTCAGTGTCCAAACTCATCTACAATAAATTGCTTCTGTACAAACACATATTAAAAACCTGTGTGGACCTATGGAGTGTAATAGACTGGATGTCGATTTTAAGAACAAAATATTGCAAGCAGTACTATCTTGTCGCATTATTGCATTCGCAATAGAATCCTTAAACTTAGCTTTCTTTTTAAGGCAGTCACTGTGAAAACCTTCCTTTTCCGTTCTTATGGCTCGGCATTGATTATGAGAGGTTCTATGCTCTCTAGTCTAGAGTAGTTCATTTTTCTTTTATTTTTGTGTAGGCAAAGCTTTTTTTGGATGTATATTAAAATATTAAAAATGTATGACAAGCATACTTATCTTTTATTCTATTTTATAGTTTCACATAACACATTTAACTCCAAACTATACAACGGATGTTTCAATAGGAACTTCCGAACTTTGACAGTTAATAGCGGCCATATCGTTGAAACTACACCTGTCATTTATTCAGTCTGTTTTACCATGGACTGATATAGCGTTCAACAACACGTTCAAATAATGTTTTATCAAAATAGCTGTTTTGTTCGGACAACGTTCCGTGCTTCACCCATTTTACGGTCGCCATAATCGTCCTACTGAGAGGACTATTCGCAGTGTGATGGATAAATTTGAGTCCATTGGTTCAGTAAACAATGAACCAACACCCGTACGACGACGAAACGCAAGATCTGCCGAAAATATCGCCGTGAGAATGTGCAGGAGAATCTGAAGCAGTCGAATTCGCGTCGCTCACAAGAACTCTGCTTTTCCCAGACCACAACTTGGCAAATTTTGCGTCGTGACTTGGGCAAAATTCAACTGACCCAGGAGCTCAAGGTAAACGACCGTAGACAACAACGTGTGTTCGCTGAATGGGCCCTGGAGCAGTTAGAAACTGACCCTAATTTTCATCAAAAAATCGTCTTCAGCGATGAGGCCCATTTCTGGATGAATGGGTACATCGACAAACAAAATTGTCGAATTTGGGGCGATACCAATCCACATGAGATCCAAGAGCGTCTAATACATCCCGAAAGAGTCACTATTTGATGTGGATTTTGGGCTGGCGGCTTTATCGATCCATATTTCTTTGAGAACGACGTTGATCAAGCCATCATCGTGATATAGCGCTCACGACGATGGCTTGATCAACGTCGTTCTCAAAGAAATATGGATCGATAATGCCGCCAGCCCAAAATCCACATCAAATAGTGACTCTTTTGGGATGTATTAGATGCTCTTGGATCTCATGTGGATTGGTATCGCCCCAAATTCGACAATTTTGTTTGTCCTATAGTTTGTCCTTTATTAAATTTAAGAGACAAGTTTAAAGTACAATATTTATATGAGTATAATCTGGTACGTAGACTTCCGTGGTCGTGCTCCATGCTATCTGCTTCTGGGATTCCGGGCTGGAACCGCGTCACTTGTATATCTCCCGACGTTTTGTACCCATTTGTATGGGACATCTTCAGGGCTGAACTACTGCACTGAAACTGGTTTCAGTGCAGTAGTTCAGAAAATGTCCCATACAAACGGGTACGAAACGTCGGCAGATATGCAAGTGATGCGGTTCCAGCCCGGAAACCCAGAAGCAGATAGCTTTATGTAAGTATGAACATGAGAAGTGAAATTGCAACAATAGTTAAATATTACATCAGTTGCGAACTGTATAAATAGACATTGATAGTTTGTTTGAGCCAATAAGATGATGGTCACAGAGAAAACGGAACACGCGACCCATTAAAAAATATAAAAAAATATATTTAAGATTTATTAATTATATATTAAATATATATATTAATTAATAATTGATGTAAAATTAAAAACTATTGCTGCAATATTTCTGCTAATGTGCAGATTATGATTACACTTTGAATTTGTTACTTAAATTTAATAATTGTCTTCCATAGTTTGACCCTGATAAAGCAGTTGATATTAATGCGAAATATTGATCATAAAAAACTACTGAAATTAAATACGAATTGATGAACTCCCTAACATCTTGTTTCCTATTATTTTACTGTAACATCAAAACCTCTTATCTGTTTTATGTATACAATCCTAACAACAATATTTTAAGACAAGCCAAATATTATGATTTAATGAATGAATATGATTAAATCATGTTAATTTTACCATGTTTTCGTCGGTTTATGATATTAATTGTGATATATGATGAAATCAACGGTATTCTTCATTGTTTTTGTACACAAATATGCTGACAACAAAACGTTAGGACACTAACTTTACATAAGAGAATATTTCGCCTTTTGCTGTAATAACTGCTCCGATTCTCGCAGCCATCGTATCAAAAAATGTTCGCATATCTCTGGTGAAAAGGTATTTCATATTTCCTGTAGCTTGACACGTAATGCTAGGATAGTCAACTGGGTATCATTTCTTAACTGCTGCTTCATTTTGTACCAAACTGTCTTCAATAGGACTGAGATCCCAAGTACTAGAAAATTAGATGTTTCTACAGTTTTTTAAGATTGCTAAAAGGAAGCAAATGTGCATTATTATAACCAGGTGATCACATTTTATGATATTCAACATTGACGAGGTGTACCAACACTTTGTAACTGACTGTATATCTGCGTGTTTCTAGATTCTATTGCAAGATATGTCTCATACCCAACACAGAAATGTGATTATCCTGTATATAAACAAAACAGCCATTATTATGAGTAGATTTCGATAATAATTTTAAAGCACCTGTTGCTCTATTTGTAAACACTACACTGTAATCATCTTGTATTTAAGTGATTGAGTGTTCTGAAATTTGGAAAGAAGTATAGATAACAAATGAAGTGTTAAATCTGACTTACTTGTATCTTGTTTCATCAGTGAAAACTTCAGTAAGTTTATTTGCAGTACTATTCACATGACAATTTGTATATAATTTTATGGTAAGTGTAGTTCCCGCATGGTCTAGATAATCTAAAATAAAATACTGATGAATAAACAAGATTGGACTTAAACTTTAAAGTACCATATGTTTGCCAATAAAAATATAAAATTTTTATTGACTTAAATTTATTATTATTACTTTTGGCACGTTCTGATAACATTTCTACTTCCTCTTCTTTTGAGTAAATATGTTTGTAGGTATTGTGCGTGCCTAATACTTATTTTAAATTACATATTTGTATAGTAAAATGGCAATAAAGTTTAGTATTTTAGATGTTCATGGTGGGGATATTAAATAAAAAGATCAGGATTTAATCATTGTATGTGTTGTGTAACTCAATAAAGCATTGTACTTTTTGTTACAGTATAGTTTACAAATCGTTAAATATAATAATACATAGAAACATAGAAAGAGTAATCTTAACTTTATACTACAATACAAATTAACAGTAAATATTATTTGTCATAGGTAACAACGAGAAGGCTATATAAATATTATATCACCTACATTTTATGTATCTGTGTGTGTATATATATATATATATATATATATATATATATATATATATATATATATATATATATATATATATATCTAATAGCGTGTTATATAACATACAAGGCAAGTTCATTAAGTTAACAATTCTACAATGTTTACAAGTTTGTTTTGACTTTAATTTTAACATTCTTTAATACATTATCTAAAACCACAGCGAAGAATTCAGCATACATCCTTGTACGACTTTAATAGTTTCAAGTATTTCGGAACATTCATATAAGTCTCCATGTAAATGAATAGATTTATAGAATAGGGTATTTTACGTTCATCCAAAACTATATGGGATATCCAGGCGGATAATAATCGGTAGATGCACAAAATGGAAAAGATCGGTTAAATATTTGCAGCATCAGGTTTGTTTCTACAGTTCCTTCATATAATAGTATTCGCCTTGGATATTTGAGGATCAAATACTTGCACAATTAAAATAATCTTTGTTAATACTTAACATATATTATCAACAGGGAACACGACTACATAAAGAAACTTTTGAAACATACCTATATTGAAAATATATAACCCATATTATCCACTTTGTGCATCGGCTCAAAATGCTGCTTCAAAGCGTTAAGTAAGCGTTTGAATATGGCTTGGCGTAGACTTCTTCACCTTGTATACGTCATTTTTTAAAATTTTGTATTCAATTATCATTATTATCACATTCCACGCATCAATTTAAAAACCCTTGCAGGTATACTTACGCAAAATCGGTTAATGGATTATACCCTTGAACAATTCTATTTTAAATCAACTATTTTTTATGCATTTGCATTTGTTGTATATTTTTAGTATATATGCAATCCAATAAACCTTTACCATTAATACAATTATTATTATAGTTATTATTATTAATAAATATTGGGTTGGCAACTAAGTACTTTCGGTTTTCGGTTTTGTAGTATAAAATAAAACACTTTTTTTTAAACAAAGAATAGTTTTTAATCAATTATATATTTTCCATTTTGCTCAATGACCTTTTGGCATCCTTCTTGCAATGCGTTTTTCGCGCTCCTAATGATTCACTCTTTAATAGTTTAACACGATATATATATATATATATATATATATATATATATATATACATATATATATATAAAATCACAATACTCGC
The DNA here is from genome assembly GCA_031893035.1 of Dermolepida albohirtum. Lineage (NCBI taxonomy): Eukaryota > Metazoa > Arthropoda > Insecta > Coleoptera > Scarabaeidae > Dermolepida > Dermolepida albohirtum. The sequence goes on from JAVIWB010005368.1 coordinate 369,701, forward strand.
ACTATTAGTATTTGGCAGATAATTGACTCTTCATATCAGACAATTCACATCCCTCCGAGTAGAATAGTCTGCTATACAGGTCTAACTCTACCTCTTGAATGTCTCTTCTTTATCTGCTCTGAAGCTTAACTATATTTTTCAGCTGTTAGACTTAATTTGCTTGTGAGCTCTTCTCAAGCCCCAGCTGCTCTTGTTAAAATTCCCAGACTATTTATAAACGCAGACTGATTATCCTTTTCCGCCCACCTGGGTTATTACTTCAAAATACATATCATAAACTTAGATAACATACATAACACATTCAATAACTAAAAATAAAAGTACAGGATTATATAAATTAAACATCCGTTTCAAATGGAACCGACATTATAGAAAATAGGAAAACATATTATATAATACCGCGACCATAAATACATCAATAAAATATTATGGGACTACATTAAGGAAAATACAAATATATATACTTAGTACTTAATAGGTTCAATAAGTATACCTAAAAGGGATATGAGCTGCTTGCTTTCTCATAAAATTACACTTATAACATAAATATGAATGCATTCCGACAATGCATTTATATATGTATAATTAGATCCTTTTTGAGATCTCCATTAAGGGAAAATGTACATAAATATACTTAAACTAAATTAATATATTGGGTTGGCAACTAAGTACTTTCGGTTTTGTAGTATAAAATAAAACACTTTTTCTTAAACAAAGAATAGTTTTTAATCAATTATATATTTTCCATTTTGCTCAATGACCTTTTGCCATCTTTCTTTCAGCTGCATGATTCCGTGCTCATAAAATTTCTGGTCCTTATCAGCAAAAAACTGAACCAGGTGAGAGTGAAGGTCATCGTCATTTGTGAAAGAATTCTGCAAACTTCGAAATAAATGGTAATCAGATGGTGCTAGATCAGGGCTGTATAGAGGATGTGGCATCACTTCCCAGCCAAGCTCCAATAGTTTCCCATGAGTTGCCAAAGATGTGTGAGGCCTTGCATTATCTTAGTGGAAAACTACACCTTTCCGATTTGACAATTCTGGCCGTTTTTCTTTGATTGCTTCATCCAGTTTCGTTAATTGTTGACAGTAAACATCAGAATTGATCGTTTGGTTCCTTGGAAGCAGCTCAAAAAACACAACACCTTTGTAATCCCACCAAACTGACAGCATGATCTTTTTTGGATGCAATTCAGCTTTCGATGTGGTTTGAGCTGGTTTATCGTGTTTGCTCCATGATCGTTTTCGAATTATGTTACTGTACAGGACCCATTTTTCATCACCAGTGATGATTCTTTTTAAGAAAGGGTCGGTTTCATTTCGTCTAAGGTGCATATCGCAAAAGTTGATTCTTTGTGTTAAATGAATTTCTTTCAATTCGTGAGGTACCCAAATATCAAGCTTCTTAACTAGCCCAAGACATTTTAAATGTTTTTTAATTGTTGTGTGCGATATATGTAGCCTCTCCGCAACCTCTCGAACAGTTATATGACGATCCTCTTGCTTATCTTTGAGGGAAAAATCTCCAGAACGGAATTTTTTATACCAATTCTGACACGTGCGCTCTGTTAAGCAATTAGCACCATAAACTTCACATATCTTTTTGTGAGCCGCTGCTTTCTTTCCTTTACGGAAATAGAATAGTAAAATATGTCGAAAATGTTCGTTTCTGCACTCCATTTAAAATTAACCCACAACTAATAGCTTTAATAAAAATCACGCACTACTTGCTTCTGAAGTTACGTCAATGTGACTAGTACCATGCGACAAACGGTAAAGTACAGCACTAACATACGTTATATAAAAAATAAAGCAACGCTCTCTATCAGTAAAAACCGAAAGTACTTAGTTGTCAACCCAATAATAATATTAAATATTGCACCCGAATGAATGAGTTGTTCATTCCTCTGTATCATAAATATTCGCAAGCTATATCCGACTTAAGCATTGATAGAATCGACCTCATTGTACTTATTTTGACACTCATACATATTTATATGTTAATAATATTCGCATTGATACTTACATGTATACATATAAACACATTTCACAATGTGTTGACAAAAGTTTAAATGTCAACAGTATAAGTATTAGATAATTACTATAGCATTATTAACACAAACATAATGTACAATTGTTATTATGGTATATTATTAACACACACAGTCTGTCGCAGAGAAAACCGAACTTTTTTAAAATAAAAACAAAAGCTTACTATTTTGGTAAAATTCATTTATTTTATTCAAAGTAGTCGCATTCGTAAGTAAGTTCATCTTTAGATATGTTCGTCAAGATCGCTGTCGACGCCTTTTTAATGGCCTCGACGTCGGCATAACGCTTTCCTTTCACCGGCAAATGTAGTTTGGCGGATAGATAGAAATCACAGGGGCCAAATCCAATGAATACGGTGAATGGTTGATGGTTAAAATGCCTTTTGTAGTTAGAAAATCAATAGTAACCGTCGAGCGATGAGATCGTGGATTATCATGTAACAAACGCCAGGTGCCATTTTCACGATATTGAGTGCGTACACGACGAATACACGCCAAAAGATGCTTCATAACACCAAGATAATATAACGTACAGCATTGACTGTTTGATTAGTTGGTATAAACTCTTTGTGCACTATGCCTTTCAAATCATAGAAACAAATTAACATTGTCTTCACTTTTGACTTCTCCAAACGGCTTTTATTCGGTCTTTCTTCGCTTGGATACTTCCATTTTGAGTTTTGACGCTTGGTCTCTGAATCATATTGGAAACATCGCGTCTCATCGTCACTTACAATAGAATACCTGAAATTTTCGTCCTCTTTTGAGTCTTTAATTGAGTCTGTACAATGTTAATTTCGGAGCAACTTTTGATTATCAGTTAGCTTGTATAGTACAAACCTTGCACAAATCTTTTTCAGTCTCAAATGCTGTATCAAAATGCGATGAATTAAATATCTTGAAATATTTAATTCCACTTCTACGTATCGCAATTAGGAATTCGGCTCTTTTCTGATAAATTCACGCACGACGTTACTTTCCGTAACCACAGATTTTTTTGTACCAGGATGTCCGTTATCATTTATGCCCGTACAATCATCATTAAATCGTTTATACCACTCATACACACTCGTATGTGATAAACATGTATCACTTGTTTCATCAAATTAAACCTTTCAGTAAACGATTTATCGAGTTTAAAACAGAACTTGATATTTGCTCTTTGTTCAAAATTCATTTTTCGACCAATGCCAAATACACACTATTACTTTATGCGCAATTTCTCTGCTTGTAATTGATGCAATGATGTGATATTTTGGCATAACACTGTTACTTTATGCGCAATTTCTCTGCTTGTAATGATGCATTGATGTGATATTTTGGCATAACGCTGTTACTTTATGCGCAATTTCTCTGCTTGTAATGATGCAATGATGTGATATTTTGACATAACATTGGTGAAAGATCTACCTTACCGACGCGTATTTTTTCTAATAGATGACGCCACTAAGAATTGCTATTTTAAAAAAGTTCGGTTTTCTCTGCGACTGTGTAGATATATAAACACTATTAAAAATAACTATAATAACACTCTAACTAGCGAGTAGATTTATTGAACGCTTATATACACAAAATAATAGCTATCGTAAGTTTTTTCCAATTTAAATTCAATCAATTTTTTATTTAACTACTTCTCGATTCTAACGATTCTACAGATGAGTTCTATATTCGTTAGAAGTTCTCGCTTTGAATTGAATCTTTCTCGATTTTGCCTATCACTACTCTTACTCTCACATATTTCTTTATTTTTTCTTCTGTCCTCGAAAGTATTTCATAAGTTTTAACTAATTTTATCAAAAGTTTTTTCCAGATATCTGAAGTGTGGGTAAACCCTTTTTTTTCCCTTTTCTATCTGAGTTTAATTTGTATAAAAACCGCGCTATGAACTCCTCTGTTTGCTGTAAAACCAATATATTACTCCGCCCACCTTTCCCCCAATTTTTTCAATTCTCGCTCTCTCCTTTCTTTAAGATTTGTGTTTTGATTCCGGCTGAAGAACTGCAGCTATTGAGTAAGAAGCAGTTATGAATGTTTGTAGACTACAGTACTTATGCACTAATAAAAGAATATTTATATAAGATTAGGCAATATTAAGGGATCTTATGTGCAGCCATTTAAGATTAAAAACGGCAAAATATATACTGCGTGACTATGTAACATTGTGTAACAGAAAACATTTATTATTTTAGAAATAGGAAGTTAACCCAGAAATTATGCAATCTGATACAGAATACTGGAATACCAGATGTGTATTGTAAACTATGGTATGTTAAACACAACAAGTCAATAGACTACAATAGCAGAAAAGAATAGTTCGGCCAAGCGAACCTAATTTATAAGAAAGGAAGGATACTTCCTTTGTAATTTGTCTGCACTTATTGCTTTTTCTTTCTTAAAGATTGATATTATGATCTCGACTTCCTGCTATGTCTGAAGAATCGAAAACAAATTATAATGTACTGGGTATTTGAATATACAAGTCTTTTGCTAATTTACCATTTCGCCAGCAAATTCAAAATATATATTATCTCGAAATAAAACTCATTAGAATTACAAATGTTTTTTAAAAATTGCTAATTATTTATAATTTTACACCTATCATCAATATTTGTTAATTTTTTAACCTAAATTTTATTAAATTAGTATCATTATTTTGCATTTCAGCATGTTCTGCGAACGTTTTACTTATCTCCACACGTGCAAATTTGTTGTTAAAACGCACACATTACATTTTATAAACGAAAAATTTTATATTAAGTGACTATCTGCATTTTAAAATAGCAACTGAGTAAGTCATGACATGGCATGTATTTTTGAGAATACGTTATAGTCAAATGAGTCAATTTCTAATTATTCTCACTTATCAAATGACTATGTTTAATCTGCGATAAAGTTCGTGCTCACTACTACACAGAAACTACAAAAGATATTTGTATGTTGTCGCCTAAACGTTATATGAGCATAACCACAATTTACATAAAGAGCACGTATATTTACATGTAGTTTATATTATTAGGTTTTACTTTAGCTGTACATATTTAGATATGTACAGTCAACATGAGAAATAATCGTAAATTTACGAACTTTTTTGTTGCATTTGTTAAATTTAAAACTTTTACGCAAATCTTAAATTTTTGTTAACCATTCCAATTAAAAATAATATATGTAGAATCTATAAACATGAAACACATCATCAGAAATAAACGTTCTTCCTTGAAATACTTTTTATTTATTTATTTAACCCAAAGGTCTACACCGTTAAGTGTCGAATTATAGAGCTAAACATGTAAATATTCGTCCACTTGCATCTTTTTGGCACAAAAATTTAATAAATTCAGAAAACTTGGAACAACAGATATAATATCTAAGAAAAAATCGAAATACTGTACATATGTATAAAAAAATTAACACCAAATACTAAAATTGCTTAAATCTGAGTAGGCAAAGGTATTCGTCTATAACACATAAATAATGCTATTGAATAATAAAATAAATAATTTTTGAAAAGTAAATATTTTGTGACAGCCCTTTGCTGTTGTAATTGCTTATAAACAAACCCATTTCTCAGTAAATTGCTTAACGTTATCTGCCAAAAGATGCATTGCTGCCACTGTAAAGGCGGTATCTCCGTTTTGAATGCCTCAAACGTACACCGTTACGAAGTTTATTCTTCACGTGTGAATAAAAAGAAATCACAAGGTGCTAGAATAATAATCCAATATTTTACGCGGTCAAATATTAATTTTTGAGAAAGTAAATATTTTGTTTTCCTTATTTCTTCAAAAACTTTTAGCAAACAAATAGTTGTGTACCATTTTAATTGCTTATAAACGGTTTGATGTGCTTCGAACGCGAACAACTTTTGTTGATTTTGGCTCATCTTGGAATACCCACACAGTCGATTGCTGTTTACTATCGCGCTCATACATTTCCTCACCTGTGAACTTTATAAATGTTCTTTGAAGCACCGCCATTGCATTTTTTGTACCCTCTCGCAACTTTTCAACGTGAAACGGCTAAATGTTCACAGGTTCTTATGCACGCAAAATATGCCTGATCTCACGGTATGTCCCATGTGTCTTGCATTATCAATTCAGACACTGCATTAATGGCGACGACCTTCACAAAATTCATCGTCCAAAGAACGTTGTCCAAGTTTGAATTCACTGTACCTACGATATGCTGTTGTTTTCGATGGTGCTTCATCACCGTACAAAGAATTCAACTCGTCGATGCTTTCTTGTTGAGATAATCCACGCTGAAAATTATAAAAAATAATTGCACGAAAATGTTCGCGAGTTAAATCCTTTTTTTCGCTGACATAAAATTTTCAAGTTACTGTCAACAATTCGGATAATAAAACTGTAAATATATCGTCAAAAATGACGCAGCCATAATATCAGAGGCAACACTAACAGTGTTGCCAGTTCCTGAAATATACGCGGCAACCCTCGTACCGAAGTTTTTGGGATATCATCTCAAAACATGTGAAATGCTATCTCTAATCCATTTCTTAACGTCTCGAGCTGTATGCTTTAGTTCGTTATCTTGTTGGAAAGTAAAGCCGTGAGAACACTGGCTTAAATGTTGCCTAAAAATGTTTAAATGTTTCCATTGCTTTATCACCTAATCAATTATATTGTAATCACTTTTCTTCACGTCACATAAACCCCATATTACGAATATCTTTCTGCGTACTTAGCAGTCGGTGTAGAACTTTTTGGTTATTCTGCAATTTTCCTCCAAACATGAGGTTGTCTAGTTTTGTCAAAAATGCTGAAGGAACACGTGTATGAAAATAACTCATTATCTAAAATACTCTAATATAAAAATGTACTCATTATCAAACTTTAAACACTTTTGTCGGTTATCTTTATTAATCCACTTCTTCTTCTTACTTTTAAAACTCCCCCATATAAGCTCTATATATAATTCGTTTAGTAGTGTCTACAGCAATGCTTTTTCCTGTATGTGACTGTTCATTTTGCTGTAATTTTACCGCGGAAACGTGAGGGTTTTATTTTAAGGTGTGTAGAATTTGAAGTTCTTCACGTACAAGGTAAATTTTAATGCAGACTGGTTGATTGAATTAATTAAAAAAAGGCAAATAAAATCTCTTTCCACAATAAGGTTCATATTTCGACAACTATTTGTTAATCGTCAGCAGATAATCACAGCATCGCACCTGGATCCGCGTAGAATTCGCACAAAGACCAAATACGTACATATGTATACAGAATACAAACATTAATGTAGAAAGGGGTTTCATTTACCTTTTTTTGATTAACTCTTCATGTACAGTTAGTACCCTCGATCCCCTGGAAATGATCAATTAATTATACTGCAGGTGGTTTTAAACTCGTTGTGTTGAAAATACCTCTCCAAAACTACCGAGATAAATCTCATTGAGCATCGTTCAGCAGAAATAAAGCGTCGACTCAGTGAACTTGGAAATAAAGAACAATTAAAGAAAAGTTTTGTTAATGAGTAACGACAGAATTTACTGAAAAATTGGTGAAATTTATGATCAAACATCTACATGCAATTATAACACTAAAAGGGTATGCCACGAAACATTAACTTTTGGAAAATTATTTGTTTTACTATCCGGTATTAATGTTTAGGTCTTTATGGACAAATTTTGGTTTTTACATTTTAATATACATATTTTTTAAGTTTTCTATATGTGCAGTAGAATTGCATTCCTGTTTCGTTAAGCATTTTGCAAATAATAAATTTGTTGCTCTAAATTTTATAATTCTATTAAATACTTATGATAGTAGACGAATACTTATGCGTTTAACTACAAATTTACATAATTCAGCTTGTTACATCATTTATTTTTAGTTTCTGTCCTGGACCAAATTGTTAAAAGATCCTGCCTTTATTTTTGTCTGTAATCATCTACTCCACTATTATAAATTAGCTTAAGCTTACTACCATTCATTTCTTTTAGGATTTCCTTTTTTCTGAAAAATGTGCCATTGAGTATATTATAAATTCTTCCTACCCATCCAACGCTCTTTGATATTTATTTATATATTTATTTATCTATCTTTCAACTGCTCTACATATGGTTGTACCCAAGTTAAAGCCTTCAACTTGCTCAAGTAGCCACTCTTCTAAACATATTTTGTGTTTTTTTTACTTGTTGCTATTAACATGGTTTTTATTTTGTTCATGTTTCCTTCCATATTTATTTCCCTGAATATAGATTGATATGTGCTTAAATTCTGTTGCAAGCTTTCTTCTAAATTCGCTACTAAAATCATATCATCTGCTAATAGTAATTCTTCTGAAGTCTTTTGTTGCATTCTCCTATCTTTACGAGACCATTTATATGCTCGAGAGTACAATTATGAAATTCTAGAATCAATAACTTTTCCATATATTTAAGAACTAATAGTGCTGCATGTCCATCCTTCTGTTGCAACTGTTACATTACGATTCCTGCAATCGACCACAGAACATGTCTAGGATATGATATATCCAAGGGTTGGAATGCTTCCTAACATTCCATTGAACTTACAACATGTACATGATGCCCTACAAGTTACTTGGAATGAGCTTCCATAAGAGTCCATAGACATCTTAATAGAAAAATGCGCGGAGGAATAACAGAATCTATTCAGCGACAAATCATTATTAAATTATCTCCATAAAGTGTAGAAATTTTTCAATGATCGTTTAATCATTATTACTCTCAACACAGTAAATATTTGTACAAAATTTGGTTTCCTTTTCGTAGTTTTTGTGACATAATATGTTAAAGCGTTTAAAGATATAACATTATATTAAGGTTTGATACTAAAATTAAATTAGTTTAATGACGAAAAACTATGCTAGATGAAGGAACAAAACGTCGTTTTCTTTGTTTTTTGTTTAAGAAACTTAATCAAAAGCTATAGCTAAACTTTCGAATAATTACGTTATTTTTCCTGTTTTATCGCTAAATGAAAAAATTAATTGCTCAAACTACACTAACTAAAACTTAAAATATTACAGAAGAAGGGAGAAAAACTTTTTTCGAAGCGAGAAGAGATATTTTAATTAAAAATAAAAATCTCATATTCAGAATTTTTTTCGTTTATATGTAAATGTACATCTATTTTCTGATATCGTACGTATGTTATTTGAAAAAGAAAACATGGAGCATATCGCATCAAAAAAAATTGAGTGCGTGTACTTTCGAGCCTTTACATCGTTCGCGACGTTGATTTTTATTAGAGTGTTATTCTACGGTTTCCTTGAAGCCCAGAGAATATTTTCCTTTGATATTTTGCGCAGGAAGGACAAGAGAGCGTGCAAGCAAAGGAAAGGAACGGAAAGAAAATTTCAATTCTGGCATAAAATCAACATCACCCATATGAGCACTATATATATATATATGTGTGTGTGTGTGTGTGTGTGTGTATGCGTACATACACCTAAGGTAAATACATAAGTTGTATGTGTGTACGAGTACGGTCCTAAAATATCAAATACATTCATGTTCTTATATTTTCGGTTTTCGACTTAAAAGGCAATGCGCTGGTGAACACAGAAAGATTTCATTTTCCTGTAAAATTAATTCGAGAACCTGTTCACAAATAATTGCTATCTAAAACTACTTTTTCTATAACATAGTTCAAAATTCGGAAAATGCATTTCAGCTCTTAAATTAGATTATCATATCCGTTGTATAAAAAATTGGTCTATTATCAGATGCTGTATATGGATGGGATAAATATTACCTGCATATATAATAGATACATGTACCACATATGACACGCTTAGGAAGTATTTAATGATTTCGCAATGAAAAGAGTAAAGTTAGTTATATATTGTTATCAATTCTTTAGTTTCAGACAATCTTATAACTCAAAGAGCTTTCGTTTCGTCTTTCACCACTCGGCACTCTGTTTAATGACGATTAAAGCGATATAAGTGCTTTAACTTCTATCCGAGAGATGGATATATAATTCTCTCTCACTACATATATAATATATATATATATATATATATATATATATATATATATATATATATATATATATGTCATCGAAACGTTGATATGCCGATTCTTTGGAGAACTTCTGTCCATATATATATATATATATATATATATATATATATATATATGTATATATATTATGCAATGGAAGTACAGAAGTGCTGAAGTGTAAATGCCGTACCATGAGAATAGAAGAATAACCATATTTTGGAAAAATTGATAATAATTTCACTGTGATTTCCTCGGATACTGCGCATGGCACACATTTTATATTAATTTTTTTTATTTTTTGCCTTCGGTTTCTGATTTTAGTTTACCAGACCTCAAGAATTCAAATCTGAGTTTGGCATCACCTTTTGCGTATGTGCATTAACAAAATTATTACTTATTTCAGATTTTGTATGTTTAAAATAAGAATCTTTAAAATAGTGATGTTCCGACTGTAACGCAAACTTTAATGATTTTGGCACTCTTCTTTGCATTATGAAAGAATTCTTCCATTACGTTCTTCATGCGCCTTTGCGAATTTGTTATGCTCTGGCGATTTTCTAAATTAAGTTTTGAATGCCATTAATAACCCTTTACATATTGTCCAAAATTAATAATACTTTCAAGTACAGAATAATTCGAATTGATATTTTCAATTAATTAAATAAAACAAAGCAAAATAAATACGGCACTAAATTTTCTCTTCTACACTTAATACGAGCATTATGAAAGAATTTGTTATGCTCTGGCGATTTACTAAATTAAGTTTTGAATGCTATTAATAACCCTTTACATACAAAATTAATTACTTTCAAGTAAAGTTTCTTTTACAGTTTCAATACCCTAACATTTATAGGTAAAAAAAATACCTATTTATTTGATAAATGGTGAGTTAACGCGATTCCTTTTCACACTCTATATCATTCCCAAATTACTCGAGGCGATCTCATCCACAAAATCGAAGAAGAAGACAAATTATAGGTGATATACTTTTTCCGCTCGATCCGAGCGTCTCTGGTGGTCTTTGCTGGCGCATTTGAAACCGTTAAATTGTCGTCGACAGTGGCACTGTGAAATCCAACGCGAAGATATCATCTTAACTTCATCTTTTGTGATACACTAGCGTGTTAACTGCAACGACAAACAATATTGTTTGGTTAAATATCAGTTCTATTTCTGGGCACGGCAATGTGTCTCTATTTACCTATCGACTGGGCAATTAATAAGGTATAATAACGGACGTCTAACGTCTGCTCAAACACGAAAAAAGTATGTTAATAGTCTCGTGCATATAGGTATCGTCGTTTCGAAAACCTTCGACATTCTAATTCATGGATAATTAATTTGATAGTGTATCGGTAAATCAATGGATTGCTAAAATTCTAAATAAACATACCATTTAGAAATTGTCTTGTTAATTTAATAATAAAATAATAGATATTAAGGATACTTACGGTAAACTACTATCTTTTTCTACCTATACAGAGCGTAGTAACGAGAATGAAACATAAAGAAATTAAATTAAAATATTTAAAAACAGCGTTACCTTTTAGTAAATATTTGGAGTCATTGCTGTGATTTTGTCCTTGTAAATCAGAATGTATTTCCCAAGGCTTTATTGAATGGTTTCTAATTTTTTTTCGTCTGCAAAATCCTCAATTGCTTTTCGTCATTTTTCAAATTGTTTCATAAGAGTTGCTTTTCGCCAGGCTTTTGGAAAATTAAAAAGCTATAAGTGCAGTCAAAAGTAATGGACATAACTAGGATATGATTTAACGAACCGAAAGAACATTCACCTAAGAAGATAGTAGCCTAGCGCAGAGATGGCGCGAATTCGGCAGAATTTTCTTTATCATTATGTAGAATCATGAAGGTAATTTTGATGGAGCTTGTGGTTGATTAACGTATTCACTGAAGGTTGATATATAACCCCTTTCCATATTAATTTTCGTATTTTGTATACGTATTTCGACAACTAAGTTGTCATCATCAGCAGATAATTAAACAATGTCCCACCTGGAAAATTACGGCAAAATACCAGTATGAAACAAATTCTCCACACGATCTGTACCGTTTTGGCTTTAAATTGTACAGATCATGTACGGAATTCGATCTGTACCGTTTTGGCTTTCAACAGTACAGATCGTGTACGGAATTCGATCTGTACCGTTTTGGCTTTCAATGGTACAGATCGTGTGCGGAATTTGTTTCGTACGGGTATTTTGCCATAGTTTTCCAGGTGAGATTTTGTTTAATTATCTGCTGATGATGACACTTAGTTGTCGAAATACGTATACAAAATACGTATACAGAGTACGTATACGGAATACGTATACAGAGTACGTATACAGAATACGTATACAGAGTACGTATACAGAATACGTATACAGAGTACGTATACAGAATACTGTTCGAAAACGTACAAAGCTGTCTGTTAATTTAATCTGTGATTTTGTAAATAATGAAAAAGTCTGCGTTACGAACAGTGATAAAATATTTTCATTTGAAAGGTTAAGTACCAACCGAAGTAAAAACAGAATTGGATACGATACTATTAGAGTCTGCTCCTTGGCTTTCGGCGGCTAAAAATTTGAGTTTCCGGATTTCAACTTGGCAGAAACTGTTTTGTCAATTGGAAAGGTTATAGCAACTGTGTTTAAGAATTTTCATGGTATTGCCTCGGCTACTCAGAAAAGGAAAACAATAAATGACCAATTTGTTACAACAATAGAGTGACGAATTCAAAGAGAAATGATTTAATTTCCTAAAGAAAATAGAGCTTTTTCATCAAGATTGTGTTTGCTATTGCTAAAATCCATGAATTAGGATATAAATAAGTGCTTCATTCGCCCTATTCTCCAGATTTGGCTTCCAGTGGTTGTCAAAATTAAAGAAATGATTAAGTGGAAAGAGATTTTCGCCTGATTCTGAAGTAACCGTTGCTGTAAATGACTTTCGTGGATTTTGATTCATCGACCTATAATGACGGCACTGCTAATTTGGAATATTGTTGGAAGTGTGTTGAGTGAGTGAGCAGAAGACTATATTGAAAAATAATAAGTTTTTCTGCCCAAAAAACGTTTTTTTTTTGTTATGCCACGTAGTTATCTAACCGTCTTCGTATATATGGAGAAGCAAAATTCAACACCAGCCTTTAGAGAACCTCTGAAGGAACTGGCAATGCAATTAGTAAAACGCAACACAATGAAAAATTAGTATAACAAAGTACATTCACTAATTTGACGCCTATAGAGAAAAGATTTACCAGAATGCGCAAAAACTAGATAAAATACGAAAGGTAAGAAGGCAACTATAGCCTTGTTGGCGTTCTTGAAATATTGCTGAGACTAAAACATTGCACCATATTTCGTAACGATGAATTTTCTCAAAATTATATCTACACAGAAGATAATTAATAGAAAGAAGAAAATATTTATGCAAAAAAAATATATTGTACCATCAACTACATCCGATATCTATGGAGCTATAGTTACATCTAGAACTAAATATTATACAACACAAAATATATGAAAAACAGTAAATCAAATTATCTAAAAAGTTTAAACATCGTCACCGCAGTCTAATAAAGCAACGACCTTCGACAAGCTTATTTAGAAATTCTCTAGTGTTGTTACCTTCTAAGATTTACTAATAACATATACAGCTTATGAATAAAGCTATATTCGACCTTATATTCCTATTTTTGATTTTGTAGGTACACGCTTAACGAGGAATCCTTTTTATTCAACTAATAAATCTGTCGTTCAATTTTCGAACAAGAGATTTAAAAATATTATATAGTTTTATCGTTTTTACGAAACTAACGATAGTCCAATTTAATTTAATAGCCTATGAAAATATCCTCCAAACTCAACTGTGATTTATCTTTGAACTTAGCTCTAGATTGTTTATCATTACCCAACATTTCTTAATTGACTTCTGCAGTGCATTAATATAAATTTACTTCATATTTAGACTCATGATTGCGAAATTACCAAGGCTAAATAATACAAAGAAATAAATGTTAACGAGTTGCGAATGAATCGAAACCAATTTGCAATAACAATACACTTTTTTGTTTTCCAACCTACAAAGATATTCCTAACTTAACGCTAAATTTATTATGTGTTCTGTCAATGGTCGTCTGGTCCTAAACAGACTAATTAACTGTCGTGCGTTGATGTAGTGATTAAGTCGGTCGATTATTCTTGATAAATGACTGGGAATGTTCTGTGTCGTTCTTAAATTATGCTTTCTTTCGTATAGGGAGTGTTAATTTGTTCTTCGATTAGAGTTTTTAAAGTTCAAAAGGACCTTTTTATAAAAATAATTAAAAAATTTTATATAGAAATGAATAATAATTATAGGCAGATTTTGCAAAAAGTATATTTTGTGAATTACTTTTTTAAAAACTAGCGATTTGTTATAGCCGCACTTGCGCTTGACACAAACTTGAATAATGAACATTAATAAAAGATGTCCTGGATAGTTCACTAAATTATGAATTTGATAAACTTGGTTCAAACCATAATACAGTGTCAAAACATTGATGATTATTCTCACCTTTAGCTTGACTCGTGTTGATAAAAACGGGCAAATGATTTTAGGATAATAATAGATGACTTTTACCCAGGCTACTACCCTAATATGCCATAACGTTTAGCCATAACAGATCTACCATGTACTTACTGCTTTGTGAGCTTTCTGAGTTTGTTAGGGGAAATTATTGTTATTTAAAAATGTAGAAAGGTTTCCAGCAAAATTTAAGACTACTCGAGGTAGCTACAAAGCCTACTCCACTCGGCCTTTTTCAGATCTATCGTAGTTCTCATACTTATCTTTCTTTGCATATATCTTGATTCAAGTTGGCCTTGATTATTTTGGTACTCAATTTTTGCTCTTTAACCGTAGAAACTTCGGACCACATAGTTGATCGGGCCTGTTCGGTCAAAATCTAATACCCTACCTCTACAATGTTGGCTCTTACAACTATCTGCTTTGTCTACCTAGATAATCCTGATTTCTGAACTAGCTTTTTCATAAAGGGTTTTTGTCGTGCAGCTTTGGAAGGTCTCGTACGTTTTTTCTACATTTGTTTGACGTTTTTTCATTTTGCTTTCTACATTGCCTATGCTTTTCCAATGAACAGGAAGGAAAATGAAAGCCTCTTCTGTTTGACCGAGAAAGAGAAGACAACTCTCGACGCGCTACCTTACATTTTCATTTAAGTTAAGCTTGGGTTCCTTAGGAGCGCCAGTCCTAACTGTGAGTATATGAGAGAAAGTTACTGTTTCACCTCAGAATCCAAAAAATACTGACGATTCAAAATTTCACAGATTTCGAGTTTCATTTTCTTCAAGATATTTCTTTTTTCTTTTTAATTTTATTGTTCAAAATAAAGTTAGTGAAGTTTAGTTAATTTATTGTTTTACATAATTTCCTCCATTTTATTTTTCATCATATTCTTCGCATACTTATATTCCAACAATATTGCTCTATTATAGCTGCCGCTTTTATATGTAAACCGGGTGATAGCTCAGTGGTAGATTATTGGTTGTTTACTAGGAAGATTTTCAGCCATTTTCCGTCTCGTTTAAGGCAAGTTCCGACAGCAAAATGTCTGAAGTCACACCACGATCCAGTGCAGAACAATGGAAAGTTACCTGCCATCAGCGATCCTACTATTTTTTCCGAGATAATTAGTCCATATGCGGAGGTTCTGTTGAAGGTTGTTTTTCTTCCTTGTATTGGTATATATATAAATTAATTATTATAATTAATTAATTATTAATAAAAAAAAGTTGGGGTAATTTCCAATGCATTTGAGCAAAAGGGTGCGTCAAAATATGCAATCATTACCAAAAGTGTCATCTGTAATGCGGCATGTATAAATGAAAGACATCATTCTTTAAGATAAGAAAAATTAAACACCAAAAGATTCAAGTCGATCTGTTTCTAAATCATAAGAGGAGTCTCCTAAATTGATGAAGCACAAAGGGTTAATTTTTCCGAATTAATTCAAGTCGATTTTTTAATAAATCGCAAGATGAGTCTCCTAAACTGATGAAGCATTGAAGCAGAAGAATAACATGACATGGCATATTTTAATTTTATAATTTTGATATCTTGAATTACATATCATAAAAGTGATTAAAGAACAGTTGTCTAACATAATGATTTCCAAAATATGTACGCCTTGGTAAGCCATGGTGAACGTTTTTTAATTACGTTTTTTATTATTTTATTTCTATTTTACAAGTTATGAATTTTGGATTGATCGCATTGTGAAAAACCTCAATTCGTCAAAAAAAGTCGAGATTTGAAAAGATTTGGCAACCACTAGTCTAAGATATTGATGGTAGACCTTTTTAACAATACAATCAATAAACAATACACACTGTGAAAGAAATGTAACCTTGCTATATAAAAAAATGTAACAATAAATAAGAAATATAACATGAATATATATTTTGTGTGCAGTAATTTATTGTTGTATATCATATTTTGTTTAAGAAATACTCTTTATTATTAGCAGTTTTATTGCCACATCAATACACGTGTAGATAACACTTATATATTTTAAAAAACCAGGTCTAAATATTTACGTTTTTTGTGTATTATGTATGTTTTATACTCATTTTCATCCAGCATCTATATTTTACAATTTTGACAGATTTACTATTTCAGTCCTGTCTTATGATTCACTACTAATATATTCCATCTTATTTTATCTACCCAAGAGCTCCCTTCTTTATTGTTACCCTCCATCTGATATATCGAGGTCGAAAATATTTGTTCTCAATTTAGGACATCTCTGCCCACACGTCACTTTTGGGAAAACTTCCAGAATATGGAACGACTGTTAGTCTGGCGTCTATGTGACGCTAGCGTCGATGACGTGTCCTAGATAAGAGGCATTGTGAATTTATCCATTTCGCAGAATTCAAAAAATATCACATAAGTTCTTTTTTACTTATACATTGGCGCCCGTCGATAAGTTAATCGCCAAGAACCATGTAAATAACTACATTTTATGGAATCTGAAACGTTACTTCTTTATGCGAATTAATACATGATAGATGTGTTGACAAAACGTGGCGACCTATTGTCTGAAATATCTAGATTATTTTGAAGATTGTTCCAATATTAAGAAATGGTACATTAGCTTGTACTTTAATTGTAAACATGTGATTAATTTTGTAGAAATTATGAAAATAAAATAAAAGAAACAATATCGAAGAAAAGGTAATTTTGAGTCATGCTTAATTTTTATTTTAGTGTATTTATTTCCAACAGGTAATGAAAGTACAGGAAATATATATACAAAATTAAATACATTTGCGAGTACAAATAATAATAATAATAACAATATAATTGAATTATGATATAATAAAATATTAAGTGTACCGGAAATTTCTGCCCGTTCTGGTTTTAACAAGTATCAAATGAACTAAATCGAAAATGGTTCATGTTAGTATTAAGTGAGATGCGATCCTGTTCCCATGGCTACTAAAAGTTCATTTACGCCCCTGCTGCTAATAAAAGTACAGGCAATATATATACAAAATTAAATACATTCGCGAGTACAAATAATATTAATAATAACTACCAGGTCGGCTGAAAAGTCCCCGGTCTACCATAGTAAAACACAGTTTTTTGGCAAAATTCGATTTTATTATTCAACATAGTTGCCTTCGAGGGCGATACACCGATTATAGCGTTCTTCTAACTTTTCGATACCATTTTTGTAGTACGAATTGTCTTTAGCCTCGAAATAGGCCTCAGTTTCGGCGATCACCTCCTCAACCCTGCTAAATTTCTTCCCGGCGAGCATTCTCTTGAGGTCTGCAAACAGGAAATAGTCGCTGGGGGCCACATCTAGAGAGTACGGAGGATGGAGAAGTAATTCGAAACCCAATTCACTTAATTTGGTCATTGTTTTCATTGATTTGTGACACGGTGCATTGTCTTGGTGAAACAGCACTTTCTTCTTCTTCATATGGGACCGTTTTTTTGCGATTTCGTTCTTCAAACGGTCCAATAACGCTGTATAATAGTCGCTGTTGATGGACTGGCCTTTTTTAAGATAATCTATGAAAATTATTCCATGCGCATCCCAAAAAACGGACGCCATAACTTTTCCAGCTGACTGTTGCGTCTTTCCACCCTTTGGAGCCGGTTCATCGCGTGCAGTCCACTCGGCTGACTGTCGATTGGACTGCACGATGTGTCCAACACGTTCCTTTGATATCTTTAGGATGTCAGCTATCTAGATCAACTTTACTTTACGGTCATTTAAAATGATTTTGCGAACTTTTTTGATGTTTTCGTCGGTGACAGCTTCTTTTGGTCGTCCACTGCGTTCGGTGCTCATTTCACCACGTTTAAACTTAGCATACCAATCAATTATGGTTGATTTTCCTGGCGCAGAGTCCGGAAACTCCTCATCAAGCCATGCTTTTGCTTCAACGGTATTTTTTCCCTTCAAAAAGCAGTACTTTATCAGCACACGAAAATTCTTTTTTTTCCATTTTTTTAAATAACAAAAGTAGCTTCACTCTTAACGCAATATCTCAGTAACTAATGGTCGGATTTCTGTCAAATTTTGACACGTTTCGTTCGAAGGTTAGTACTATCTAAAAAACATATGGATTTAATAACAGTAACGCCATCTATGTGTCAGACCGGGGACTTTTCAGCCGACCTGGTATATAATTGAATTATGATGTATTAAAATATTAGGTGTGCCGGAAATTTCTGCCCGTTCTAGTTACAACAAGTTTTAACAAGTATGCGCACATGCATACATACTAACCTAACAAATGAACTAAAACGAAGATGGTTCATGTTAGTATTAAGTGAGATGCGATCATGTACCCATGGCTACTAAAAAAGTTCATTTACGCCACTGTATTTTGTACGAAGTCCAACAAGAAAGAAATGCTACAGAACCGTGTAAAAATTTATTGAACGTGTATGCATACTGACATAACAAATAAACTGAAACAAAGATGATGTTAGTATTAAATGAGATGCGATCATGTACCCATGGCTACCGGTAAAATTCATTTACGCCACTGTATTTTGTATGAATTCCAACAAGGAAGAAATGCTACAGAAGCGTGTAAAAATATATCGAAAGTGTTTGGTGAAGGTACAGTTTCTGGTAGAATATGCAGAAGATGGTTCGAAAAGTTTCAAATAGGTGATTTCAATATTTCTGATAGGCCACGCTCTGGGCGACCTTCTTTGATCAACGATAGTACTGTCAAGATCATGTTGGAGCAAAATCAACATAAAAAACATTGAAGATTGCAGACCATATTTGAAAATTAGGATTGGTGTGGAAATATTCAAGATGGGTGTTACATTACAATTAAGTGAGAAGAATTTGAACGATCGAGTCATTATACATATCTCTGCTTGCGCGGAACAAAATCGAACCCTTCTTGGACCGGATGAGAACTGGGGATGAAAAGTGGATTACCTATAAAAACGTTAAAGAAAACGGCAGATTGTGAATCTCTAATACGTGCCTCCTTCATCTCATAACCAAAGTTGAGCCTGAGTAAGAAAATGTTGTGTATATGGTGGGATATTCGAGGTTCAATACATTTTCAGCTGTTGAAGTCGAACGAAAAGCTTAATTCGGAGAGGAACTGTCAGCAATTAGATAATTTACAGGGCAAAAAATTCAAAAACGAAGGTATCAGAGAAGCACTGATTCAAATTGTCGTCTCTAGGGATAAGGCATTTTTTTAAAAATAAGATATACAAATTGGAAATTATATAATTCAATAAAGTTTATTCAAGGTATAAAAAATTTATAATATTATTTTGTTTTATTCTAAAAACGGACAGAACTTTCAAGAATATCCGAAAAGAAAAAGAAAATCCTAAACAAAATGTATTATTTGCTAATTACATCGTTATTAATTATTATAGAAATTAATGAAAAAAACTTCTGCTCTTAGGTGGGGAATTGAACCCTAATCGTCCGCTTGCCGGACGAACGCTCTATCATTAAGCATACCAGGACGGTGAGATTCGATTCGCAATGAAGGAATCGTATCTGCACCAAATAGATTAGGTGCCAGGCCAGAAATATATAGTCCAATTTAGATATAGTAAGTGCAAAATATTAGCGTTCTAAACATTTAATATTTTTGAAACCATGGGAGCTTCTGCATAAAAGTAGTGTGTTAGATACGTATACGCAATAATATAATTGATATTATTTAGGAACGTAAGCTTACTGTCGAAGCTCAGACCGAAATTCATAATAATTAGTTCGCAATTCAGCTATTCTAAAAGCTGTCTACGTTACTGTAACTGATATTCAATAGATTGCCGCTAATCATTTTTCACAAAATCCAGGCTTGCTTCTAGAAATTATATTTGAGTCGGTGTATAGAAGCACAAGGCGAGTGTCCTAAAAACTACAATAGTGTTTAGTGTACCGTTCCCCATGTATAATTTTCGAAAATGCTTTCGAGGAATTAAATTTACACATCTCGTACTTTTGTTTGGCCGCTACATGAAATTTCAAGGCCAATAAGTGCGTATTCAAATTTGCAACAGCTTCTTGATTATTCATTTCAAAGTACTACTGTATTTAAATTATAAATTATAATACAATACATATTTATTTCAAGGTCAGGCAATACATTCACCAGAAATAATATGGCAGTAGACGAGCCGACGCAATTTGCATATTCATTTATTGTATGTCAATGATTTATACTCAAGTTAGCTACAACAGATGATATTGAAAAAGTTGGCTTACAGTACTGAATGATCGTTGTATTAATGTACGAGAGTTAGTGGATAATGTAAAAATTTCAAAAAAACTGGTAGAACACATTTTCTATGCTGACTTTACTAAAGCTTTCGACCGCATAGATCACAATTTGTTAATAGGTAGACTTTACAGTACGGGATTTCCTGCTCCCTTAACAAGCCACTTTCCGATCTACTTAATATCTAGAATACGTAGATTGTGTTAGCCTTTAGTCTGAATATTTTTCACCCACGTCTAATCCTTCACAAGAAAGTAGTCTGGGACCAATGTTTTTTTAAATTTTAATAATTCTCTATTAACAATAGCATATATGGCAGATAAATTATATTTTAAAAAAATTGTATTTCAAATAAATCTAAAGAAAAATAAAAAAAGTTCATAAAACTAAATATACGTTCTCATTTAAAAAAACTATTTCGTGTATAATGTACATTAAAGATATGCTTGCATGATTCATATGAACATCGGGCGCTTTTCAATGAAATACCTTCACCATTGAACTCAAATTCCACTAACACACCCTAAAACACATTCCAAAAATATCCCTCAACAGGTGTATATTATTATCGAAAAAATGGAAGAGGGGGAGGCAACTTTAAAAATACAGTTTCGGTCAGTTTTACGAGCTCGTGATATTAAAAGGGGCAATTTCCGCCCGAAATATCTCACACCACGGGAACCTTTTTGTTTTGACCGTCTGACGCCGTCATCCTTTTGTGTGCCAGTGCCGTACTAGACGGGGTAGTGAAGGGATCGCGGAAAGGAATGGTGTCGGACTGTGTTTCAAGGGTGGGTGGAGGGCTGTCACCGTAAACAGCACGCGTCCGTGCCCCAAAGTCTACAGCAACAGAGTCATTACGCGGCAGTAAAATCAATTGACGGAGTTAGGGCCGGGTCGTGCGACGGCAGGGACGTAGGTAAAGAAACGACCGACGGCGCTCCAGCATGTGCTAAATTTTCGCAATTTAATAGATCGCCCGCTTTGTTGATGTTGTTCCTGTGACAACCGTAACATACCGAAAGACCGTAACCTTCGTATCTAATGACCTGTTTGTCTAGCATTTTTCTTCACAGAATGATAAACTGAAATTGATGTGTAAAAGATTATTCTGTAATTGGTAGGATATGTATTTGGGAAACCAAGTATATTATTTCAAAATTTTCAGTTGTTGGAAGATACTTTATACACGGGTATTAAAAATTATAAAACGTACTATTACCAAATAATTGAATTCTTCTGTATATATATACATATATATATATATATATATATATATATATATATATATATATACACCTAATACTAGAACTATGACAAGCATAATATTGTAGATGCAATGTTTTTATTTTAAAGTCCCAATATTTCTCCTTCGTTGCTTCCATACCATCAGTATTAACGAAAATCGTTGTAAAATGTCTGATATTTTTTCACACCCACGTAATTTCCATAATGTTGTCACTTTTTTAAGGATAGTATCTATTAAACAGTTAATAATAACTCGGCCAATATTTTCCCATACTTCTCTAAACTGTTTTAAGGTTCAATATTTAACCGTCGATCGAGATCATTTTTTAAATTCAAGTTCCAAATAGTGTCAGATTTGCTTTATAAAGTTCATGTCTGGGCCTTTAGGAATCTAAGAAACACGTTGTATGCCTCTTTTTTCTTTCATAGTAGAACAATTTTTCAGTCTAGTCTTCTAGTCGTCAGCTACTATTAGATAAATATACTTCTAATAATTGAATGTCGTGTCTTTAATCCCCATAAACTCAGATAATTATATAGAAATGTCAATTGTTTGAACAAGTTAAAGATCAATGCAATTTTCAAATGTTTTTCATCTGGGAGTCCCCCTTTCAGTACCCTTTAGTGTTGAGGAGGAATAATTAACACTGATTTCCCTCCTATGGCGAGGAGAGGTTAATAACAAAGCCATGGAACACTTTACACACACTAAATACATACTCTCGCTTCAGTGGTCGTAATAAGTTGGAAAGACTTTATCCTAGTTTCCCAAACACCATTACGTGATGTCCTCCAAATTTGACAGTTGGGTGTGCAAACCGTTCAGTAGTTTTCGAATTAAAACTCACCTGTAAAGACAACAGAGCGCTTTATGCTTTATGATGGTTTTCGAAAGCAGCAACTCCTTAATCTTTACTCTTCCGCGGTAGCATGTATTAGGTACGAGCCTTTGTACACTTTTTGTACTAATTCCTGCGACTATAAGCGATCTCGTCGAACTTTACACACAATGAACCGTTTTATCTATTCTCATACCCCTTCACTGCTCCTTTTCGTTTTTTAGAATCTCTCTTACATTTTCTAAAGAAATTGATCATAAATTTTTGTATGGTACTGTACGCTGCACCCAGAATCTCTTTGTCGGATTATATAGCCTGCCATAAATGGAGAAATATTTCAAGAAACATGTTTTCGACATGGTTATCATTTATAAATTATCAGATATCACACCTCATCAATACTTATCACAATTTCATCCCATTTCAGTTCTGCAGTTGAAGAAGTAATGAATTTTTGAGAGGCACGAACTATGATAATGAAAAAATAAACCAAGCCCAACTAAACATTGTTGGTACTTTGCGAAAAATTTGAACAACATTCCAACTAAATAGCAAAACGTAAGTAATATAAGCTAACGCAAGTATAATTAATAAAAAGAAGAAAATATAACATTAATATTCTCCAAATAACTATTAATAAACATTCTTGGCATATTTTTAATTAGAAAAATAAATAGTAATAAAGCAAAACTAGAAAAAGCTTAGACATATTTTATTAATAAACACTCACGTAGCAAAACTGGAACATATTAAGTTCAAAATGGAAAGAGAGAAGTAGAAAGTGCTGATTAAAAAATATATACGAGATTAGATACCAAATACGAAACTCCATTTGATACCACTTGGTCGTTAAGTAAACTTCGAAGGTAAAATGTAATTCCAATAAAATTACTGAAACGAAATTCCGTTAATACCCCGGCAGCTTATGTTAATGATATAGTGGTCTCCATACTGTTGAAGGTAAGAATAAGATCTCTCTTAACGCATTTACTGCTAAGATAAAATGCATCGCCAAATTGTATAGCACAACCTGAGCAAAATAGTAATGAAGCATTCCTTTTCTCAGCTGTCTTTTGGTTTTTCACGAAACTTTGGCAGATATATCTAGATTTTTGATGGTATGGTTTGTCCCATAATTGATGATGGAGCCTGAAATCATACAACGGCATTTTCTGAAATCCTGTCTGCGTTTTATAATTGCCAAAAGTTGGATAACATTGTGTGTAACAAATTAATGGACAACTTTTTTTACCAACGTAATACTTTCCTCTTGCATGGGTAGTAAGCTAACACCTGGTTATGATGGTCAACACCGCCCACGTGTTTGTTGTAATTTATTATCATATTTAATTTGGTGACCCTTTACCACGTAGTATCAAACAGCCCTCCACCAAATTCTGAAGGTATAATAAAAACTTCTCAACAGTCATTCAATTTAGTAACACATATACAAATTCTCAACTATCACATACATATACAACTCCTAAACAATCTTACCATTTGGTAACACTTACCATTTTCTGTGTACTGACTCACACTTTCTCCTTACTTTAATTTTTTGTTTATACCATCAATAGAGTTTCCTTTTCTATTTGCTTGTAGCGTTCCCATAGCATATCTTTTGGCTCAACCAGCAATTTTGCCAAAATTTTCGAGCATCTTCTATGCCAGAAAATATAAAATAATACAAAATATAAATTTGATTCGATACTTAAATTATTTGCTATAACATCTGGACTGCAATGTATTGATGTACACGGGTGATTTGTAAATATTTGGAGAGATATCCAACTTGGAGAATTGCCTGGGTGTGCAAAAAAATTTAGGCATCATCAATGACTTGTGCGTTAGCAATGGAGTTGGTCCTTATATTACTTTAATGCATATTGCTCAGATTACTAACTCTAATACTAATAAACTTGTCTCGCCATATAATAGAATTAGGTCTAGTAATTGCGCCTGGAATTTAAATCTGGAAAGAATCGATAAAATAACCTAAAATATTTAGTATGCTTGAAAATCGATCTATTAGTTTCACTAAGTTGTCATCATCAGCAGATAATTAAACAGCGTCGCACCTGAAAAACTACAGCGAAAAATACCCGTACGAAAACAAACATTTTGGTTCTCAACGGTACGGATCGCGTACGGAGTTTGTTTTCGTACGGGTATTTTTCGCCGTAGTTTTCCAGGTGCGACATTGTTTAATTATCTGCTGATGATGACAACTTAGTTGTCGAAGTACGTATAGAGAATACGAAAATTAATATGGCAAGGGGTTATATATAATCCTTCAGTGATCAAGTTAATCAACCACAGGCTCCATCAAAACTACCTATTAGTTTCAGCTAATTTTTTTTGCATTTTCATTCATATATCTTATGCATGAATATAGTAAATAATTTAGTATAGTAGAAGCACGTGTTTTTTCAATTTATTTTCTTCTTGCAAGATATAACGAGTACCCGCTTCCTACCACCACAAAAATAATTCATATTAGTTCTGAGTTCCTCCTGCCCCGTATGTACATATGAGAAAGTGCGAAGACGCCGGCAGCAATGAGCCCGAAAACAAGCTCTCCTCACGTAGGTATTATTAAAGGTAACAGAGCAAGAGGCAGAGAGAAGCCCCGATGGAATGCAACGGGCGCTCCAAAACGAATTAAAAGGCCGACAAGTCTGCATTCTGCACATTCCACGAGATCGTCAGTCGCCCTGAACTCAGCACTGCGCCGCATCGCCGTTTTATCCAGGTAAGAAATGAACGAAACGGCAGAAGAGAAGAAGAAAGAAATGAAATCGTTCCGTTAGGGTCTCTCTCGGATACAGTTCCGTATAAACTACATTTACGTTCAGGGCACTGCTATATTTACTTTATAGCAGAAGATTCCGTTAAAAATGTGTTCCACGTAATGAAATTAATTGACGCCAATGAAATCAAGTTCCCCAAAATTAACTTATGGGTTATGAATAAAGGATAATTTATGGAAATATATCGGCTTTCCAAAATCTGATTTTTTTTTTATGAAATTGTTCATTTCAAAAATAAATTAATATAGAAACTATTTATGTTTTTGAATCAATTACATATCTGCCCCAACTAGATGATTTTTAATTGATTAAGGATATAGAGAAACTCAAATATTCTTTGGCTTACTTTTAATAAAAGCTTAACCACTAATATATATATATATATATATATATATATATATATATATATGTATGTATTAATTGTTGTTCACGACGTTTGTTTCATCAACAATCAAAGACTTAGTTTCAAACAGAGAACTCCGTTTGTTTAATAATAATAATAAATGCCCAACAGTTACACAGACCATTTACAGGACATAATGCACTTAAAAATAAAATTAAAATTAAAAACAAAAATAGGTGCAGTTAATGTAATACAAAGAAAAATAAGAATCCAATTAACATAAAAAATATGCACACTTATAATAATGTAATCCAAGTCATTTAAAAAAAAACTAAACGAACATGATGCAAATTAACGAAAGGGATCCTCCTGTAATACATTGCCATTTCTAGACATATGTATGTACCAGTGGCGCCTTGTAGAGAACATTGCTTCTTGTCCTAACTATTGAGAAGGTTGCCGATGATCTAGTGCTAAAACTAGGCATGAGGAAATCAACCTGGGACAACAGCACAGAAGGATCAATAAAATTTATTGATTTATAAAGAAAACCGCCACTAGCTTTCTCTCTGCGTATACCAAGAGAATCAAAATTGTGCCTAGCAAGCAGACCTTCATACGTCAAACCAAAGGCAGGATAATGTCCATTAATCCTGTAGGGCAAATATTTAAGGAACCTCTTTTGAACATGCTCCAGGAGTAACCGCTGGTAATGGTAAAGCGGGTACCACACAACTTTATGGGGTATTACGCGAATTGAAACTGGTCGCCTTTTAAGATCGGGCCAAAGTCTAACGGGCTAAAAAGTAGACTAACCAAAGTTAATAAAGTGAATAGCTTAACCACAATGAACCACATTGTTTACAGATTAATCGAGGATTTCAAAATCATTTCTGCAAAATATTTTCACCAAAAGCTCCTGTTTTCGTAAATTGAATTCTCAGTGCGTTTCTTACAATTAGTCTATTTTTGAATATAGTATTGAATATAAGTTTGATACTGATTCCCATATTGCTATATTTAACTCATTTTCTAGTCTCACATCCTTCCTTACCTCTTCAAATCTATTTACCGATGATAGAAAAACAATAGAACCCCACTGAAGATACATTTACTTAACAACAATAAATGAGGCGTAAAGATAGTTTTTCTCTTCCTTTATGCTATATAAATTTGAAAGAGCTGAACATTCCACTTATTTTAGGTAGCAATCATATAAAAGCTTATTTAACATAATTCACCATTATCAAAGTTGAGAGAGAGCATATTGATTGAAATAAATCATATGAAAAATTATAATAGAGATGTACTCTATTTTTTTCTATGAAAAGATCAGTTTTTTTTCAGACAAAGGTTACAGATTCACCAACAGAATAAACGAAAATTAATGATGATCCAAAAATTCTTTTTAATGATCTGGTAAATTTTATTTGTGAGCAAAACTAAAACTACATTTTGATAATTACTTATAAAATAGAGCATTGGCAACTTGGCAAAAGCACCCAAGAAAGAATAAAGACTTTAAAAATGGATTTTTCATATCGAAACAGTATAGCCTTAACACTAAAATAGAATAACATAGTCAATATAACTCGAATGTATCCGAAACGTAATTAGAATAACAAACGTTATAGAATCCTTCTCTTGGTAGTGGAGGTAATAAACAAAGATAACTATACAAGCAGTAACTTATATGATACTTTATCTCTTTATCTTTATTATGTTTTTCTAATCAAAGTAGAAAACTGAAAAAATAGCATAAAAATCATAGAAATAATTATTAGGTTGGACACATAATACTGTACAAGATCAAATGATATGAAACAGTTCATAGGAAATTAAGGTGTTAACTTTCAACATTCAGTTAATAATTTGTTTGTATTTATGTATATGTAGACGGGAGCTAACGCTTTTAAAGAAAATTATATTCTCAGAGAATTTTTCTTCTAAAATCAATGCTTGCAATTTAGAAAGACGAATCAGAGTTTTTGAATTTAAATAGAGAGACACTAGCTGAAGTAAATTAGTTGAATATAATTACTAGAATTAAAAAACAGGTTTGGCAACATTTATATGTTTTATATCAATTATAATTGATCATCTAAATAGTATAGATTCAAGTAAGTAATAATATATACTTGATATGAAAATTAATCCCGTTGTATAATAAATAAAAATTCAATGATCCAATAGGTTTATCGATAAATTATTTGTTCTTGGAATTTAATAGAATGTACAGACCTAGCTGAAGTTTTTATTGGTTAGCCACAACCCTCTCTTAATCAACTAAAAACTTAGGGCTTTCATATTTCTCTTATACCATGTCTTGATTCATACGTATATATTACACCCCAGAATGCGAATACAAGATCTGCGCATTTTATGCTACATGTGGAGTACCTCAAGGCTCCAATCTGAGACCAAATTAATTTTTAATATTTTTTTTGATTTAATTTGAACATTTAAGAATGCGAAAAGTGTACCTTAGCGGATGGTTTGAAGGTACATTACTTAAATCAATAGATAAGACCTCAGTATAATGTATGATCAAGAAGGTATGGGCGAACATCTTGAAATGCAAAATTATGTCTTACTTGAATAAGTTGTTCCCATAGTCTACAACTATGCATTGTATAACATAGTATTTACTCGAAGCTATGAAATCAAGTATCCGGGTGTTTGCTTCAACTGTAGATTCTGTTTTGTTATGCTGTTGTTGATGAAATAACAAATTCCTCTTTTAAAATCTACGGAATTTATCAGAGGAACTTCCCAAACCTTTCATTATCCACTATTAAGATTCTTTATTATACATACATATATTCGTTCAAGACTGAAATATGCACCTCTGATGCACCACCTTATTACGAAGAGCATATAATTACAGTTAAAGAAGTACAAAATACAACCTGTGGACATAATGTAGCATGATATGAACCTACTTTATAGTTGTTGTGATATTCATCATGATACCCTAAGAGAAGTGTTTGGATATGGGAAATCTTGTTTCTGTAGTTCCTAAGTTATATTTTAATATGATTAACATTTCGTTCTTTCATGAATATATATATATACAATATATATATACCATAGGTATGGATGTGTTATTATCCTGAAAAAGCGATCTTCTCTTAGACAAATAAAAATTTATTATTATTTAAAATTGCGCAAAATAATAAAATTCGATAATTAAGAGTTTATAAATTACTGAAATATAGGTTTGGAGAAGACAGAGGTATAAAATAAAGAACAAATCAGAATGGCATATGTATACAATGTAGATTACCAGTTATTTTAATAATTTTAACCAAACCATGATATTGAATGGACTTTTTAAATAAGTATAGAGATGGAAGGAGATCAAAATTGTCAAAAATTTAACGCATTACGTTATTAAATTAAACACATTTTTCGAAAAATATTAAATTGTATATGAAATGTTTCAACACGGCCCTGCTATGGACTGCTTACTACCTCTGTTTTGACCACCCAAGTCAGTTGAGCTCGTTCTCCACTGTAAGCACAAGCAAGAGGAGGAAGACAGGCTTTCTAATGGTTTATAAAATAAGGTGGTAATATATATGTTTCAAACTATATTTAGAAAAGTCAAGACAGGATGTGTGCGTGGCATTTTTTTCGTGCGTAAATGAACGATGACAGGGAAAGAGAGACGAGTGTTGGTTTTCCGAAAAATACGGAACCCCAACGTGTTAGGATGTTCTACCTATTTTTTAACGCCTTCGGGGTGAAACGCGAAACTACAGGTTAACGTTATTAAATCCAAGCTGTGTAGACGCGCCATATCACTTTTATAGCTCATAAATTTAATAAAACTTAATTAAGTTCATATATATATTGTTATGATATATTAATTAAATCAATTTTATATACATTAAGAGTACGAGAGATTCTAATATTTATACAGATATTAATTAATAAATAGAAATATCAAAATTTTCATTATAATTAATATTTGATACTTAAAAATATAAGAAAGAATCATAAATATATATAGTAGCGAACACTACACAACAACACAATTGCAAAACAAGTATTAATAAGATGTGTAAACCAATATTAACGAGTGATGCAGAATAACGAGCGATTTTAAAAAGGCTGTAAAAAACAAGAAAAACAATATTTAGGAATAAGTTCATTATTTTCCCAAAGAACATAAAAAAGCATTAATTATTTTATTTTTTAAAAATAACTCCGGAAAGATGACATCCGTTCAGGCGTACACATTCTTCCAATCGTGTTTTGAAACTATTCATTACATTTTGCAGCATTGCTAGGTGAATGTTTTCCACTTCCTGTCGGATCCGTTCTTTCAGGGCTTGAATTGTTTGTGGTGGGTTATCTTGAAACACTTTACTTTGTAAGTACCCCCACAAGAAAAAGTCGCACGGTGTGAAGTCCGGTGAACGGGAAGACCAGGTGATGTCCCCATTTCGAGAAATCACATGATTTGGAAATAATCTGTTAACAATATTCATGCATACTCTGACTGTATGGGAGGTTGCTACGTCTTGTTGAAAAAATGTTTCCTCGTTAAGTTCGTAGCGTGCAAGCTGTGGTTCAAAAAAGTTTTCCAATATGTCGGCGTATCTTTGTGAGGTTACTGTCACAGCATTGTCACGAGCATTTTCAAAAAAGTAAGGCCTTATGATCCCCGATGAAGACATAGCGCACCACACAGTAACTTTTGTGGAGTGAAGGGGTTCTTGATGCATTTGTCTAGGATTTACGTCACTCCAGTATCTAAAGTTCTGCTTATTGACGTAACCGGACAAATGGAAATGGGCTTCGTCACTCATCCATAAGTTGTTTACAATAACCTCATGTTGATTAATTAAATCTGAAAACTATTCACAGAATCGTTGTCGACTCACATAATCCGTGCCTTTAAGAGCCTGTACGATTTGGATTTTGTATGGATGAAGGTGGAGATCCTTGTGTAATATTCGTCTGACAGTTCGGTTTGAAATCCCAAGTGTAGTGCTATGCCGGCGAGCTGAACGACGCGGGCTTAGCTCAATAGCAGTTCTTACACGGTCGATATTCTCGGGCGTACGCACCGATTTTGGCCGACCAGGTTTCTTTTTTGTCGTTGACGAAGTTTCCTCAAAGTTCCTAACCCATTTTTTAATGGCACAGGCAGACGGCACTGGTTGATTGCGATTAATGTTAAAATGATTTAGAAAGGCACGACGCGCGCGTATGTCAGAATTATCATTTTCATAAAAAGCCTTAACAGCGTACGCACGCTGCTCCATTGTTACTAAATGCTAATATCAAGGAAACATGGCCGATAGCGTCCCTACCACCTTCGAATGACACGGTGCGAATCGCGGGCTTTTTAAAATCGCTCGTTATTCTGCCCCACCCTGTAATTATATGATGTAAAATTATTACCATTCTGTATATGTTATGAATACGTACATATATTTTTTAAAAAAATGGCCTTTTTTTTATTTTAAAATAATAGATATTTTAGAGACATAAATAGAAATAAATTAAATAAAGTAAAATAAAATAAATACATTAAAATAAGGTAAACTTATTAAAGCAGAATAAAAATATATGTATACGGGATTCTAGAAATATTAATATCGGATGAGAAAAAGGAATTGTTAAAATTGTTGTTAAGAAAAGAAGTATAGAACAATAAAAAAGATAAAATATTAAAGGTGGAACAATCTACAAAATTAAGATGTAAAAGATATAAAAATTTTATATTTAATAACGTAAAATATGTAGAGATAATAATATGCATAATTTGCGAGCGATGAGTATTATTATGATTTAATTATGAAGGGTATTAGACGAAAATTTTATAAAAAATCTTGGTTAAAACTCTTATTAAGTTAGGAAATTTTCGAGAAATAATTATGGGGAATCAGTGTAAAGATGATCCAGAATTTAGTGGATAATTTAAAAATGAGTATAATTTTTAAAATTACCAGTCAATTTGTAAAATTTATTCAGTACAATGTCTTTCTTTTTATAACCAATATCACGGATCTGGAAATTTTTCTGCATATACAACAGTGTGCATAAGTAAGTGATCAATATAGAATATTTATCGTTCTACATCATTTTCAAAAAAACAAACTAAAAGAACCTTTCTTTCTACATAGTACAATTTTGAACAGCTATAATATAACAAAAATAATTGCGTATAACTGAAAAACATTAATTTTTTTTAGTGAGTAAAATGCCTAACGCACTCAGAAAAGGGACCAAGTTTCCTGTCGTGTGGGTCTCGCACTCACTGAAAACCTCACTTTAGCAAGGTACAAACTCCATCGCGGAACCACTATTTGCATTACTTCAGGATGGCGCCTTATAATTAGCCTTAATTGACTACTGTCGTTGCTTCAGTCTCACTTTTCTTCGTTTTCAACACCCTCTCTACGAACCTGGCGATCAAACCAGCGATCCTTTCCAGAAAACATTATTTCCACAACGTCGTCCGTCGTCAAAGATCCTACTTCTTCCTATAGTGCGTCTCTGTCGACTCGGTCCACCTCTCGCACTCTAGAAAGATGTGTTGAGCATCGCCTTCTGCAAAGGCCTGATATTGGCAAGCTGCGTTCTCCACTTTACCTGTTAATGTATTAATAATAAAGATAATAATACTAGTATTTAATATGACCACCCTTAGCAATTACGTTGTAGTAAAGTTTCGAACAGTTTTGTCAGAAATTCTTGTGGAGTGTTATTTCATTCTTCCACAAGGATATCAGAAAGTTGATTGGCATTAGTTGGCGATCTTTTCTGCTTCACTGTATCTATCCAAATAATCTCACACATGTTTGATAATACTTAAATCTGGACTTCGTGGCGGCCAGAGTTTGTGCAACAACTTTCTACTCGATTGCATTTAAATACTTTTTAATGATCGTAGTGGTATGCTTCAGATTGTTACTATGCTGGAAAATTTCATTATTTCCAATTAATTGTGTTCCTGTTGGTATAGCATATTGCTGCAGAATCTCTAAATTTATCGCTAAAATTAATTTTCCATATTTTTTTACATATTTACATATTGTACATATCACCCAAGAAGAAAAACAAAGAGAGTCTGTTAAAACCATTGAAGTTGAAAAGCACAATTATTGAGAAATTGTAAGCCAATATAATGGGTGATACAGTAAGATGTACCCTTTTCAATTATTATGGAAAACTCGGCACAGCGTCTACAAAATATTCAGCTGTATTACGAAATTCAGCGTTCCATGAGAAATGTATTTTGTGCGCTTAGAACAACTTATGGTCTACGTAATTGGCCCACCGAACGCACAATTCGCTGTACAATCGAAAAATTTGAAATACAATTTTCATTGTTGGATAATACGTGACCAAATAGTCCACATCCAGCGATGGTAACTGAAGGTGTACGCGATACCGTGAAGAATCGATTTGACGTAGATCTCTACAAGTTGGCTTGTCGTATGCCACAACTTGGCATATTTTACATAATGATCTTGGTTTAAAAGCATATAAAATTCAATTCGTTCAAGAATGAGAACGGTCGATTTTCGAATTGTTAGCGTTTCAGTCTTTGGACTCTTGAAAAGCTTGGAGAAGATCCACTGTTTTCGACTACAAAAGCGATGAGGCCCATTTCTGGCTATATGGCTGCGTCAATAAGCACAATCGTCGCATCTGGAGTGAAGAGGAATCCATAGAGGTTCAAAACCTGTCATTACATCCAGACAAAACCACGGTTTGGTGTGATTTATGGGTAAGTGGTGATGACTCCACTTACCCATAAATCAATCCGTATTTCTTCAAAAATGAAGATGACCACAACGTAACTGTGTACGGCACCCGTTGTCGAGCCATAATAATGAACTATTTGCCACCTAAAATTGAAGCCCGTGATCTCAACGATATTTGGTTCCAACAAAACGGCACTACTTGTCACACAGCCCGTCAAAGCCTGGGCTTATTGCGAGAACAATTTGGTAAACATTTAATTTCATGTAATGGACTTGTGCAATGGCTGCCTAGTTCATATGAACCCTTTATCACAACTTTAAACTATTTCCTTTGGGGCTACGTAAAGTTCAAAGCCTCTATGGATAAGCCAACTACGATTGAGCAATTGAAAGCCAATATTACTCGCGTTATTCGTCAAATACTACTTGAACGTGTCATCTAAAATCGTAACTTCAAAATCAGCTACGTTAGGCGCAGTTATGGCCAACATTTGAAGGAAATAATTTTTAAAAAGTAAATGTCAAGAATGATTCCTTTGTATGATAATAAAGAACATCCGTTAAAATTGAAAGTTTTATTTTTTTTTATTTTTGAAGAAAGTAACTCCAAATGAACCACTCCTTATATATTTGTGACCTTATAACTTCTTACAATTGAAGTATATAATAAACATAATTTCATACTATATGAATCCTATACGGTTAGATTCATCTGGCGTATATTAAATGTTTATCCAATTATTTAATTTCAATTTACGTAGATTATTTTCTGTTTTAAAATTTCCGTCTCAGATTAGTAGAGAGGACAATAAATGCATGTTTTAAAATTAAGTTTCCCTCGAATATTCAATAGTATTTCCTTTAATAGTAGTCAAACCTATTTGAAAACTATAAGACTATAATTTTATGAATCGAGAACGCAAGTAGAAAGAGAAAACTCTCGGAGCTTGTTCAGACTGGTTTGTGCACAGCTAGTAAATGCGGAGGAATGCCTGAATTGTGACAAAGGTTAAATACCGCTGCCGTGAGACGATTCAAAAAGAACTAACTAAATAGAAATGATTCATCGAATCTGAAAAATTATGGGCCAGATCGAAATAAAAAGTGAACTTAAAATAAATAAATGCAAAGAGATATTTTTTATAACATGCTTTTCGTTAAGATTTTTCATTTTGTTTTTCTTTCTTTACACTTGGTTGTTTACATTTCGTGAAAAGCGATATTTTCTTCTTCTATCAAAGAAAATCCTTGAAAAATCGACTATGTCTGGTTTGCGTTGCTTTCGGTTGAAAATAAATTTTATTACTTTAAAAAAAAATCAACAATTACGATAACGATTAAGGTAAAGCTTCTAGAAAAGCATGGCGAAATAAATAATTTTAGATTTATCAGGAATTAAGCAATGCATCAATGAGGAATATATCCTACATTTTAATACTATTTAAATGTGTTAAAAAATAACAGAAATTTAAATATTTCTTGTGCGTTAATACTTAACAAGATAATAATAATTTTCGATTTAATTCGATTGTTGGTGTTTGTCTAATCTATACATAAGATATTCATATAGAAATGTTTACACAAAAAGACTTAGATCTGAAACAAATTTTTGGATTTTTTAAATTCAATTCGTCTAAAGTTATTTCGTGTAGAATTCTTTTTATCGCAAAAATGTATATTGACTTCTAAATTTCGCTAAACACAAATTTAATAAGCACTATCAAAAGAGGAGGCTTTCGAAATCAGAATCCAACAATTTCCCCATAAGTTTTCCATTTAAATACGTCGAATACTAAAGCATTACTAAATTTCTTGATAATTGTTAAAAGCAAGTATTTATTTCCATTGGTTCTATTGTTTCTCGTTTAGATTAACTTGACTCAAAATATGAAGAAGGAACTATGACACTTTCGTCGTGTGTTAAAATTAATAAATTCTAAATAATGATGAATTAATGTCTATACCTATGTGATTGTGTATCCACATATTAGTTCTTGCAGAACTGTTAAAAATTTTGTCATTACGATGACGTAACTGTTGAACCATTTGACCTCTACAATTTTAGACGTAGCTTGATGCCCCTAAAGAGTTTCAACAACATGTCATGGATATTTGACGATGTCTGGTCTTGAACCATTTAGCCTCTACAATTTTAAATATAGTTGGATACACCTAGAGTATTTCAACACACGTCATGTATATTTGACGATGTCTGGTCTTCCTTAAACACAATAACGTAGAAGACGTATCTCATTTTTGAAAGACCGATAGAGATAACCAGAACTGTAGATGCAATGCAAGACTGATAGAGCAAAACAAAGTATCGGGTACCACATGTTCATGGAATTTTATATGATTATTTACAAGCGACAAGAAAGAGGAAAATAAAGAATATTTCAATAGAAAGTGGCTTGGTGAATGTTAATTTCTCGGGTACCCTTTTGCATCATTAATTAGGTTGGAAGAATCACACGGGCAAGCTTTCTTCGAAATTATCTCGTAGTGTTTATGTCTTGAGCAAACATATATGTAACTGGACTTAGGGCAGCTACTATAGTTTACCATTTACATTAATTAATTACCTGGTTAATGAATACATATCGCATTAGAGAGATTAAAACAGACAATATACGTAATACTGGGGACAATCCAGCAGCTTTTAAATTTGGAAATGTCCAAGTATGTACTAGATTTGTTGAATAACGATAGATAAAGGCAATGAAAGGCATAAGGAAATACTTTTGAAGTTTTTGTGAATATTAAAAAAGCTTTTGATAATACCAGGCAAAGAAAACTGCTATGCATACTAGGAGTATGATAAGATTACGGAATTAAAATTAATACTAATGGTCAAATATAGAAGAAGATTAAGATAGAATGCGAGGTGAGACAGTGGTGTCTTATCGCACTTTTTTCCCTAATAGTAATGGATTTGTTAATAAAGAAAAATAGAAAAAACAAAATGAACTAATTTGGAAATATGAACAGGGTCTTGAGGTTTCGAAGCAACAATCCAAAATACAGTAGACAAAGAAAATATGCTCAACTAAAGCACTCCAAAAGAGGTTGCTAAACAATTCATACCTAGGAAATGCATTGGATGAAAAGGAAGGGCAAAAACAACATGTAGAATAGAAAATCCAAGGCGCAAATAACGTACAATATCTTTCGAAAATATGCATGTCAGAAGAACTCAAGATGAATACTAAATTAAAAACATTTAATACCAATGTTAAAAGTATATTATTGTTAATACGAAGTAGATAATAAATAAAACCGGTGTAAATAAAATATTTGTCAATAAAAGTCTTTGAAGCACGTTAGGAATGAATTAGTCAAGATCTACTGCGCATTACCTATCAAGAAGAAATTGAAATAGAACAATCAATGGCAGGAAGTAGATATAGATTCGACATACAATAAGAAAAGAAGCCTGCAACTGCAAAATACAGCTTAAATTCAATGACAAGGAAAACGACGAAGAGGTAAACCAAAAAATGGAAACTTTGAAAGAAGTAAAAGAACAAATACGGACTGCAATTATTAGAGAATATTGTTGTTAAATACAAAGGAATGAAACGCATATACTCAAATATGCTCAACTTTCAAAGCTGTTTAAATTTAAAAAAAAATACTACATTAGAGCATTAGACTTCTTCAAATAAAAGTCGTGATATACTTACATTTCTTAATATATAGATGCTATATGCTTTTAAAAAGAAATAAAAGGATTCGCACTACTCTTACTTCTATTACTACCACTATCGCATAAATAATGAATTGAATGGTTTTAGAAAAACGACTAAAAATTTAATTTAAGAACAAAGATACTCGAAATGGAAGAACTAAGAGGACAATTCAAATTTGACCAGCATTTTATTTTTTTCTGAAGATAATTGGAGAGATACTACAAAGCATATTTATCGAAGTAGGTATACTAGCTAATTCCATAAAGAACTGCAATTTTATTGCACCAATACTGCCAGTTGTATTAACAATGTCGTGCAAAAATGTGTAAAATTTTGTTGCACTACGTATCATTTTTAAATTTCTTTTCGATAAGGATCTAAAAGCGCCTGGCATTCATCAAAGACTTCATAAATAGTTTGGAGAAGAGTATCTATCACTCAGATTAGTCTTTGAGTGGTGTAAATCCTTGCCACATACTGTCCGTCCGTCGTCTGCTGTGAATGTTTGGAACATTCAAAAAATTAATCATCTGATCCTGAGCAATAGGCGAATATTTGTGAATAAAACTGCTAGGATTGTAAACACTAGTATTGGTAATATTGACATTATTGCCACTACAAGTTTATATTCAATAAGGTTAACACCAGAATCTGAAACCTGGGTACAGCATTTTATCCCAGAAAGCAAGAATGTTAGCATGGAATGGCGTTCCTCAAGCTCGTCTCCGCCCAAAATATTGAAAACACAAGTATCGACTGGCAAAGTGATGGCGACTGTATTCTAGGACTCTATTGGATCAGTTTATTGCAGTGAGCACCTTGGAAAGACGCGGTCTCTTAAGCAAAAGTGTTATTTTCCTACACCGTAACTCTCATTCACATAGGGCCCATCTAACGAACAATAGATTGGCTAACTTAAGTTCGGAAGTTCTACCTCACTCTCCTGTAGAGTTCGGACTTGACTCCCCAAGTGACTAGCATCTCTTTGGGCCACTCAAAAACTTCTTAAATGGCAAACAACTAGCCTTTAATAAGAGAGCGAAGGATGCAGTGTAAAATTCGCTACGTTGCAATTTTTTTCGACAGGAATACAGAAGCTACCGGGAGATGTTTAAAGGGTAGGAAGAGTTGTTGTTTAGAAAAATTATGTATGTGTATATAATATTAATTTATAGTTTGTATCGACCTGAAAAAATACAAGTGAAATTTGAAACATGCTGGTATAACATATAGTGTTTAACTATCAAAAAGTCATGTAACGGTGCACATCTACCTCAATAGACGCGTTTGTACTACTATTCCCTAGTAAAAATGGATATACATTTTCATTTATTGTTTCTCTATAAAGAAATATACTAAGAAGAACAGAAAGTATTTTGAAAAATCGAAAAACCTTTAGTGTATGAGAAAATATTCCTGGCTCCCCACATACAATCTATTTTGCAGTTTATATAAACACATGCGTTTATATCAAAACAATAACTTTTATGTATAATCTATAAATAAACGCTACCTAAAAATAATACGATTTAATAAACACGAACAAACACATCGCTACTACATTTTATACCACATAAATCCCAACAACATAGTATTACATATACCATCTTTCATGAATTACCAACGTCAGATATCATCAATTTTATGTCATTAAAGTTCACATATCCTGAAAGGTTTAGCTCGTCATCTACCTATCATAACTCGTATAGATGCTATTTATTCTTCGATTTTAAGCCAAATACAAACTAATCATCCGGTCTGCCGGATGGCTTTCGATAAGCCAGATATGAATTTTACGATCTGTTTATGGGGTGGCGCGTATTTCAGCGTCTCCTGGCTTATTTTCACTGACATTTTATGGGACATTATACATCGTCTAATGGTCCCCGTTATTATGCGTGTAAAAAGTTTTATTAGCATCGGTGCATGGCAATAGTATTCCTTATTATAACTCGACATCGTGCACGTATCCTGAGAAAAATTATGTCCTGGGTCGTTTTACCAATAATAAAAATCTTCAGTTGTTTCTGCGACGATAATACTTTTATTAGATCATGAATTATATTGCTGTGATAAAAGATGTGAATCTTTTTTAAAGGTCTGTCAATCCATCGACCTCATCGTATTTTTAAATATTGTTACGCGTTATTAACTACATGTGATTGCACATTGACCGTTCACGTGCATTATTACATATATTTACCGTAAAGTGATAAAGCATCTACAACAAAATGATACGAGGGTAGCCGTTTATATTTCGGAAATAACGACAAAAAAAGTTTTTTTTATTGTCTAAAATAGTGTTATTGCTATCTGCTTCTGGATTTCCGGGCTGGAACTGCGTCACTAGTATATCTGCCGACGTTTCGTACCCATTTGTATGGGACATCTTCAGGGCTGAACTACTGCACTGAAACAGTTTCAGTTTCAGTGCAGTAGTTCAGCCCTGAAGACGTCCCATACAAATGGGTACGAAACGTCGGCAGATATACTAGTGACGCGGTTCCAGCCCGGAAACCCAGAAGCAGATAGCATGGACCACGACCGCGGAAGTCTACGTACCAAATTAGTGTTATTGCTTTTCAAAATGTTCTCCTTAATAAGCAATGCACTTTTGCATTCGTTTAAACCAATTGTGAAGGCGGTATCACCAAAATGTGAGTTTCGAATGCCTCAACTGCCCTTTCCGGCGTAGAAAACCGTTGACCACGAAGTTTATTCTTCACGTGTGGGAACAAAAAAATCACAAGGTATTAGATTAGGGATGGTTCATCAATTCAATGTTTTGTCCTGTCAAATATTCTATTGTTTGAACCGATCTGTGAGAGCTCGCATTGTCATGGTGGAGAATGATCCGTCGTTTTAGGTTTGTTTTCCTTATTTCTTCAAAAACTTTTGGCAAACAAATAGTTGTATACCATTTGGAATTCACCGTTCTACAATTCTTTAAAGGCACGGTTGCAACGTGACCGGTTTTTCCGAAAACACAAGCGACCATTTGTTTCGATGTGCTACGAGCGCGAACAACTTTTGTTGGTTTTGACTCATCTTGGAATACACACAGTCGACTGCTGTTTACTATCGGGCACATATGTATACATAGATCCAAGATCCATCACCTGTAATGACTTTATAAATGTTCTTTAAAGCACCACCATTGTATTTTTTGTGCATTTCTTGGCATCAATCGACGCGAGTCGTATATACGGGGGTAGTTTGACAAGTAGTGAGAATGGAAAAGAAAAACGAATTTTTTAAATAGAAAATAATTTTTATTTTTCAATATATTCTCTTCAAAGAGCAATACATTTATTCCAACGGTGCTCCAATGCCCTTACGCAATCTCTAAAATGCGATTCTGGAAGGCTTGCAAAATACTCATTTACGAAGATGATAAGCTCGTCGTTAGACGAAAATTTCTTTCCACCTAGTACCGTTTTCAATTTTGGAAAAAGGTGGAAGTCGGAAGGGGCTAGATCCGGCGAATAAGGCGCATGCGGTACTAATTGGAAATGCAACTCGTGGATTTTGGACATCGCAACTGTGCTGGTATGGTACCACGTTTAAATTCATTTACCAATCTACTTATTGTGGCGGACGATGGAGCAGATTCACCTAATGTTTCCCGTAACTCATCTTTTATTTCGGGAGCTCTTAATTACTAAGTATTTAATCACCGCATGATACTCTGCTTTTTCCATTTTAACAAAACGACGTGTTGCTTCTTTTTCAATCATCTGTCAAAAATAAACTAATCAACCGATTTATCTAAATGTCGGAATGTAAACATATAAACACGCAACCTAAATTACAGTGCATTTGTTTTACTAATTAGAGCGCCATCTATGAGTCATTCTCACTACTTGTCAAACTATCCTCGTATGCACATATGTATATACATA
Source organism: Dermolepida albohirtum (assembly GCA_031893035.1). Taxonomy (NCBI): domain Eukaryota; kingdom Metazoa; phylum Arthropoda; class Insecta; order Coleoptera; family Scarabaeidae; genus Dermolepida; species Dermolepida albohirtum. The sequence continues at coordinate 411,092 of JAVIWB010005368.1, forward strand.
TGTACATATTTGTGAAACACACTAAAAAATATATACTTTCCAAAATAAAATTAGTGTCATGTTTCTTCATAAGTCATTTATAAACGAACTCGAAATTTATTTGTAAACAATAATTACACATACTGAAACCATGTAATACTCATATGCACTAATTGAACAAGCATTATGTAGTACTACGTTATGTAATATAATTCAACGAACAGTTAACACATTTTCACATATAGAAAATGTAAATAAAAGCAAATGAACAAGGACAAAAGTAGCTAAATTACTACTTCCATGGAAACAAAAAGATATATGATGAAATTCAAACTACCACAATATTTACAGAAAAATTACTTTCAACCCTAATGAATTCGTTGTCGTGTTTATGGATTTGTTACGGACTGTTGTATAATTGGGTATCCATTTGATATACTTGCACATATATTTAAGCAGAACATATTGGTTTAAATGAAATAAGTGAAAATAGGGATGTCGCAGCCGCTTCCGTGAATGCACAAAAGTGAAAAGAAAAAAACTACTGAGGGAAACAAAGAAAGCACAAGAGCCGCTGTCGCTGCTGCAGCATTCCATTTCTTCATTAAATTTTCCCTCGACTTTATTAAATGCGTTGAATTAAAGAAAGGAAAAGAAAAGAGTTGTTAGCATGGAGCCATGAATGTTGTTTGCGCAAAGACGCCAATCGACGTATGTGTAATATGGTGCGTAACGAGTTAACGACATGCTTTGTAGGATCACTAGACCGACATAAATAAGGCTTGTGAAGGAGTGGATTGCATACCTTAAAAAATAATTTCTTTCGTCAATATTTGTACGAGGGAATGTCGATAAATATACGACACTTTCTGAAATAGAAATAACACATGTAAGTCAGTAAAAAGTTTACATGCGAACGTCCTAATTTTGAACAGAAATCTTAAATAAATAAATTGTTGTCTTTTACATTTTATTATTTGTACTTACATTGTAAATGAATGGGGCGTGTGCAGGTATGTATATTATTACATGAAAATCTTTAAGCACATGTACTTTTGTATTTATATTTCAATTTATAAATGATCACGTACTTACAAAATATTGCTGCTTTAAAATTTAAAATTTAACAGATGGGATGGATTATAATACTATTGTCTTCTTCATGACTTAGGTGTTCAGGCATTACCTAAGATAATTGATTCCAATAATTTACACCGTACGATTTTATATATGTACAGTTACGGCCAAAACAAATAGGACAGTTGTTGTCTAGTGTGAATGTAACCTTTTTTTACGTTAAAAAATGGTATATTTAAATAATAACAATAAAGTATATAATATTGTTAATATTAATTAAATTACAAGCGCTACTAAATAACGTTCTTCAATTTGAAAAACAAAACTATTAATATTTGGTAATTCCGCCATTATGCTCTGTGACGTCTCCTAGTCTTCTGAGCATCAATCTATGTAATGAGGAATAATATTCTTCAGTTATTTCCTTCCAAGCATAATTTATAACTTCCAACAATTCTTCAACGTTTGCATTAGCCTTTCAAATTTCTTTGACTAACATCACCCACATATTTTCTATCAGATTCAAATCTGGCTCTTACTACACAAGTTAAGAACGTTAATATTATAGACCTGAAGCTATTCGGTTACTACAAAAGAATTATGCACTGGGCGGTCATCTTGTTGGAAAATAAAATCATCGTTAGGGAAAAGTAGCTCAATAGATATACAAAGGGTACTAGGAAAGTTTTGCAATACAGCTTTGTTTATTTAATTTTTTCAAAGTAATTTCTTCTACACTCAATACACATCTTCATCCTCCCAAAGCAAACTTTAAACCAGTTCTGCCAAGTTTCACTAGGGAGCAAGGCGCACTCGTTGTCCCAAGCCCGCAGAAGGTCCTCATCACTGGAAAACCGCCTCCCTTCTAGTTTTATTTTCACATGCGAGAACAGTGCAAAGGTGCAGGGAGCAAGATCTGGACTGTAGGGAGGGTGCTCTACAAGTTTCAATCCTGTCGTGGTCAAATATTCGGTGCAGGCTTTGGCGCGGTGAGCTGGAGCATTATCCATTATCGTGATGGAAGAACCAGATGTCCATTCTTGACTTTGGCCTCAGGTTCTTCATAGATTCAATGACTTTAGGCAGGTACTGTTCAGTATACCACTTAGCTGTGACTGTCTTCTGTGTGTCCAAAACGACGCGTTCCACAATTCCACTCGATTTGAAAAATACAGCTATCAAAACTTGTTTTGAACTTTGATCGGCGGATCGTAATAGTACAGCCAAGTCTCGTCACCTGTCACGATGTTGCTCACATACCGAGATTATACCCTTATCAAACTTTTTCGCATCTCCCGGCATCAAGTCACACGTCGTGTCATTTGCTCTTAAGTCAGTCGATGCGGCACCCAGAGAGAACAAAGTTTCTTCACATGCAAATGATCATGCAGAATCGAACGAATTGCTGGTGCATTTAAGCCTGAGATACCCTCTATCTGTTGGTAGGTCACTCACCTGTCCTCGCCAAGCATTTTCCTCACAGTAGTAACATTTTCTTCCATAACTAACGTTCGTGGCCTTTCCGGCCTCTCAGCATCCTCCACAGTTAAATTTCCCCTTGAAATTCTCTATACCACCTGAATACAATGTGGACAAACATCACCTAGTGCAAGAGTCATTTTTTCGAAGCACTGGTCTATGTTTAAACCACGCACGAAGTTATAACTCAAAACTGCTCTTATCTCATTGCGTGACCACTTTACACTCTCACTACTAATGAATAACTGAGCCCATAGACATGGCGCGGCGGCTACTATGCACGTATGAACATGTCTCAACATACAGCAACAAGCAACTTGCTACGATTCATTGTTGCGTCATATTGCAGACCTTATATATATGCTTCGCTATTAAATCTTTCGCCAATATGCCATAGAATTACAAGTTCTTGCGCCGATATCCATATCCACATATTTATAGAGAAACGACCACTTCTGTTTATAAAATTGACATAATTCTTAACAAATCGTGTATTCGGAAGATGATAAACGCGAATATTGTCACTATTTGATGATTGGAAAGCATTTTCATCACTAAAAATTAAACGATTCTAAAATTGCTCGTCTCTTCTAAAACAAACCCCATTCTTGACTCTTTGTGAGTGTTGTTTAATATTTTATTTGCTGCGGCGTGGGATTTTAATTTTGATTGTGCTGCCCGTACGACATAATGCTAGAACAGCATCAGCTTGCTGTTGCTGCTTGATTTGCTCTTAAATTATTAATCAAAGTAGCGTCCTATTCAGCAGTTGAGTTTCTCGGACGTCCTGAGCCCGAATTTCTATTAATTGTATCACAGTTGCGCCATCTTGAGTTCTTATTCAGGTTGTAAAATACGTAGTTTGCCTCACTGACCACTGATCGTCTATTTTCGCGATTATTCCACCTTTTTTCAGGGTTGTCCCACTTTTACTTATTGCAACCATACATTATCTTTCTCTTTTTGGCAATTAAATTAATCATCAATATAGAAATTGAAGATTATATCTGATGCAAGGACTGTTATATACTTCTTAAATTATTTCATGAAAATTTACACGTCTTACTAATATAATATCACTACACATATTTTATCAATGAGACCACCAATCGATATTGAATAGAACTGCAAATATTTATAAAATACATACACAGGTTACGCTACGACTCCCTCCCTAATTGGTATAGAAAGCAAACACAAAAATATCTTCATATTTTTGGTTATCGAAAGAGTTATGACGTATTTTAACACCAGATGGCGCTAACTTCTGTTTGCAAATGCAAGTGACAGCTGATAGATTTCAATTTAGGAAAAAATTGAGCGATTTGTTCGAGTGCTTGAAATTTAATGGAAAGTTGAAACTAAGAACAGAAAAGTGCAATAATGTATATCAATATTAAATTTTGTATTAAAAAATGCTTTAAGAAGTACAAGTGAAAATTGTAAGTCTACCACGGAAAGAAAGTTGTTCCAAGGAGAAGAAATTTAACTTTTTCTTGCTCTTATTTCTAAGAGATATAGAAAATTTGCCATTTTTTTCTTGCTGGAACTTCTAAAATACATAGAAATTTAAAGACCAGAGAGAGCATATATTTTCGTCATATTTTACTTATTTCCGCAAAGAGAAAAGCAAACGTCCAGCTTGTGAAAAATTGCATTTCAAAAAGATCAATACCAATTATGATTCACTAAATTATCTGCTGGTGAGACACACTGTGATCGATGAGAGAATAGAGGCAACACGAGAGCTAAAAGGGATATCCATCGTTCAATCGTTCACCACCATGTGACAAATGTAGGTATGCAAATACCTCAACAAGCTCAATATTTGTGTTTCTCATGAACGCAAAGAAGTTCACTTGATAGAGCATATGAACGTATGCGATATGCTGCTTAAACGTGAGGAAAAAAACTCTTTTTGAAGCGACTAGTAACATCAAAATTATGCTTTTTGTGTTATAATACAGTTGCTCTTTATTGCCAGTGGTTTTCATCTATTGCAGAATTTTTAAAAGAGAAAACAACGTAAAAATATTACGAATTAATAAATGGGAACAAAATCCTAAATGCAATGATTGTAAATGTGAAAGGATAAAAGAAAAAGGCGTCGTTGAGCTCTATATTTTTATTTTTACTGAAATATATCCACCGTTACTGTAGCATCTAGTTTCAAAATAAAATAATATGCCTTCAGCAATATTAATTGACTGAGTTATCACTATATGGTAACGATATTCATGAGTGATTTTAGATAATGGAAAAATTTTAACACTTGATTTTATACGTTCTTTTTATAACCTGGTCTCAACTTCATTCTGCTTTACTAAGACTGGCCTCTTCTCCTAGCAAAGTTTTTCCTAGATATAATTCATAATATATTAGAGTTTTAAAGTAACGAGCGTAAAATTCTGAAGATATTCGTGTTACATTAATAATTTTTAAAATTACTCTTTTACAATGTATTTGACATACTACTTTCAACATTAACATGCAAATACAATTTCTAGTTGTACTTTTCGTAATATTTTAGTCGAACGTCAGACCGAAAATACGTAAGAAAATATACTGACGAGACGACAAAATTAACGATTGCGCTCAGTATCAAAACTTCGAAACTTGGTATTAATTAACACTTTAACTCGTGATGATGGATTTTCAATATACTGGCCGTTACACATGTCGGACTCTAAATTGTACGACCACTGGAAACGACATGTTCTTCCCATTCAGAATGCCTAGATCGCTAATGATTCGTACAAACTGTTCGTCCGTCTTCAAATTTGAAATGGTATAGTTAAACACTGTTCCGTAAAGCATGTGTTGTACAGTACATTTAACATTCTTGACTGTTTACTTTTCTGGGCACATCGCTTAACAATGAAAAATACACCGATAAATATACAAATTACATACAGCTACCAATAGTTCTTGTGTACATACTGTGTGACAAGAAAAAACGGTTCACCCAGTAAAAGTTCGAATTTTTAAACCAAATTTTGTACAAATGTTTACTGTATTGAGAATAATAAATAGTTAAATTTTTATTGAAAAATTACTACCCTTTATAGAGGAAATTTAATGAATTGCCGCTCCGCGTAAGCAATTACATTCTGCTATTCGCTCGGGCAAGCTTCAAATAAGATGTTCTATGGACTCCTGTGAAATCTCATTTCAAACAACTTGTAGGGCATCATGTAGTTGTTGTAAGTTCATTAAGGTGTTAAGAGGCGTATCAACCCCTTCTATCATACCCCAGACATGTTCCATAAACGATAGGTCTGACGACCGCGCAAGTCAATTGAGAATATTAATGTTGACCTCTTGCTACGTTTTTGTTTAGCCATTAAATGTTCAAATAATTCCAGTACCGCGTAAATATACCTTTAAACATTTTAATAGCCTCAAAGGAATATTAAAGGAACCTTACTAACTATGCTAATTCCATCCCAAACCATCAATCTTCTAGTAAGTGCAGTCTCACATTCTACAGAAAAATTAAAAACTCGCTTTTTTCCTCTTCGACGTCGGACTCGTCTTAGACCATCTTGGACCTACCTACAAGAACAAAATTTTTCTTAAAAAATATTATTGTTACACCGTTCATCCGTACACCGATCTAAGGGCCCCGATTAATGAAAAGTAGTATAAACCTTGAACACAAAAAAATCAATTTAAATGAACGAATACGTACGGGCGTAATAATAACTCATGATCTGCCAAAACTCTCTGCAATTGGCGGTAAGGTGTTGGAATGTGAAGGCATAGATTGTTATTATAATTCATCTAATTTAGCCAAAGCTATATCTTTTATAATAAGCGAGATACCCATGTTGGAAGTGTTACCTGGGACACGTTATCTGTACAATGGGATAATGTCAACTACGTAAAAAAACAATATCAAACGTCGATAAAATTTGGACTATAAATAGTACTTTTTAGTTCACGTTGTTGTATGTTGCACTCATTTAGTATCCAAAAAATTGAAAACATATATATTATTTCAAAAAGGTAACATTTTAACGTTAAAGAATTAAATGCAAAAACATCTTTTACGATATTTTATTCTCAAAAATAATTTCATTTCAAAAATAATAGATGAAACAATTATCTTATCTTTAGATGACCCTATGAAGGAAAATCCAGACGTGTTAATTTCAAGTAGAAAATAGCCAACGAATTGAGTTTCTTCCGCATTGCTAAAAGAAGTTACTAATTGGAATGACATAATACGGCGAGACAACATCTGATTATAGCCCAGTCTCTTCAATGAGTTTACTTTCATATTTCTCTTCCTGTTTTTCTAAACTATACAGAACTAAAAGGCTTGCTACATTTCGTACCATATTACAACTTGAAATGTGGTTAAGATTTTAATAATAGGACAAATTATGCAATATTCTTCCAATCTTCTTTCGTCTGTCTTTATTATTCAACGATTACATCCATATATAAAGACATTGAGATATCCATCGCCGTTATAATTGCTGACCTGCCAAATTCCTTGTTTACTTTGATTCACTTTAACATGATTAAGACATTCACCCGTCAAGATGAAAATCTTGATTTAAATATTTCTCCCCGAAATCCTTTAAAATGACATTTGCATATGTATGTGTGCATCTGTCAGATCGTTATGACAAACGTCGCCAGTGAAGAAAGCAACGTTCATAATTGAAAGTTGATCTCTAAAATTTACTTTGTCGAGGGAGAAATAAAGGTTTCCAGAACTATCGTGAGCGTTTACAACAACCTTTACGTTTTTTCTCATTCACAGAGCCAGTTTCCAAAAATTTCTCCAGCACATACAAGACATCTCTAGGATCCATGCTTTCTCCGGGATGTCTTGTGTTGTATGCAAGCGCAGTTCGTCTAGGACATTCGCCATTTTTTCCATAAAGTAGTACAATTTCGATTCGCTCTTCTAAATTGTACTCCATACCGATCAAATTTTAATTTAATTACTTCACATCTGTCAGATTTCCATTCATACTAATTGTAATTAAATGATGCATACACCCTTGATAATTTTCGAAATGCCCAAAATAAATGTTTTGCAATACTTGAATGTTATGCTATTATTTCTGCACTTTTTCCATGACTATTATACTATCCATAACAGCCAAGTCCGTTATTTAACAGCTATGGCCGTTATTATTTAATAACAATACCATTAGCAACAATGCTTTTTAATTAATTTTTATTCCTTAATAATAACATAGAATCAATTAAAAATTCTAACAAAATTATTTTTCTCGCACAACTACTAAAATTAAAATAACAATTGGTATTTTCTGAAACGACGAATTTTTTTTCTTCAGTATTTAGATAACTTTCTTGATTTTTTTTCTCTTTCTTCATTTATCTCGAAATTTGTAACTGCGAACTAAACAGTTGCTTGAAATCTTTGTTTCCTTGGTAATCGATTCTTCGATATACGAGGGTGGTCTGAAAAGTTTCCAACCTAACAAAGATACAAGACATCTTAAAATTTATATTTATCTTTCTACATAGTCTTCTTGTAACTCTACACACTTCTCCCCGCAATGCTCCCATCTTTTTAACCCGTCCAAATAGTACTCCGCGTTTTTCTCTGCAAAATAATTGTTCACGAAGGTGATTGCCTCCCTCTGTCCTCCGAGCGCAATTTTTAGATGAGTGAACAAAAAGAAGTGGCTTGGGGCTAGATCTGGTGATTAAGTTGGTCAAGCGTTCAAACCGTAATTCGTGAATTTTCGCCATGGCAACCGCTGAAGTGTGAGACGGCGCGTTATCTTGATGAAACAGGACTTTCTTTTTCTGCAAATGTGGCCATTTTTCCACAATTTCTGCCTTCAACTTGTCAAGTAATGATGCGTAGTATGCTCCTGTAATAGTTTTTCCTTTTTGAAGGTAATCGATTAAGATAATTTAATGACTATTCCAAAAAACAGCCGCCATCACTTTCCCAGCCGAAAAAACAGTTTTTGCTTTTTTTTGGAGCCGGTTTCCCCTCTGCAGTCCATTGTTTTGACGGTATTTTTGTTTCAGGCGAATAATAGTGAATCCATGTTTCATCTACAGTAATTAATCGACGCCAAAACTCGTATTTATTGCGCCTAAACTACGTTGGAAATATTCATTCGAACACGTTTTTCGTCTAACGTTAGCAAACGCGGCACCCAACGCGCGGACAGCTTTCTCATGCCTAAATATTCATTTAACATGTGAAAAACACGTTCTTTGGACATATTTATAGCCTTTGCTATCTCTCTCACACGACGGTCGTCTAGCACCAATTGGTGAACTTTAACGATGTAATCGTCAGTAGTTGCAGTTTTTGGACGTCCCGAATGTTCAGCGTCTTACGACCACGTTTAAATTCAGCTGCTCAACATTTCACTGTGGTAAATGAAGGTGCAGAGTCCCCGTACACAGAGGCCAACTCATCTTTAATTTGCGTAGGCGTATGGCCTTTCAAAAAGAAATATTTAAAGACAGCTCGATACTCGATTTTTTCCATTTTCACAAAGACACTCACATCGACTCACTCAAACGACTGTCAAATAGAAACTTTGGTGAGTACCTGACAATAGATACACAACTAGCTTTTATTGATGAGTGCTACCATCTTCACGTTGAGGTCGGAAATTTTGCAGACCAATCTCGCATTGTTCGACTATCGAAAGCAATGTCTAGTCTCTGGATTATTTTGATGTAAAAAGGCCGCTGCCATTTTCTGCAAACATTATGGTACTAGACCTCCGAAAACTATATCCTGTGAAATTTTGAGGGTTCTCTATTTTGAGAATTCTAAAATCCTTTCAAAATACCTCCTGTCTCATGAACTCCTAAAAGTTCATGCTATCTGCTTCTGGGTTTCCGGGCTGGAACCGCGTCACTAGTATATCTGCCGACGTTTCGTACCCATTTGTATGGGACATTTTCAGGGCTGAACTACTGCACTGAAACTAAAAGTTGTTTTCTGCATTTACCTTTCCAATAACTGACAAGAAGACGATGGCTCTGAAAATCAAAAGGCGTTACATATTTTTTATGTAAATACAACAACAAGATTGTATCACCTATAATTACAAATGCCTTGCAAATTAACTATTATATACGACCTTTTTTAAAATCACTATACAATAAACGATGTGTGACCAATTCTTCACGTCTAGAAGCTCCGTATATTCCAAATAATAAGATCACTTTGTTCAACAGAAATTACTTATTAGGTGCTTCTGCAAGACAAATTTTAATTTGTTTGCCTGTTAACACGTTTGTTTTCGTAGGTTTCTGTTTCAAATACATTTTCAACATTGAAATTTTTGTCCACAAACTATTTTTCGCAATATTTTTTGCTAGCACAGTAAAACGTTATAATTAACTGTTTCTATTTTTCGTTCTGCCAAATTTGAGTTGTTGCAACCGCTTTGTCGAAAATTTCTAGATAAATTTCAGAAGCGTTTTTACTTTCTATATCGGTTTTATATCAAAGGTCTACCTATTTTTTTTGTAAACAAATTTTCCTAGGCGACCAAGTCACACTCAGAATTCAGACTACATAACCCAAGCTTGCCATTATGAATAATTTCGCAAGATAGGGTATTTATTTCATGTTTTAGCATTAAGAAAACTATAAATTCATATATCGATATAATACCGGTATATACTGTTTCTACGAAAAAGTGTTTATTTCAAAGATTTGGAAGGTGTTAATATGTATTTAACCAATAAATACAGTTCTTGTAATATTAAATATTATATAATACAGAAATACACATACATATTATTATGTAGAATGTGTCAATTCATTTAAAAAATAACTCGTCGAATAATACTCGTACTCGTACTTCTGCTTTACAGCCACAAATTGGTGTTCCAATAAAAGTAATTCGTTCTAACACAAAGAGATTGTAAATGTTAACAGCTTTCCAAACAACACATGGAATGAGTAAACTATAGCAGATACGATATTTACTGAGTCAGAATTCTTGAGAGACGTAATTTCTTGAAATAGACTGCAATCGACTCAAAGGTCTGCCGCGGCTAGATATTTGCAAGCAGTGGTGTGCTTTAAAACGAAATTACACTCAAAATTCACATACCCTCACAAGGATACACACACACGTAGGTTGATTGCGCAAGAACTAACTACAACCTGTCACGGTGAACGCCGCATCGTCAATTTGTATTCTACTCGGGTATCGAATTCCAAGAAACTGACGTAGCAGTCTTCCGGAAATTCTGGCTCACAAATAACGAATCAGCTGTAAGTTTAGATGGAAGGTGTGACCCCTGATGCCTCTACACTACTTCTCACAAAATTGGCAGCAAAACATTTTGTTTTTGATGCTGTTTATCCAAACTGTTAAATCCATACCTTTCTAACAGACGGACATACTCAATGTTTCGTTCATGTTGAATACTATCCAATTTAGAACTCAAGTATTTTAAAACCTTGCATTGGACTCGTTCAACATGATTTATATAGAAATTTTAATTTGAATGCCATATGGTTTAAGCATGTTTCAGCTTGCAGAAAACTGCAACTTAATAGCAGACAAATTGACAATGAATCAAAGATAATTTCTGGATCTTTGAATGAAGAAACGAATATTATCAATATTATACGAATAATGTGAGTAGATTATTCGCTTAGTAAAATTATTAGATTCTTAGATTATATTTATATTATTTTGCAAGAAGTAGTTATATTTATATGTGTCAATATTATGAAATATTTTTAAGTCATCCGCATAAGTACAGAACCATTAAATCAAATAATGAGATCATTAATTAACTCATTTACGTGCTCTACAGGCCTCTAAGATCTAAAGCATATTGCTTTACATGTAACAAAAAACAAAAACAAAACACAGTTTATAAGGAATCCACAAAATGTCTAATAATGTATCTCCATTTCTATTCGTCACTTTCTTGTGAGAATACAAGTCAATCTATGACTTGATCTGCCTCTTTCCCTTTGTTCTTTTGGTCCCCTGTGAAGGATTATCTATGCCATTCTACCTCTGGTCATTCTACATGAGTTTTTACACATCTTGTTATACTAGGTTCATTGTACATTAGTTTTATCTCTCTATTTGTTTTTTTCCTCCAGCCCTCTCGTCTATTTACTCCCCATATATAGACCTTAGCATTTTTCTTTTCCACCTTTCCAAAAAAGTCTTCATATCTTTATTTAGTACTCAGGTTTTGCTGTTGGTCTTATAACAGGCCTACATATTGTAATTTTTCTATATCTCGATACATATTGCGTTCGTATTAGTGTCCCCGGCACTCCATATATCTGATTTCCTCGATCCCACTTACCAATCTTCATGTTCTATCTACTTCTTCTATTTGCCCCTATGGATATACAAACGTTTTTCCTTTCTCAAATATGTAAATCCCCACCTAATATATTTGTAAATGAAGTCATTATTCAAGAGTAGATATAACAGTGGGCCTAGTTTACAATCCTGCGGAACTCCAGAAATGTGTAATCAATAATTATTGACGAACCCTTACTTCATCGTTTGTCATAAATTTAAACAAGCCTTTACTGAATCCACAGGAAGACAATTTATAAAGTAAAATACGATGTTCAAATATATTAAGGGTGCGGCGCTAAAATCAGTATAGATAATACTTGACCACTGCAATTCTCCAAGTCACAGAGCACAAATTTATGATTGTATTGTACCAACAGTGAAAATTATCCAATTATGGAATACAAAAACGATTTCTCATATGTTTATTTTGATAGAGGATGCTGAGGCTAGTTTACCAATTATTTAAGAAGAGAGGGAAGTCCCTTTTTGTTATTATTATTATGTAGATACTTGTTTATTGAAGTCAATTGGTTTTGGTACTTTTTCTAATATAAACTAAATTAAATTTCTACTATAAATTATGCAATTAAAGAAGATTTGCAATCGCATATCAGAAAAATTCTATGTCCAATTTATTCTTTTATTAGCTATCTACTGTTTAATGCCAAGTCGTTAAAATATTTATAAACTAACACTGCGATGAATCAGTAATCAATATAATTCTAAATAGTTCAACATGAGCAGCATTATTGCCACAGAAGTGTAAAGTTTGAATTATAAAATTATATTTATCGCCTTTCAAAATTCTTGAGAACATTTAGATTAGAGAGTTTTTAGGACAATATTCTTTAATTTTTATGTTTTTCAGTTCTGCAATTGTGTTAAGTATTAATAAAAATACCTGAACTCATTTGCATCTGTGCATACTTATTGAATTTTACTACTATTTTATCTACTAATTAAGATACAAAAACAAAGTTTCTGAAACTCGTTTGCATATTTTAGTTTTTAATTCCCTTATAATTCATTTGTACAAAATTATGCACTTGTAGTTGTATCTAACATGGAACATTTCTAATCACAACTTTGTCTTTTTTTATTTCTTTCTTCGTAATATTTACTTTCAGACTCTTCATTCCTTTCAGTTAGATTAAATTGTATATGACCATCATCGAATAAACTCTCTTTAGATTGCGAAATTACCATCCTCGATATCTAACAATATCACTCTGCGATTTCTTTATCTTTTATCTATGAACGTAACAAGTTAGTATACGAGGGTGGTCTCAGAAATACCCGACCCAATAAAGAATACACAAAAATTTTTGAAAGAAATATATTTATTTTTCAACATAATCTCCTTTCAGCTCTAAACACCTTTCTCAGCGATGTTCAATAAATTCGATACCTTTTTATAGTAAGAACTGTCTTTCTTGCTCCTCAAAATAGCCATTAACTGCTGACATCACTTCGTCATCGTTGGAAAATCTTTGTCCACTGAGCCATTTTTTCAAGTTTGGAAACAGAAAATAATCCGAGGGGCTAAATCTTAATTCATTAATGTTGGCCATTGCAATAACGGATTTGTAAGCTGGTGCATTGTCTGAAACAACACTTCCTTCTTAGACAAATGCGACCGTGTTTGCTTGATTTCTTCGCTCAAACCTTGCAATAAGTTCGCATAATACTCGCCGTTGATAGTTTTTCCTTTTTCAAGAGACCATGACTGGCCTGCAGATGAAACGGTCTTCGCCTTCTATGGAGCCGGTTCACCCTTTTGAGTCCATTGTTTTGATTGTTCTTTTGTGTCGGGTGTGAAGTGATGGACCCATGTTTCATCCATGTTTATGAAACGACGCAAAAAGTCTGCTTTGTTGCTGTAAAACTTCGCTAAACATTCAATTGAAACATCTTCACGACACTGTTTTTTCTCGAGTGTGAGGAAACGCGGCACCCATCTTGCACGCAGCTTTCTCATGTTCAAATTGTCAGATAATATGCGATGTACCGCACTTTTTGAAATGCCTACTACATATGTCTGCTAGCTCGCGCACTTTCAGTCGACTATCATCCAGTACCGCTTTAAAGTTAAGAAAACTGTTATTTTAACGTTTGATTTTACTATTGCCGAAGAATTATGCTGACAAGTACGTAGCAACATTTGTGCATATCTCTTTACCAATCAATTTTTAAAATAAAATACAATCGTATGGTGTTTGCGATTTTCCTACAATTTAAAAATTACTTTTTTTCCAGTCTAACGAGTTAAATAATTTATAACAAAGCCATCTTCTCGTTTAACTTTTTTTTTTAAAGAACTGGTGGTTGAGCAAGGAAATGGAGCCTTTAATTTATTTTTCAGATTTTTGTATTTCTGTCGGTTTCAATTAAAGTAAGCTCGGAAAGTTTATAAATAATCTGTAAGCATATGTAAAAAATCCATCTCCCATCCTATCTATGAACATCAAAGAGCTCAACAAAAATATTATACAGCTTCTATAAATAGACAGTATAATAACATTAAAAATTAATCTTTACGTACTTTATCTAAACCTTGTCGACGGTTATTTTTTGATTGACGTTGTTATAAAACTTAAAAAAAATCAGAGAAAAATCTTTATAGTTAACAGCAAATTTTTATAACGTGTGGTTTAAAGAAGCTTTATTTTTAATAAAAATTATTAATCTATAATGAGTAAAAGAGAAAAAAATCATCAAAGTGGAAAATTGTGCGTTTGATTTTAATTGACAAAAATAGAGGTTTGAAAATAAATAAAAAAATAAATAAAGTAAATAGAGCCTTTTATGCTAACAGAAAGCGTTTGAAGCTTTTGTTTCTAAAAAAGGCAAGATAAATATATGACTTCTGATGTACCTCTACTTTGTAAAGATAGAGGAGACCGGACTATGTACCTTCTCTGTACCTTCTTTAACGATTCTTCACTGAACTATTCTAACATATAAGCTACGTTAGTTTACACGTGCTTGTTATACCATACACTAACTTACTAAGTTTTCTTATACTCAGATATTTGTGCAAAACGATATCTTCTACAGTTGCCTAATTCTTATTGAATTCTTCTGACGGTGCTATTCCAATTTCCTTTAATTAGCTTCACTGTAGCATTAATGTTTTCAACAAAAAGCAGCTACTGTAAAGTCGTCCAGGCCTTAGTTTATCTTCTTCCATTTATAAATTACGAAGCATACAAAATCAGTAACTAATTTACGAAAGCAGTCACTAATTGTAGTTAATTAAGGAGCTTCAGAAGTTGTCGCTGAATTACGATGAGTTAGATTGTATAGATAGATTTTCACCAATAAACTTTTTCACTTGATGCGCATATATAAAAGTTTTCTGGGTTTTCGCATGTGCAACATACACTATTATTAAATTAAAACATGTTAATTAACACAGCAAAGAATCTAACATGCCTGTTGCTAGCGAAGTACGGTGCTGATCCCCCTCCACTGCGGTTCATCAACCGTTTGACCTCATTTCAGTATTATTGCACTGTTATGTGGAAACTGTTCGCATATTAAAGGAGAGTTACCCCAGTAAATGCTGCGCTCATGGCATGCAACGCTTAATGCTGCATAAATTACTTTATTTTCCTTTAGCCGGCCGTTGCTTTACGGGTACTTAAGAAGTAGTATTTATTACAACGATTTATTCTTTCGTATTATACTTTGAAACGGACTATATATTGCCTTAAAATTAAGTATAAAATCGTATCTTACAAAAGTATAATGAATATGTCAATATAATATTTCAAGAGTTGAATCTTTAAATTTTAAATATTTTCAATAGTAACGGGTCTTCCGATAAGAATTTCCGAACTTTGACAGTTGATAGCGGCCATATTGTTGAAGCTACATCTGTCGAGTTGACTGTCATTTACACAGTCTGTTTTGCCAAATCACCATGGATGGATATTGCGTTCAAGAGAGGACTATTCTCAATACGGTGGATAAATTTCCAGTCCAGTGGTTCAGTAGACAATGAACCAAAACCCGCATCGCTGCTGTCTATGAGAGTGTGCGAGAGAATCCGAGGCAGTCGATTTCGCGTCGCTCACAAAAAACCGGCCTTTCGCAGACTACTA
Source organism: Dermolepida albohirtum (assembly GCA_031893035.1). Classification (NCBI taxonomy): domain Eukaryota; kingdom Metazoa; phylum Arthropoda; class Insecta; order Coleoptera; family Scarabaeidae; genus Dermolepida; species Dermolepida albohirtum. Next base: position 427,047 of record JAVIWB010005368.1, read on the forward strand.
CTTGACGCATTTTGCGTCATGATGTGGGTTTCCACCCGTGCAAAATTCAACTGACGCAGGACCTGAAGGTAAACGACCATAAACAACGAGGTGTGTTCGCTAGATGGGCCCTGGGGCAGTTGGAAGCTGATCCTAATTTGGGTACGTCAACAAACAAAATTGCCGGATTTGGGGCGATACCAATCCACATGAGATCCAAGACCGTCCAATGCATCCTGAAAAAGTCACTGTGTGGTATGGATTTTATGCTGGTGGCGTCATTGGTCAACATTTCTTCGAAAACGACGTTGGCCAGGCCATCAATGTCAACGGCGAGCGCTATAGGTCGATAATTACAAACTTCTTTTGGCCTAAATTGGATGATATGAACACCAACGACATGTGGTTTCAACAGGACGACGCTACGTGCCACATAGCCCATGCCATATTGGACATTCTGCATGAGCGATTTTAGGGCATGCTCATCTCACGTGGAGGTGATGTGAACTGGCCACCGAGATCGTGCGATTCGATCCTGTTAGACTTTTTCTTGTGGAGTTTTCTTAAGTTGCAGGTATATGCGAATAAGCCACAAATCACAGCGGCCCTCAAGCCCAACATAGCCCATGCCATCGGTCAAATTCAGCCTGATTTATGCGCCAGAGTCAATGAAATTGGACATTTCAGATGCGCGCCACCCAGCGAAGCTGCGGCGGACATTTGCACGATGTTATATTTCATTCATAATGGCATCGACAGGCCTTTCAAACGAATAAAAAAATTCGAAGATATCTCACACAAAATTAAATAAAACATTGTTTTATTTAAATTTAAAGATAGGAAGCGCTTAATGAAAGACCCGTTACATAACATAAATTTAAAAATTGTTTATGTTTATATAGATTTTCATTTGATATTCCACACAATATTTTTTTTTGTATATTGAAGGAAGAACTTAAATTTAGTAACATTTGCCTCACAATTACGTATTTTGGAATCGTTATAAAGTAGGTATTACAGGCATGGTTTATACAACCCTAAAAGCTTCTTTAGAAGTCAATTATGGGCTTTATGAGATTTCTATACCATCTCCTTTCATCACAAAATATAGTAGAATACAGTTAATATATTAGTATAATAGAGCTAACAGAGAAGGAATCTTTATTGAGGTGGAAAAGTAAAATTGAATTCTTTATTACTTGATAATACCCTCGCGCTTACTCTTAAGTGTAATCTTCCTTTGAAAACACGTTTAGCATTACAAATTGATACAAAATAATGGCAAACGCCGCCGTATTTAATGCCCCCTTTCAAAATGTAGTTAGAGTACATACCGCCATTCGAAACGGGCATTATTTATGACATAAAGCTAGTCGCGTACCTGGAATTTATGAATTTATTGGCAGACAATTAATTTTCATTACACACAGCTCATATATCATTCAAACATTTCCTTTTCAAACACGAAATTACGGTCGGACAGTTACCTTTCTTTGAACATACGTATTTGCAAGCGCGGTGCGTCCGTATTGAAACTGATAACTGAGCAATATGCAGTTGTCTGCAATTTGTTGTAGAAAAGACTAATACCTCGATGAAATATTTAAATTTTATACACGTTTCTTGTGGAAAGGAACAGAAAAGTAAATTACATTCTGGATAAAATCCTATCACAAAGGCAGGATATCTTAATATTAGTTTCCTTTAGATATCTTTAACAAGTACATACATGACTACGGTTATCGTAGGACATCGAAATAGCACTACTTCCTATTACAGGTAAACAATTTTGTAATTCTGTGTAATATCTAATTTCTATTCACGTCAATATGTTTTCTTCTTGCGTCAAATAAAAAAAACCTTAATTTATATACTTAGAAATACATTAGACTTTCATATACTTTATTAAATTACACTGGACTATTTTAACAAACGAATAAAATAATAATAAATATAAAGCACTTATTTTATTTCTTCAAAATGGAATGGTGGGGCACAATTTGTGTCTTACCATTCAACAAGTAAATGTTACAACAACAAAAATGATAGCATTTTATCAATATTGCATATAACATTCAATGTATCACTTCCCAAATTAGACTAAAAAATCTATTTAAGACTGGCACTAGATTTCATACTACAGTGGCACCAACGTGCAATCGCGCATATATGATAAATCACGATTGTCAACTGACACACTGTTAGAAGCTCAGCACATTTGTTAAAGTAACTCAGTAAACAGTCGTTCATTGGTAAGTAAAATTTCTCTCCTATTGACTTATTAAGATAGAACAAAGAGCATTAAATGTAACGCAAAACTTTGCAAAAGTGCCTCGAAAGCAAACCAAATGATGTTTAAGTACATTGAATTTTTTTCCTGTGGCACACACGTCTATTGGACGGAAGAACTATACTAAAAAATGACAAGCATATCGAAAGACCAAGTTCGTCTAGAACACCTAAGATTATCGAAAAAGTGTGTGATTCCGTGGCAAATAATCACTATGTGTCACTAATAATGATAGAAGAGTCCTTAAGCATAAACAAAGGGGCGATTCGAACCAAATTAATTTTTTAAATTTTTATGTTCTATAAAAATAACAATAAATGAAAGTCAATGTTCTTGTAAGTTTTATTTAAATGTTTTGAAGCCTTTGATGGATGGCCAGAATTCGTCGCATTCCTCCAAAATATCGGAATGCCTGTTGCACGATAATGCACCCAAAAAGCATGTGTGTTGAATCATCCACCATATTTGCATGATTTAGCATCTTGCAATTTCTCGTTATTCCCAAAACTTCAAATGAAGTTAAAAGAGTGTTATTTTGATGATATTTTGACCATACAAACCGCTTGGGCACGTGCAATTCCTCAAAGTGAACTGGAATAGGGATTTAAATAATTATTAAATCATTGTAACAAGTGTATTGAAGCTAGACTGGCTTATTTTGATAAAAGCTTTTCCATTTTTTTTTGTGTTGAATAAAACAAAACTAATTAGTAATACTAATGCTTAACATATGAAGTGGTGTAGGTCGTATAACAACGGAAATAAGAAAATTAACATACGCTTTATAGATTGTGTACTTTCTAATACAGTGATATTTTTTACAACTACCGCCATCTCTAGGCCCAGCCGGGTACTTATAGGACTACCCTCGTACAAGAGGAACCAGTACTGGAAATATTAGTGACGAAGAAATAAACTTATTAGATTACAAAAAGAATATGGGTGGAGTCCTATTGCTTTATGCCAAAGAGATTGAAATGAAAAATATTTTTCTGGTAGTTGAAAATTTCTATTGTGCACTCGTATATTTTATTGAATTAATATGCTAAGAAGGAAAGTATTCAAAGAATACTACGTACAAAATTCACAATAAAAGAGTTTCATACCTCCATTAATAAAGAAGCTACCTATGATAAACACGACAGTATTTTAAATATTTGAGAATAGTGTAAGCCAAATGGTCTCATTTTGAGTAATGAAGAAAACGAGTCCTTCATTTAATAATTTAAAGTATTTGTTGATAACTTAAGCTTAAGTACTAACAACGAGAATCTGCAAAATATTTTAGCCAAAAAGCTTCGTAAACTCCTAATTACTTATTCAAAGAGAACATAAAACTTTTAACTTATAATTTTCCTTATAAAATTGTTCCATTAGCAGCAGTGAATTTAACAACAGTAAGTAGATGTGAAAGACACGAGATCAGATCCGTTAAGTGGAAAAGATAATTTGTTAAACATCAAATTATAACACAAATCCACCTACGTTAAATTGAAAATGCGCTAGAAGCATCCGTAATTATTAACGCGATAGCCCTTTAACATGTAAAACAAATTTTATGGTTACAGCACGCACGAGAGGCTGCGCCTCTCGCTCGCTCCTTGAAATAGGCTCGGCTTAAAATTAAATTAATTTCGTTTGGTTTTTGTTGCGAAGATATGGTTTTAATTAGAAGTTATGAGATTAATTACGAGGTAAACAAGAGAATCGTACATACATATAGAAGATTGAAGGAAATTTATATTCTTTTAACGATATTTTCTGTGACTCTAGACAAACTTCATGTTAATAATCGTAATAATCAATTATCTTATGTTAAAGATAATCTGTGCAAAAACAAGATTAGGGTGCATGTGAATAGTATAATACAAGAAATAATAAAGAGTATCTCAATTTCAAAGCACAAAAGAACTTTTTTGCGCTTTTCATATTCTCAGAACACCCTTATGATGATAAAGATAGCTCCCACAACGTACTTTTGGCAAAAGATACATACCGTACATGTTATTGGGATTGTTCTCGTCACAACATGGAGCGTAATAGAAACATCCGAAACATGTCCTACTATTCAAAATTGACTATACAAAGTATTTCAACATGATTGAGATAATATTGTCACCTATTTTCTATCTGTAGAATGACGTAATCATTTGCTCTCAAGGCATTTAAAGATGGTAGAGACGATTCTGGAAGTGTGACAGTTGAATTCTTTGTTATGAAATTATTCTGTAACTTTTGCAGAAAATATTTTCACATATTAGAGATATAAACGTTCCTTTTTCTAAACAATTTATGATGCGTGTAAGCAACATTAATTTACTGAAAGAATGTCACTCTCATCATCTATGATATTGTACATAATATGTTTTTATATGTTTTCACCCTTTTTCTAGAACAACCAACGCCGTCAAGCTTCAGAGATATGAATTGTTCCTTTCATTTCTGTGTAGATGGCAAAACTCAATTTTTGTATTCTAGCCGTATTAAAAAGGATGAGACTCATTTTATTTTTGTGTTCCAACCGAATTAAAAGGGATGAAAAAAGAAAAAAAATCCATCGGGGTATTTGTGATAGGAAGCCCATTCTCGACCCAGGAGAATATTTAAAGAAATACCAGCGAATTTTCACATAACATTTTCATCGATATCAGAAAAGGCATTATGATCTTCCACATTTTCATCTTCATTCTAAAACAACCAACGCTGTCAACTTTAAGTGATATGAGTGAATTGTTCCGTTCATTTCTGTATAGATGGCAAAACTCTATTTTTTTGTGTTCCAATCGAATCAAAGAAGGAAAAAAGAGAAAACATTCCATTGTGATACTTGTAATAAGAAGCCCGTTCTCCATCTAAGAAAATGTTTTACAAAATACACCACTTGACAAAATTATAGATATTTAAAGAATATTTTTTAAAATATTTTCTTAGATGAAGAACGAGTTTCCTATTACAATAGGCAGTTGTTTCTGTGCTCTCCCTGCTTGGATCTTCCAATTGTAACGCAAAAATAATACGCGTCTTGCTATCTAAACAGAACTGAAAAGAAAACCTCAACAGAAATGGATGAAGAAAATTCAAACGATTTACCTCAATTATTTATAATTTTTCAAAGTATGATATTTTTTAAAATATTCTCCTGAAAGAACAACGGACTTTCTGGCACAAGTATCACAATAGAATATTCATTGTTTTCTCCCTCCTTTGACCTTACCATATTTACTACCTTACTAGTTATTATAAATGAAAGAAGTATTTGTTACACGATATTGCAATGCAACACTTTATTTGAACCCCTTTTTCTATCTATTTTGATAATTTATTAAGAAGCTGTTAATAAGCAAAAAATCATGTATAGGAAAATTCACTCATTCTCGTCTATGGACATTGAACAAGCAATCAAATTTTACTTAGTCAGTGAAATATAAAATATTATGTTTATGTCGAAATCCATGCAAATTAACTGAAAATCAAAGACAAACTCGTGTAAAATGATCCAAAGGAACGCTTAAACGACTCAACTAAGATACACGAATTTGACACATGGTGAATAAAGTCCAATTCATTCATATGAAGTAAAACAATCGCCCATTTGGATGTTTCGAGACGAAACAAAGGTCAGGGAAGTTATTCGTCACAATACTAAAAGAAAATGATTACTTGCATTGTGTCAAATACTGAGGGTATGCTTACATTCATTTTCTAGAACAATCAACGCTGTCAACCTTCAAAGATGTGCTTTCTAAAGTCCATCACTTCCTGTTGACTTTTTCCTTTTAGTTCTGTCTGCACGTTAAATAAACGTACCCACTCATTTGATTTTTTTGATATTTTCCCTATTATTCCACACTAATTAGCATTCATTGATCTTGCTCCAGAAGACGTATGTATGTTTCCATGAAATTTATAGAACGACCGAAATCAGAATAACCTTTCACTTTCTAAGGATCTCTGCCAGACATCTAAAAGATAAAAGGTACTTACCTTTTATCTTTTAGAACTAATTAGTTTTTGCTGTTCACGGTTGTCCGTATCGTTCTGTAAGGGATTTGAAACTTCCAAATTCTCGTAAACGTTTATGAATTTGTCTGAAAAGTCATGATTGGGCAAATACCTATTTGTTCTGCATACAGTCGTCTAACTTCAGTACAACTGCAATTTGCTTTGCCATAAATCAAATGTATATGATCCATTTTCAAATTCCATCGCAGCAATAACTAACATATACTGAACAGGAATAATTTGAAAAGAAACTTAATTTAAATCACTTTGTCAGTTTAATAGTAACTTTAATAATTAGTTAGACAAATAATCAACGAACTATACGAACTAAGTTATAGCAGATAATTTAAGTATTACCCATTTCAAAGGTTTCAGCTTTTCGCATTGTAAAAGCTTCGACGGGGCATAACTTTTTAACAGGGCTACTTTACAACCATGTCTTTAAGATCTTTTTTTTTGTTTATATTGTTGAAAAAAATATGGTTTTCTGAAACACATTTATATATATATGTATATATATATATATATATATATATATATATATATATTGGTTAAAATTATATATGTATTAGGAGATAATTTACTTTGATTTTTTATTTTCATTTGAGTTATTTTATTATCTAATCTAAGTATATAAATATATGTTAAACTGCACAGTACGAATAAGCATACAGATAGAGAAAATAAATATGCAACAATCGATTATTTGATGTTAGGAAATGCCACTCTCCTGTCTCTTCCTTAAAACGTACCTTCAAAATTTGTATTCCTTCGGGATATTTCGAATTTATGATAAACTTTAGATTCACTGATTTGATTCAACTAGAGTAAACGACAGTATTAGATCACACTCACTGATTCCTTTAATATACTGCTTCGTAGATACTTTTCCGAACGAACTAATTTTAAACTATTTCCATCAGAACGCTCCTTTGGCGCTTTTCATCGGCATCTTTTGTTTAAACGTCGCCACGCCAACAACCTCTTCTTCGTTTGACGACATCACAAAGCCCTTCTGTACAATGACAAAGTTCAAATTTCCAACGGAGAAACGCCTAGACGTACGTAGTATATACATAGATTTGGTTTAGATCGGACGTGTTTGTTAGAGTTGAATTCGAGCTCCTTTGTAGGGTAAATGACATCAACGTTCTTCACAGTTTCCTTAGATGGAAAGGTTATTAATTATGTTAATTAGTAGTATTCAGAGTTTAGGAAGGCAAAATAAATGTTTAAAGGCCTTCCCGTTTCGTGAATGTATACAAATATAAGTAATTAAAAATATTGAAACACCCTTTTTATATACAGTGTTTATTCAGAAAAAATTGAGGAGGTTATTTCTTGGGCCATTTCAAGACTTTTTATCCTCGAATAATTATCGGAAAAACACTCGAAGATACAGAGCGATATAATGTACTGCACTGGGCCTACCGAATACAAGAAATGTTCAAAGATTTGTTTTTTTTTTTGATTCTACCAACATTCCGATTAGAAGAAACATATATTATTTGCAGTCACAGGCGGTTGGTGCAAATATCGAAAACAGTTTAACCATAGACTTTACACGTTGTTAATAAATGTGCATTGTCATCATTTTTTCTCTCAACATTATTTTCAACATTAATTTCGTCACGTATTTTTGTTTGATAATTAAATTAATTATTATTAATGTGAAGTTGGCAATACCCACTATATTGAAAATACTGAATGAAATGATAGTTGACAATGCGTCAGTTATTTCTCACGCAAAAAAACGTAAGAACTCTCCATAGAGGTTTAAATTTGGAACAATCTTTAAGAAAATCAGCTTATAAGAGCAATCAATCGCACAATTCGCAATAAAGGAACATAAATTTCATAGTAAAATACCATTTGGCCAGCATTAATCAGGGAACAAGTCGGTACAAGGTTATAAATGGAATCGAACCATTTGAAAATCTCTTAATAAATTGAGCGAGGTGTTGGTAGGTCTAGAATGATGAAGTACTTACCTCAATCAACTTTACATAATTCCTCGGGATTATGACGATATTAATGATAAGTTAAAAAGAATAGTTTTATCAAAGTGCAAGGCATGTTTTTTAAGTACGGACCGTTTTGTTATATACACTAACAGGCGGTGCGCGCGCCGCAACGAGTACTTGCGTCGTGTCCCGGCATTCCTTGGGAACAACTGTGCTCAATTGCAGCTGTGTAGGTAACCAGTACGGTCTATAAATTTTCAAGATTATTGAATCGCCTGGCCCGTGCCAGGTACGGTCAGTGATACATTTTTTGTCGGTGAGAAACATGTCTGCTGCAGACATTCAGAAAAAAATTGATAGCAATGCCAAAGAGGACACGTCAAAAAACATGCGCAAATCGTACCGTTGATAATTTTCATGTACGTATGAATAGCGATCGTAAGCTACCTCTTCATACATACCCGAAAGAATTCGATATCGGCAAGGAAGCTATTAGTGTCATGGTTCATGACGATTTAAAAATGGATAAACTGCGATTTATGAAGTACTGTTGCAGCACATTGAGACAGAATGACGAGAGTGATTGAAAACGACCATGACTAAAACGTTTCTCAGTACAATCTTGAGACGAAAAGAGAGCAGTCAGTGAATGATAGCAGGAAGTAAGTCACGGAAAGAGAATCAAAACTAGCAAAGACCGGGATGGCAGAATCACAAATCAAAACGATGCTATTTTTTCTATATTCGAGATATAATCCACTGAGAATGTATTCTGACCGGTCAGGCAATGAATCTTACATTTTGTCTGTACTACCTAACCACACGCTTTAGAACTTCTTCTTTTTCCCGTTTCGAATAAATCAAGGACACCTAAATGATAACGACGCATATTCTTAAGGAGATAATTTCGGAAAAGTTCCAAGGTTACTTTGGTATTGAAAACGTCGTTGAATTTTAAAATCGTGCAGGCATATATTCTACGTAGATATAATAATATGGACACGATGAAATTTTAAATAAATACGGGTTTTTAGTTCACTTAAATAGAATACAATAGAATAAGGTGGAGTGCTAATAAAGAATAGACAGATACAATAAATCATCAATTCGAGCAATTTGGTTCAAGAAGACCGCAATGGGTTTAGCGGAGATGTGAAGATAAATATCATACGCCGTACATACCATCAGTCATGAATTTTGGAGGACAACGGATAAAACAAACGATGCGCTTTCGCCTATCGAAAGGCTTAATGCTAATAACTACGTCAGTTTTTGGATCCACATCTGTTTCTTGACTTCTCTCAAAATATTCTGCAAAAACATAATGCCCAGTGCCATATTGCGAAAATCGCAGTTCGGTGAAAAAGACAAAATGGCTTAAAGTATCTTCTCCAACCTGCTCAGAGTCTAGCATTAATTGCTTAATTGAATATGTTTATCTTATGGGACGCGATTTAAAAAAATCAACCCTTGGCCTCCAAAAAATTAAGAATTACAAAGATTTTTTGGATAAATATGACAGCAAATTGACAAAAGTATAATTAATTAAACGTGTCAGCACATATAGAAAGTTCGTGAAAGTATCACCAAAGATTTAGGTCATTACGTTTTTGTTATTATTAGGACTTATTTTATTTTTTAATAAAGTCTGTGTGTACGTATTCTTATGTCTTGCACTGTACGTTCGCAAATAAAAAAGTCTCGTTATTTTTTTACTATGCCTCGTATAAGATACTAAAATAATAAAATGTCATTTGTTTTTTTTTGCAAAATAAACCCTTTTTCAAATATTATCGTATATATTTTTCGAAAATTATAAGTAATTGTTTTTAAAATATACCAATTAAGAGTTCGTTAAATAAAAAATTTTTAAGAGCTTTAAGAATATTGGTCTTAAAAAGTAGAAAGCCTATTAAACACCACAAAGATATCACTTGCCCTGTTTCAAACGATAATAATGATGATTTTTTAATTTTACTTATATACAGGTCTCCACTTAAAAAAAGGAATTTCTTAATTTAATAAACTATTGAATACCATTTCTTCATAAGTTTCAAGAACCAATAGTTACTTAAATAAACATAAAGTGATGCAAATGTCAAATTATTTTACTTCAACGAAAAAATTACGAATATTCACTGGACTAAATTATGATAATTTCAAGATAAGCAACAAGTACTTTACTTTTAGCAGCAAGAGTTAATACAAATATTATTGATTTATAGAATTCCGAAAAGAAACAGGTACACATTTATGTTCACACATGCACAACTAGGTATCTATGTATGTTCACGCACGTGTATAAACAAAAATGACGTCCTACACCATTCCATTATCTGTTTAATGATGATTAAAGCGATGTGAGCGCTTTTACTTTTATCGAAGAGATAGACGGATAATTCTCTCTCACAATAATACCCATCGAGTGCGTATAATTTGTCATAACCCCATACTACCTTGGACTTGGATTTGAAAGGCGGTAGTTTTCAATTACTGTCCCTTGGGCAACAAATTATGTTTACACAATGCGGTTAAAGCGAATAAATGCTTTCACTTCTATCTGGGAAAGGAATGTACAGTTTTCTCACCAGTTATGTTCAATGTATTTTCTGTTGTTTAAATAATTCGACTTTCTTCCTTGTACCAAAGAAAACGAGACCAAAAAGTTATAGTTTCATTGTAAATACCAAACTGTTCAAGCCAAAAATATATAGATAACAAAGTGTTACTTTTCTATTTGGCTCAAAAGTATAAGTTATTTAAGCAATTTTCTCACTCTAAAATTTTTTAAATGTTTAGTAAACTTACTAGGTGCATTACTAATAAATAATGAATAATATCATATCTCCCTCTCTCGACCAATACATAAATGTATTGACCGACAAAGCAAGAACGCTTCTATCTTACATATCGGAGACTATGTTTCCAGTGTATAATAGACAGAAACTTACATCTAGGCTTTATGCCAATTTTAACAGCATTACTAATAAGTAACTAAAAACGCTAGTTGAATGAATGCATTATTTCTATCAGTGTAGGAACAAGTGAACACTACTTATGGCAACAAATACATTAATCATAAACTAAAATAGTTTACTTGAATCTAAAATGTAATAATAATTGCAAATATACAGTCTTCTTGCCAAAATCCCTCTTTAAATAATTCTTTTCAGCTTTCCAAAGGATAAAAAAATGAAATAGGCTGTCTAAAATACAACGTAATCCCTGAAAGCGGGTTGAAAAATTACAACATGTAATATATGTACAAGCAATTCACAAGTAGTTTTAGCGCCCGACGAGACTAGTTTATGGCACTTCAAAACTTAGAGGCAAATTTAACATCGGCTCTAGAACGTGGAGCCGTGCCAAGCAAAGAGGATTTACTCACTATAATAATAATATGCAAAACAGACGTACAACTATGACTAGTTCATTTATGTCAACGGTAATCCTTTATGGTTCTTAGCGGTATACCATAATCCTCGTTAGCGGTAAAAACGAACGCAAAATGACATAACTTAGGTACATATAAAATACTTGCATATATACTATTATGTTATGCAATACGCAAAGACCATTTTAGACAAAAGACACTATTATTATCTTGAACTTCAAATTAAAATTAAAAGAAAATACTATTTGAAATGTCATAATTATTAAAACATATCTATACATTAGGACACATATTTAAAAGTATCAGACATCTTTTAAAATTAATTTTAATTTAGACAGTAAAATAACTAATGACAGATATAGTAATACTTACAGTTAGTGGATATGAAATGTAAAAATATAAGATGTAAATAAACTCATAAATGAATCTTTTAATGTATATAATATTCATATATGTATATATGTATATACCTTGTTAATAACACAGGGTAACAAAATGAAAAAAAAAAATTTGATGCCGGAAATCTAACATCTGATTTTAGATGTTTTTAATGTGCTGATTCCAAAAATGCCACCAGATTTTTTCTATCAGCTCTAGTTTTTGAGATACAGGTTACAGGTTAATTGATATTTTTTTCTGATAAAGGACAACAAATAAAGAGATAAATATGTACTTAATCGTCAAAATAGAAATTTCCCAGAATGTAATTAGCCAAATGGAGACCTGGAATTGTCCCTGACCCAATGTTCCTATACTAGGAACTACTCAATACACTGCTCTTAATTACTTTTATACCTGTAATTGCCTATGACCCGATCCTTCTATACCTGCTTGGCTGTACTCGATTTAGTATATTACTGAGTTTTCCCAGGTAAAGTTGTGCTATCATTTTGTGTAAATTTTGGTAGTTTTGTAGTATCAAGACACTAAACTGAAACAATGGCATCCACAAGCAGACGTACCTGTGTAAATTATCCCGATGTTTTTTGTTATGTGTGACACTTTGAAAGAGAGCAGAAAAACGATTTCTGACTTTGTGAAAAGAGCTTATCTTGCCTATTTTGGCGTTCATTTAGGAGATCAAGATAAATCTTGGGCCCCACATTTCATATGTAAAACATGTGTTGAACATTTGCGACAGTTGGACAACTGGAAAGAGGAAGTTCCTAAAGTTTGGTGTACCAATGGTTTGGAGAGAGCCGCGAAACCATCATGATGACTGCTATTTTTGTCTCGTTAATATTAAAGGCATAAATAGAAACAATAGACACAAATGGACATATCCTGATCTAGATTCTGCAAGAAGGCCTATAGCGCATTCAGAAGAAATACCCGTTCCATTATTTAGCAGTCTACCCGAACTGATAGAAGATGATACAGAAACATCAACGTCTGACGAAGTTCAAAGAATTCAATCAGAAAACGACAGCGATTTTGAAGCAGATTTAGCAACTCCGCAGTGTTTCAATCAAGAAGAACTGAACGAATTTATAAGAGACCTGAATCTCTCAAAGGAATCCGCTGAATTACTTGCATCCAGATTAAAAGAAAAAAATCTACTTTGTCCAGGTACTAATATTACATTTTATCGTAAAAGAGATAAGGATCTGCTGCCTTTTTTCGCTCTGGATAATGACTTGGTATTCTGTAACAATATAAAAGGGCTCTTAGAAAAAATGGGTTTGCCTGAATACACTCCAAATGATTGGCGCCTTTTTATTGACAGTTCAAAACGTAGTTTAAAATGTGTTCTTTTACATAACGGTAACAAATATGGCTCAATTCCTATTGGTCATTCTACTACCATGAAGGAAGAATATGAAACAATTGCATTAGTTTTGAGAAAAATCAAATACGAAGAACATCAGTGGGCAATTTGTGTCGATTTAAAAATGGTTAACTTCCTTCTTGGACAGCAGAGTGGTTACAAAATATCCTTGTTTTTTGTGCCTTTGGGACAGCAGAGATAAAAATGAGCACTGGGTTAAAAAAAATGGCCTTCAAGAGATGTCATGATTCATGCAAGAGAAAAAATCTTACTTCCGCCCTTGCATATCAAGCTAGGCTTAATGAAGCAATTTGTGAAGGCTTTAAATCGAGATGGAAATTGTTTTGGGTATTTATCACGTAAATTTCCTGGCATTAGCACGGAAAAACTAAAAGCTGGTATATTTGCTGGTCCTCAAATAAGGCAACTTGTTAAAGATCCACAATTCACCACATCAATGAATGAGACTGAATCTAACGCTTGGTGTTCATTTGTTCAAGTAGTACAAAATTTTCTTGGTAATCATAAAGCAGAGAATTACGTAGAATTAGTGGAAACTATGCTTTCAAATTTTAATATTCTCGGCTGTAACATGAGTATAAAAGTTCACTACCTCCACAGCCACCTAGATCGTTTTCCAGGAAACTTAGGTGATTGTAGTGAAGAACAGGGGGAAAGATCAGGATATTAAAACTATGGAAGATCGTTATCAAGGACGATGGGATAGCCACATGATGGCGGACTACTGCTGGAGCCTTCAGTGAAACTACCCTAGTAAACTCCATTCTAGAAAGTCGTATAAAAGAAAATTTTTATGTGATTAGTGACTAATGTAATTATGTAAATTAAGTTTTTGCAATAAATACTTAAATCCATGTGTCTTTGTTTTTTTAACTGTCAATAGTAATATATATTATAACAGTTATAACGTAAAATATATACACAATTTTTTTAAAAAATGTTAAAAACTAGATCTGATAGACCAAATCTGAGAACTTTTTTACATTCTGCATCCAAAAATTACCCAGGAACAGTTAAAAAATCGCAGGCACCAAAATGTGTGTTGGCCTGTGTAATGTAATTGTATATAATTAGTTGTAGAGGAATTTTTCATATAATCTTGTCTACAAATTAAAGAAAAAGTGTTAAAAAATCATAATAAAATACCCAAAATCATCTTAATTAATAATTATATATATATACATATACAAAATATATAATTGGTATGAAGGATAAATAAGGTTCGACCAAGTCGGAGTAGTTTTGTTAATTAATGTTAGTAAGGGTTTATAAGTAATAGAATATAGTTAAATGGCGTGCATATCATGTTAACTATAATAAAAAAGGAGATAACATGAAAGGTTTCTATGTAAATAGTTAATAGTTTGCGATAAAAATGTAAATGTAAAATTTATATAAATTAAAGTACAGATTAAAGTAAAGTATAAATCATCGTTTGCTAGTAGAAACTTACGGTGAGCATGCTCCAACCATAAAAACATTTAAGGCATCGTTTCGACAATTCAAAGGTGGTGATTTCTATGTGCAAGACGAAGAAAGTTCTGATAGACCGAAGAAGTTTGTAGATGCGAAATTGCAGGAGTTATTAGATGAAGACCCAAGAGAAACCCAAAAACAGTTGTCAGAAGGGTTAAACGTGGCCCACGAAACGATTAGCGACTGATTACAAGCAATGGAAAAAATCCAAAACATGGTAGGGGGGGGTGTCACATCAATTGAATGGAAAATCGAAAAATCGCCTGTGAAATACTGCTTCAAAGGTATGATCGGAAGTAATTTCTGCATCGAATAGTGACGGGTGATGAAAAATGGATTTATTTTGAAAACCTTAAGCGCAAAAAATCATGGTTATCATCTGGCGAAGCCGGTCCATCGACAAGGCCAAATTATTTCGGTCGCAAGACAAATGTTCTGTGTTTGGTAGAACCAGAATGGCATGGTGTATTACGAACTGTTGAAATCTAATGAAACAATTAATACTGATTACTGCCGACAACAAATTATCAATGACAACCATGCATTGACAGAAGAACGTCCAAAATGGGTTCAAAGACATGGTTAAGCACAATAACGCGCCGTCTCATATAGCACAACCGATCAAGGAAGCGTTGAAGGCACTTGGATGGGACATAATATTGCACCCGCCGTAATCTTCACCCATCTGACTATCACCTTTTCGTATCCATGTGACACGCGCTTGCATAGCAGCGCTTCGCCAATGTCGAAGAAGTTAAAAAGTGGCTCGATGGATGGTTTTGCTCAAAGGACAAACAGTTTTTTTGTAATGGCGTTCATAAATTGCCTGAAAAATGGGCAAGATGCGTAGAAACAATTGACCAATACTTTAAATAAATACATTTTACCAATTTCTTGAAAATTATGTAGTTTTTTTACGAAAAAACTTTGACTTTCCGGTACACCTGGTAGAACTTAATAAATGGAAGCTCTATCTATATGGAAATCTGCAAGGAACAGGACAAATTGGATTAGCAGAAAGAAGTGAAAAACATGAATTAGATATTCAAGATGAAGACAATCAGCCATGAACGAACTCATATTTTGTATTTAAAATAAAATATTTCTTACATATAATATTTGATTAGATATTTGACATGACAAAAAATAAAATTTTAACTTGTTGAATTTGGATTAAAAGGCTTATCGGTGCTTATATATGTATGTATATTGTTAACGTTTACATGATATAATTAATTTTTTTTATTTATTTTGTCATATTATTTTATCATGTCATTTAATTAGTAGTATTAAAGAAGTTTAATATTATTAGTATTCTAAATAAATTTAAAAAATAATAAAATAATTAGGTTTCACAACAATTTTAAATATTATTACAGCTTGTTCCAACATTGGTAATTTATGTTACATTTATTAAAGATCTTTATTTAAAAATAGAAAATATATGTTTATATAAATTTAATAACAATATACTATTTTTGTTACATTAAAAATTACATGATCATCACAAATACAGAGAATATGCAGATTATATATATATATATATATATATATATATATATATATATATATATATATATAAATAAATACTTAATTCTTAA
Source organism: Dermolepida albohirtum (assembly GCA_031893035.1). Classification (NCBI taxonomy): domain Eukaryota; kingdom Metazoa; phylum Arthropoda; class Insecta; order Coleoptera; family Scarabaeidae; genus Dermolepida; species Dermolepida albohirtum. The sequence continues at coordinate 443,542 of JAVIWB010005368.1, forward strand.
AAGGGAAATTTCTTAATTCTAAATACATAACTTCACCATTCCATTCAAAAACGACGAATGACCGTACCCTGAGACATCAGAGTCAAGAGATAAATAGAAGTAAGTGCCATATTTACTTTATTTGATTAACTATAAAAGTATTTTTTATTTTAAAGTTATCCATTCATCATTTATATCAAAATCATATATACCTGTCTTTACTCAACCTCGTATTCATTTAACTCGTATCATAACAATACATATGTATGTATATCGATCGCAGAAACTTTTAGGAATTTCGATCGTGTTATTACATGAATTTTACATAAAGATATACTTCGATCGATATTTAAATAATTTCGTGAAGTGTTTTAAATACAATTTCGACAAAATATTTCTAATTTTAATTGTAAATTCCGTTCCAATGATTTTGGAACGATATATTAACACCCTAGTATTTTATAAATATGCGCATACGTCATAATAATATTTATTAATGATGTTAAACTTCTAAATTGATGTCAGTTTCAATCGATGTAAATAATTGGATAAATTAATGTTGATTATGTGTAATATAAATTAATTAACAATGCCATCTGCTGGTTTAGAAAATTGTTCATAAAATATAACAGAAAGGAACTTATTGCCCAAAGGTATTACAATATTTTAAAATCATTATTAATGAATTAATTGATGATGAAATGGCAAAAATTAACTGAACGGATTTATATGTGTACATCGCATCCTCTATATTTAAGCAATTAGATATGAATACCCAGCGTTTGTACAAATATGAAACAGATCAAGTTTATAACATATTGGTCTATACCAAAGCATATGTTTCAAATGGCACTAATTTAGTTAATACATATTCATAATATAACAAATATAGTAAGATAAAAGAGAAACAAGCAAGATTTCGAAGACGTCTGTTCTAAGACAAATAATTATGAAAATGAAAACAAATAAATATCGACTTATGTTTTATAGATATGAAGAAGGCGTCTGATAAAATAGAAAGAGAGATATGGACAATTTTGAAAGTAAGAAATATGGAGGAAGATCTGTTTGGATGTGCCAAGATGTGCAAAATACAGTGAACTATAAAGGGTTTCGAAGTGATCAATGAAGCAACTTTAAAAACAGCATTACTTTGAAGTAAACCTGTACTCTACGCCACTTTCTTTTTAACACAGTGTTAAATGAAAGAATAAAAACAACAAATCCAAACAGAATGCTTTTGATAGAATAGATAGATAAAACGTATTGGCAATTCTGGAGCAGAGAAATATAGAGACTCTGATCGATAGTGTCAAGAGTGTATAGTAAATTATATGAGTTGAAAAAAATCAGTTAAATATCTTTAAAAAAAGCATCGGTCTGATGCAAGGATGTATTCCAAACACCATATCTTTAACATATTTTTACACAAAGCAATAAAATGAACAAGGCCAAATATAAAATCCTACCAAGTTGGCTTTTAGAGCATGGGAAGAATAAAAGTTACAAAACTGTACTACGCAGTGCTATCGTCATAATGGCAAAAACGAAGAGAAAATTACTATATAACTTGAATATATTTAATAAATAACTAGAAATAGTATGTATAAAAACAAATACAAGTAAAATAAAAACAATGAAGATAGGATCGAGTGTTGCAAGAGAAAGGAAGTAGCTAGAAAAATAATAAACTAAGACGGAACTCTATATCAAGGAACAAGTGAGATTAGTAAAAATAGGAAAACTATTTAACAACTTGAAAACAATATTCCATCAAAAGTTAAACCAAAAGTAGTAGTAGTAAGAAAAATCATAAAATCAACGTTATGTTTTGTAGTAAATCTTGGATGACAACGAAAATGTAATGAAATAAGTTCTCAACAGCCTATAAATAAGACAGAATACGGGACAAACATTCAGAGATCTATTAATATAATTCCAATAGAAACATATGTATGTATATATAGGTGTCTGGTACGTTTAGAAATTGAGGAAATAGTTGGAAGGACGTATGAGGAAAAGAAAGTAAGTAAAAGAAAATGTGGTAGACCACTCCTTATCACCTCCTCCTTTTAGTATCAAGAAATAGTTGAAGAGAGAAGATACATTCCTTGGAAGGTGAAGGAAGCTATGGATGAGAATAGAATCCTGTTCAGATATTACCTTAAATTTAACTACATGAAAATCAAGGTTTCATACTGCAGTTCTTACTAAATATTATTGAATTATGTTTTTTTGGGCAGTATCCTTTGTTCGCATACTTGCAATTTATTTCCAAAATTCACATGAGCCAATTTTCGATAGTCATAATTTTATGGCGTCTCTGAGCTTAATCTTCCGCTCCAACTTCGTTAAGAGTTAGTCATTTAAAAATAATATGCTTCCTCTGCTACATTCCTCTATAATATTTTAACATATGTATATTCTTAAAATGATTATATATCAATTTCAGCAATGCTACACTTGCTGTTCAAGCTAGTAAAGATTGAAAAGTTTGAGAAAGACTTTTGTCTAAAAGTGGACAGTACGAGCTTTTGATGATAAACACGATGATGATAACAGGTGTCAAATAATCATTAGGCAACTGTTGTTAATAGTTTTAAGAATTTCATTAAATGTAATATAATTACCAAGATTAAGCTATCTTCAAAAAAAAATCTAAGCACTCTACCAGTGTCTGCTTATTTTACTTAAAATACTGTTTTATCCAATAAATTTTGAAAAACAAGGACTCCACACACATTTAACCAAGCAAATGATTGGTGCCGATATAGATGACGTTGAACAAGTTGCCTTCCAAATATGAGGCACATTGTTTGTTCTGATGGTCAGCAATCACTGACAATTTTCCATTTATAAAAAGATTTTTTTCTATCAACCTAGTTCAAACGGAATGGAAACGATTCTATATTTTGTAATACTTGCATTTCGGAAAGTGGCATAATTGAATCAATCCAAGCTATTTTGCAAGACTCATTAAGCCCCCTATCCTCCCCTAAATTAAAAAACCGATTCGACTGGAATCTCGCGTGTATGATAACTAATAATACCTCATCGTTTATAATTTAACCGATGATCTTCTATGAAATCTTTAGGATTGTACCAAGCATATTTGACATTAAATTAAATACTTAGACACGAAAAGTGACTAAATATTTTAGTGTGCTACAATATTGCGTGACTCCTTCACGTGATGTTCATTTTATAGAATTAGATATAGCATATATAAATAATTGTGTCTATATTATGAACTAATTCTGCCATAGGTTACCCAAAAATTCTTTTTTAATAATTTTTAGTTGATTTAATTAACACATAATTTTGTATGTTCGTATATTACTTTTCAATGTTAAAAAACTTAAGTCAATTTTGTTTTCCTTTGCGAGAATGTTAAGCCCAACACTGGAAGACCCTTACCGAATTAACGGAGGACATTTGTCCGTATCCGTCTCGCCTTAACTATGCATTTACACAGTTAAAGTCGAAGAAGATAGTAAAGTTAAGTTATTTGTGAAAAACCGCTTAAACATGCAAATCAAAATTTGTCAATTTTAAAATTTCTTATAATGAAACAATCAGGTAGATGGCGCAAACGCGTTAATTTAGACAAAAAGTATGTTAATGTATATAACATTAGTGGTAGCTGTTCTGTAAGTCTGTTATACAGAATACCTGAAATATAAATATGACCATATTTATTTTACAATTAAACTAAAATCGAATAAGCTTTTTAAGGTACTCGGAGAGAGTTTTCGTCAAAGAAAATGATAATAATCTCATAATACAAACAAAATACGTACACTTAAAGATTTTCTAAAGTTTACCTTCGAAAAAACATTGGCGTCACAGAAACTTCCATAAACCTCATTAATTTCGTTCGTGATAAGTTTATTCTTTATGTTAACCGCACTCGTTATATTTTTACATTTTAAAGAAAATCATGAATATTAAATGAAGTATATATCTTCCTGTACATTAAATGCTTCTTCGTAAACATACCGACATATTACCCATCAACTAAAAGCTCTCACATTTACGAATGTAAAAAGAACAAGTATAATAAGTGAGAAACACAACATCGGTTCCTTGTTTTGAAGACTGCTTTCCAGCATTCTGTCTGTCCATTAACTAAAAAGCTTTCCTGTCATGTAAATTTAAAAAAGTCCGTATCTATAATAGAGTTATGAAATAATGCAGTTTCTACTCAATAGCATAGCAATCGCTACATTAAAAGGAGAGCTTTCAGATACTTTAACACTACACGACGGAAAGGGAGCTGTTAACTGAGGTATTGTATTTGAACTTCAATTGCTAGTCCGAAATGTTCACGACACTGGATATTTTATTTAAATTAAAAAAAAAAGGTAAAATATACAGATAGGTCTAACAGACTAACAAGGTTAATCACATTAATTTTTGTATTCTGTATACGTATTTCGACAACTAAGTTGTCACCATCAGTAGATAATTAAATAGTGTCGCATATGAAAAACTACGGTAAAAATCCGTACGAAACAAATTCCGTACACGCTCTGTGCGGACGGAGGTTATGTTCAGGTAGTTAATGGATGCACTAATAGTATTTAGGATTTACAAGTTGAGTTTTAAGTATTATTATAACATACAAATGAAATGTGTAACATAATAATAACAATAGTAATAACAATATAACTAGGTTAATCACTGAAGGTTGATATATAACCCCTTGCCACATTAATTTTCGTATTCTGTATACGTATTTCGACAACTAAGTTGTCATCATCTACGGAAATCTACGGCAAAACACCTGTACGAAAACAAATTCCGCACACGAACCATACTGCCTAAAGCCAAAACGCACACCGTATATTCGTTTCACATGATTTTTAAAAACTGTTTTACTGTATATCTTGTGAAACGTGTTATACTCCTTTGACCGGGTAGTCATCTTGAAGTTAATTTTGATGGAGCCTGTGGTTGATTAACTTAATCATTGAAGGTTGATACATAACCCCTTTCCACATTAATTTTCGTGTTCTGTATACGTATTTCGACAACTAAGTTGTCATCATCAACGGATAATTAAACAGTGTCACACCTGGAAAACTACGGCAAAAATACCCGTACGAAAAACAAATTCCGTACACGATCTGTACCGTTTCGGCTTTCAATGGTACAAATCATGAGCGGAATTTGTTTCGTACGGGTATTTTGCTGTAGTTTTCCGGGTGTGACACTGTTTAATCCTATTTTGTCCTTAAAATAATTGTTAACATTCCCGCAGCTCTATTTTTTTGGCTAATTTTTGTTCTTATAACTTGTTTAACTTTTTTAACTTGTCAACTTTGCTTGTATCTACAACATTACACGTATCGCACTGAAACTTTGGGTTTAAGTTAACTAAAGATGGAGGTTAATTTTTAGTACTAACATTTGATTAATGGCGTCCTTTATATCCCACTATGCAAAACTTAGGCAGCATCCCACGTAATATGGTATCCATCTAACCGATTTTTATTTATCTTCGCTAATACTTTATTTATTACATCTAAAAGCACTATTCCTCGAAAATTTTTGCAGTTTCTCTTGCTCTTTTCTTATATAAGCGTTTATTCTTACTTCTAGAGGTTTGATATTTTTTCTTCTTATTCTTACAATTATACAATATGTTAAATAAAATATTATTATCAACGGTTTACCAATAATTCGAATATAACTTCTTTTACCAATCAAAAATTCTCCACAAAAATAGACATTTTATTGATATTACCACTTTTTCATTTTATTCTGTTTCAGAACCTTGTTATTGTTTATCTCGACAGTCTCAATTTTTATAAATATTTTAGGAAATATATACAGAGCGTGGCTGTATATATAAGCGACTATTGGTATTACTTTTAAATATTACTAATGGAAACACATGTTGACAAATGAACGTTTTAGTCCGCTGAAAGTAAATATAATTGCGAAAAAGAATAACAAAAAAATATGTCGATCTTGCCAAACTTTGCCAACTCAGATAAAGCTTATCCTAATGTCAATTCAAATTTTCTTCTAAATAAATTAAGAATTGTTTCTGACTTCTTTGTTTTTGTTACGCATCTCGACTTGGCACATCCTCAACAACTTGTGCGTGTTTATTCTAATAAATCCGAGCAATGGGTAGCACCAAAGAATCAAATATAGATGAGAAATAAAAATACTTTCAAAAGACTACATACAAATACTTTCTTCTTTTCTAATGTTCTTTTAAATAACTAAATTAAAAATAATTGTAATGAATCCAAAAAATCAAATACTGCATATTTACGTAGTTTCTCAACAAACATATTTGGATATATACTTTATATTCTCAATAGTAATATCTAAATTTAAACTTGAACCTAAATCTAAACTTCAATTTCATCGTTTTAGTGTAAAATGTTCGAATAGTGACGTTTTACTACACTCGACGGGTTCTCTAAACTGACAAAGTTTCGTCGTTTCGACCTAAAAACTTTTCCTTGTAAGAGGGAATGTTTATTTTCTTGTTTTTCAAATCCACAGAATCCCCAAACTCCAATATATCGTACACGAAATGGAATTTTTGGATTAGAATTTGTCGTTTTTGTGTTCGACTTTTCCGTTTTTATTTCTTCAATGTAAATGTGAAACACAACGACATTTAACGTGACTTCTTAAAGCTCGTTTTGAAACTAAAATAAATAACTGCGAAGAAATTTTATAAACCTTTCGTATCCTCTCTAATACGGGTATTTCACAACCATTAACGTTAGTCCTGGAGTGCAAAATTGCACAAATTCGACACAGCTGAGAATGCATCTTTGCACGCTCATCAAGTACATGTATAGCGTGTGTATTTCAGTATCTTTGTATACGGTTTGAGTGGCATCAGTACTCTGGATCGACTCACGACATCACCTTGTCGTGTCCAGAAGATAAATAATAACAAGTCGGCTACTTTCGAGTTGTCTGAATCTTCTTTCCGCAGTGATCGCAGAAACGAGTTTCGTCTTATTAGCTACAGTACGCTTGTTCATAAAATTGCAACGATCTCCTTTCCTTTCATGTTGAATTACATTCGTATATACATACATAGAGAGAGAAAGAGAGGGAGAATGCGTATAAACACATGTAAGAAATTCCAGTCCTGCTTAGTAATTATAAATTATAGCGAATTAAAAATGAATATTAAAAGCCACATAACATTTTTAATCAAATATAATTAAATTAATTACTTTTAGACAAACGCTATTTGTTCTACGTAGATACCTGGTCGAATTGGCTGCTTGGATTAATTTAGGTATTGCGTCATTCATCTAGATTCCACAGCATGTATCACAACTTATCCTCTTACAGTATATGCTGATTTGATAACTTATTTTTGCATTTCTAACTTCTTTCATATAGAATTCCTTCAACACAAGTTAAGTATACAGAATCTAGTAATCAAATTAGCCCACGTCTCAGTTATGACGAATAATATGTTATCCTACAATATAAATAATTTTATTTATTTCATTCATAGTATTAAGTTTCGGGATCTCTAATTCCTTATTGAACGAACACCTTCGGAACGTTACAGAAAGGAATGTGCAGCCCAAAGTGATAAACATCTCCCAGCTGTGATTGTATGATCATACATTACTGGCACTGTACCTGTGTACATTCCCGAAGGGACAATGCACGAATATTACTACAAAAATGTAGCACACACTGTCCAGATGCCCTTTATTACTTCACTAAATACAGAGGAAGATCCTTGAATGTTTAATCAAGATGGGGCTTCGTGTCATACAACGAAATCTGTCCAGAATGTTTTTCGCGATATACCAGTATTGCCTTGGCCTGGAATATCACCGAACTCTAATCGATAATGTTTGAAGTGTTCTTAAATCTATTATTTAATCGTTCCCAAATTTCAATTTAAGCGTTTTCTAAAAAATATAGAAAGATCCTGGAAGGAAAGTATAAAATTCAAGCTAAGGAAGGTTTGACAAGATATTGAAAGGGAATCTCTTTCCAAACATATCCTATAGTTGTAAATATATGTTAAAATATGTACTAGCATGTGCAATATAAAAATATACGTTTTAAATTTCACGTGTTTGGATTTTATTTCATTAAAAATCTAAAATTGTGAGGTGGACTAAATTAATTACAAGATAGTGTACTTGCCAATTGGTGTGAGTCAAATAAATTGAAGCTTTATATTAAATCCTGCAAAATGGCATACTAGAAAAACAACATTCTTCAACACAAATTATAATTAAAGCGGATGCCTTATACTAGAATCGAGAGGCGGATGTTAGAGCGAACGTCGTTGTCGGTAACCCGCTTGGAAAGCAGTTCACTTTCAAACGTTGTTATCTGTAGCCGTATATAACTCTGCCGGATAAACGAAGACTAATTCCTATTGTTCGTGATTGCACCTTAATTTTAGGGGTGTAACTTCCCTATAAAATCATTCACTTTAGCTATAATATATTGGGGATGCTATTAACATAAACCAAACTTATTTTCTTTTAACTTTTATTATTAATCTTACAGATTATTGGTCGTTGCCCACTCAAAGTACTTCTCTCCCTTACTACCTCACTTCACCTAGCGACGTTTCCATTTCGTAAAGCAGTTATGGAAAGTTTCTTTTGAAATGCTCTTTAATACTTGTGACATTTATTTTAACATCATCAGTAAATGACATTCTTTCTACATCATTTATATCAATTTTCTTGAAGGAAGACAATCAATCGATTTAGCAGAAAACTAACGAATCGACAAAGCAAACTGTGCTGGCGCATTGGTATGAGTATGAGCTTGAAATATAAATTCAAGGAGCATAACTTTAACAGCGTATCGCAACCGACGTGCTTTTTTTGGATATGGAGATCCCTTGCCAATCCACTGTGATAATTAAACTGATGTCGTAGCTATGAACCCAGCTTTCGTCTCCCGTTATAATCCTTTGCATAAATGATTCCTCATCCATTCAATTTTCTTGCTGCTATTCCGTCATTAAACGATGTCATGGCACAATCCTATTGAGATGCTAACCTCTTCTGTAAGTTCTCTAAAATAGTCAAGCGACGGTTTGAATGCGCCAAAATTTTACTTGCGTTCCATTAATAATTTAAAAAACTGTTATTGGCCTATATCTATTGCCCTACTTACTAAAAATTATCGAAAGACAAAAATCCTAAAATAGCCCAAAGAACTTTTTCCAATGTTTAGTAAGCAGTCTGAATAATGTATAATATAGTCTGTACAAATCGAAAAGAATCAAAAAAGCTACATATTGCAACTATCATTGATGTTTAATTTGCTATGGGTGTTGAATCTCTACAAAAGAATACATACCTGTCAAAACTGTTATGCTAAACAGAACCTATGGTTTGCAAAAATATCTTAGCACTAAGTTCCTAATGTCACCACACATTCACTTAGTAGATTATTAGTACGTAGGTATTTGACTTCCTTGGCAAATAGAATTCCTATTTATTGGCTGTAAGGCTTGTAGCGATCTCATATGAAGGCAACTTCCAAGTGAACCAGAAAGTCATTACAGGTTTTTTCGTAAAAAAAACTATATAATTTTCAAGAAAATGGAAAAATTTATTTATTCAAAGTATTATCTATTTGATTCTGCACATCTTGCTCATCCTGTAGGCAATTTATGGATGCCATCCCAAAAGAACTGTTTGTCGTTTGAGCAAAACCTTTCATCGAGCCATTTTCTAACTTCTTCGAAATTGGCGAAGTGCTGCTCTGCAAACGCGTGTCCCATTGATGCGAAAAGGTGATAGTTGGACGGGGCAAGGTCTGAAGAGTACGGCAGGTGCGATATTATGTCCCATCCAAGTGCTTTTAATGCTTCCTCGACCGGTTTTGCTGTATGAGACAGCGCTTTATCATGCTGTAAAATCATTTTACCGTGTCTTCGGACCCATTCTGGATGTTTTTCTGTCAATACATGGTTCAAATTGACAATTTGTTGTTGGTAACGATCAGTATTAACTGTTCCACCAGGTTTCAACAATACATCACGCCACTCTGATCCCACCAAATACAAAGCATTGTCTTGCGAGCAAAATGATTTGCCCAATTGATAACCATGATTTTGTGCGCTTAGGGTTTTGAAATAAATCCATTTTTCATCACCCGTCACTACTCGATGCAGAAATGACTTTCGGTCATACCTTTGAAGTAGCACTTCACAGACTATTTTTCGATTTTCCATTCGCCTGTTGTTCAGTTGATGTGGCACCCATTTTCCCATCTTTTGGATTTTTTCCGTTGCTCGTAATCGATAGCTAATCATTTGTTGGGCCGCATTTAACACTTCTGCCAGTTGTTTTGAGTTTGGGTTGGGTCTTCATCCAATAACTCCTGCAGTTTCTCATCTTCAAACGTTTTCGATCTACCAAAATGTTCTTTTTCTCGCACATCGAAATCATCACTTTTGAATTATCGAAACCACGCTCCACATGTTTTTATGGTTGAAGCATGCTCACCGTAAGTTTCTACCAACAAACGATGACTTTCAAGAAGTTTTTTCTTTTGATTAAATAAGAAAAGTAATGCGTGCCGCAAATGCACTTTTTCAGGCACGAAACTCTACATTTTCAAAGAAGTATAAATCTATGACGGTGTTACTTTCTCAAAACATAACATGTATGGCTTTGAAGCTTGATATTAGTAGAATAAAATGACATATGTGTCAAACCATAATATTGCATACTTAACCCTAGTGACATCTGTTAGAAAAACCGGTAATGCCTTTCCTATACACCTGGTATATTCTCTCTCAATGATACAAATTTTCTTATCAATAAAACAAACTGTTACGTATTTGCCGGAGTAATTCCTTGCTGACAGTGAAATCAAACGTTGCAATAACAGTATCAACTTTTTAATTTTTATTAACAATACAAATGAATAGCTCGCAATTAATTATAACGCTGAAAATAAATAATCTAAAAGCACTAACTACAACTCATTTACTTTCCAGAAATAAACAATATAAAGAACCCTTATAACTTCAACGTTCATACTCTGTATTAGTATTTTGACAACTAAATTGTCATCAGCAGATTATTTATCAATGTCGCACCTGGACCCGCATGCAATAAGAGCCACAGGTCGTTAATATAAACGAAATGTATGTTTCCTGCGCATTAATTTCAACGCTTTTTTGCACTAGTAGTTTGTTATGTTTAGAACCATTTGAGTTCGTTTGTTTATGCACGTACCTTTACACCTTTTCTTTAAAAGAACGGTATGAATTTTGATAAAGAAGAGTGACTACGAAAAACCATAATCGATTATTTTTATAACTTCTATAAGGTTAGCAGGACACTTTCAATGGACCAGAAATGTAACACATGATTAATTTGCCACAGCATTTTTCTATAAAAACCGACGTCATCTGCTAGCTTCATATCAAGTTAGCAGATTGTAAAAATAATTCAAGATTTCTGTTATGGTTGTTTCCTAAATTGATATCAGGTTAGCAGATTTTTTTGCAATCCGTAGGGTTATCCGATTACAGCCAGAAAGGGAGAATTTCTGAATCCTATTGCATAATTGTACCTCTATTCTTTCACGGTTTTTGCAATGGTAGCCTGTTAACATGATATTAAGTTAGCATGCTGCCATTGCAAAAACCATCTATTTTTATAGAAAAAGTGTAGCGACAAAAATCTGCTTTCATGGATAATGGTAGCCTAGTAACTTGATAACAAGTTAGGAGGCTACCATTGCAAATTCCTTCCGTTATTATAGAAAAAAATGTCGCGTCAAGAAATCTGCTTTCATGATTAATTTACGTCAGGCTATTCACACGTTACGTTTTTGGTTCATTAATAGTGTCCTGTTGACTTTATTTTATGCTTTGGAAAAATAAGAAGCTTTATTGTCGCCCAGATTTTTAACTCCAAAACTCTCGAAACTCTTCTTAAAATAGAATTATGTTAAAAGTGTATATTTCTAAGAAATATTCTTAAAGATGTCTACGTCGCCGGAAAGAATAAATTGTGTCTAACATCCATATATATTTTGAAAATTACTTCGGGAAAGCATTAGATAGACCTAAATCATATTAACAATAATTGAAAAAGTCTGTTAAAAAATATTACTGACCTCTTGGAGCTTGTTAATAAAATTATCCTCACGAAACTGGTTATTAACTAATATACATAAATTTCAATGTAATACATAATTCATGCAGATGAATTTATGTTATCCCCGATGCTAATGTTTTATTACCTTAATTAAATAATCCAATTCACCGTATTAATAAAATAACGTTCGCGTGAATTAAGCGAAGGTGCGCGGGATGAAGCATTAACTTCGGCTACCCATTAACAGAACGTGCAGTAAATTACACACATCAAATATGCCGACGATGTTTACAAAACAATAAAATTGTTTGTCGTAAATTTTTCCAGTTGACACAACCTATCACCTCTAAAAGACTTTTCATAGAGAAACCGCGGACTATCTTCTACTTCTTACTTTTGGTGTTATCCTTTTCTTTTCTTTGCGCTACTAGATGTACGCAATGTAAAGTTTACTTTGTAGGCGGGTTGTTCCAGCAACAAAAAAAAAAGAAATTATTTATGGGTCTCTATTTTATTTAAAATTGCATTTTTATTAATGTGGTAAAAGTGCCGTGTTTACAGTATAAAGGTACGCATAACTATTTGAGTTGTCTTATCGTTAAGAAAATATTTCAAATGTATGTCATGTTTGTATAACTTTTTTTAATGATCGTAAACAGAAACGAATGTTTTTAGACACCATTCGCGCGCAATTAAAACTTCATTTATCATAAACATTAAAAAATAAACAATACTGCTTTTATTGGCATTTTGTGTTGAATATAAAATTTAATTCGAAACAGAATATAATCCAACCCAAAAGAAAATAGTTCAAAGCGTTCACACCATACTGTATATGTTGATATTGGGTGATCCAATTAATGGTTTAACATTTTAAAGTAAAACACATATTAGCAAACCTGTACAGTAGCCTACCCTATAGTATAGTAGCTGTATTTTAGGGTAGGTTATTACAATACGAGGGTGGTCCCAAAAGTACACGACCCAACAAAGAAAACAAAAAAAATTTGGAAAGAAATATATTCATTTTACAACAAAATCTCGTTTCAGCTCTACACACTTTTCCCAGCGATGTTCAATAAGTTCGATATCCTTTTTATAATAAGAATTGTCTTGCTCCTCAAAATAGCCATTAACTGCCGACATCACTTCTTCATCGTTGGAAAATCTTTGACGGCTGAGCCAGTTTGATAGCAGAAAATAATCCGAGGGGGCCAAATCTGGCGAATAGGGTGCATGCAGTAGCAATTTAGACTTTAATTCATTAATTTTGGCCATTGCAATAACGAATTTGTGAGCTAGTGCATTATTGTCTTGACGAAACAACACTTTCTTCTTACCCAAATGTGACCATTTTTGCTTGATTTCTTCGCTCAGGCGTTGCAATAAGTTCGCATAATACTCGCCGTTGATAGTTTTTCCTTTTTCAAGATAATCAATGAAAATTATTCCACGCGCATCCCAAAAAACCGATGCCATGACCTTGCCTGCAGATGAAACGGTCTTCGCCTTCTTTAAACCAGTTCTCCCTTTTGAGTCTATTGTTTTGATTTTTCTTTTGTCTCGAGTGTGAAGTGATGGACCCATGTTTCATCCAAGGTAATGAAACGGCGCAAAAATTCTGCTTTGTTGCTGTGAAACTTCGCTAAACACTCAATTGAAACATCTGCACGACACTGTTTCAACTCTAGTGTGAACAAACGCGGCACCCATCTCGCACACAGCTTATGCGGTGGACCGCACTTTTTGATATGCCTATTATATCTGCTAACTCGCGCACTTTCAGTCGACGATCGTCTAGTGGATTTTCTTCCAATTCTGGAATCGTCACCTCATTTGATCGACCACTGCGATGCCCGTCTTGGCAGCTGGGACGCCCTCGTTTAAACTCTGCTACCCAATATTTCACGGTTGTAAATGAAGGAACAGACTCGCCCAGAGTAGAATCCAGTTCAGCTTTTATATCGTTTGAGCTGAGACCTTTCAAATAAAAGTATTGTATCACGTAACGATGACAAATTTTCTCCATTTTTGCAAATTCTCTGAAAACGCTCACTATCGATGGATGCCAAACAAATACTAAACAACGTGACGTCTTCAATCTTGAAACATATGTTTTATAGATTGTGTACTTTCTAATACAGTGATATTTTTCAAACAACTAACACCATCTCTAGGTCAGGCCGGGTACTTATGGGGACCACCCTCGTATACTATTCATTATTGGAGACGATCCACCTAGGACGGTTATCTATATTTCATATATGTGCATACCATATATCAGCTCCAATAATGAATCGTATATCATCAACATAGTTAACCATGAAGGTTTATATTTATTTGACACATTCGACTGCATTAAAATAGATCACTAAAAGAAGTGTAAAATACAAAAATAATACTCTGTGGCACACCGCTGTATATGTATGTATATATATATACAGCGGTGTGTATATATATATATATATATATATATATATATATATATATATATATTAATCATAATGGAATTAATGTAATTTTATTTAAAAGTGAAGAAATAGGCCACCTTATCTCTTAGTAACCACGATTATCCTGTACAAAATTCGATTATTCTTTAGGGTTTATCTATCAATAAGTGTCTCAGATGGAGTGAGAAAAGAAAACAATTCTCCTATATGCATTTTAAATAAATAAACAGAATGTCGTTACAGACTTCTTTGCTAGAGTACCAAAGTAAATTTAAAATTTAAAATAACAGAATATAAAAAAACCTCTGTACATTTCGAAAGCAGAACTTATCTTTTAAAATCGTTTCCGTTTTTGCTATATTAAAATTATAAATCGCGTATTTTATTTTAATTGGTATCAAACAAAAGATCCGAAGAAATCGTGTAACTTAGTTCAAAAATTAATATCTTGATTTTCCACACCATAATTATGTACACATTGTACGTCATTATACGCCTATATGTGAGCCTCTTGATGTAAGAGACCGTAATCTAAAAAACAAGTATAATTTCCTGAAGAAATGTTATTAGTTATTACTATCTTTAGAAACGAGAAATACGACCTATTCATCCAGACCACTGACATAAAGGAAACATTATATTACGTGAATTAATCCTAGAAACAATTTGCTCCACACAATCTAACAGTAATGATGAAGTGATTTCTGGTACTTTAAATGCCCACACACAAAAAAGAAAAACCAGAATCATTGCCACTAATCATTAGATAGCAACCGTTACTATTGCCTTTACTTGCATAATTAGAAAGTAATACGCTTCTGTAAATGGTGATTCGGCATTTTTCTATTGCCGAAATACTGAATTTCAGTCAATTACGCAGGGCAATAAAATTGTTTTTTGTTAGTTTCAATAGTGTCAGTAGCTGAATCTTATAGTATTTTTGATATTGATTTCAAATACGAGGATGATCCCAGAAGTACCCGACCTAACAAAAAAACACAAAAATTTTGGAAAGAAATATATTTATTTTTCAACATAATCTCCTTTTAGCTCTATACACTTTTCGCAGCGATGTTCAATAAGTTCGATACCCATTTTATAATAAGAACTGTCTTGCTCCTCAAAGTAGCCATTAACTGTCAACACCACTTCTTTATCGTTGGAAAATCCTCGACTACCAAGACATTTTTTCAAGTTTGGAAACAGAAAATAATCCGAGGGGGCTAAATCTGGCAAATAGGGTGCATGAGGTAGCAATTCGAACTTTAATTCATTAATTTTGGCCATTACAATAACGGATTTGTGAGCTGGTGCATTGTCTTGATGAAACAACACTTTCTTCTTAGCCAAATGCGACCGTTTTTACTTGATTTCTTCGCTCAAACGTTGCAATAAGGTCGCACAATACTCGCCGTTGATAGTTTTTCCTTATTCAAGATAGTCAATGAAAATTATTCCACGCGCATCCCAAAAAACCGATGCCATGACCTTGCCTACAGATGAAACGGTTTTCGTCTTCATTGGAGAGTTTATCGTTTTGATTGTTCGCTTGTCTCAGGTGTGAAGTGTTCACATATGAAACATGTGAACACTTCACACCCGAGACAAGCGAACAATCAAAACGATAAACTCTCCATTATACATGGTTATGAAACGGCCCAAAAATTCTGCTTTGTTGCTGTGAAACTTCGCTAAACACTCAATTGAAACATTTTCACGACACTGTTTTTGCTCGAGTGTAACGAAACGCGGTACCCATCTTGCACACAGCTGTCTTATGTCTTAATTTTCAGATAGTATGCGATATACCGCATTTTTTGAAATGCTTACTATGTCTGCTAACTCACGCACTTTCAGTCGACGATCATCCAATACCGCTTCGTAGATTTTCTTCACCATTTCTGAAGTCGTCACCTCATTTGGTCGACCACTGCGATGCTCATCTTGGCAGCTCGTACGGTCTTGTTTATACTCTGCTACTCAATATTTCACTATTATAAACGAAGGAGTAGACCCACCCAGTGTAGAGTTTAGATCAGCTTTTATATCGGTTTGGCCGAGGCCTTTCAAATAAAAGAATTGTATTATATTCATCATGAAAAATAGGATTACAAAGAATCTGAGACCAATAGGGAAAATCCTGACTTCTTATTTTGAAACAATGCCCAAAAATTTAAAGAAATACTTACAATATAACAAAATCATTGTTTAAAAATGTTTTTAAAATTCATCACATGGATAAATACTAATACGAGTATTCCTACGTACAAAATGCCGAAAAGAAAGGAATTGAGTAGAGAAATTCGTAGTGCTACAGTAATATTACACAAAGAAAAATTGACAATGGCGCAAAAATTAAAATTAACATATCATGCAGTGCAAGGTACAGTAAAAAGGTACACAACAACGGGTGCAATGCAACCAAAGAAACGTGTCGGAAGACCAAGGATGAACACTAGGCAAGAAGATTTGCGGCTGGAACTGCTATCTAAATGGAATAGACTGTTAACGGCCTCACAGCTTCGCGCAGAATTAAATAAAAATCGTGAAAATTCAGTGTCGCTTAGTACCGTAAAAAGATGTTTATCAAAGTCGGGACGAAACGGGCGATATGCTGTTCATAAACTATTGCTACAATCACAAAATCGTAAAAAACGATTACAATTGGCCATAGAGCACCAACGTTGGGATGTGGAAATGTGGAAACGAGTTCCGTTGACGGCAAAATCCAAGTTTCAAGGGTTTGAAAGTAATCGGCGCTTCTTTATTCGCAGACGAGTTTGTGCAAGGACAATACCAGAATGTGTTGTGCCAACAGTTAAACATGATGGAGGTTCAGTTCTTGTTTGGGGATCAGTTTCTTTTAATGGTGTTGGAGTTTTGCATTAAATTCATGGAATTTTAAGAAAAGAAGCATATTTGAAAATTTTGAAGGAACACGCAATTCCGTCCGGAATTAAATTGATAGGAGAAAATTTGTATTTCCAACAAGAAAATGACCCCAAACACAGTGCTAAACTTGGTAAGGACTATCTGAAACAAAAAGAAGAAGAAGAATTTCTTGTAAATATGGTTTAGCCTTCACAGTTGCCCGATATGAATACTATGGAGTTGCTGTGGGATAAGGATAGACAGAAAAGTGAGAGAACACTATCCAAAATCGCAGCAACACCTGTGGGAACACTTTACAAATGCTTGGAACAATATTGCATTTAACACTCTTCAAAAACTTGTGTTGAGACTACCCGAAATTAGTAAAGAAGTTATTAAATGTAAAGGTGGATATTTTGACGAAAGTCACTTAAAATAAAAAATGCCCATTCTTCTTCATAGAACTAATGATATTATTTTGTTTTATAAGGATATATAGTTTATATACTAATAACATTTTTAGTCGTATATAAATTGTTTTACCAAATGTGTACCATTTTTTTGTATTTCACTTAGAGTGATCCCTCATTTACGGCCGGTAGTGTATATGTACTACTGTG
This sequence comes from Dermolepida albohirtum, assembly GCA_031893035.1. Lineage (NCBI taxonomy): Eukaryota > Metazoa > Arthropoda > Insecta > Coleoptera > Scarabaeidae > Dermolepida > Dermolepida albohirtum. The sequence goes on from JAVIWB010005368.1 coordinate 461,560, forward strand.
AAATGGCAAATTTTCTTCCTTTTAACTATTTAATTGTATAAATTAATAACAATAAAAGAATATCCTCCATGAATATTTAATTGCTACAATGTAAATATAAAAATTGTCCATCAATTTTCAATTTAAACAACTGTCATATATATTCCTATCTTTTATCTAAGCATAGAAAGGAATATAACGTTAGCGGATTTACTTAGAGATAATATTTTATGTGTGGAGATTTGCCGCGGTCAGGTCTTATATGTGTTTCTTTATGTATATGTGTGTTTGTTGTCTGTGTGTTCATGCTTAAGCCGCAAACTACTCACAGAGAGAAGTACACCACCTCACCAACAATAACATCGCATCGAGGTTGAACAAACACAAGAGTTCGCCCGGTACTAGATTACAAATCGTGTCGGAAGGTTTGATCTTTTAGATCTTAAGACATCTCTTTGTGTATATACCTATATACATTAATGTGTGTGTGAATAACACACATCTACATACGTGTATATACTCAAATATGGATGCATGCATTCACGGAAAAACCGAAGGAATGTACAAAAAAGCAAGTCTAATTAGTCTGGCTTCGCATGATGAAGATATCTTTGAAGATTTTTTGCAATTGTACTGGTTTGTCCAAATGATAATTTTGATTTGTTTCTGTATGGAATGGTGTAGGCAATACGATTTTAAATTTAAATTTGAAATTAATAACAAAAAATGCTTTGTAATTTTGATGGAGTCTGTTGGTTGGTTAACTTGATCACTTAAGGTTGCTCTATAACCCATTTCCACATTAATTTTTGTATCCTGTATACATATTTCGACGGTACAGAGCGTGTACGGAATTTATTTCGTACGGGTTTTTACCGTAGTTTTTCATATACGATACTATTTAATTATCTACTAATGATGACAACTTAGTTGTCGAAATACGTACACAGAATTTAAAAATTAATGTGGAAAGGGATTATATATCAACCTTAAGTGATCAAAAAAATACTCGGTCGTTTGAATAATTTTCCATAATTATATTGACAAACAATTTTAATCCATATTAAACAGTTATCTAATCATCAGTGACATCCAGCAATATTACCATTAAGGTTGCTATTTCAAAAAATTACATCTGAAATAAGAGTAAATGAGATAACCGATATTCAAAGTGGAAAGAGAGAGAGGCCCATTGTTCTTTCGTACGCTGACGCTATGGGTGAAAGATTCATTTTAATGAATGGCAATGCTCGTCCACATCGGGTAAACATCGTGAACAACTGGATTGAACAATTGGGAATCAATAGAATATGCAGGCAGCAAATTCTCCTAATGGTAATTCTATCGAACATGCTTGGGATGCCTTAGGAAGACGTTTTGCAGCAAGAAATATGCCTCCGCGTACAATTCAGGAACTTCAAACTGCTCTGATAGAAGAATGCAATACTATTCCACAAGAATTTTTTGATGTCCTGATTCAATCGTTGCCGATGAGATGTCAATCATTTATTATTATTAACAATAGATTTTTCATTTTATCAATAAAATTTCTTATAAAGTATCATAATTATGTATTTATTTAATGATATTTATTCATTCTAGTGCCTTAATAGCTTTATAATGTGCACAAACAAGTTCAAACGTGTCAACGTATTCGGTTTCTTATTTAAAAATGTTATAGTTAAATGTCCAAATATTTGCGAGGTACTACATTCTCTATTTATTTATTCTACTACACTTTTTCCAAATATCCCCTAATTATTTTAAGCAGTGATTTTAAGCAGCTATGATACTTCAAGCGGAACTAACGCGTTACATGATTCTGTTGGATAAATTAATGAACAGGGCGAGAATGTTCTGCAGTAACCATTTTCCTCTATGTTTAATTTCGCGACCTAAGCAATGCTAAAGGCACTAGATTCTATGCAGGTGGATTATAAATTTGCATGGATTTGTTTGTGCGATCTAACTGTGCTCAGTAGTCACAAAAAGGTGACAATGAAAAAGCAGACGACCTTGTTTCACGGCTTTCGTAGAACTGGAACCTTTCTGTGGTATTGCAAAAACAAACATCAAAATAATCGTGAAAGTTGAAACTGGATCTCGGAAAAGGTGGAAAAACGCTTCAGGTCAAACGCAGACAGAACAGTTTATTAGGAAGCAGTCGCCCAATTTCAGTAGGGATAGAAACTCTGTTAAGATTAACATCTTCAAGTTTCTATCACTACTGTTTACTAACAGGAAATATATTATATCCTCAACAAGCATATGGCTAATATTAGCTGAAAGAAATCATATGCAGATTCTGCTAAGTGGAGGAAGACTATGTACTATGCCAATGTGCAAGTTTGGCAAGAATCCGGTTTCTACAAATGAAAAATGAATATCTCGAAGCTGAACCCTATATGGAAAAACTGCTCTAGAAACTGCTAGGTCTAATGAAAGGAGTACTCTTAATAAAATACTCTAACGAGTCACAAAGTCAACAATACATCTGAAGAGGGCACAGTGGAATAACCTCTTGTTACTTAACTAGAGAGCAATGTTCAAATTATTTTATTCTCCTATTATTTTCCTTCAAACAAATATCACAAAATGTAAAATACTGAAATACAAAATAAAGAAATACGAATAAATTTACTTCTGTAACTTCACTTGTTTAATTAAACACTTAATATCCACATAATAGGAACCTGAATTAATAGCTTATAAATCCTGAGAAGATATCTACGGTGATTAAGTTAAAATTAAAACTTATCCACTCTTCATTACATTTCAATCAAAAGAAATCATTTGTAAAACGTCAAGTAAACAAACATTGTCTAATAAATATTAATTGTGTAATTAAAAATTAGTGAATGTAAAAGCAAGTATTCTACTTCATACTTCAAAAAACAAATTTAAAAACACTTAACCTTCTTTTTCAAATAAAGTGCGCTCGCTAGTTGATATTCCACTCGAAAACTTATAATTTCTTTCAGCAATTTAAATAATGTTTCTCTACAGTTTCTGCTTGTTACTTCGCTTTAATTAAAGAGATGCTTTTATCATTCTCTTTGCATTTTACGTATCAGTGTTTTTGATTCAGTTATTTATTTCGCGACGTATTTTCGTAATTAACGTCCATTATTTTACGAGAGTCTATCTTTTTGATTGTTTATTGCTTTTGTATTTACACGAGAAACAAATGATTATATGTTGGTGGAATATCGAATGCGAGATTTAATGCAAAGATGAATTAGAACAAAATATAGAACATCTAGAAGTATTCCTATAAGGACACATAGTCTAGCTCGTTTATTTATTCTTTTTCCTTTGAAAGAATATTGCTTATGTTGCAATCTGGTTAAACAAATCAATGAATAATTTTAATCTAACTCAAACTTTTAAAACCAAAGATTCCCCATTAGTATTCCCTGGGGTCTAATGCCTATCCACCTCGTAAATTCACATGTACAATAAAAACTATGCTAATGCTCTGCCTATTTTTTCACTAGCATTCTTATTTAACTAACTCAAAGAGCTTTCTCCATTTGAATATTCCACTATCCTTGTATTTCTAAGGAGCAGAACAGCGTTGACATAGATACTGGTTGAGTAGCACTTCATGACTTAGCTTACTTTGTTATAGTCTAATTCACAGTGTCCATTTGCAGGTCCAGATGGAGATCGCTTTACCTAATATACTGATGCCTCTACGATGTTCCTAAGCATATTGCTTGAACTCGTGGATATTTCTCTATTTAGCTCAGCCCTAATTGCATATGCCGTACGTCCATACAACTTTTAACATTTGTTTGTACAAAGGTATTTTAGTGTAGGCTAAGCTCCTAATAAGTCAGAACATTTGTCTCATTTCAATTTGCGTCGAGTGTAATGCCCAAACATTTGGCAGTATTTGCAGAAAAGCAAATGAATAAAAAGTGCTGTCAATATAGGTATATAAGGAAAAACTTTATTGACAAAAAGCAATCTAGATACAAATAAAAAATATTTTGTGGTTGTCGTAAACGTATATTATAACATCTCTCACTGATAACAAAAACTTGAAAATTTGATTCTATTAATGATCTATCTCTGTATATCTAAAGGTGTTTCAAATAGCGTGTTTTTTTAAGAATAAATAAAATATAGATGGCGCACTGAATTTGTCTGAAACAATTCCTGCTTTGAAAGATGAAATTATTCGTGTCATTGGTGAGATAGAGTCTCAATTATGTCAAAATGTCATTGAAAATTTTAACAAAAGAGTGGATGTCTGTGGAGCTGCAAGAGGAGGTCATTTGGCAGATATTATTTTTCGCATATATGTAAATGTCATAACTGATACTTCAATTATCAATAGAAAGTTTTTGAAAGCGAATGCAAATTATGCGTTTTATTTATTCTTTAAAAAAAACCGAGAAATTTGAAACACCTTTGTATAGTCACCCTAACAACATTTTTTAAATACAAATATGAAATTCTCATAGACGACATAAAAGAATCTAATGGCACTATAGAAAACCGAGACTACCTATTCCAACGAAACAAAAGTTTATACATTTCGTTAAAGTAATTGCTATGTCAACAGATAATTTTCTGCTGACAGAAATTGGAACATAATGAAATACAGAATATCTGGACATAATCTTCAACAGATTTGTAATGCTGGAAAACCTGTTTGAGACCAGAAGAGCAATACTCAAATCAGAAAAGAGTATAATTAAAAAATTAGCAATAGCTGATCAAATTGCTGATCCAAATGACCAATAATCTAGTAGATTGAATGCGCAAATCATCCTAAATTAGGCACTTATATTTAAAAACAATGTTCGTAAATTTGTAGGGTTTTTAGTTTATAAGATGAGAGTACCTCGAAAAAAATTGTTAGGCTTATGTCAAAGCCTTTTAATATCGTATTGTTATTTAATTGTTTTTTGAATTTATGAATTTGCGCAAAGATTGTTTTAATTATTGACAAAGGAACACCAAATGCCAGACAGAAAAAGAACAAACATTGTCGACATTCCCTTCTGTTCGAGTCTAATAGAGGAATTAATGCATCGGAAGTCACTAGACCCATTTACGCCTTTTACAGAGAAAACGTAACAGAACGGAAATGGTTTCTCGATTTAAACAGGGCCCTTTTGATATAAACGCTTCTCAATATTCAGGGAAACCATGAAACTTTGTTGAAAATCATCTGTATGCTCTATGAGGATCTACGCCAATGAATTGGCAATTATAATGAATTTTATCCACTCAACCATAATACAAGATTGACGTTCTATATGTAAAAGTCAAAAAGTGATGCCTGGTTGCCCCATATTTTGAGCGAAAACAACAAGGATCAGCGCGTCAACATTTGTGCCTTTGCCAATTCGCCATTATTTAGCTCGTCAACAGCATCCACCATTTTTGTCCCATTTTATTACTAGTGAAAAATGGTGCCTTCATTTTAACATCAAGAACAGAACAGATTAGACATAAAAAAGCTGTGATACTGATAGATAGATGATAGATAAGCTTATTATCTGTGGCAATATTTACAAGAAAATCGTGGTTTCACAACGATGTTAGATCATTCTGCAATAATAAACGTATGTAAATAAAGATACGTTTATTATTGCAGAATGTTCTAACATCGTTGTGAAACTACGATGCTCTTGTAAACATTGCCACAGGTAATAAGCCTATCTATCATCTAAAGAAGAACAAATCATTACGCATTATTACATTATTAAAAATATAGTTAATATTGCCAAGAAACATTTAATGGTTAATAAGTAGTTCGCAAATATGTAATTGCTGAAAAATTACAATTTCATTAAAATAGTTTACATTGTATTCTCAATTTATCAATTTCGATGGTGGTAAGTTTACATTGTCAACACTGTATCTACTTAAATCACATCAATAGCTACGAGAAAAAACATAGGGACAAGGAATAGACATGCTTTTTTACATGTTAACACCTCGCAATATATTTTTCTCACTTGGGGCATCTGATCTTTCAGAACATCGTATATCTGTGTAAACTAAGCGTAAAAACAATTCCATGTACAATCAGGTCCCTAGCCTTGTTACTATGTACGTTCTTCTTTATCTGTCAACCTCATTTTTTCTCCTTCTTTTTTCTTTCTTTTTCGATGTCGTTATTCTTCTCATGTTACACGTACTTGTATGTAAACACACCTCGAACAGAGGGCGCATCAACTTAATGAAAAAATATTTACTCCTTCGTGTGACCCTACAACAGGAGATGACTTCCTTTTTCTACTTCTCCGCTTTTTTTACGTCCTTTCTTCCACCGACGTCGTTGTCGTCTTTTTAATAGAAATCGTTGAATGATTTATATCGGTGACGCAACCTACTGACTGTTTTGGGAAGCATTAATGGCACCCATAAACAGTGCTCATATACAAATAAATACTTTATCATTGCGGAGACCCCCTTACGATCGATGGCGTTCAGGAATTTTTGACACGTTATTTGTTTTTTCAATGCTAAATAAATAGAAAGGGATGTAATATATCTTACTGTAACATCTCGCATCCATAAATATGATGGATCAAACACATTGAGAGAGGAATATGAAATATTGGAGGAATTACAAAAGTGTGCCCGTTTACGACAATATAATTTATGGGATTTCGTAACTTCAATAAATATAAAGTTTACGATACTTTCTTTGGTTATACAAAGTATGCAGAACTTGGAATAACATAGAGAAGGGTAAAAAAATATTTTTTATTTTTGCATAATTTACGTATAGATAATAATAGTTTATTATCCAATAATATTAGCCAATTATAAGACAATCTGAATACAAAATAAAACAGGTAATAGTATTTTCAAAAGCAAACTTAATTATAAACATAAATATAATTTACATTAACTATAACCTAAGAGAATAAATAGAAAGAAAAAAGTATGAAAATTATTTGTTGAACTTACAAATTGAAGATGAAATCAAATAAGTATGTCAATGTCTTCGTAATAAGTATTAACACTACAACACATAGACAAGATAGCCCATCGAAGATGGTAAGAGGAATACGGAAATTTGGTCGGCGCATAATGCGTGCACCGAGAACCTAGAAGGGGTATTGTAGCTGATATGTTCGTATGTAATGCAGTGTGCGTCATTGTTCTGAGATTTTCACTTGTATAATGGAGTTCTGCTCGTTGTATAGAATTATGGCGCGGTTACATAGGTCAATAAAAACGACCTTTATCTGATACAGTTAATAATTTATTTGTTAATTTTTGGATTTAATGTATGATTGTGCAAAAGTAGGATGCTTAGTTTATGATAGATCGCTCATGTGCTGTACAAAATACGACTGCAAAGAATATGTGGATAATGGGCAGGACAAAAAAAACTGACATGGGATTGAATGTACAATTTCGATTTATGTTCAACGCTCATGAATGTTAAAAGAATAATTCAAATGTTAATAACACCCTGTTTACTGCGCGTTTCAAGTGATTCACCTCATCATCAGGTAAACTTATGTTATTAACGAAAGATTCTTTATGGGCTGCTATCGCATCTTTTCGATACAGAAAAATAATGAGTAATGAATTTAACATTCATCTATTGGCAAATCGCCAAGATTTTGAAGTGTTCATCTATATAAGCACTGCTAACCTTGTTACCGATTTTAGAGAGATTAACGCGTCATCGTTCGTACATTCGTATGTTTGAACGACACAGGGAAGTATTGTTTTTTCATAATTTTTCTGTATCGGAAAGGCATGCGATAACAGCCCACAAAGAATAATTCGTTAGGAACATACGTTTACCTGATGAAAGATAAATTCCTTGAAACGCGTAGCAAACAGGGTGTTATTAACATTTGAATGATTCATTTAACTTTCATCTGTTGGCAAATCGTCGAGATTTTAAAGTGTTCGTCTACATACGCCCTAGTAATCTTATTACTGATTTTAGCGAGATGGACACACCCTTGGTCGTTTGTACATTCGTATGTTTGAACGAGAAAGTATTGTCTTTTCATTCAACACTAATGGTGTGCAATCTTCCGTTTCGTTTATTAGATAACGAATCATTCTGGAATAAATATGCCAACCGTAGTTCGAAAACATTCCGTAATTTTATACCATCTGCTCTCGAATGTATTGAAAATAAAATTAAACCGGAATTGGAAAATAAAATACTCTGGTTATGTTTAGACGAAAGGACAGATTTCTTCACCTCAGAACTTTCAAACTTTTTTTGAAATTGTTACCAATATTCGGTCTGTATTTTACAGAAATAAAGAAGTATTCAGGATAAGAAATTAGTGAAAGTACTAAACAAATTGGTAGAATATTTTGATGATTTTTAAACAGCAATTCTATGCATGATAGAATAAGTCGTGAAACTAAAAGGCATTAAAACCTTACGTATACAGCATTCCAACAAAAGTTTTAGTACCATTGAGAAAAACTACCAAAATGATTTTGTGAACTAATTAAAAAAGCACGGCAAAAGCAACAAATCTATGAGAATGGTGATAGAAGCCTTTGCACAAACTATAAAGGAATCATTTTACTGGATATGGTCTAAGAAGTACTAGCGCCCCAATCAACTAAAAATAGCGCAATGAATTTAGGTTACGAAATAATAAAATGCCAAGGAAATTTTAGGAAAGGAAAAGAAGTCTCAGATCAAATCAGTAATCTTAAGTCGTTAACGAACTACTGTTATTAACAGAATATGGAGTTGAACTTATTTTTTAAAATTTTTAAGAAAACTTACAACACCATGTCTAAAATAAAACTATGTTCAGCTTTAGCTAACTTAATTATCTGCAGAAAATTAATAAATTTTTCAAGTTAACACTAACAAGCAATTTGAAATACAAACATGGGACGATATACAACAACGTTTTTAAAAAACAAAATTTGAAATCGACGAAGAACTTCAGAAGGACGTTTATTAAAAATACATGAAATAAATTTAGAACCTCCTTTAATGCAAGTACCTATACATATTTTATAAATAGTTAACATTGACATTGACGTATTTGCGGGTATGTTGCTTGGCCGAACGCCAATGTTCTTGTCACTCATTGTTTTTCTGTTGTTTCTCTACACGGCAACTTATTCTAGTTAATATAGCGTGAGGTCATTAACAACCAAGCTACGACATTTTAAGTACACGCGCTGTGTATGCGTACCATTGGCTTTTTTTTCTCTTGAAGACCATTTACTAGAATTCATAAATCTTAATTTAGCCTTTTGTTAAACAATAACATAACTCAACTGCGTGAATAGATGCAGGTTATAAATTACATTTTCTTGAGATGTTGAACTTATACCCAATATATACATATACGAGGTGTATTCTAAAAGACTGTAAAGATTGTATTCGTGCGAATCATTAAGGAAAATTAACGAAAGACGATCAAATGCTATTACTCAAAGCACAATGTACACGATTCGTTCGATCCCAACTATTGAATATCTAAGAATACGAGGCACTGTAGTAGATTATATAAAATTGTATGATTAACGTAATAATCTGATTTCATTCCACAAATCTAAAATAGTGGATCCTACATTTCTTGCAAAACTAAAGTTGCACGATCAATGGGGAGATATTTTAAATCCCGTCTAAATATTGAGTTTTTTTTCAGAAATGCTCAAAATAATATACATTATTTTTGCATTTCTTCTCATACGAGGGTATCCGTTTATATTTCGGGAACACATTGTTAGTGTTGCCTCCGATCTGATTATTGCATCGTGAAGTTTGTCATTTCTGACAGTATATTTACCTTGATAGTTTTATTATCCAATCGGTATTTCTATTGTTGACCACCGAAAAACGTTTTTCACTTATAAATGACCAGTAGACTAGAGAACGGAATATATTAATTGGGAAATCTACAAAGGCAATTATGTGAATGAGCAAAAATCTGCACAAGAAAGACTTTTGCCACAATTTGTTAAAAAATGAAGAGTTATCAAAAATCAACAGCTTTGAGAAATATTTAAGTTTCAGTAGCTAAAACATCTCTCTTACAACCTAAACTTGGCTTCCATGGGTTACTTTCTATTTAATAACCTGAAACAAGTATCGCGAGAAACGTTAGCTTAACAACAACGAAGTGCCAGCAATCGCGGTTACCTTCATTTACTTTTCTACGGGAACAGAAATATTAACTGTGAAACGAGTATATTCCAATGAAAGTGATTATATTGAAAAACGAAGATATATTTTGATATCACTGTTCCTTCATAGTTTAGCCAGGAGTTTATACTTACTACTTATCTTCAAAATAGCATTCACTACTGCTTAAATGCGATTGCATTTATTGAAATGGCACTGGAATATCTATATCCTTTTTTCATTTTCAGTACACTTTCAAGAGTGTTCTAGCAAAATTATCGCCATTTCAGAAATCTTAACCAGCCAAAAAACATTGACGCCAAATCCATATTGGAAAGAAAATTGGAATCTATATATGGCTATGTGATTTTGTCCAAAATAAAAGTCAATTGTCATACAATTTAACGAAACTTCAACGGTAAATAAGTAAAGAATTTTATTTCTTTCTGAAAATCGTGTTTATAGTTTTATAGATAAATTATTTATTTAAGCTTCCTTCTCTTTAAAGAAATCAATGTGCCTTCACACTACAGAATGATTAAGTTTAACATCGTTTGAAAATCCCGAGTGCGAAACTTCATAAAAATACTCCAATAATTAATTCAAACCTCCTCTTCTCAGCCTTGCAGATGATCAATTAATGCGTCTCTAAATTACATTGAAAAGACTTTACACTGAATAGAAAAAGAAGGATTATAAATAATCTTAAAAGAATGGAGTTCAAGAGGTTACGGTTTTGAACGAAGTTGTTTTAAGACAACTAGAAAATAAACATGGAGTGGAAAAACCAAAAGATTATTAACTGTCTCGGGTTAATACAATGAGAAAGCTCTGCTATGTCCAAAAATATTATGCAGAATAACAAGCAGACAAGCAGCATTAGACGCCTCAGAAGATGAAACAATACTTATAATAGGTGCTTCTATTGCAGAAAATATAAGAATCTGAAAAATAATAACAATGATACTTAAGAAATTCTGATTTAAAAATTATTTAATCAAAAGAAATATTCACATATAAACAATTATTAACTGATATTTTATTCTGTATCTTTTACTTTCAATAACTATTTAGTGAAGCATAAAGTCCACTATCCTTTGACATCTCTTCACTTGAATGGATCCCCAATTATTTTGAAACTCATTCTATAATACTTGAGTAGACATTACCACAGTTAATTGACGTATTGTGACTTAGCTTGTGCCCGGCACACATTCTATAACCTACATTACGTCGGAGGACGACCTTAACATTAGGATGGTAGTGTAATGGTGTGAGCCAGGTTAAATACTGGAGGGCACACCGACCTTTGTTATATAAAAAATGAAACTCTCATTGACTAGAAATATCTGGATGGGATTCCGTGATCAATTATTCATATGCAGTAGGAAAAGAATTAATTTTTATGGACAATAATGCTTGTAGTAATAGCCTGCCAATTCCCCATGTAGTAGTCCAATAGAATATAACAAGAATGCTTCAAGCATTACGAATTGCTATCAAGGAAAGATGGGATATAGTATTCCTCTCTCAGAAATGTTTGACATGTTAGTCTGGTTCATTCCATTAAGATGGGAAACATTATTATAAGTTCGTGGAGATTTATATTATGAATCTTTATTTCTTTTTGTAAAAATTATTCTAATAAAACTTATGTTAAACTAAATATTTTTGAGTTTATCATACTTTAAAAGTTCCTCTCTCTCAGAAAGATCACATGAAAACCTGTCCAGGTAAGTTAAAATACACCTATTTTTATATTTACTCAGAAATTCGCAATTAGGTTTGGGATTTGAACTGATCACGATGTTACATTAATGTGCCTTTTTAAATAATTCTCAGCTCTTTTGGTCGCATATTTCAGGTCATTGTCGTTCATATACAACAAACGAACTTATTTAGTCATCTGCATACGACAATATTACATTTCTTAATATCGTTAGATACACATCTGCTGTTATAATATGGTTTATTTTATAAATTGGCTCTACTGCATTCCAAGGAAAATGTGCGTGTATGCGTCTAAATATGGATGTATGTGTTAAATGAATAGCCTATTTTTAAACTACTTGAACTATTATTTAAGAAACTCATTATTTTAGAAAATACACCTTTAATAAAATTCTTATTTAGAATAGCCTATAATTCGAATATACAAAATTAATGATATTTTTAAAAAAATTATAACCGTTGTCATCTCAATAATATTCGTATTTTCAAAAAGAATATTTATTGTTGTCTAATTTCGTGTAACAAACGCAGTATTTCGTAAATTTGAGAAAGAAAAGGAAAGAAAAGAACTGCAAATTGTATTGAAAATGTTGAATGGAAAATACTATGAATACGAATACGAAAAGCATTGCGAAACTGTCACAAGATTATATATAAGATATTTAGAACATAGTATGCTATTCTTAAAAAACCCTAAAGTTATATAATACTACTAATATGCATTTATTTCTATTATTTTAATGCAAATGAATAGAAAACATTAAACTTGTAATTGGAAAATCGAAGGAGTGATTCAAATGAATGACTAAAACTTATTCCCTGTTCTAACACCAATCCCTTAAAAGTATAGAAAAATAATAAATAATAAAAAAAATGTCTAATACATAATAATAAGCAATAATACTTAAACTATATTATTTTGCCCGTGCACACGACCGTAACACGTCAAATTGATGATATTAAGACAAATGACATTTTTAAGAAATTTTAACCGTATAATCTTATTAACATTTGTATTTTTAAGATGAATATTTATTGTTGGCAAAATAAAAATTATTCTAAAGCATAGAATATAAAGAGTCTTTCATTAAGCGCTTCCTATCTTTAAATTTAAATAAAACGAAGTGTGTATGAGATATCATCGAAACTTTTTATTCGTTGAAAGGCCTATCGATGCCATTATGTATGGAATATGCTCGCCGCGGCTTCGCTGGGTGGCGCGCATTCGAAATGTCCAATTTTCCATGATTCTGGCGCATAAATTAGGCAGAATTTGATCTATGGCAAGGATTATGTTGACTTTGAGGGCCGCTGTGGTTTGTGACTCATTCGTATAACCTGTGACTTAAGAAATCCCTACAAGAAAAAGTCTAACGAGGTCAAATCGCGCGATCTCGGTGGCAAGTTCACATCACCTCCACTTGAGATGACCATACCCTCAAATCGCTCGTGCAGAATGTCTAATGTGGCATGAGCTGCGTGGTACGTAGCGTCGTCCTGTTCAAACCTCATGTCGTTGGTGTCCATATCATACAATTCAGGCCAAAAGAGTTGTTCTAAGCAACGCGAAATCGACTGCCTCGGATTCTCCTGCACACTCTGACGGACAGCGTCGATGTGTTCGGCAGATCTTGCGTTCCGTCGTCGTACGAGTATTGGTTCATTGTTTACTGAACCAGTGGATTCAAATTCTGAGATAACTAGAATAATGACGGCGTCCTAGATAAGTTATAATATCGGCGAAATATTCAGACGAGCCGACCTAAAAATACAAACAGGAGAGAAATCCATAAAGGGGATTTATGTAACTGGGATATATTGTATTCGTAGAGACATCTTTTTCGATAAAAATTTTGTATTCGAACAGCAGGAAGTGGACGTACAACTTGCCACTGCAGATATAATTCCGATGGCGATCTGAAAGCGTATGATTTTCCGCATGTTCTTCCCAAAATATTAAACCCAATCCATATTAAATAAGCAATTAGAACAAGAGAGGGGAAAATCCGAACACGCGAAATCGCCAAATAAAAACGGACTAGAACAATAAATCCATCATTTGTGATATAGTTTCACCAGAAGTATCTATCACATTTGCTTTCATCTTTTGTACTTATATATTCAAAATATAACTCTAAATCTGTTCTTGCAGAGAATTCATCTGATGATTATCTGCCACTAACTTAAGGCTGATACAGAGTACATTTTTTGTCAGAAAGAGCTTCACAAAATGTTGGGAGATGGAAGGAGGGGGAGAAATGGATGCAGTGTGCGTGGTGGCTCACAAAATTTGCGCAATTAGTGACCAAGATATGCATGTATGTGCAGTTTTTTAAGTAGACATCTAATACAATAATTTCCGTTTATTTTGTTTTAGAGAATTCTTTCCATATTACCTTACCTTACATACCTATTCCATATTAGCCTCCACTTTTGTACAGTACATACAAATGTTAATTTCTAATATTTCCATTTTAATTTGAGAACATTATTCTTCTCAAATAAATTCAATTGATGCTTCTAAAGAATACTATCGACTACTTAATACCCAAACTCCACAAATCATTTTAGTTTCCGATTTATCTGGGGAAATTAGAATGATTCTTTTAATACATAACTTTTAAAATAAAGTACGTGTGTATATATACATACATTTAATAAGGGAAAAAATACAATGTATTAATGTTATAATTCGGATTTTATTATCATTTCGATCAGACTCTGGAGTGATTACCATCAACGTGTCTCCACTGTACTACCATGTTTATTATTATCATTGAATTATTAATAATTATTATAACTAATGTAAAAATTGGTAATTAAAATGTAATTATTTACAAAAATTAAAAGTAATTTTTCCTAAATTACGAAATATAAATCGGAACTTCACTCGGTTTTTAGTAAAAACTTGTATCTTTGAGAACTTCAAGACCATAAATGAATAGATTTCTATGCGATAGATATCGTATATACGATAAATCCGACGACAAACGTTGTTCCTCTGCGATATAACAGGAAATATAAAATACATAAAATCTTTTTCTTTTGTTTTATAATAGTGATACTGAGGCAGCGCGACGTGGAACATTATCATAAATCTCGGGCGGTCACGTGAACCGAAGCTAACGAAGTTGGCTGAAATTGCATTCCGCGAGAATCGAATGAAATATCGATCGCTTTGTAAATATGCATACGCTTCTTGGAAATCATAACGAAATCGAATTATATAGGGTCATATAGGTAAATGCATTCTGATATTATTTTCTAATATTATTAAAAAGCAAATGTAATTTGAACAATTACTTTTTGATTATTGAAAGGCTAAGAATTTAATTTATTTTAACTGAATACAATGTAGAATTAAAATACAATTTTCATGTAATTCCGCAACTATGTTTTATTTATAAAACTAATGACTGATACGAGGTAAGGTCAAAAAATACGGTACGCCATTCAGTGGTAGAATAGCAAATTTTAATGCGCACGTCAATATGTAATGATGCGCGTAATTTTTTGGATAGAGTATTTTTATTTTCTATTCTTTGATATTTAATTCAAATAAAGATGTTACTTAACTAGTATTTCCAAATGTAAATGTATTATGAAAATTCTCAGAAGGGAGCTCTTAATACTTTATGGTATTTATATTAATTTAGTTTAAGTATATTTATGTACATTTTCCCTTAATGGAGAGCTCAGACAGGATCTACTTATAAGTATATAAATGCATTGTCGGAATGCATTCATATTTATGTTATAAGTGTAATTTTAAGAGAAAGCAATAATTGTTAATCCTTTAAATACAGCTCGTATCCCTTTTAGGTACACTTATTGAACCTACTAAGTATATATATATATATATTTGTACTTTCATTAATGTAGTCTCATAAATGTTTTATTCATGTATTTATGGTCGCTATATTATAAGTTTTCCTATTTTGTATATTGTCAGTTCCATTTAAAAAGGATATTTAATTTATATAATCCTGTACTTTTATTTTTAGTTATTGAATGTGTTATGTATGTTGTCTAAGTTTATGATATGCACCTTGAAGTAATAACCTAGGTGGGCGAAAGAGGATAATCAGTCTGCGTTTATATAAAGTTTGGGAATTTAACAAGAGCAGCTGGGGCATAAGAATAGTTCACAAGCGAGAATTGGGCCTAACATCTGAACAAAGATAGTTAAGCTTCAGAGCTGATAAAGAAGAGACATTGAAAAAGTAGAGTTAGACCTGTATAGCAGGCTATTCTACTCAGAGGGGTGTGAATCATCTGATATGAAACGTATCAGTCAATTATCTGCCAAAAACTAATAGTGCGAGTATTGAGACTATATATATATATAACGGTTCCTACAAATGGAAATTGATAATTATCGTGTTAAACAATTAAAGAGTGAATCATTAGGAGTGCGAAAAAACGCATTGGGGAAAAGAACGTCCCCGAAGCGAAGACCACCTACAATTGAACAAGATAAATGCATATATCTATAAACAGACAATACAGAAGGTAAAAATTGTACGTGTAATGTAAGTTTTGTTCTGTTTTCTTTCTTATTATTTACAAGAAAACTTTCTAAAACGATTGTAATTCTCGTTGAACGCTTAAATACTTTTTTTCCGCTATTTAAATAAAAGAGGTGCTTATATGTGTGTATCTCCTTTGTAATTTAAATCGCCCTGCGAATTATTAGTAATAAAGAAAGTAACATCTTTATGTAAGGTTATGTGCGTAGTCCAGTTTCCTAGCCAGTGCATTGTGTTCAAATATAATAAATTGTTACATCACGTCAGATTCTTGTATTTTTATTACTATTGTTTCTATTATTATTATTATTATTATTATTATTATTATGCGGCCAACAAAATATGTGTATAAACATAAAGAAAGATCAATAACAAATGGGTTCTTAATAACAGTATATGTATGTATATCAAATTGCAACACGTTTGGTGCAGTCAACTGTTTACAAGTCTTTGCTACGATAAGATGTATCTTCAAATACCTTAAATAATGGATCGTGAATAACGCAATGTTAAATAATAATAATAATAATATAGATTTAAACATAAGGCAAATCAACGTTAAATTTTTTCTGCGGGGTTTTGCTAGTCGAGCAACATAGTTCTAATTACCAATTTCGTTGAAGTTGTACGATCCTACAAGAAATATGTCATGGAAAATGAAATTTGAATCTATGGATATGATTCTAAAAGCATGATAGGGGAGACCATATGAAGACTCTTGCAAATGGAAGAGGAAACTACGAGTAATATATTAATCCGAAAGCTTAGCAGTTTCTAGAAATAGGAAATGAATATCCTGAAGTCGGCCTCTATGTTAAAGAAACGCACTCGAACCTGCTAATTTGGACTAAAATAATGAAGCTAAAAAACGTGCTTTAATGAACCGAATTAGATCTGCAAATTTCGTATTGCAATAGGTCCTATTTGGACTCAGGAATACTGGCATATAGTGATTTCAGAACACTATAAAGAGAAATTGGCGAACGTACAGCTAATGATTTCAGTATTGCTAAGGTTAATTGCTTCCAATCATGTATGAGATCTGCTGGGAATATTTCTGAAATCTAGTAGTTTACGTGATGTCCTATTTTATCAACTGTCATATTTGTAAAATTTTATTTTTCTAACCTATAATTCAGTTAACAATTTATAGTTAAATGACCTAGTATTGTTTATACAATATTTGAAGGAAAATAGTTTTGTGCAAAAACTTTCGCATAAAAATTATCGAGTCATAAATTTTTATGATTTCAAATATAGTTTACAGCAATGCTTCGATTGTCTTTATTTGGATTTTGGAAATAAACCGTCGTCCAAAAGTAATGTTCATCCTGAGTTTGGCTTTATTGAAATTATTTACCAGACTGCTTGAAAAATAGCGAAACGTGTAACCCATTGAACTTTTCTAAGCTGCTTTGTATGGATATTATTGATATTAATACTATTTGCACTCAACAATACAACCCCTGAAATTTTATGAATAGATATACATTTTACATATTGGAGCCTATAAAAATGAAATATTAAGAAGTTTTTCTCTTTTTATATCATTAATAAAATTTATTTTAATCGTACAGACTTTAATAGAAGTAATTTAGTTAATTTAGTAGTCTAATACTAAGTAAGCTTAAACAATCATCCGTGTAACCAGCGACAGAAACTGATGAGAGGCGAAGGCATGCCGGCATTACCGATGGCTTGCATTATGTCAGTGACGCGAAGATGCCTGCAAAAGTGGATTGTTAACTGCGACGGATGTAAATAAATTTCTGAATCGTTTTCGTACGTTACCAAATTACATTATTTATTTTATTTATAATCACACATATCCAGCCTTCACCGTTACTAATAAGTGACGTAACCCTTTGATATGACTTTTATATTGTTTTAAAACATTAAAATAGTCAAGCAACCCCAATAGGCAGCTAAGAAATTATCTAATGTAATTCCACCGGAATTTTCACTATTTTACTATTTAACTAAGCGGCTCTTTCAGTTTTTCCCTATCAGTACCATAAGCAAATATTAATGTCACCTAGATATATTTATGTACAACATCGACGTATACTCTCCATCGAATGTAACCGACAGAGAATAATAAGAAAAAAGATTGACACCCCCGTTATCTACAGCGCGGAATGACACGACACATTCTCTGTTATGTCAGTCCCGAATATCCGTCTATCTATCTGATATTTCGGTACCTGAATAAACAAATTCACGTTGACAGGTTAAACGGAACCGCTATTGACCCGTTTTGATGCATGCGTGTTTGGTTCTCTTATCTCCGGTTCGGTTATTTGAACACAATTAGCAGTTTTTGACATTTTTCTGTGGACAAACAGGAAGTTAAATATCAATAAATGAGAACATGTTTTGATATAGACATACTCATCTATTAACTTCTATGATTTTCTACAGAGATTGAAAGATGTGATATATGGCATATGTACATGAAATTGGTTATAATAAATATTTATTTAAAAGTTTACCCAAGAAGAATTTATTGAAAGGTGTATTATTGACATTTGTATGTCATTTGTAATACAAAAATTAGAATTTCTCTTCTGATAAAGTAATAATACATACTGTTCCTAAACATTAAATTGTGGCCAAACAGAAAATAACTTTAATATATCTTAAACTCAATTTTTTCCGTAGAAGTAGAACTTGAAATACCTAAGGAAAGATAATAATTTATGGCATTTTTACCAAAAGACGTATAAACTGTTAAGTTTATTTCAAATCGATTGACTGTTGGCCAAAAATTGTACCGAATTAAACATTGCCAAGACATCATTAGAGGAGCTCCAAGGAACGGAAGCATATTCAGAACGATTCTAAGTAGTGAGGAGACGTGGTGTTTTTAATACAATCCAGACACTAAACTCAAAGTGCTAAACAGCGATTAGAAGACGCAGTAACTTTAAGAAAATCTTGTTTGGAAAAGTCAAAAATTAGAAAAAAGATCATTCCAAGGAGATTATACACAAAAAATTTGTTCAAAGAAACGTTTGGTAAACCGCATTCATCATGTTCATTAAGAATGTTTATAGTTCCTGCACAATAATCAACCTTATCATCGTTTATCATTGTTCTGGTAATCATTCGATGCATCGTTTCAACGTGCAAGAGATTTACTCTCATGTGAGAGTTGTCCTATCAACTACGGTGTTGTGGTCTAACCGATGAACTACAGAATAATACCAATTCCTCCTGGGTGGCGGTCGTTCTTGTTGTTCAACTAACTACCCAATCACAGAATATTCGGAATCTCTTGCTCTTTTCGATATGTCTGCAGCTAGAGTATTCAGATATTCCTCAGTTGATCTTTGCAAATGAACCATGGAGCGCAATGCATCAGACCAGTGCTGCATATGTAAAACAGACCAATAACTTATTTCTAATATTCACTGGCCTGATACGGTACAGCAAGAAGAAGAATACCATTCATAGCTGAGGAAAACGCACATATTTTCTGAACGTCAGTCAGTCTAATATCAAAATAGATAACCAGGTATCTTAACCTTGAGTTGTCAAAGAACCTGACTCTTTTCCATTGAGATGTCGCCGTAAGGCATAATTTCCTAATAATTCTGAAGGCCTGAAATACCCTTTCATTGATCGTGAAATCTCAGTGAGCCGTCCATTCTGAGAAAGCATCCGTGGTATTTTGCAATAGCCTGCAAAGGTTATTGGTCCAAAAAGAGGTGAAAATTGTTATATCATCAACATAAATGACATACTCGGCAGACACAATCCTATACATGTAATATTCCAAAATTACCATTTTTGCATCCCAGAAGAGAGTGGTCAATAGTTTTCCAGTAGATGGTTGAGTGGAGAATTTTTTTTGGTTTCAAGGCTCTATCCTTGCTTAATCTTTTCGTTCCTGATTCCTGGTAATTTCAGTTTCTTTTGTAAGAATATTCATCCTATACTTCTGGGATTGTTAAAAGAGGATAATTGTTCTCTGACGATATAATTATCGCGAGAAAGATAATAGATAAACTATGGCAAAATAATACTGGCGGTGTTTCGCTACGATAATTGCTAATAATGTTGAATTAGATATGAAGAGAGAAGAAAAAGTGGGAAATGTTAGGATGGCAAAATTTAAAAGTGGATGTTGGGACACTGAAAACGAAAAAATTAATAAGTTTGCCATAGAAGCAGATAAATATATTACACCAGAACATGTGCTAGAAGTGCCCAAAGTGTACTATCTGCCAACAAAGAGTCAGATGGAGCAAATTTCAACACATAACGAACCGAGGCAGCTACACGTGCACGACGCAACTTGCTAAATATGGGTCATTGAATCACAAAGCAAGTCATTTACAGTCAAGCTATGGTAGACAGCAGTCAATCTACGATAGATCTGAGAGACGAGGGTATTGGATTCGATCTAGTATCACGGGGCACTTGCTCCTTGGTGTTTCTTTCCTATGCTTGACTGGTTTCAGTTTTATGTGAATATAATTGTAAGTTTCTGTTAGGAAAAGCGTGACTTATTCTCACTTATAGGAGACACTCTTATGACTTGCTATGAACTTGGCTTATAGAAGGAAGAAAAATGGCTGTGTTTCTGCTGCAGGGAGATTTTTTCTAATAAATAGAATGATATGTGCCGGAATTTCTTAGTAATTTTTACTTTTTTAAAATTATTCAGGTTGATTTTAGAGCAGAAAGGATATAATTTTAGTATCTGGCAAAATCGACTATGAAAATAGAAAAAAGACTTTAAATTAAAATATTTATTTTAACATGGTTTTACTCCCACGTTTGTAATTGTTTTAAATTCTTTAATACACACGCATATATTATATTATTGCAAATTCAATTATAGCTTGATTTGTTTTTAATTCTAACTTAGTAGCATCGAGTTTTGCAATTCTATCACGAACACAAACAATAACAAGAATAGCTTTCGTTTCTTTTTTCATATTCTCCCGTCGTAAACATTCAATTTTATCGCAAAAAGTAAACTGAAACGATTTGTAAAATATTTACAAATTGGCTGGAAGGGAAGTCACGCGCGAGCAACGGAATTTATGAAAGCGGAATCGATCTCATCGCACGAAATATTACAGGGGTCCTCTCATTGACTTTGATCTATAAATATCGAAAGAAGAAGGAGACGAATAATTAAAAATATTTTTTACATTTAATCGACACTTTTTTCTACACTTTATTGAAACTGAGTATGCTATTGATTTAGATATTTTTATCAAAGTAATGACAAGTTTTTATGTGTTTCAATAAAATCTGTTATCTTTAAATTTATTTGTACGCCAGGCAGCAGATTTATTGTTATAAAACAAATAATTTACCGCAAATGAGTAAAATAGAAGGAAATGTGTAATAACTACTGATGACCTGCAATAAATATTCGATAACGTTTAAAGCAGAACTACCTAGTCAAGTCATAAATACTGGTACACAGAAAAATCGACGTCAAATGAAAACGAATAAATATTTTTAAAAAAATTTTTTTTTGCTTTTATTGGTTTATTCAATGGCTACAAATCTTAGAACAACTTATTCGAAATGACTTCAATGTGCCTTCCAGCACGACTTGAGAGGATATGGCCACTCATCGATCGCGAGACGCACTTCATGCATGGGGAAATTGTCCACTGCACGGGCAAGGGTTCGCTTCAACAACTCAATATTTGGGTGTCGAGTAGAGCAAGCCATGCCCTCTAATACAGACCACAACTTGTAATCCAACGGGTTGAGGTCTGGACTACCAGCTGGCCAATCATCCGTTGATATGATGCCCGGAATGTTGTTTTTGAGCCACAGTTGAGTCGTTTTTGCTTTGTGAGCTGGTGCAGAGTCTTGCTAGAAAGTCCATGGCTTATTGGTGAATATTGATTGGTTGAGAGGCTTCACAACGAGTTCTAAGACGGTCGATTGATATACTTTGGCCGATGTTTTTACTCTTTGCTCGCAAAAATGGAGCTTATTAACGCCATCGTAGCTCTCTCCCCACCATTCCATTACAGACGCGGGATGGTGGCCTCTTTGAACCCTCGGGATGAGTTGGGGTGCTTCTCTGAATAACCGAGCATACACAAGATCGTTCTGTTTATTGAACGATTCTTCTACGGTGAAGATTTTCTCGTCAGTAAACAGAATTTGTCTATAAGCGTTCTTCGCGTACCGGCTGAGTAACGCTTTCGATTTTCTCTTGCGTTTTTCCTTCAATGCGGCCGTGAGTAAGTGTCCAGTATATCGCTTGTACACGCTGAGTCCAAATCTTCTTTGATAATACGAGAAATGGATTTTTGCGAAATTTGCATTTCCCGCGACAAGATTTGCACTCCACCAGTATCCTAAAACAACTTTATAGCACGATACACAAAATTGCGAGTGATCCCAAGCGGTCGCAACGTCCTAAAGATATCGCCTTTTTCCATGTTGCATTTTAGTAGGCCAACTACAACGATACGATTTTCGATGTCGTCCCATTCCATGATTGTAAACAATTAATGTCAAAAACTTTTTACGTCACAATGAAGCATAAATGTCAACTGTCAAATCGCAATCAATACGAAATGGATGCGCCAAGTGTTGCATTCGTAATGAGTGCGTTCAGTTGTGTACCAGTATTTATGACTTGACTAGGTATTTGAGAAAAGCGCTTAATGCGGTAAACTCATAAAATACAAACAACCAACTTAAACTAAACATGTGAAGAGTTCGTGAGTTGGGTATTGACTATTTAGTTTAAATTATGACAAAATGCCTTGACCGAAATAATGGTAACCCAGGCTATATAACTCCAAACATATCGAATGAATATAGCTCTAACAGAAACGCCTAATTGATAGTGAAAGATTATTTCGTCTCTATGAAAAAATATATATTCCAGCAATTTCTAAAAATACCTATAGACTATATATACGACTTCTATATATATCAGAAAACAGAAACTGTACTCAAGGAACATGAATTACTACTTCCTACCCAGTATTCAAAAATTCTTGAATCATATATGTCAGAAAAGTATTTCAGGATTACGCAAGAAGACGCTTAGTCTGATCTAAAGAAAATCCATGCAGGAGTGCCACAGAGTAGTGTATTGGAACCAATTCTATATCTTCTATACACTAGTGCCAACGTAAGAACAACATGTCGTTGCCACATGTACCGACGATATCTTAATCATGGCTATTGGAAATAACAAAATTGAGTCAACAGAAAAGCTATAAATGTTTATAGCTGAAGTACAAAACTGGACAAGGAAATGGCGGATAAAATTTAATGAGACGAAGTCAGTGCATGTTGACCTTACCAATAAAAGAATTGAGCACAAGCCAGTTTACATTAACCAACAAGTTATTCCATATGAAAATACAGCTAAATATTTGGGCATGACTCTAGATGTCAGACTTAGATGGAACTCGCATGTAAAGAAAAAACAATAAGAACTTAAGCTAAAATACAGAAAGATGTATTGGTTAATGGGTCGGTATTCAAACTTATCAGTCTACAAAAAGCTCCTGCTTTATCGACAAGTCCTTAAACCAGTTTGGATCTGTTGTTTTCAACTTTGAGGTTGTGCCATTAAAAGCAATAGAAATATCATACAAAGATTCCAGAACAAAGTACTTCATGGTATTGTCGATGCACCGTGGTACATACGGAATGACAATTTACCAACTGTCGATAGCATCATCAAAAAGTATGCTCAAAGTCATGAACAACGACTTCATCAGCACGTAAATTCCGAAACCCTTCACCTCTTGGATAATGCAGATATAAAAAGGAGACTTAAAAGAACCAAAACATTTGAGTTAGTTTAATGAGTGCAAAAGCAAAGCGTGGAAGTGTACACATTAGCTTGTAGTGTGCTTAAAACACTTTGGACACTGATGAGTACACCTTAGTTTAATTATATTTTCTTATATTAGTAAATTATGGTTGACAAAAATTGCTCATTGGCCAATAAATGACCAAATTATAATAAAAAGAAATCCCACACAGGATTTGTTAAAGAAAAAGGAACACGAATAAAGATGTAGAGTGCAAAATCCAAATGTTTATGTCATATTCATAATAATAAATTAACAGTTTTTTACAAGGTACAGCACATATGTTAGTAATCTAATTTGGAATACAGAAATTACAAAGAAATTATAATTTCACAAAGCTTTAGTGCCATCAGATGTAAAATTGACCTGTAAGATTTCTTTCGCAGAAATTAAATACTTCCTCTTTCTAATTACTTACTATTTCTAATTGGACAAATAATTGAGGGCGAAATGAGGAAATTTAAAAGCGAAGAAGCGAGTAAGTGAAAGATGTGGTAGACGTGAGAAGAAAGATGATTAACAGTAGCAATCATATATCTATTAAAGACTGAAAGAAAAATAAATGTCACAAATATGATATACATATGTTCAACTATTACCTGCATGTTAGCTTATTATACATAGTAATATAACATTTTCATAAATAAATAAAAATTAGGATTACTTTTAATTATAAAAAAAAATAAAAAATGAAAATACAGCAGTGTATCGGACTATCGTGAAATCAATGATATAGGAATATAAAACACGAAGGTGTTAAATTCAATAAATATTACCTTTCGAGACAAATAATCAAATGACTTCATATTAGACAAATGTATTAAGCAAGGTGTAATTAAATGGCCAAAAACTATATGACCATGTGGAAGAATAGACGAGAAACGATTGGTTTAGGTTTGTATGAAAAAGAGACCAAGAGGATACCTGTACATCACCAGCTTCACGTTATAGAGACGGAGAAAGAATTTTATACTCATCTCAGGAGTTGAGACAAGCATGAAAGTGTTAAATAACAATTTTATGCTCATCTCAGCAGTTGAGATGAGCATAAAATTGTTTCTTCGTCTCTTTAACGGCCGATGACGCACAGGGACTTTACCTCTACTCAATAGAAGAAGGTGAACTTATTTTCACTAAAAAGGCATAATGAAAAAGTAACTGGTATTACATCTCCAAAATATCCTAGAGCAAATATGCGGTAACAACAACAAAAAAATCTATCATTAATATAGAAATTTTGCAAGCAACCATCGATAAACAGAACAGGCAAATGCTGTCCAAATTACCTTCGCCACTAACCAACTTTGCAATAACATATTTAGTTAATTTAGTAGTCTAATATTATACTAAGTAAGCTTGAACAATCATCCGGGTAGCCGGCGACAGGAACCGACGAGACACGAACGCGTGCAGGCATTACCGATAGATTGTATTATGTCAGTGATGTGAAGATGCCTGCAAAAGTGGATTGTTAACTGCGACGGATGTAAATAAATTTCTGAATCGTTTTCGTACGTTACCCAATTACATCATTATTTATTTTATTTATAATCACACCTATCCAGCCTTCAACGTTACTAAAAAGTGACGAAACACATTGATTTGACTTTTATATTATTTTAAAATATTAAAATAGTCAAGAAACCTCAATAGACATCTAAGAGATAATCTAATGTAATTCCACCGGAATTTTCACTATTTTATGATTTAACTGTTTCTTCATCTCCATAACGTGAAGCAGATGACGCACGGGGATTTTATCTTCACTCAATAGAAAAAAATTTTTACTAAAAAGGCATAATGAAAAAGTAACTGGTATTACATCTCCAAAATATCATAGAGCAAATATGCGATAACAACAACAAAAAAAATCTATCCATAATATAGAAATCTTTACATCAGCACTTGCAAACAACCAACTATATACAAAATAAGGAAATGCTGTCCAAATGACCTTTTCCACTAACCAAGTTTGCAATAATCTACGAAGAAAAATTGCTGTTTCGATTTTTTTGTACGCGAAAATAGATACATTCTTTTATAATCCATTTATGTTACTATGAAGATCAGAACACTCAATCTCTAATCTTTTCTGGTTGTTTTGAGATGCACGGAAAAAAAACCCGATTTAAGTTAAAAAGTATATATACATATAATACTAATATGTAGTGAAATTGTTCCTTCTCGACAGTGTCGTCGAATATGTGCCAGTACAAATAAACGACAAATACTGAATCAAAGTCTCGGCTAAAGTGATAGCATTGTTATTGGTTATGTCCAGTGTAAATGTTTTAATAGTATATAGTCTTATAAATAGCTAATTGTATTATTAAGGCAGCGTATATATATATTATCAAAAACAAGACAAAATATAAGAAGCAAAGGAATGTGTGGAGGAATAGGCAAAGAACGACTGGTTCAAGTTTGTATAAAGAAAAGATCAAGATGATGAGCAATTTTTCACTTGCACAGCAACTCCTAAAATTGACATAGGATTTACTGGATATATGTAGAGCCAATTATATTTATATATACATGCGTCTATATACACACAACGTATCGCTTATTACTTCCAGATACTCGTTTTACAACAGTCCAAGAAGAACTGGAACAGAAAAGAGTGCCATAGTTGTACGAAATTCTTAACAAAAAACTTATGTCCAATTGGATGCTAATCGATCTTAAAACCACATGATTCTAGTATTATTGCACATATTATTGCTCATATTTTTCAAACAGTGTGCGAAATA
Organism: Dermolepida albohirtum; assembly: GCA_031893035.1. Classification (NCBI taxonomy): domain Eukaryota; kingdom Metazoa; phylum Arthropoda; class Insecta; order Coleoptera; family Scarabaeidae; genus Dermolepida; species Dermolepida albohirtum. The sequence continues at coordinate 488,477 of JAVIWB010005368.1, forward strand.
TTGGAAAAAGAACTAACTGAAATGAAATTGGATTCTTCAAACCACTATAGTGGTGCCATTCGGAAATATTCGTGAATAGGTAGAAGAGATTTCATTCGCTGTCACTATATGCTATATCGACAGCAAAAAGCAACAGTTTCATGTTATGTATGGAGTTAAATTTTAAAAGTTTAAGTATTGACTTGAACTAATATTTACATATTGATGTAAATATAGATTTAAAAACGTTAACAATTATTTCACTTTAATGCATAGCATAATATTATTGCACAAATGCATAGAAATATTTGTGAATAGGTAAGAGAGAGTATATATTCTTCTTCTTCAGTGCAAGGGTTTGATGTTATACATGGAGTAAAATTTTTATTAATTTCGTTCAATATATAAGTGTAAGATTAAAACGTTAATAATTATTTCACTTTAGTGCATAGTATACATAGTTTTATTATGCAATATAAACACATATTCAATGTATCTTTAAACAGTTATATTTGCCTTATTAGTCATGTAGACTCGTGTAGCGTTGGACGACCATAGAACATAACGACATAGAAGCTACACGCGTACTGTTTACATCCACTGTAATAAATGGAATTACTGAAATCATTCTCTCTTTAAATTTTAATATGTATGTGTATTGTATACATTTAATTAATCCGTGAAATGTTTAGTAGAATAACAAAAACCATATCGTTTGAAAGTCATAAAGGAAATGTAACACAACTTTGCAAGTTAACGCTGTCAAAAGCGCTTTCTAAATTTTTCTTTGTTCATTGCCCGCAAAAGCCTTTGAACTACAAAATAAATACAAGTGGATACATACATATAAACTTATGTACTGCATAAGTGATAATACATATTATGTGTATCTATTAAAATTCAGTTCGAAAGAAAAGGTGAAATCATTCTCGGAATATTATCCGTTTCATACATATTCAATTCTTGTTCCATAGAATGATAATGTATTGTATATATGTATGTACGTACGTATGTATTAAAGTTCATAAAATATAGGTACACACAATCACTTATGGACGTGTTCACTAAAAATTACGGACGCAGTAGTCGAAAGTTTGAGTGTGGAATGCGATGAGAGCCCCAGCAATGTAGAAGAAGTTAAACATAGAGGAGACAGATCAAACAAACAGTGGCCCTATACGGTATGCATTTCCATCGCAGTGGTAAACACATTGGTTCACACGAACGAAACATGAGCGATGTACTGGGTAGTGATGAACAAATACAGTACCTATTTTCAATACGTATCGATCCTATTCCTCTTACGAAAGTCAATAAATTGTTAATGAGATGTGTTCGAGGATGCAGTTGAACCGAATAATTTTGTTTGATCTTTGTTTCATTACAATTAAACCGTAAATAGAACAATTGCTGCTAACTCAGTTTAGATTTTCATTTTTTTATTTTTAAATTGCTGTTGTTGTTCAAGATTAGCCTGTTAAAAAATTGCTTTGATTATTACGTTCTATTACTGAATGAATAATATAATAATAGGAAATCTACCAAACTTTGCCAGCTATTTTTCAAAATGCACAAGGAAAAAAGTTCCTGTCTACTATTTTTACAAATATATTTCATTAATAATTTTTTAATTTCAAATTTAATTTTTTTTAATTATGTTATATCTTATTTAATGCAAAAATTTCGTAGAATATATTGAAAACATATTCACCGTCCATGATAATGATTTGATTTGCATAATTAATATAGTATATATATATATATATATATATATATATATATATATATAATTAATATATTAATAATTAGAAACAAGAGTTCGGGTCACTTATTAACATCTCATTTTTATCGTGAACATATATATTAGCATTACCCTCCCAAAGCTTGAGCGCAAGTCAAATTCATATGCGCTATATATGTATTATACCAGCCACGTGGATTATTTTGTAATATTTGAAATAATTTTCTTGCTTTCATTACTTTATTAGTCGATTAGGAATTGTATGAGGGTGGTCCCAGAAGTACCCGACATAACACAGAAACCACAAAAATTTTGGAAAGAAATATATTTATTTTTCAACATAAATTCCTTTCAGCTCTTTACAGTTTCCCCAGAGATGTTCAATAAGTTCGATACCCTTTTATAATAACAACTGTCTTGCTCCTCAAAATAGCCATTAACTGCCGACATCACTTCTTCATCGTTGGAAAATCTTTGACCACTGAGCCAATTTTTTCAAGTTTGGGAACAGAAAATAATCCGAGGGGGCTAAATCCGGCGAAAAGGGTGCATGAGGGAGCAATTCGAACTTTAGTTCAATCATTTTGGCCATTGCAATAACGGATTTGTGAGCTGGTGTATTGTCTTGATGAAACAACACTTTCTTCTTAGCCAAATGCGGCCGTTTTTGCTTGATTTCTTCGCTCAAACGTTGAAATAAGTTCGCATAATACTCGCCGTTAATAGTTTTTCCTTTTTCAAGATAGTCAATGAAAGTTATTTCACGCGCATCTCAAAAAAACCGATGCCATGGCCTTGGCTGCAGATGAAACGGTCTTCGCCTTCTTTGGAGCCGGTTCTCCCTTTTGGGTCCATTGTTTTGATTATTCTTTTGCCTCGGGTGTGAAGTGATGGACCCATGTCTCATCCATGGTTATGAAACGGCGCAAAAATTCAAAAATATATTAGCATATATTATAATTTCGACTAACATAAGTATAAATACGCTTGTGTATATGTACAATAAACAATCGTTTCTAGTCCTCCAACTTTAACGAAATATGATAGATAAATAATTCATATATTTTAAAAACAATGTTGGATTCAGAACAAATCCCTGCGGAAATCCCATACTAGTTACGATATTTTTCATCCATTATATTTATTTGTACATATTGTACCTCTTTGAAGCTATAAAACAACTAAACACAGCACCTTAACGCCGCAGATTTTAAAAAAATAATGAATAAATTGTTTTTAGAAAATAATTTATATTAACAAAAGTAATTTCTATCTTGTATACTTCTGCCAACATCTAACAACAGCATAAATATCATAATCAAATCTGAATTTCTGGAGCTGATAGTTTCGGCAGCGCTTTTAACCTCTTGTTCGTTAAATGATTCTTTTCTCTTAAAAAATGTTCAATATTTAAAGAAATAATAATTTATTGAAGATAATTCTGATGAATATACATCTTACATGTTCTGCAATATCTACCATAATACAAATATCATAATCTGAAAATATAAATCGTGCTTGATGTTTAAGATCTATGCAACTATAATTGTCAGTATAAATAAACAGATAGATTATTTGAGATGTTTGTACAGCCTATTTCACTGCTATCTCTACAAATATATTGTAGTCTTCATGTATTTCTGGAGCCTGTGAAAGTCAAAGCTGCAATCGTTTTCTTGCTTCTATCTTTCGCACATTAATCTTAGAAATTTCAGGTTACATAGCTGATTGAATAATTCAGTCAAAGATTAGATCCATTCGATGTTTATGCTTTATGCCTTATTTTCCACATGATGATTTATGCCCTTACACTTTTAGAATCTCTCACGTATTCATTCTTACTTTCTGTTTTTGGAATTGGCCTACTACGACAAGGAAAATACTAGTCTGCCCGACAAAGACCTACTCAAATATAAGAGAGTGGCATCTGGTGCCCCTAGATGTCGTTAGCTATCGCACTTCTCACCATCCACGCAACTCAGCCTGTTGACTTACACCTTAGTTTAGCTTGAGTTCCTTGTGAGCACCAATTTGTACTCACACACTAGTTGTTCGCCCCTGAGGCGTAACTTACCAATTGTATGAAAATATTATAGCAAAATAGCATGGTTATATTTACTCCGGTGATTGTATCTTATGACGTAACTTAAATCTTGTCCTACTAAAGTCTTTAAATATTCTCATTGCTGGCCAAGATTTCGAAACTACTGCATTTTATATGATTCATCTTCACCAGAGAACTTCTCAAATTGACGTCGTCCAGTGCGTACCTAACCAATAAGATCACCACTCCTAACATGAATTTCCTTTATGTTACGAGTTGTAGTCCCCGCACTATTTCGTAATCGGAAAATTTTCTCTGCCAAAAATAATTAATTTAAATGTTACTGTAAATTCATTCCTTATCTGTAATAAAAGTATTTAGGAGGAAACTTCATACCCTCCACTAACAGGCGATGTTAGCTCGTCATCAAGTGTTAAAGCCTTGATTTAAACGCATAGCTCTTAGTGATACACTCAAAATGCATCACTAGTGACTATTTGAGTTAACATACCATGTCATTCATACAAGTGTTCGAGGCACGAGGCATTTATCTGCCTGTCTGCTTGTTCCAAGTCCTCAATCCGCTATAAATATATCCCATGATAATAGAGTGTCGATCTTAATATTTATTGCCAATACTTGTCCGGTTCTCAACCTACTGTGTCTTCTTAATGACATGTCGACGTGAGAATATACATACTTTGCATAACCTGAATGTCTTTGATAGCTAGACGTTTGTCTCACAAGAACGGCATAATAGAAACTTGTTTGATAATTGTGCATCTCCATTTTAATAATAATAATAAGATATTTACTGCGCAACAGAACATACAATTCCATAAGACAAAGAAATAAACATAAGATAATATAATATATAAGTTGTACAATAATATATGTATACCAGAATAATAATCTAAACAAGTTATAATAATAATAAAGCAAAATAATAGGAAAATAAACTAAAGTATTCCAATAAATAAAAATGAAGACACAACGTATGCAATAGAAAATTACAGTGCAAAGCGAACAAAATAGTCACCAGTAGTCCTCTCGAAGTAACTGTATGTTGGTACATGGGAATGGAAGGTAGGACGTGACAGAAGGACGAGATAGAAATTGTGGTACATAAAAATTTAAAAAGTCTAAAATGGGAGAAGAATTAATACTACTGTGAAGAAGGTTATACGAGAAACATAGCCTAATATAATCACGTCGAAAAGATCAAAACGAAGCAATAGCGTAGCGTGGTCAAAGCTGCGAGGAGGATTAATAAATCAACTTGAAATCATAAGAATTTGACAAAGCGCCTTTGGATCATTTCCAGTTCCTGCCTCTGCACCTCATAATATGGATACCAAATGATGCAAGCATATTCAAATCGGAATTTCACCTGCAAATAATATAGAGATTTTATAGCTAGTATATTGGAAAATGACCTACAATTACGAATAATGAAACCCAAATTCTGCCTTGCTCGCTTAGCGATATTTTGAATATATAGAGAGAAAGTAAGACGAGAATCAAAACACACACCCAAATCCTTTATACACTCAGTGCGCGTTAAAAAAGTGACAAGAAATTGATAATTGAAATGAAACGTATTTAATCTTCTAGAAAAGCTTATCACTTTACATTTGTCGGGATTTGAGGTAGATTGTTAGCAGCAAAGTAAACGCCTCTTTGACAACTATTATTATATGAATTCCCTCTATATATCTCACATGAAAGCCTTTATAAAAAGAAAAATTAAAAAACATGGTATCATAAATTGATGTGTTAATTATTGACTTTCCCCCGTAAATGTCCCGCACAAATATAGATTACAAAAACTGAAAATGGGATCAAATTATCCATTATTAATATATTACACTATATTTGTTAACGTCGATTCATTCACGATAGGTAATTTACGTCAATAGAATTGATTGTTTCCTTTCAAACAATACCGTATTATTATCATTAATTGACCAATAATAGGATTTAAAAGCAATGAGATTACGTTCAATTATAATTATTATATCGTTCTCGTCTAACTGTTTAGTTCTTATCCCTTTAAATATCCGTTCTAAGCGAAGCCTTCTAATTTCTAATTTTACGGAGAGCGAATCGTCTAGGAAATGACCGCTGGAACAATAATACAGACTGTTACAAATGTTTCATGTATAATTAACTCAAAAAAGAAAGAAACGAAAACAGAAGGAGTAGAAAGAAATTGAGAAAGAAAACGGGGAGAGAAATTATATACACATCCGTGAAATAAAAAATAAACTTCGCTTAAATTTAACGAATGACTAAACAATCGTATGTTTGTCAGCGAGTTAACTCTGTTCCTCGTGTTCGGAAATTATTCGTTTTCGTCTTGTTAGAAGTAACACAATAACGTAAACAACGATAAACTAGTCGATATAAACTAGGAACGTAATTTCTAAACATAATATTAACGAAGCCTTAAAGCCCATGAACTAAAGCGAAAGTAAAACCTAAATTGGACGTTTTATGAATATAGGATACATTATCACTGCAAAATGCAATAAAATATTCTGACATATGGACATAAGATATTTAACACTGCATGTGAACATTTTATCAGCATGACTTTCAATATACAACTGACTATTAAAAAAAAATTATAAATTACTTTTATACCCACGGAGTCTAGAATAAAACATTATTGAATATGTTTCCGCATTTGATGAAACAAACAATCATAAACAGCCCAAACAAATTAAAAATAAATGTGGAAAAATAGATATTAAAAGACAGATGGTTACAAAAAACACATTTTCAAGTGGTCCTTCAAAGCTCGTCTTGATCCACATAAAATTCTGGTAACAATTTAATTAAGTATACGCGGTATAAATAATTATTTGTTCTTATTCTGTATAAGTAGTCATTATATTTAACATCCGCATTTTACAAGCAGGCAGGAAAATAATTTATTTCACGATAATGTAGGACCGCACACATGGCAAACAACACTTTCAAAATTAAATAATTTACACCTGTAAAATTCTATAACATTTTACCAAATTCATCAACAAACAACAAACTATGGAAGCTTTCGAACAGAATGTCATCGAATCCAATACAAAAAAGTATAAGTGTTGAAAAGATATGTATGTAGATAATACCTTTGCCATATGGTCCCATAGGTGAGAAACGTTGCAAAAATTCCTACACCACAGCGTAAATTAACTTTTAAACGTATTAATGGAACGTACAAACGGCAACAAATTGAAACCCAAAATATGTCGCAAAAAGATACACTGCGGCAGGTAGATATGAATATATCGATATCCATCATCCACAATAAAAAATCTCTCATTACCACGCTTCTAAAGATGAAAAGAAAAGAAGAAATGATTATAAAGGACAGAATGTTGAGGCCAAAATAGAAAAATAGATGAACATCCTCAACAACGATAACAACGCTCAGAAGCAGTTGTATATTTACCACACATCGCCGGGAATTATTTGTAGTACGAAGAAGACCTTGGTGTAAAAGAATATCATTACACGGTACAACATATAAAGGAAATAGAAAAACTACTTGCACTCGATAAGGACAAGCTGCAGACCAAATTTATTTACCAACTTGATTGTTAGTGCAGAAAGCACTACAATGGACAAACACGAAAGAACATTCAATATAAAATAAAGTAAGGAATCACGAACAAGTTATCCAACTTAAGAATATGGATAAGTCAGTTGTAAAGCATGGACTACTATATTGTCTTAAAATTGACAACTCCGCATCGGTTAATATATTATCAATGAATACAAAATAATGGGAATCCTCTTTTACAAAATGAAGATCTTTCTAAATCCATACCTCCTCATGTGATAATAGCAAATCCAGTAGACAGCCATTGTCGTTAACAACAATATTGCATTAGTTACAGAAGTAACGCGTCTTCCAATAGAAACTTTCGAACTTTGACAGTTGACTATTGAAGCTACATCTGTCGAATTGGCTGTCATTTATTCAGTCTGTTTTGACAAGTCGCCATGGATGGATATAGCGTTCAACAACACGTGGATATGATAAAATGGTTTGGTCAAAATGGGTGTTCTGTTCGGGCAACGTTCCGCGCGCTTCGCCCATTTTACGGTCGCTATAATCGTCCTACCCAGAGGACTATTCCCACTGTGGTGGATAAATTTGAGTCCACTCGTTCAGTAAACAATGAACCAACACTCGTACAACGACGAAACGCAAGATCTGCCGAAAACATCACCGCTGTCCGTGAGAGTACGGAGAAGAATCCGAGGTAGTCGATTTCGCGTCGCTCACAAGAACTCAGCCTTTCGCAGATCACAACTTGAAGAATTTTGTGTCGTGACTTGGGCCTGTACCCATACAAAATTCAACTGATCCAGGAGTTGAAGGTAAACGACCATAGACAACGACGTGTGTTCGCCCTGGAGCAGTTGGAAACTGACCCTGGTTTTCATCAAAAAATCATCTTCAACGATGAGGCCCATTTCTGGATGAATGGGTACGTCAACAGACAAAATTGTTGAATTTGGAACGATACTAATCCACATGAGATCCAAGAGCATCCAATGCATCCCGAAAAGCCACTGTTTCGTGTGGATTTTGGGCTGACGGCGCCATCGGTCCATACTTCTTTGACAACGACGTTGGCCAGGCGGCCATCACCATCAACGGCGCGCGCTATAGGTCGATGATTACCAACTACTTCTGACCTGAGTTGAGTGATATAGACACCAACGACATGTAGTTTCAACAGGTCGGCGCTACGTGCCACACAGTTCATGCCACATTGGATATTCTGCACGAGCGATTTGAAGGCATGATCATCTTACATGGAGGTGATGTGATCTGGCCACCGAGATTGTGCGATTTGACCCCGTTAGTCTTTTTCTTGTGGGGTTTTCTTAAGTCGCAAGTCTATGTGAATAAGCCACAAATCACAGCGGCCCTCAAAGCCATCATAACCTATCTCATCGGTCAAATTCAGCCTGATTTGTGCGCCAGAGTCATGGAAAATTGGACATTTCGGATGCGCGCCACCATCAAAGCCGCGGCGGGCATTTGCACAGTGTTATATTCCATACATTTCACCCAACAATATCAATAGCTAGAAACACATAAGAAATATTACCTAAATCTAATGAATCGTTAACTATAGAGTTCCGAACGGCCAGCAACACTCCTACTCTTAATTAGCAGAAGTTTATATATAGAAACTATTTTCATTATCAATAACCAAACCATTTCAAATTTTACTTTTTCCATTCCACACCTATCATTATTTACGAAGAAGAACAAGATGGGAGAAAGAATTAAAATCTTTATTAAAAGATTTTAGTTTCTTCCTCTACCACCAGCCCCTTGGTAAATAATAACTAGTCTTGGACTATATTTAATATCATAAATTTTACATGTATTTAATGATTTCGAAAAATTTAAGAATTACAGTCACCACATACCTTCTTGCAAATAAAAACCACCCATAGGAAACAATTTCTCATACATTTTTAAGTGACAAAAGTATTCAATTGAGTGAAAAACCCTTGAAGTATCTTTTTAAGATTATACAATTTATATATTTGTATTGAAACACTTTATAATTCTTTTGTCATTTATTAATATTTCGTATTTAAAATGACAAATACATTTAACCATACTATATCCTAAACTTATTAAAAATAGAAGCAATTTTGTAATAACATATATCACAAATTCATATAGAATCTATAAATACTGTTATAATACAAAAATATTAACGTCGTCAATATTTTTTTATCAAACGCTCGACTTTCTATAAACAGTAATCTATATTTGCAAATTGAAAAAAATCAGTACGCGAACAGGAAATGTATCTTACAGGAAATGGCGTAAAATTCGTTTTGTTATAATGTTTGAAGTTTACACAGATGGAATCCTATTGTTAGAAACATGCAGCAGATCGCTAAAACGCTTTTAATTAATTACGCATGTCTCATTGCGTCAAGTAGGATACTTTCAATAATATGGAAGAATTATATCCGTTTGATGTGAAAAAACAATACATAATGGCTTGTTTATTGTAGTCAAATATTATATACAAATAATTTGGATAAAATAAATAAATTGGATAGTTAACATTTCCAAGTTGTTATTTATATTTTGTTAAGAGTAGCAGAAGAAAAATAGAAATAGAACAAAACGAAAGAATAAAAGCTAATGGGAAACTAAATTGTTGACTAAATAAGACAGTATTGAATGGAGAAGAACTAGATTAGATTAGATAGATTTCATGGCGTGACCATGTAAACCATTCCACTGTTACCTTTCCAGGTTTATAGAGGTTCTTTTGTTAGAGTATTTTCTCTAGCCTTATTCTTTCAAGTAGAATAGTAACAGCTTCGAGAATCGTTTGTCTGTACATATTTCCGCGTTAGGTTATTCATCACCTTCATCTGTAGAACCACGTCCTTGTAAGGCTCTCGCATTGACATAGATGGCGGTTTCCTTTTCTACTTGACAGAGTCTACACATAGTTTCTTTTGTCAAGTTCATGTTTCTCATATATTTGTTGAACTTACAGTGCTATGCTGGTAAGTCCACCATTATTTTAACATATTTCCTATTTTACTCAGTAGAACCCTTTTTGTGTGATCATTCCTTAAAGATCTGTTTCGCTTTCGATCTAGAAAGTTCTTCCATCAACCCTGTGATCTATTTTAGCCCATCTTTCCACGACTGTTATGATATGTCTTTTAGCAGTACTGCAGCAAGGCTTCGAGCCTATGAGAGCGAGCTTGTCAAGCTAGTTCGTCGACTTTCTCATTAGTCTTATAACTTTCATGCCCTATGACCCAAACTACTGTCACGTTTTTACAATTACTGAGGTTATTGAAAGCACGCACAGCACAGAAAAAAAATAAAAGTGAGAGTGCTGTTTAACTTTCAAATATAGAAGGTGAACAAACAACAAAGAAAGCGAATTCAAGCAAACGTGATGAAAATATTAAAAAGAATCGCAGAACTAAGGCTTGTTAATATGGTGCCAAACGTTGAATAAAAAAGGACTGGGGGTAAAACTTGATTGGCGAAGAGTAAAGTGAAATAATGAATAAGTACATATCTGAAACAAAAAGGATTGAATGGAAGAATAACAGATGAACTTGTAAAAAAAGAACTAGATGAAGAAACGAGGTAAAAGAAGATTAATTAGTGTATAAATTCAGCCCAATATTGACCCTTCCAGATAAATATAGATCTATTATAAATGAATGAATAAGATGCTTACTACTGCTCATGGACGTTTTGGCATTTACTAAGATTCTATAAAACTGCAAAGGACAAAGTTGTGAACCTGTTAAATAAACATAATATTGAATGATCTGGTACGTAGACTTTCGCGGTCGTGGTCCATGCTATCTGCTTCTGGGCTTCCGGGCTAGAACCGCGTCACTTGTATATCAGTTTCAGTGCAGTAGTTGAGCCCTGAACATGTCCCATGCAAATGGGTACGAAACGTCGGCAGATATACAAGTGACGCGGTTCCAGCCCGGAAGCCCAGAAGCAGATAATATTGAATGAATTTAAAATAAGAATTCAGGTACTTTAGACAAATATATCCCTAGAAAAAGAAAGTTTATCGCAAGGTTTCTATTGTTTATTTTATTAAGGCTGGTTTCTATTGCTCAGGAACACCAAATTACGTACACTTGAGGTTGCTTACAATGAGGAGAGAAACAGCATAGAATTATAAATTTTTACTGAAATGCACTGTATATATAGTTCGATCGTTGCTCATTACTTATAGAGTATATTAGTAGATTATTGTCAACGTGATGATCGGTGTAAACAATAGTATTTTAAAATGTCCAATTGCAGCAGTACAGCATGTAAAAAATTAACGGTCCACTATACACTCCAGCGATACTATACGGCGGGGTTTGTCGAAGATAATCAAACAGGTTTTTCTCGAATAACAACAGCTACTGAAAATTTACGAATTAAACTACTTAGCGAACGAAATTACTACCGAGATTACTTGCGGTTGATAAAATCCTGTTTCGGTCAGTCCAACAAAATGCTGACTAAAAGAAGCCAATCTTCATAGACACGTCGCATTTAGAAAGCCATTGTTGCGACGAAGAAATCGGCAGAAACGATTAGAATGGACGCAAAGCTATCGCAACTGGTCACCAAGTAATTGGGCTAAAGTTCTTTGGACAAACGAACCCAAATTTTAGGTCTTAGAGCAAAGTGCGAGAAATGCCACACGAATGAATCGATTCTACGGCAAAGCACGGAGATAGTTCACTTATAGTGTGGGAATGTTTCTGTACAGCAGGAATGGGTGACTTGGTCGAAATAGACAAAATTACGCGTAAGAAGGACCACAGAAGAACCCACAGACATAACGCTATTTCTTCAGGTTTGCACTTAGTAGGGGAAAACTTCACATTGTAAATGATAACAACCCAAAAACCCAAAAATATTTGAATGCTCAGGCATAAGCTAACACGATGCAAATTATACTATAGCTCCCTCGGAGCCCAGATCTGAATCCCTTGGAGTTGCTATAGGACGAAGTCGACAGAAAAATAAGAAATCGCTGTCCAACTTCAAATGATAATCTTTGACGACTTCTTCAATCCGAATGGAACAATATTTCTATAAGCACGCTTAGAAAATAATCGCGTGCGATGCGAACTTTTTTATATTTTCTTTCTGCTTTCGAAATTTTATTGAGTGCCTAAACTTCCGTGAGATATAATATAATTCAGTAATGCCAAAATTGTTTCAAACATGGCCGTCCGTACCACGTGCATACAGCAAGACATGTATTCCGCTATGAGAAAGATATTTACGTAAAGATAATTGAAAAGGTAAAAATATAAGCTGTGAAGTTTGCGGTAAAGATGAAATAAGTTCCAACCCGAATCGCGAAACGTACTGCAGCCAACAAATTTGAGATATTGTTTACGGTAGGGAAAGAATATATTGACTTCAACGTTCTTCACTTAGACTTTTATGTTCTTATTACTCTATTTTTCCATTACTTTACTGTTAGCTCTATTAAAGAAAGAAGGATTAAATTGCATTTTTAGTGGTAATGCGATTGTGTTTGATTAAATATATATTAACTAATCATTCAATAAATTAAATTACCCAATAAATTCGTAGATGACAAAATAACACATTATATAGACGTAATATAGCAGGAAGTGATTTAATATATTAATAAACTTCATACGTAAACACGCACGCACACATACACTGGCAGTTATTGATTTTTCATCACTTCTGGCTCTGTAATTTTGTTCGTCTCACGAAACTTTCAAGTGAACGCTTCATTAAGAGAACTCCAATAGAAAAAAAATGCTAGAGGAAATCTCGATTCGCGATCTGATGATAATCCTAAAATATAACGTAAAGTTAATCGAATTTGACGTGTCAAAAGGACCTTTTAGAACTTTATCGAGTTTCCAGAAATATAACGAACACATTTAGGCCGTGGAAGAGTATAGTTACAAGCAACGAACATAAAAATCCGTGTAACACGTAATTTATTTCTCGTAGGAGCGATCGTTGCAATGGAATTTACAATCGATTGACGTTATGAACGTGGCGATGATTTGCTCAATTTAGAAGGTACGTGCCTTCGAAATAATCTTGCAGATTTTCTTCAGTCGCTCATTCCATAAGCAAACAAAGTTCCGACGCTTTCGTTGCCCTATAATTTGCTATATAATTTATTACGTATTCTTGAACAGAATTTTTATATCATCGAGCTTATGATAAATTACCGATAAGCAAAGACTTTGACTAGTGTCTAGTTTAGATTACTGAACGTTATCGTAAAATCCATTAATATAAATCAAGTCTTATACAGGGCGTTTCAAAAAGGTTGTGTTACCATATTCTTTCTAACAATACAATGAAAAAAGTTCCTTGAAAACGTAGTCCTAAAGTGGCTCACATAACAATGAGTAGATCAAACTTATCTACTAAAATTAAATGAACTCTGTATATTGTAACTTTTGAAATGGGTAATATTAAATTATCTGCTATAATTTAGTAGGCATGTCTGCCTTTTTGACAGTTCACTGATTAATCGTCAAACTTATTAGTTTTTTTTTCGAATTATCCTTACTAAGCATTTGTCAAAGTTATTGCTGCGACGAAAGTTTATTCAAGTTTGGAAATGGCTGATAGGCATTTGACTTATGGCAAAGCAAATTGCAATCGTGCTGAAGCTAGACACAATACGCAAAATAGTTTCCAAGTAGGCTTTTGAAACAATTCATAAACGTTTACGAGAACTTCTAAGCTTCAAATCAATTACAGAAAATTACAATTGAAACTTGAAATATAGGAATGTCAATAAATGAAACACATTTTTCTTCATTTGTCTTTCAAAGACTCAAATTGTCTGTCAAAGACTCAAAGATTCTTATAACTTTATGAATACGTTTACATTATAATGTTTGTTTTTTATTTATTTATTATCTTTGCGAACATATTAGTTTATTTGTCAAATTTTAATTTAAACTCAATACTAATATATATTTTAGTCAAGTGTTATTATTACTAATTTTACGAGGGTGGTCTCATAAGTACCCGGCCTGATCTAGAGATAGCGGTACTTGTTTCAAAAATGTCACTGTGTTAGAAAGTACATAATCTATAAAGCATATGTTTTAAGTTTGAAGACGCCACGTTGTTTAGTATTTGTTTGGCATCAATAGTGAACGTTTTCAGAGAATATATAAAAACGGAGAAAATTGGTTATAGTTACGTGATACAATACTTTTATTTGAAAGGCCTCAGCCCAATCGATATAACAGCTTAACTGCATTCTACTCTGGGTGAGTCTGCTCCTTCGTTTACAACAGTGAAATATTGGATAGAAGAGTTTAAACGAGGCCGTACCAGCTCCTAAAACGAGCATCGCAGTGATCGAACAAATGAGTTGATGACTCTAGAAGAAAATGCACTAAGCGGTACTGGATAATCGTCGACTGAAAGTGCGCAAACTAGTAAACATAGTAGGCATTTCAAAAAGTGCGATATATCGCATACTATCTGAAATTTGGAGATGAGAAAGCTGTGTGCAAGATGGGTGCCGCGTTTGCTCACACTCGAGCAAAAGCGAAATTTCACAACAATGAAGCAGAATTTTTGCGCCGTTTCATAACCATGGATGAAACATAGGTCCATCACTTCACACCCGAGACAAAATAACAATCAAAATCAAAACAATGGACTCAAAAGGGAGAACCGTCTCCAAAGAAAGCGAAGACCATTATATCTGTAGGCAAGATCATGGCATCGGTTTTTTGGGATGCGCGTGGAATAATTTTCATTGACCATCTTGAAAAAGGAAATACTATCAACGGCGAGTATTATGCGAACTTATTGCAACGTTTGAGCCAAAAAATCAATCAAAAACTGTCGCATTTGGCTAAGAAGAAAGTGTTGTTTCATCAAGACAATGCACCAGCTCACAAATCCGTTATTGCAATGGCCAAAATTAATGAATTAGTTTGAATTGCTACGACATGCACCCTATTCGCCAGATTTAGCCCCCTCGGATTATTTTCTGTTCCCAAACATGAAAAAATGGCTCATTGGTCAAAGGTTTTCCAACGATGAATCAGTGATGTCGGCAGTTAATGGCTATTTCGAGGAGCAAAACAGTTCTTATTATAAAAAGGGTGTGGAACTTATTGAACATCGCTTGGAAAAGTGTATAGAGCTGAAAGGAGATTATGTTGAAAAATAAATATATTTCTTTCCAAAATTTTTGTGTTTTCTTTGTCGGGTCGGGTACTTCTAGAACCACCCTGGTAGCCCATAAAACTGTATATGCAAAGCAGTTGCTTGCTCAACTGTTTTTAGATTGTACAAATTTTTATTTCGATATGCAAAATTCCCCATTTACATGCTTCCCGAAACAGTAATTTTCAATATAACGGTAAAGCATACTAAATTTTCTTCATAAAAATGAATTATTTTCCACGATAATATTTCTTCGAGTGCTGAAAATGGTCCAACGTTGCAACTAGTTAAAAACGCAAAATGTAAATACGGAATAAACTTTTCGTACTTTATTCATAATCAAAAGTTTGAAAATGCCCGGTGTTTGTTGTGCGCAACACAATCCTGGAGAGAATAGCCGCCTCTAGCTTTTATTATTATTGTTATTATGTTTTGTTGTTATTTCGAAGCTCGCCAGGGATATTTTTTAGTTTGATTATTATTAAAATCAATACTGGGTTTGGTTTGTTTTATTTAAGGGATGTAATGTAAATTCGTTTTCAAAATATTTAATTTTCTACTGCAAACAGTGAAAATGAATTGAAATAAATTGCAATCGTATATGGAGTTGAGAGTTTTTATAGTTAACAACATAGTGCTCTATTACTTAAACTTTCCACTACATGTTTAAGACATTTTAGGCTTGCGTTCTCTCATTATGATAACGAAGACCAGGAAAAAAAAGTGTGGGTTTCTTTAAAGACTAAAACACAAGACAGTTCTTCACAAACAACTCTTGGAACTTTTTGTGAGTGAATTCATAACCTGATGATGCATGATATTTTGCATCAACTATACATATTAGATCAACACAATGGGATAAATAGATTGTTCTTAAATAAAAGGTGTTCCAGTAAGACACTTTATTTTCAATAGCTCGCCATTTTAACAGTTGTCATGAGTCAATCTGTAACTACTTGACAGCTGACAAGTAAAAACTACGCCATTAATAAAAATGGAACGATAGACGCTTCAACAACGCATCGAAATTATTAAAATTCACTACAAAAATTGTGAAAAATTCGCGGTCACAGTTCGCAAAACTAAAGCACTTTTGGGTCGTCGTGAAGCGCCTTCTCGGCCAGCAATTGTGAAACTGGTGGAAAAATTTGAGCTGTTGGGACAAGTTAGTGATGTGAAGAATCGAACTCGTGCACGTTGCTCAAGAACAACTGAGAATATTGCTGTTGTAGCCCATAGTGTTGAGGAAAACCCAGGTTTGTCCATTTCTCGTCGATCTTTGGAATTGGGCATTCCGCAAACGACATTACACCGTATTTTGCATAAAGCTTTAGGTCTTGAAACTTTTAAACTTCAGTTAACACAAGATCTCTTACGTTTTGACTAATAACAATATAACAAAAAATAATTGAAAAAAATAAAGAGTTTAATAATAAAAAACAGCTGCAATATTTATTGTAGCCTTCATTTTCGATACACAACATGATCTTTCGCTTTTTATTTTATTAGATGGATATTAGGGTAGCTTACATCCTATTTTTTAGTTGTGGATAAATGAAAGTAATCCAGAATTGTAACTTTTTATTTTTGCCACTCAAACGTTTTTATGTGGTCATTTGTCAAAACATCTGACAACTGTGTCTCTTAACTCATTTGTACCGGCGACTTTAACTTGAAGAAATAAAATTTCATGGCTGAAGTATACAAAATTTCTATCAGATGACATAAGTATGAACAATATTTGTCATATAATATGTAGAAATTTATATTAATTTGACAAGTTAGATTTAACTCCATCTGCTCTATGCTTATTCTTTATTCTGAAATATTTTCAACGTGCAAAAGAATTTCGACATAAATATTTACCCTACATATTCGCTATTCATTTAAAATTTTGACACTACAAAGGAGGCATTCCAGGATTGTATACTAGACCAGGACTTTTTGCTATTTACCTTTTAATGACATTGCATACTTCGTTGTATTGAAACATACTTTTCTTTCGATACCTTATTTATGTTCTATTTAAATTTATGTCAGGCTTGAAACAGTTTTTTTATATCACGAAGCGAACAACGACTATTGCCTTCATTCTTTAAGACCGCAGAGATATACGTAGGAAGTGCTATAAATTCCACTGCCGTCGCATTGTTTTACTTTCACAGAAAAATAAAATCGGGTTAAGAAAGAAGATGATAATCCAGTAAAAATGCAAGTTTAAAAAATTGTATTTCATTATTTGACTAGGTGAAGTGTTTGTGGATAATATCCTTAGAATCGTGGAAACAAATCAGTATTATCTTTACTTTGCATCCTCCAAGACATTTTTTTTCATATCTTCAATTCACGCTCTGGGGCTTGTTCAAAACACTACGTTTCGTCACTAATTACGATCATTTCAAAAAAATTTTTAGTCACTTACTAATGGTTTTAATAAGAATTTTGAAGTGCATATATTAATACATTTTTTGGTGGTCACTTAGTCGCGAACTTGATGATCTACGCCAAGATTTTCAGTCAAAACGTTGCGCACAATTAGTAATAAAAATTACATACAATGATGTTTTATAGAGAGTGTTTCAAATTTCGCGATTTTTTTAAAGAATAAATAAAACACATAATTTGCATTCACTTTCAAAAACTTTTTATTGGTAATTGAAGTATAATATCAGTTATAATATTCATATGCGAAAAACAATATCTGCCAAATGGCCTCCTCTTGCAGCTTCACAGACGTCCACTTTTTTGTTAAAATTTTCAATGACATTTTGACATAATTGAGGCTTTATCTCACCAATGACACGAATAATTTTATCTTTCAAAGCAGGAATTGATTGTGGATTGTTTTTATAAACCTGAGTTTTCACATAACCCCAAAGAAAATAGTCTAACGGTGTCAAATCACATGATCTTGGTGGCCAATTAACATCACCGTTTCTTGAGATTACACGTCCAGGAAATTTTTCTCTCAATAAATCAATTGATTTGTGTGCAAAGTGAGGTGTAGCTCCCGTTGAAACTACATATCCTCTAGATCTTCATTAATTCAAGCCACAAAAATTCGGTTATCATCCGACGATATCAATCACCATTGACAGTTATAGCTTCACCAGTAGCACTTTCAAAGAAGTGCAATTGCACCACCTGACCATAATGCACACCAAACAGTAACTCGTTTAAGATGCATAGGCTTCTCATGAATAATTCGTGGATTTTTCTCACCTCAGATACGGCAATTTTGTTTATACATAGCCACCAAGTTCAAAATGTGCTTCATCGGAAAAGATTATTTTTCGAGAAAAATCAGCTGGTTGTTCATTGATGAAATTGACAAATGAACGACGTTTTAAATGATCTAATGGCTTCACTTCCTGTGTTATTTGAACCTTATATACCTTCAGAGCTAAATCCTTGTGTAAAATACGCCATGTTGTTGATCCACTAACTCCAAGTTGTTGTGAACGTTGTCTAATGGACATTTCAGGATCTTCACCAACACTTTCACGAACCAAACCAATATTTTCTTGTGAACGACCACTACGACAGTATTTTTCACGTAATTTTCTAAAAACTCTTTTCACAGAACGCTGATTTTCATAAAATAATTCAACTATTTGAACGCGTTGTTGTACCGTGTACGAAGCCATTCTTATAAATGTCATACATCACACTTTTTAAATGCCCACATATCCAGACAAATTCAGTGCGCCATTTAAAAAAAACGCGCGATTTGAAACACACTTTATTATACAAAAAAGGCAACTCAATTCTTAATAATTTAATAATAAATCATCCCCTACACAAGGATAAAACAAAAGAATACTTTCAGATATTTCACTCGATTGGATAAATGATTAATCATGAAG
The DNA here is from genome assembly GCA_031893035.1 of Dermolepida albohirtum. Classification (NCBI taxonomy): domain Eukaryota; kingdom Metazoa; phylum Arthropoda; class Insecta; order Coleoptera; family Scarabaeidae; genus Dermolepida; species Dermolepida albohirtum. The sequence continues at coordinate 507,856 of JAVIWB010005368.1, forward strand.
CTGTCAAACCAGACTATTCCTTTGTGATACCACGCGATTTCCCGCAAAATTCTAATCATGTCGCGTTGATGATCAGTTCCGCGAACATATCACTGTCCTTAGATATCGATGATTAATTAATTGACAAGTAATTTCATGATTGCGATTCATCAATATACTCGTATTTCTTCAGAGTTGAACATTCTGGATTTTAATTTCCTAATGATGGTATTTGGTGGCAGAAGGCACCATTTGTCGACGACCTTTTTGAAAAGTTGACCGTTTAACTTGGAATCTGCAACGGGCAAATGAAAGTTTTATCATATTTACTGGCAAATTCAAGTTTTTTAGCGACAAATGGGAACTGTACACGAGGAATTAGTTTGACTGATTTCTAAACTTCTTCAAACAAATTAAGATCTTGTCAAAAGTGCAGATGGCTTTTTGCGTCACTTGATTATGAAAAGTACTAGTGGATCATCAATCAATATCTACTATTGACAGAACAAGTAAATTTAATAGGCAAAAAAGGACCCTGTGCACAAAGCCTCATTTTCTGTACTAGAATTGTCAGAATTTTGGATTTTGAAGCCTCGATTAACTACTACAACAGTTAAATTTCTGTTTTCCTTTGGATCATCGTAGCCCTATGAATTTCTTTACGAATCATCTTATTATTTTAGAAAAAGAAAAAGTATTCCTTCGAAACACTTTTATACACAAATGGTAAAATCCGTCACAAAAGTGACTGCTATTAACTCACACAAACTCAAACATAATTCCTTTACATAACTAAAGAAATCACCATTATGAGTAATTGCAATTTGTAACTTAAATAATTATTGTCCATCATGTTTGTGTTTATTTTATCCCTTTTCCCCCTTTGTAATATTACTGCTAAAACAATGAAACATCATTATCCGTAGGTTCATATAGTCTTAAATGCATATACCACTGTATTACTATATACCCAACTCTAATAAAACCAAATATAAAATAACTGAAGGCATAAAAATTAATTAGAACATATCTCCTACTATCCAAAGCAGCCCTAAAGCAATTTATTAAAGTGTTTAAGGGGTCGGAGAAATGATTAAAATACACTTCAAGTTTTACACCACGTTACAACGTATTGATTATGCTGGTTTAGAGATTGGAGCGAGGTAATTATCGAGTTTTAAGGGGCTGTTAAAAGTTTTTATTACCACTTCTGAAATCTTCATAGTTCATATTCCGCATATTACCTAACGAGAAATTAAAGAAAAATACTTTCGTCGCGTCTAGAATTTTAAATAAATCGTTCCGAGTTCGTGATGTTAATAAATGTCGTTAGAAATTCTGGATTATATGTAGTATTTCAGATTATACATATACCTACACAGTTCAGTGGAAGTGTACGGACTTAATCACTAAATTGTATCTAGAATCCCTTTTAATATCAGTTAGAACACGCCGATGGAAATAGCCGATAAACAAACATTTGAATACAATGTTTTATTGTTCGCGTTGATAATGTTAAATTTGAATTGTCCTATTAATATTCAAGCCAGATTTAAATAATTCATTGAATGCTTTCACCAACAATCGGAATTTATAATTTGTGACATTAGTTCGGAACATACATTATATTCATGTTAACCCTTTTAATAAATTGAATGATTTTTTTTCAATATTTCATCGTCTAACTAATTGTTGAAATATATTTATATTTATTTTAACATTCCCTTTGGTAAGTACCTTTTTAAATATTTCCATATCGAAATTGAGTAAAAAAAAGTTGAATACCAATTGAAAAGTAATGTCCTGGGGATGTATGACTGTTATAAAACAATGACAATTGAGAATTTACAGTTGTGAGAATAGCTAGAGTATATTCATACTGATTATGCCGTATGCTATATCATTAGGTATAGCTACAATGTATCGGAAAATAAGTCCTGTTTCTAACATAATGAAGGTAGTATCAATTGTACGATCTAGCGGAGCAATCGACCGTTGGCGCTTGCACAATTTGTATCGTCTTCTCTCGATTCGATTAGTTTTTAAACGAGGGTCATTTGGAATAGGTGATATTAATCATTGGCAATTATACACTACCGATCATATTTATTTGCCCACCCAAATTTTATGTGTTTCCTGAAATACGGATTATGTTTCGAAAAATCTGTATTATAATTATTCAAGAATATTATTAGTGGAAGTAATTCCATATGAATTTCTACGAAAATCTTAAATTGTTTATGATGTATCGTAAAGGTGTCATAAATTGGAAAAATACCATAAATATTGGGTCTGGGAAAAAGTTCGTGGCGTTTTTTCAGTAAAATTCAACTGGTCCCCGCATGGCGCGTGGACGAATTCATTTAAACCGAATATGCTCCATTATTATCGACAATGTTTCGCCATTTTTTTGGTAGATCCATGATCCCATCGGTGAAAAACTTCTGTGGTTTCTGGTCGAAAAACTGAATCAAGTAGTTTTCACAGGCTTCTTTTGAAACCAACTTAATTCCATTGAGAGAGTTCTGCAGAGATCGAAACAGATGATAGTCAGAGGGTGCTATATCCGGACTGTAAGGTGGGTGCATCAAAACTTCCCAACCAAACTCTCTCAATTTTTGACGGGTCATCAAAGAAGTGTGTGGTCGGGCGTTGTCATGATGGAAGTACCTTCACCGTACACAGCACAAATTTTATCACAAGCCTGCGCAGCGTTCTTCCCCTTATCATAATAATATTGCAGAATATAGCGAAATTTCTCATTATTCTTCTCCATTTTCAAGTGCGAATAACTTTCCAACCACTGCACCGATTACAATGTTTCTACGCTCAAACTAACGTTCGGAAGGTCATCTAAAAAACGAGCTGTCGGTGGTGTCGCTGTGACTTGTTGTTCTTTAGTTATCGGCAACCAATGCCATCTATCGGGAAAAACGCCACGAACTTTTTCCCAGACCCAATATTATGTAGGCTACTCCCTACAGTATTAACAGTTTTACCTGCATTTCCGAAAGGTATTGCGAATATTGTGTTATTGTACTAACTAATTACAATATTAGGATGTGTTATTCAAAAAGGAAAATAAATTTTATGTCAGTCATCGTTCATCTTTTGTTGCGAAAACAGTGAAATAGAGAGTTATTGTAAATATTTTAATGCAATGCCGAAGACGAGGGAATTATCTGTTGAAGTGCGTGCTATGATAATTGCTTATCATCCTACGGGTAAAAGTAATCGCGAAATTGCAAAATAATTACGATTAAATCGCAGAACCGTTGATTATAACGTTAAAAAATTTGAAGAAAGTGTTACATTTTCTAACAAAAGAAGATCTGAACGACGCAAAGCGACGACATCTGCAGATGACCGGCATCTAATACGGATAAGTAGACGCGATAGACGAAAAACAGCACCTGAAATTGCTGCTGAAATGAATAGAGCGCGTGCTAAACCAATTAGTGTGTCCACGGTACAGAGAAGGTTAAGGCAAGCGGGTTTATACGGAAGAATTGCTCTGCGAAAACCACTATTACGAAAGCAAAACAAGATAAAACGACTAAATTGGGCTAAAGAACATAAGAATTGGACGATTGGTCAGTGGAATAATGTGTTGTGGACAGACGAATCGAAGTTTGAACTTTTCGGTAGTAAAAGGCGAATATTCGTAAGAAGATCCGCAGGAGAAAGAGTACTGCCAGAATGTATTGCGCCTACCGTAAAACATGGAGGAGGTTCAGTAATGATTTGGGGTTGTTTTGGTGGAAGATCTGTAGGCGATCTCGTCAAAATTGAGGGAATCCTAAGAAAAGAAGGCTACAAGGAAATTTTAGAAAATAACGCTGTTCCTTCAGGGGTAAGGATTCTTGGCGAAAACTTTGTATTTCAACAGGACAACGATCCGAAACACACTTCTAAATTGTGTGGCGATTACTTGCGTCAACTAGAAGAGTAAGGGCAAATCACTATAATGGTATGGCCAGCTGAAAGTCCTGATCTGAACCCAATAGAGCTTCTTTAGGAAGAATTGGACCGGAAGGTTCGAGAACGTGCTCTATCATTCACCACTGTACTGTGTGAACAACTTGAAGAAGCCTGGGCATAAATTACAGAAAATACACTGCAAAAATTAATTGACAGGATGCCGCTGTTATGCGCCGCAATTATCAAAAATAAAGGTGGGCACATTGATGAGAGCAAAATTCAATAATAATTAATGATAAAGTTTTTATATAGGAAAAACGTAACTATTTTATGTTTATTTTACACTATTGTATTGGTACAATAAATAAATTTTCAGTACACATTTGATAATTTAATAATTTTGGCTAAAACTAAGGGCGGGCAAATAAATATGACCGGTAGTGTATATCGAAAGATAGACGTATTGTTTTTTATATTAAAAATGCATTATTATATGCCAGAAGAAAAATAATGTAGTAAATAATTTATTTTTAAAGAACTTTATGCAATTTTCCATCCGATTCAATTCTATTTAAAATAATTTTTTCTGACAATTAGTAATATCAACTTTGCGGCAAATTGTGCTTTTTCAGTTTGTCAACACTATTATATCCTATTTCTTTAAATGTGTATGTTATGCTCTATTTAGATAATGTCATAGTAATAAACATCATAAATTACATAATTTTTTAATTAATACGTGCTTATATATAAACTTTATATCTCTGTCGTTACGAGAACTCGGGATGTAATAACGTAACTCCGCCTTATTACAAATCGAGACGTAGCATAACATAGCCCCGCCTTATTACAATCGACCAACTACTTCAAATTTGTCCATCTGCTTATTAAAACACTTCTTTCTGTACCCATCATCTTGTAAAAAAAATTTCCAGCCAAACGGGTGGACATAACTACTCCTCTCTGACGTCGAAGCACAATTATGTAAATATTTTGTATTTGCCCAACAACATTGTATAGCATTTATATAACTATATAATTAACAATTGCTAACAATCTTGTCGGTGGTAACAAAAATGCTACGGGTCGCAAAACGCGACTCGGGGAGCTTTGTTTTATCAGAGATGTAACAGAACTGTGGTCAGCTACCTGTCGTGGAGGTCGTGTTCCACGAAATTAAGTAGTCAGAGATTTATACTGTGAAAAAAAAGTGAAAAGACGCCAAAAGCAAATGATGGCACACGTAATGTCTCTTAATGAATTAATAGAACTACAATCTGAGCTCTATTAATCTCCTAAGTTGCCTGATATTTAGCAAAAAAAAAGGACACCCTGTATAATAGACTATTTCTAATAGTTAGTCTATTATATTGGCTACTTTAATAGAAACTCGCAAGAAAACATGTAGATTAAACAACGGTGAAATAATATAAAAAGCGAAATAGTCTAGTAAAGTGGGTAGTTGACCTCAACATAAATGTATAAATGTAAACTATTTCAATATTAAATTAAATAAATATATATGAATATATTACCAGAACCATATCGATTGAGAACACTTTACATTAGTCATTACAATATTTCATACAAAACAACAAAAATTAAACTGAGATTTAAAGTGATCAAATAAACATTAAAAATCTATCAAGTTAATATGATTTAAAGTGAGCAAACAAATAAACTTTAACTTTAGTTAACTCGGATTGCTATAAAACGAAGAAAATACGGGTAACAATATTGCCCAAAGAGAAAAGAAACAAAGACATAAAAAGAAGAAACCCTAGAAGAATAAATAACAATAAAATAGATGAATGTACGTGGCGCCAATACAATAACATACTTCAGCATGTCTCAGATACTGAGCTGATTTATAGATATTAGTAAAAATGGTGGCGATATACCTTTCAATTGACGGAGGAATTAATTAACTCTCGCACAAGTATGCGGCTTCCTATCCTAAAATCCTCTACGGAGAAAGTTTCACCACTTTTAAACAAGGAATCACAAATCATAACACTAATTCGATGTGTGCCGCAGAAGCCGATACTTAGTCCACTGCTGTTTGCGAACTATATAAATATCCTGGTAGTAAACATGTGTGCTACAAAAACTTGCCTTTATACTGATGATACTACTGCTTTGGTAACTAGTATTTCAACAGAAGGGATAGTAAGTCATCAAGAAGGTGCCAACGAAGAAGCAGAAAATTGGTATGCTGCAATGAAACTTAACCTTAGTAAAACTTGAAAAGATTGTCTTTACAGCTCATCAAAGTAAAGAAAGTATCTTAGTAAAAACTTGAGGGTTAAACATAGATAATATTACTATCGAAGAGAAAATAACATGATAGAATATATGTGACAAGTTCCAAGGTAGCCCATGAAGTTGTTCCCAGAATTGAAAAGCTATACTATTTGAGCTGCAACTTTTTATTATTTATTAATATTGTATTTTAATCGAATAACTTCCTAAATAGTTGAAATTGGTAAAAACAAATTGAATTTTAAATGAAAGAAATTACAAATAATTCGTGTGTGAGTAATAGTTTGCGCAGCTTCTTGGAGCTAATTGATGTGTTTCTGTCGTAGGCTTGTTCTACTCCGATTCATTGCAATGTCTTCTTTGCAATATACTAACCCTAATAGATCAATGCAATGTCAACTGAAAGAAATAGGCACAAAACAAGAAAATACGGAGATAGTCAACCAAACTGTTTACATCTTGAATTTGACATGCGAGGTTTGTTCAAAAGGAAAGATGAATTTTGAATTTTCGCGCGCTGTGTACATTCGATTATCGAAATTTTTTTTTGTTATGTTGGTACACATGTGTTAGTCATATGTTGGCATTATCAGCCAATTTGGATTAGTAGTTTGTTGTTGGCAATTAAAAAGAAAATGGTTCAAAGAATATGTATTAAATTTTGCGTTAAAAATGGAATAAAGTGCTCCAAGGCACTTGGAATGTTGACTGTGGCATTCGGCGAGTCCACTTTGTCTCAAAAAAGTGTTTATAAGTGGTACAAGCGCTTTACAGGAGGCCGAGAAAATGCACGCCAAGTTCGATCAAATGTGAAGGTTTTGCTCACTATTTTCTTCGATTACAATGGCATAGTGCATCATGAGTTCTTTTTGTCGACAGGTCGTACGGTTAATGAGGAATACTACAAGGGAGTTATGCAAAGTTTGCGTGAAGCAATACGGCTCAAACGATCGGAATTGTGGAAAAGAAAATCATGGATTCTGCATCACGATAATGCACCAGCTCACACATCAATGCTTGTTCGTGATTTTTGGCCAAAAACAACACCCTAATCAAGCCCCAACCGCCTTATTCACCAGATTTGGCTCCCTGCAACTTTTTCCTATTCCCAAAACTGAAGAGACCAATGAAAGGAAAGAGTTTTGCCACAATCGATGAGATAAAGTCAGAATCGAAGAACGAGCTGATGGCCATACCGAGAAGCGCATTTCAGAAGTGCTTCGAGGATTGGAAGAAGCGCTAGCATAAGTGCATTATGTCTGGGAGGGATTACTTTGAAGGGGACAAAATGGATATTGATGAATAAATAAATACTTTTCAAAAAAAATCAAAATTCACCTTTCCTTTTGAACAAACCTCGTATATCAAAACCCTACAAAGAATTGTGTAGTAACTACGTGGTTTAAAATAAAATCAAACTACAAGAACCTTTTCAACATTTTTATTTAAGATGGTATACAAATATCTCGCAATGGTCTCTTACGTAATACTAAATCTAATGCATAATAAAAAATTCCCAAACAAATAAACAGCATAATCAAAGTCAACATCCTTTGTTTCGATGGTTACAAATTTCGGGACGCAAACTCTACTTACTAGCTGCTCATTTCACTATATACAAATCGTTTTATTGCAAAATCTGATTGAGTCTCTCTTCCGCTTCAACTGCGATGGACAAACATGTACGAAAAACCGCACCACACCCACAATTTTCAATCAACTCAATTAATTAATGTGTTAATTCGAAGAGACCGAAAAACGAAGTCGTAATCGCTTGACACAATTGTATCAGCAATTGACAACAGAATGACTGGTTCGAACGAGAGAGTAAACCCACGAACAAAGTTACAAACACACCAGCTTCGAATTTGCTACCGTTCATGCTGTTTTATTGTTGTCAATCTATGTATATGTAAGTATAGATGTGGGATTTTACAATTAAATGCTAATTGATTGGATAAGTGTTTATTACAATGCAAAACGTGCAAATTTATAATGATCATCTTTATTGTAGGTACTCCTACTTTCCCTTTTTTAATTGATATTTTCGAAATAATCACTCACATATTAATAACGCGTTATTTGAACTTGTGGACATGCATAACTATTATAGGTGTCTCAAAGTTCAGAATGCCTTGAAGAATTTCCTAGACGCCGTAATCAAGATTAATATAAAAAAATACTATCCTCGAAGTAGTATTGTACAATCTGTAGAATAACAAATGCAAGTTAATATCTACAAAAAAAGATTAATTATACAATCTGTATAACAACAAATGCAGTCTAATATTTCTGCCTAATAAGACTAATACAAAAATAGATATACTCACACAGTGGTTTCCCGTACTTGCGGTCAAATGTTCCGCGTAATCGTAGGAAATCAGCGCCATATCTTCTGTATATTGCGAGATAGCTGGAAAATTTTTTCCGTTTCCTAAGAGCCCACAAATTTTCATTTGGGTTGGCGTCTGGAGACTGCGAAGACCAATCTATTGATACTGTCCCATTTGCAGCTCTCCATTCCCTACACAGTTTGTTCAGTGTTTTGGATCATTGTCTTCTTGTACGATCTTCACTGCTATCTTTAAGCCACATTTTTACCGACCCTTTTTGGTACAATCTTCTCCGTCTGTTAAAGTATCCCCGACATGAAGATTTTTACTGTACTCTGTATAATATGTTTTTTGTCTGTTATCCTTGATATCCAGGCTTAGAAAGATAATTCATCTCTAAGCACAACGTCAGATCAATCACAAAGTTCCGAAACTCCACGTGTTAAGGCGACCCCCATACATGAACCTTTCTGCTGTATATGTTATTTGTTTGTTGACCATAACATGACCAGGTTCAGAAAAATTATTCATTTGTAAACACAACGTCCCATTAATCACAAAGTTCCGAAACTCCGGCTGTTAAAGTGGTTCATACATGAACCTTTTACACCCTTTACAGTGCGCTCCTTCATTGACCAAACTTTTCTTCCAAGGCCCGGAAAAATAATTCATCTGTAAACACAACTTTGGCCTGATCTCTGCTGGAGTTTTCTTGTATCCAGACATATGCATATGCTGCACTCATTTCAATTTGTTGAAATGAATGCGTTACATACAAGATATCACTGACTAGCCATATTAGAAGGAAGATATTCCTACCTACACTCTCACTCTAACCCGCCCATTAATTTTCTATTCGTGGGATATTGGCCTGCATTTATTATTATACAGATTGTAGGAAAAAAGAAAAGAAAGAGAACGCATTTGCAAATTTAATGCTAAAAGTAATTATTTGGAAATATAAATTTGTCAAATGCCATAGATTCTCAAATTCGGTTTCGACAGAATAATGCCTCTCCTCTCCTTTTTCTATTAACAGTAAAAATAAGAAATCGTTGAGATTCAATAATGTGACCACATTTCCTAGACTTATATAAGATCCTATAATTCATACTTCTTATGAGATTCTTTAGAAAATACGTGTTAGTAGGTCATAAAACTTTAACGTTCTTGCATTCTAAATAATCGTTCATATTTTAACTTACTGCTGAACCGTCAACAGATACTAATTTGAAGATCCAAGATCCTTTTGGGTCTTCCAAAAATATATTAACTTTAAAAATTTTCCCAATCCAAATGATTATTACCGATTTAGAAAGCATTTGAAGCAACTATAAATGAAACTATAATATTTGATCACTTTTGTATGAAAGTTTAGTGCTAAGACTATTCTGTCATAATTTTAAAGTCAATCAAGTTTGCATAATAAATGTCCAACAATATATTACTATTATTCAGAATCATGATTGTAAAAGATATTTGGCATCCAAAAAATGGTCGAATTAAAATATGATACAAAATTTCAGAACAGAAAACATTATTTAATAAACAAGTAAAATAACCACGTGCACATAATGTACGAGGTACGGTAGTTAAATAACGATACTTAAAAATATATATTTAACAGTATAATTAAACCAGGACTCAACAAAGGAAACACAAAAATTTTGGAAAGAAATATATTTATTTTTCCACATAATCTCCTTTCAGCAGTATACACTTTTCCCAGCGATGTTCGATAAATTCGATACCCTTTTTATAATAAGAACTGTCTTGCTCCTCAAAATAGCCATTAACTGCCGACATCACTTCCTCATCGTTGGAAAATCTTTCACCACAGAGTCATTTTTTCAAGTTTGGAAACAGAAAATAATCCGAGAGGGCTAAATCTGGCGAATAATGTGTATGAGGTAGTAATTCTAACTTCAATGCATTAATTTTGGCCATTGCAGATGAAACAACACTGTCTTCTTAGCCAAATGCGGCCATTTTTTACTTAATTTCTTCGCTCAAGCGTTGAAATAAGTTTACATAATACTCACCGTTGATAGTTTTTTCTTTTTCAAGATAGTTAATGAAAATTATTCCACGCGCATCCAAAAAAACCGATGCCATGACCTTGCCTGCAGATGAAACGGTCTTCGCCTTCTTTGGAGCCGGTTCTCCCTTTTGAGTCCATTGTTTTGACTGTTCTTTTGTCTGCGGTGTGAAGTGATGGACCTATGTTTCATCCATGGTTATGAAACAACGCAAAAGTGCTGCTTTGTTGCTGTGAAACTTCGCCAAACACTCAATTGAAACATCTTCGTGACACTGTTTTTGCTCGAGTGTGAGCAAACGCGGTACCCATCTTGCACACTGCTTTCTCATATCCAAATTTTCAGATAATATGCGATGTACCGCACTTTTTGAAATGCCTATTATGTCTGCTAGCTCGGACACTATCAGTCGGCGATCATCCAGTACCACTTTGTGGATGTCCTTCACCATTTCTGGAGTCGTCACCTCATTTTGTCAACCACCGCAATGCTCGTCTTGGCAGCTCGTGCGGCCTCGTTTAAACTCTGCTGCCCAATATTATTTTACTGTTGTAAACGAAGGAGCAGACTCACCCAGAGTAGAATCCAGTTCAGTTTTTATATCAGTTGGGCTGAGGCCTTTCAAATAAAAGTATTGTATCACGTAAGGATTACCAATTTTCTCCATTTTTACAGACTCACTGAAAACGTTCACTATTGATGGCTGCCAAACAAATACTAAACAACGTGGCGTCTTCAAACTTTAAATATAAGCTTTATAGATTGTGTACTTTCCAATAAAGTGATATTTTTCAAACAACTACCGCCATCTCTAGGTCAGGCCGGGCACTTATGGGACCACCCTCGTATACTTTCACAATAATTTCCTCTAAGCTTCACGCAGCGCTTCTAGCAATTTTTCCAACCTTTAAACTAGCCTCAGAACTCTTCAAAGTTATCGCCTTGAGAACACACATTACGATTGCTTGAATATCCTCAATTTCTTCGAAATCGTTTCCGTCGTAAAAATTAAGGTCAGTGGAGGAGCATAAGCACACCTTTCGTAGTCATAAACTCAAAAATAATCAATGCTTATACGACGTCGCATTGTAGTGGTGCTACCGTCGCTCTTAAATGCGTCAAAATTACGAGGAAAGACGCAAAGGTGACTGTGTGACCGACCGATACACATTGCCGGCATACACCTCGAATATCAAAAACAATAAACGTCCTGGGCTACGTTTTTGATATCCTGGCTTTCGTTGGTCATGGCTTTTTCTTACTCATTCACTGGCGGCTCTCATTTGATCTCAGGGTCGTACAACTCATTTCTACCTGGATGTGCTGCAGTAGTATTTCTTTACAAATTACCAAAAGCCTACAGTTTTCTCGTGCCTAAATCGTTGTACAACATGATTCGATGTTAGCTTGTTAATTCCGTGAGTTCCGTGAACATGTGAAATACTAACCGCAGATCGCTGTTTTCACACTTATGCAAACACTTAACATTGTGGCGTATGCGTGTTGTTTTTGTAGAACTCTCTCCCTCATCGTCATCATGGATATCGTCTGCTTTTTTCCAAATTTTCGAGAAATTTTATGTTGACTCATTTTCTCGATTGAGAATACTCATAAACATCAATCTCAAGAATTTAAAATCTACAACTCACCCAATTGACGTGCAATTTGGTAATTTGCAACACACAGCCCCAAATTTATTGAATGCAATGATGTAGTTACAGTGTCAGTGCTGCAATTTTGAGTGGTAAAAGAAGTCTCGTTATTGACTTACCACATCATGTGTATCGTATCAAATTAATAAAACGCATTCAAATGTACATATGTACAAAAGCTTGACACGAAATTTATTTGTCAATTGCAACATTTACACTCTAGAAATACAATTTCTCTACTAGAATGTAAGAAAAAATCGATAAGCACTAAATTGTAATAATTGGATCTTAATATAGTCTGAAAGCGTCTAAATAATTGAGTTCAACTAATACAATAAACGCCAAAAAGCTTACCGTTACCGTCAACGTCGGAGCATCAGGCTTTTAAGGTAATTAAAATGAGAAATAGTCTTGTCAAAGGAAAAGTCGAAAATAATTTAATTCTGAAACAGATTCCTTTCATTTTTCGGAAGTGGAAGCGAAGTATTACTCGAAAAAGATTCTATCACAATATAAGTACTTGCGCAAAAACAAACAAACAATAACAACAGAAGAAGTTCAATATTTACTTTACCTAAGATATATCAACGACGGCCGTATGTTTTGTAACTTAATACTTTTCTCCTTATACAGTAGATTAAGTGGATAGTCCTGAATCTATAATGTTTTTATCTAATTACTGATCGGAAATTATGTAGTAAGACTCGTAAACTAATGTTTACCTTGCTTATTCTACGAATATTAAAAGTGTTCAATAAACAAACAACTTATATAATCGACGAAAATATTTGTTTTTTAATTAGTCAAGGATGGTTAATTATAATATACATACATGAATATGGAAGAAGGCACGCAACTAAAAATAGAATAAACAAAGATCATGTGAAGCATTCTTAAAAATATAGAAAATGTATATAATCTGACAAATTATCTATACAAATTCGCTTCGTATGGCAAATATTTTAAACAAAGTATCCAGAAGATCTTCAAAATTTTAGATTTAAAATAATACATAAGATAAACCTAACTATTTCGCGCAATATGTGAGTTTTTCGTCATTTAGAAACCAGGAATTGAATTAATTTTTACATGCCGAACTTGCTACTTTTCGGCATGTATACAATTCGAACAGCATCACAATTAGTACCAGAAATAAGATGTTTACATCAACTAAATGCGTAAAAATCATACGCAATAACAACACTAACAAGGGAACACAGGCAACTGGCGCTCATCAACTTCAATGAAACTTGGTAGGTTTATAGACTGATGTAGTGTAAGAACAGCGGTAACTTTTAGCTGCCCAATCGCTCGTTTTCGGGGGTGAAGTACTCTATCGCCAACACAACCCTTCGCTATTTGCTTTAATATCTCCAAAACGGTAAGACATATCAGAAAAAAGTTAGGATAAATATTTCACTGTTTTAGTAGTACTAAAGGATAGTGACAATAGTTTTCTTTTCATAATTATTGTTTACCAGCAACAACCCGCCCCCTCATATTTATTTCAAATTTGAAAAGATTTATTTGCTAAGAAAATACAAGAGGTTATGCACAATTTATTCATATATATTAAACATGGCAAAAAATAACTTAATTTATAGAAAAAAAAAACAACTAGAAAATTGTGTACCTACGTATTTGACGTACACTGTGTGCAAAGGGTACTAGAAAAGTTTTGCAATACAGCTTTGTTTATTTAATTTTTTAAAGTAATTTCCTCTGCACTCAATACACCTCTCCATCCTCCGAAACCAATTTTTAAACCAGTTCTGCCAAGTTTCACTAGAATGTAAAGCACACTCGTTGTCTCAAGTCCGCAGAAGGTCCTTATCACTGGAAAACCGCCTCCCTTTTAGCTTCATTTTCACATGCGGGAACAGTGCACAGTCGCAGGGAGCAAGATCTGGACTCTAGGGAGGGTGCTCGATAAGTATCAACCCTGTCGTGGTCAAATATTCGGTTCTGGCTTTGGCGCGGTGAGCTGGAGCATTGTCGTGATGGAGGAACTAGGTGTCCAATCTTGACTTTGTCTGTAGGTTCTTCATAGAACCAATGACTTTAGGCAGGCACTGTTTAATATACCACTTAGCTGTGACTGTCTTCTGTGTGTGAAAAACGACGCGTTCCACGCAAGTCTCGTCACCTATCACGATGTTTTTCACATACCGAAATTGTTCCTTATTAAACTTTTTTAGCATTTCCCGGCACCAAGTCACACGTCGTGTTATCTTCTCTTCAATCAGTCGATACGGCACCCAGAGAGAACAAAGTTTCTTCACGTGCCGGCCTCTTAGCATCCTCCATAGTTAAATTTCCCCTTTGGAATTCTCTATACCACCTGAATATATTTAGTTGTGCGATGTAGACAAACATCACCTAGTGCAAAAGTCATTTCTATGTTTAAGCCACGCACGAAATTATGAACATGTCTCAACATGTGCCAACAAGCAACTTCCTACGATTCATTGTTGCGTCATATTGCAAAATTTTCCTAGTACCCTTTATATAAATAATAACATTTATTTAGTTTCAACGACACAACATAAAGAACAATAGATAATATATATCTAGGTACAAAGCACCGAATTGAAACAAAAATGAAAAGGTGAGAATTCAGATGTTCCTGGCGTACTACGTAAACCTTTATCAAAACTAAAATTGAAAGAAGGAGGTAGTGTGATTGATATTGAATATAAAACGTGAGCTGTTGAGTTTTGAAAAAGTAGAAAAGCGAAGCGACGTTCATTGGAATCAGTGCAACATAAGTTTAGAGAGGTAATATGATATGTAGATTTCACTCATTCTTTTTATAAATATCTATGGGAAAGGTTCTAATGCATAAATGATTTACAAGATTAGAGATGTTATTGTATTTAGATAAGCAAATTACTTACACTAGGATTTTTTCACATAAGTGACAATAAATATCTATTTTCGTTATTTCAACCGGTCTTTGATCTTTTTCAAATACAGTCCTGTTATATAATAATGAGTAGAATTTTGTATCAGTGGTATTGTAACTGTCAAGCAATATTATTTTCGTTATCATTGTGCATACATTGCAGAATTTGTGGTTAATTGTCAGTGTTAGAATTCTTCAACCGTCAATTTTAATTTTGATAAAGATTTACGTGAAAGATCAAGAACATTTGAATCCTTACCTTTTCATTTTTGTTTCAATTCGGTGCTTTGCACCCAGATTTATATTATCTACTGATTATTACTTATACACAGTGTATATCAAATACATAGATACACAATTTCGGGTTTTTTTTTTTCTATAAATTGAGTTATTTTCTGGCATATTTAATATATATGAATAAATTGTGCATAACCTCTTGTATTTTCTTGACAAATGAAACTTTTCAAATTTGAAATAAATATGGGGGGCGGGGGTTGTTGCTGGTAAATAATATTGTAAAAAGAAATTATCACTATCCTTTAGTACTATGAAAACAGTGAAATATTTATCCTAACTTTTTTCTGATATGTCTTACCGTTTTGGAAATATTCAAGCAAATAGTGAAGGGTTGTGTTGGCGATAGAGCGCTCCACCCCCCCCCCCCCCTAAAACAGGCGATTGGGCAGCTAAAAAAGTTACCGTTGCTCTTACACTACATCAGTCTATAAACCTACCAAGTTTAATTTAAATCGATAAGGGACACTTGCCTGTGTTTCCTTGTCAGCAGAATTTGCCGGTACTTGCGGTTAGATGTTTAAGAATTATTTTAATGGTGTTCAATGTCGAATTTTTTCCATCATATAACTTTCTGGCACAACACAACTTTTCTCACAACTTCTTACTTTCTAAAATCATGCTTCAGTCATACCAACTTTCGATTGCTAATCTTTTTATATAAGTATTTCGTTTGATCAGTTAGGATCCATAATTCAACGTACCCTGAATTATGGAAACTAAAGAGTCACTGTTTATTGGACTACCTCTTCTTTTTGAGTATCTGAAAACACTAACTTACAACCCAAGCGCAGCTTATTATAGTCTTTATTTTTAAGTTTGTTTTATAATATTATCCTTGGTATGCTTTAAACTTTTCAATAGTTATTTCTAACAGCGACTACCTTGCATAGCAATTAATACAGCCTGTAACCTTTCTGATTCCAGGATGCCTTTTAGTTTTTCTAATATAATTTCGCAACATCTGGAATAAGAAATAAGAACATTTTTATACTCTCACTCTGATAGTAATGGCATGCTGCTGTTACTTATTAAAGATTAATCTTTAATAAATGTTTTTTCAGTAAAAGTGCTGTTTCGTGTTAATATTTCATATTCGTATCAAATTTTACTTATTACTGTATCTGCAAATATTCTTGAAAAAATCTTATTGCTTGTCATATAGCCAATGTATACATTCAAAGTTACACATTCCCTAAAATAAAATATGAACACACAAGAACAAATAAGAAAACGCTATAATAATAACAAATTTAGCACTGCCAAGCGAATAACTTACACCAGGTCCGCTTATCATGTTGACTGCGCAAGATATGCAATCGAGCTGTCCAATATATAGCTAGTATTGTCCCAGAAGCCGGAATTGCCCTAAAAACATTTGCTTCAACTGGGAAAGTACTGGCCACTGTTTTTAAAATACACATGCTATAGTATGCTATCTTCAAAAAAGGAAAACCACCACAAAAGTACATTACGCGATATTCAAAAACAAACAACCACATTGGGCAAAAAAACAAACTTTATTTCAACATAATAATGTACCAATTCGTTTCTCATTGTTTGCACAAGCGAAAATGTTTGATTTACGCTTCCACCTTTCTCGCCAAACAAATAAACTAATGCCCGTTTGATGACCTCGAACAATCTTACTATATAGAAGGTATAAACGAGCTTCAGTACAGCTAAGCTAAAAGTCCAGACTTGGAAGTACTTTACAGAGAAGAGAAATACTTTGGAAATAGAACTATAATATGTCAGACCGAAAGTGTTTCAGCCCACCTTCGTAAGTGTATCATTTAATTGTTTAATTAATTAATTAATTAATTACAACTATACGTTTAACTTATAATCACATTTATTAACATTCCTTTTATTATTTATGCGTGTTTATCTCCCAATTGATTTTTATTTACTTTCACATTAATTTTCTCCACAATTCACTCAACTTCATAGAGAAAAACATGCTCGAATGAAATGATATATAGTATTGTGTGAAGACGGCCGTATAAATCCAATAAAAGGATATCAGACTGATAATGTATAATGGTCTTTCGGAGTAGTCATCCGATGTAATTGTCATACGGTGGTTAAAGCGAAGATTAAAAGAAAAATGAAAGAAAATCGTCCAATAAAATTCAATTTAAGCAAAAACCGCGTGATTGTTGGTGTAAACTAATGAAAGTTGGCATATACGTAATACATAATTAAACAAATTGATCGTTTTAGTTATTTGAGTGTCTCTGTATCCCCTTATCGTGCCAATAATTCATAGGCATCGTTAACCCGACTGACCCTTCGATTGTCGTGTTTTTCTTCTTTCGGTTCACTCTCTGTCTCGCTTTGCCATTTTTGATTGAATTGTTGTTTCTGTTAAGGTTATTGACTTTTCGCAATTTTTACTACGAAAATAAACTACAATAAATACATTGTCTTTAATTTGGTTACATTGACAGTTATCAATAGGATACTAACCGATTAATTCATTATTTAATTTATACATTAACAACGTACACTATCGCTCATAAGTATTTGGTCACCCTTGTTTGATTACATAGAAAAGTTGTAATTATAAAATTTATTTCTGTAGTAAGAAATAGTTTCATAGTAAACATTAAAATCTACAAAAGCTTATTCAAAAATAATTATGCGATTACCCTATTATTCACAATGAATGATAATACCCTAATAAAACTCCAGGTAGAATAATTGCACTTAAGGGATTAGATCTCTCAATTCTTGGAAATTTTCGATTGTTAATATTTTATTTTAAGGTAGGGTGTTATTGTTAACTACTAAGTATTTATACTTGGGTATTTTGGCAAAATTGCAGTTAGTTTTTGTGAGGTGCTCAGACTGATAACATCGTGTTTCGAAGAAGTTCAATCGGTTAGAAATGCCTTAATGGAAGGAATTGAGTGTAGAAACACGATCATTTATAATCGCATGCCATAAAGCTGGCAAAAGCAACCGCGAAATTCCACAGAACTTAAATTAAATCAGTCTACCGTGGGTTATATCATCAAAAAACACCACTAATGTGGAAGTGTGTTGAGCAGAACTCGAAAAGGCAGATCAAGGCCAACAACCTCAAGATCTTGTAATGGTGGTAACAAGCAAGAGAAATAGACGAAAAATAGCCCCAGAAATCGCAGCAGAAAAGTTAAACGACAATTAAAAGAAGCTGGTCTTCATGGACGAATTGCAAAGCGGAAGCCACTTCTATGCAAGCGAAACAAGCAAAAACGTTTAAAATGGGCACGCGATCACCAAAATTGGACCATTGAAGACTGGAATAAAGTATTGTGGACCGATGAATCGAAATTCGAGATTTTCAGTTCACGAAGACGTGTTGTCGTGAGGTCTCTGGGCGTGCCCGGGAAGAATGCATAGCCCCTACTGGGGCTATGCACCCCTACACGGTGGAGGTTCAGTCATGATATGGGGATGCTTTTCTGGATCAAATGTAGGCAATCTCGTAAAAATCAAAGGTATACTAAAAAAAGAACAGTATAAGCGCATATTAGAGGAAAACGCAATCCCCACTGGAATTAAAATTTCGGGTCAAAATTTTGTCTTCCAACAAGACAATGGCCCGAAGCACACTTCCAAACTATGCCGGGAAATTTGCAGAAATTGGAGAACAAGGGAGCCATAAAAGTTATGGCGTGCCCTCCCCAGAGTCCCGATTTTCTGTGGGAAAAACTTGACCAGGAGGTGAAACAATCGACCAACACATCTGCTGTTAATATGTGGAAGAACCTGCAAGAAGCATGAGGTAAAATAAAGCCTGAAGCATTACGAAAATTAAACGAAAGAATGCCTCGATTGTTTGCTGCAGTGATTAAAAATAAAGAGGGCATATAGACGAGTCTAAAATTTAGATAACTATATTATACAACAATTTATTTTAGATATAAAAAATTTATATTTTTCATATATGTAAATAATAAAAAATATTATTATTTCAATTTTGATTTCTGTTACAATTTGCAGGTTAAATGCGAGTAACCAAATACTTATGAGCGATAGTGTATGTTGTGGTCTTCTTAAAAACACGAATTACACAGTACGCTAAAAATCTCGAGAACTATTTTTTAGGAACTGAAAAAAGTAAATGAACACAAAACCTTTAATTTTCTTTCGGACATCGAACGCTGATAATACCTCTGAAACACCTATGCGAAATCTTGTTCTTAAATGTTTCTGAAAATACTCATCATGTTTATTTGTATGGTTTCAATCATGAAAATGATTTAGCTTTAAAACAATTTTCTATGTTAGAAACCCAAAATATTTCCACGAATACGGTAAATTTGTCACTAGAAAGGTCTTTTGTTATTATTGTTATAATTAATAGATTTTGGGAACTTATCTCTAGATTTATTTATATTCCAAATATAAATATGCAGTTGCCATTAAGAAAATAATTTAATTTACCAAAAAATACTTAAGACCCAAGTAAAGTACATAGATAAAGAGATGAAGTTTACTTTGGGTGTCGTGTACAAATAACATGTAACTAGTATACGAGGGTGGTCTGAAAAGTTTCCGACCTTAACATGAAGATAACGGCGCTCATCAATAAAAGCTAGGGAGTGTAGTTGTGTATCTATTGTTAGGTACTCATCAAAGTTTCAGCCATTTTGAGTGAGTCGATGTGAGTGTTTTTGTGAAAATGAAAAAAATCGAGTATAGAGCTGTCATTAAATATTTGTTTTTGAAAGGCAATACGCCTACGCAAATAAAAGATGAGTTGAACTTTGTACAAGGACTCTGCGCCATCATTTACCATAGCGAAATTTTGGGCAACTGAATTTAAAGGTGACCGTTAGAGCTTGGGAGACGACGAACGTTCGGGACGTCCAAAAACTGCTGACGATAACATCGCTAAAGCTCACCAATTGGTGCTAGACGACCGTCGAATTAAAGTGAGAGAGGTAACAAGAGGTATGAATATGTCCAAAGAAGGTGTTTGTCACATGTTAAATCAAGATTTAGGCATGAAAAAGCTGCCCGCGCGTTGGGTGCCACGTTTGTTAACGTTAGACGAAAAACGTGTTCAAACGAATATTTCCAACGCTCTATTGGCGCAGTTTAGGCGCAATAAATCGGAATTTTGGCGCCGATTAATTACTGTAGATGAAACATGAATGCACCATTATATGCCCGAAACAAAAATACAGTCAAAACAGTGGACTGCAAAGGGAGAACCGGCTCAAAAAAAAGCAAAAACTGTTTTTTCGGCTGGGAAAGTAATGGCGACTGTGGTGGGATAGTCATGGAATTATTTTAATCGATTATCTTCAAAAAAGAAAAACTATTACAGTAGCATACTACGCATCATTACTTGACAAGCTGAAGGCAGAAATTGTGGAAAAACGGCCACATTTGCAGAAAAAGGAAATCTTGTTTAACCAAGACAACACGCCGTCTCACACCTCAGCGGTTGCCATGGCGAAAATCCGCGAATTACGATTTGAACTGCTTGACCATCCACCTTACTCACCAGATCTAGCCCCAAGTTCCCTCATCTAAAAATTGCCCTCGGAGGACAGAGATTTTCGTCAAATGAGGAAGCAATCATCTTCGTGAACAATTATTTTGCAGAGAAAAACGCCGAGCATTATTTGGACGGGTTAAAGAGATGGGAGCATCGCTGGGAGAAGTGTGTAGAGTTACAAGGAGACTATGTAGAAAAATAAATATAACTTTTAAGAAAAAATGTCTTGTATCTTTGTTAGGTTGAAAAGTTTTCAGACCACCCTCGTACGTAATATGCAGTATATACTAAAGGTTTTAAAAGAGGTAACACATTTGATACTATACTTCAAACTCGTCATTCTATATATTAGAGCTATTTTAAACATAGAAAACTTTGCTTCGATGATTACTACAAGTGTAATTGAAAATTTCTTAATTAATTATAACTCGTATTAATTCTAGCTTTACAATTTAAAAAATTATCTTCCCAATTCAATGATTTTATTTGCACTTAATAAAAAGTGATCCCATCAACTTTGTACTGCCGATAATTATATAATTTCCTTCTGCGTCCCACATATTCACACTGCACACAAAATGTATGTGCATATGTGTGTTTCGGACGGGACTGGAGTTGTAATCTGAATTCTGAATTACTTTCCGCGCGCATTTCAATTAGTTCCCTTTCGGGCGCGCATCAAAACAATTTAGATTGCGGCCACTTATGCATTTAATCATTAAATATTCCACATCGGCGCATTAAATGGTATTAATAATATTGCGGCCTCACAGAGAGTTCGTATGCTTGTCTGTGTACTGATTAGTTTTCGGGCGCGTCATAGTCAGAAAACACTCATTCAAATGCATCTTCTAAGTTATGTTAAGCACGTAATAAATTTCCTACTGAACAAGTGCAATACCATTCTGAACAGTTTCTTCGTGCTCCTCATGTTCAATTGACCGATATTTCCATTCCAGATTATATAATAAAATAAATTTATATATGCATGAGGTGATTAACGCTTCCCAGTAACAATAATATGTAAAATAAAGAACGAGAGGAAAACCATCATAGCTCATGTACGTTATTTATGGACAGCGAAACCTTATATATTATGATTTAATAATTAAAGGAATATTCATACAAATATGGACTGCAATAATGAAAAACAACACCAAACAGAACTCACTCAACATAATATGTACATGTGTGACCGCAAACAAAAAAAGTTGACCTCATGTTTACCATGTCTACTTATCGAAGTACATCACACAGCGACTTCATATTTTCATGTCTGTCGGAAAGCTACGTAGTATTTTTTAAATTAAGTAAATGAAAACCTAGAAATATTAATTTGTATTGCTTATATTAATTGCAGTCTTTCATCTTCCAAAGAGCCGTCAAAAACTTTTACTGGTTTACAATTAAGTATTAAAAAAAGGTACAAATGCATTCTATCTAGAAAATATGGTAGACATGGTAAGAGTTACCATTGATAGAAATAGGCTTTGTAGAGACAAAGCCTATTTCTATCAATTTTCATTCAATCGCCAAAGAAGTAGATGATTTAGCATTATAAGGTTATAAGGTTCAAAAACAGTTCTTCTCCTAATGACCAAAATTAGCCGTTCTTTTTCGTTCCTGGTTCAAAATTTGTTAGTTGCTTAGGAAACAGAAATAATAAACTCTTTCTTCCTGTCGGTAATTCACAACAAATATGATCTTGTTTATCCACCAAAAGTATAATATTTTTTTATTTTATTCGAAATTTGGTTTTGCAATTGCTAGATTCGTTTATCTGCAAAATAGAGTAGCTATCGTAACCTTCCACAGTCTAATTTTACTAATTTTCTTTAAATTATTAAAAAGTATTTAGCGTTATAAGTCTGAAAAACAGTTCTTCTCCCAATGATCGAAACTGTCCATTTTATTTTTATTCCTGCGTTCAGTTGTTGACGAAGCAGGAATCATAATCTCTTTCTCCCTGTTGGTAGCTCATAAAAAGCTGGATTTTGTTTATTCCAACAAAACCACGATATTCTTCTGTTTCGTTGAAATTTGCTTTGCAATTTTAGAGTTCGACTGTCCTGGATGCTTCTATGCTCTTTTTTTTACAGAATTATTCTCTCAAAATTAAATGATTTGGAAATTCATCGTTTTAAGTTCTTATCAGTAACAATGAACAAATTTCAATACGCTTCATTAAATTACGCTGCGCTAATTAATGGTACAATCCCCGGCATACTTAAAAATTTAACAAAACGAAGTAAAAGATCTAAACTTCAATTTTTGGAACCACGGCCAATCCATTATTACGCCTTTCAACATTAAAGATTCCTCTGGGTTGCAAACCCAGCATTCAATGAAGACTGCATTAGAAATTTTGCCTAAGTTACATGTGTGAATAACGCAAAAACTAGGGTTCAAAGAGCGAGATGAATAAGGCACATTATTCGAATGCCAAAAAAAAAAGAACAAGGCAATGTCCAAGGAAAAAATATGTCTAAAAGATGTGGAAGGAAGAGGAAACAACTGACTAGAAAGAAACAGCAAAAAATTGGAGAAAGTGGATGGAAATAATAGAGAAAATAGAAACCATGAGCCTCCAAATCTTGTATATTTATATAAATATACAGTCCAACTTCCGCAAGTCGAAGAGACAGTTGTCAACAAAAAAGTTTTAGATGTAAAGACTTCCAGTTATAGAGAAAAACACTACCAGTTTGAAACCTAATATTTAATTACTGTAAAATTGAAATGTGCACTATTACAACTTACCGCAACTTCAGTTAACAAAAAATAATATAATTCAATATTTATTTAAGAAATCCATTAAAAGTAATTACTTGTTTAATTCCATAATTTCAAAAAAATGTATTAAAACATTTCGTCTATTTTCCTGCGTCGTTCTCCCCTTCACTATGATTGAAATTGGAGACATCTACAATTGTTTTGATTGTCAAAAAGTCAGTCGTACTTCAAAACATCTTCGTCCACTTCTGTTATAATCAGTTAATTAACTTATCATAAGTATTGAGTTTCCAGCTCATCTTCATCGAATTTTTCAGTTTGAAGTAACTTTTTCAAAACAGACAGAGGAATACCATACTCTTCGTCCAACAAGAGCTTCACTACGAATCCAGATTTTTTGATAACTCGTAAGATGCGCTTTGATCAATATTTCAAGCATTATAACTACTCGCTAATTCAATCGATTCATTAGTTGATGATTCATCCGAACGATATTATAAATATTCTTCGACTTGTGGATCGAACAAGGCCACTATTTCTTGAACGGACTCGCACGATTTACCGCATTAAAACATATAATAAAAGTAATATTATATTATATAATATTAACACTATACATTAAATCATGAATATCATAAATATAAGTTTTAATTTTGACCCCTGTATATCCTTTTCTTAAACTATTCATGTATGTATATCTTGGTAAAAGACACATGAACCAAACAAGTTGACAAAAGCCGCTACGCGATTTTTTAATATACTTATCTAGCTACTTCTCGCATCATAAAACAATAAAACAATTTCGTTTAATTTTTTTTTTATTAGTACTTAGAACGTCCATAGAATATACATTAAATTATTCAAATTACAACTATATTTAAAATTTTATGAGCAGAATATATCCAGACTGTTTATTAAATTTTATTACGTATTTATAACAAATTACAGATATATGTTAATTAAAACCGACAGTTAACAATGTAGTTCTGTGAATTGCCTCATAAAATCGGATACTTATTCCCTGATAAAGTATTAATTATTGAAGTTTCTACCATTTTTATGACCCTCTTAATAGTTGTTTTCATTTAGTTGCTTGTCGGATAGAGATAACAAGAATATTTGTTTGACTTATTTTTTAGATTTTATTTTGTGTTGTTAGTATTTTATTTTCAACGTGAATGTGGATGTAGTAAATTACGTGATTGCAGGACCAGTAATAACTAAGGAAAGAAATAGAAATTGTTTTTAGGAAAGTTTAATTATTAGACTTCTTATTATATGATATTAGATTAAAATTATTAATACTTATTTTAAAATATGTGCAAAAAAGGCGTGATTACTTATTCATCTAAATTTATTTGGCGAGATTCTAAGTAAACAATATTGATTACCAGGTGTACCGGAAAATTATTACCGGTTTTCGTAACAGATGTCCCGAGGCATAAGTAGGCAATGTTATGATTTCACACATATGTCATTTTATTCTACTGACATCAAGCCTTAAAGCCATACATGTTATATTTTGCGAAAGTAACACCATCATAGATTTATATCTCTTTGAAATTGTGAAACTTTTGTGCCAGAAAAAGTGCATTTGCAGCACGCATTGCTATTCTTATTTAATCAAACGAAAAAAGCCGCTAAAAGTCATCGTTTGCTGGTAGAAACTTACGGTGAGCATGCTTAAACCATAAAAATATATCAGGCGTGGTTCCAACGATTCAAAAGTGACGATTTTGATGTGCAAGACAAAGAACGTTCGGGTAGATCGAAAAGGTTCGAAGATGCGAAATGGGAGTTATTGGATGAAGACCCAACCAAACTCAAAAACGATTAGCAGAAGCGTTAAATGTGGCCCAAGAAACGATTAGCGACCGTTTACGAGGAAAATGGGAAAAATCCAAACGATGGTGAAGTGGGTGCCGCATCAATTGAATGACAAATCGAAAAATCGTCTGTGAAATGCTGCTTCAAAGGTATGATCGAAATTTATTTCTGCATCGAATAGTAGGGAGTGATGAAAAATAGATTTATTTCAAAAATTGAATTCAAAATGACTTTAAACGACTTAAGAACGACTAACATAGCGAAGTCTGTGAACGTCTCCAAAGAATGCACAATATATATTTTGAATTAAGGGTTAGCTATGAAGACAGAGTATACCAAGGGAGGGCTGCCACTACTAAGTGTTAGTCAAAAATCGCCCTAATTTATCACCACAAATGATACGTGGATTCATCATTATATACACTAAACAAAACAGTCTAAATAGTCTAAACAAGGACGGCACTGTGGTCTCGCAAAGAAGACGATAGCTGTTGAATCTTTTCGAATGCATGAAAGTATTCTTCTTGTTGATTACCTACCAAAAGCGCAAACCATCACAAGTACGTATTAGTCTTTTAGATAAACTAAAGCAAAAAATGAATGAAAAGTCTCCTGGTCTAACCAAGAAAGAAATCTTTTTCCACAATGCAGGGTTCCCATAAATGTTATTTCTACAGCAGTATGTAACGAATTAGCCTGGGATTTATTACTACACCGGCCTCATTTGCCGAATTTAACACTGCGAGATTACCACTTTTTTTCCACGCTTAATAAAATACTTTGCAGATCAGAAATTTCCAACAGACGACGATGTTAAAGCTGCTGTGGTCGCTTATTTTGGCGAACGTGAGAGTTCTGAACTTTATCAAGGCATACAGACTTTGGTTCATCGCTAGTACAAGTGTAACGAGATGCAGGGAGTTATATTGAGACATAAACGCAATTTCAAATCGCAAATCTTTCTTTATTTTCATTCTACGATCTTTTCAGCACATCCTCGTATATTACTATCTTTTTCATATTCATTCATTTATAAGCGCATTTAAACAAGCAAACATCCAGTCTCGAAAAATATGTCGGTACTTTTTCTATTTTTGACAATGATTTCATCAATATATTATGTGTAACATGCATATATTTAAATAAATCCGCCTAGATTCAAGCATTTAACACACACAAAAACGGAACGATTCAACCGTCGATTCCCCGGCCTTTCAATTATGTAGATTAACGGCGTCAGCTTATACATAAATATTATGTGTATCGGATGGCGTGCTTATACAGGATTGGAAGCGATAGCGCGTTAAACTTTCGCATTCCACGGATATTTGGATCCACATTCTCTCTCTCCCACGATAGCCGCTTCGTACCAATGCCGGTCATCCACTCCAACGACGGGTGGCCGTCGGCGATGACTTGAAGATGAGACAAGGACGATTGGACGGTCCACAGAAATGTGCGAGTTCGGTGTGCGCCTGTTTGAGAATTCGGATCTTTCCAGGTACAACGAGTTACTAAACCGTAGACTGCGAACTATCAAAGAGATTTAGATTCGACGATTTGATCTACTCGTTATGTAACTTCTGAAAGTAACACAATATAAAAGCGAATAGAATTAATACAAACAAACAATTGCATACTAACACGAATATTTATATTTTTCTAAATTAACTGCTTGTTTTATTATATTTGAAACATCTTTATTAACATACATCTACAACTATCACCATCTTACTTTTTCGGTGTTGCAGTATAATCCTCTTAATAATGTAGCTTAAAGTGCAACCATGCTGTGCCAAAATTACCCATAACATCTGAAATACTTTCTTATATTATTCTTTTTTCATTTATTCAACCTACCAAAACGGAATAAATTGTGGCATATCTTATTCCTTCTCTCATCTTTATACTAGAAGAACGTGCGTTTATTTAATTCAAACTAGTTTTTACAGCTCTTTTTTTGACAAATATTTGGTTTAACTCTTTCACATGTTTTTATCCCAAAGCTTTCCCGTTCTTTGAAATTTATCGATCAAGATTTTCTGATGCTTCCAATGGATCCAAAATTAATTCATTTGTTTTGCATCAAATTTTAATCCAATATTATATTCTAAGGGTGTAATTGGGGTTATCCTAATCAGTTCGCATAGGTTGCGAAAGCTTTTCTAGAAAACTATTAAGTTGCAAAAACAACGCAGGATTTTCCATACTTTTACTTTTATATACAGACTAGGTAGTTTATATTTCTTATACATCATATATTTTGTGATGCTTTTTTTATCCTTTTTTCTATTTATAAACTCCAATTGTAAACATAAACTCCTTTTGGCCAATATTTAGCCCTTATAAGAGAAAATGCCAAACCAGCATTTCGTTAAATATACTTTTGTAAATTTAAACTCAACCGCAATGCAACTCGAACGTCTTGAAATATTAATGAAGTATAGGGAAATATGTAGAAAGTGTAGCAACCTTCCGGCGTTAACAATGATTCGATGAAAGCTACACAAAAGGTTGCAAAAAAACTCTGCGTATGTAATTCGACTGTTGCATGCATTTGAAGCAGCTTGAAAATGACAAATAGCTGACCAAATATGTGCTATATAAATTGAACGACAACCAGAGAGATAGTGGTTTCGTGATCTACCCCGTACTTCTGATGAGCAGTAAGAACATATTCCAGGATCGCATTGTGGCCTGCCTCGAAATGTGGATTCTTTACGACAATGACATAGTTGGATCCCCAATACTTCTCTGAAAAAAGTGATGTTAATTGTTTGGTTGTCTGCAGCCGAAGTCATGAACTGCATCTTTTTAGTTCATGAAGAAACCATATCTGCGGAGAAATACTATCAAAAAATTGACACAATGCACCAAGAACTGCAGTATATTCGTCCAACATTGATAAACCGAAAAGGTATATTCTTTTTGCAGGAGAACGCTCAACCTCAAGTCTCACGAATGACGCTACAAAAGCTGAACGAACAAAACACAACAACAACAAAAATGTATTGATTCCAGCGATTTTTATTTTGATTAATTAAATTCACCTTTAGTCCAATTATAGCATTTCAAATCCTCTGCTCAAAACCCTCCATTATTTTTACAACAACCGAATAAATGCCAAAAAAAAACAAAGTTTTAACCTCTCATTTTTCTCTTTTAGCAATCCTTTAATGGCCACATCTGAAGATAGACCTCCCCTTTTCTTTGCTACTTTGCAAAGATACATCCATAATATATCAATTAGTGTCGATTATTTCTCGCATGTGACATATTAATCTTTTGAAAAGATGACGACTTCTGTTGTATAATCTTGGTTACTCTTGTAGGTGGACCTTTCTATAGTAATGATTCATTTTATAAGATTTCTTAGCGTAAACGTAAGTTTTTCTGTTGCAAATTGAATAGTGTAAAACTTGTCAGCAATTATAGCTGTTAATATAATGTTTTCTAATACTTACCTTAATATTATTAAAGCACAAGAAAAACGAATAGTTTTACACTTCGAAAAATCACTCCAGTTCTTCTTTTGATCTCAGCTTGTTGGTTCCCCACTGGATGTTGGAATTTCAGTATTGAATATACTCATTCTCTTCTTTAATACTGTATTCATAGTAACGACGTTTCGGGTATTTGACACCCTCTTTTAAATTTACTTTATTTATTTGTTTTTCTTTTTTTGTTTAACCTACAACTTCGATTTTATATGCTTTTCTTCAGGTGGCTGATGTTTAATTTTGAAAGAAAAACAACAGACAGTATATGTATATAGAACAAAATGCCAATATTGTGAATGTATGTACATACGTAGGGCAAAAAAAACATTCATTTATAAAGTAAATTATGAAAATAAGGAATAACTAAATAAACACAATAACTTCGGGAAAAAAACATGGGTTCAAATACAACAGCACTGAAATCTTTGAAAATGAAAAGCAATTACAACAAACGCATAATTAAAGAAATATATATAAAAAAAACAAAACATAATACCATCATTTTCAATGACCTATACAATAATTTAATACCTAGAAATATTGTCCGTGTCCCCTGTATATTCATACATATACCAACGTGAATTTACAAATACACATATGTATTATGCGCGCATACACTTGACATTCAAACATAGATGCTGGAGGAAAACGAAGCGAAATAAATAGCACATGCTTGCAGATTAGACCTTTGCCAAATGTACATAACAGTTCCACAGTCTTATACATATGAATAAACACATAAAAACACCGATTAGCTGTCATAGTATAAAATGTTTGCGCTTTTCTAAACTAACAATATTCAACAGAAATAAATGTACGTATTTATAAACCCTAGTTAAAAAGCCATCAATTAATTATATATAAAATCGATATATTGTAGGTTAAAAAAAAGGGAAACATCTAAATACAACTTAAAAAAGAGGAGAAAAATCCTCAGAACGTCGTTAATATGAACAAAGTGTTGTATTATTATCTCTAATAATCAAAACGCAAACACAATAAGAACAAAATTTGTTCTTAATTAATCAGTATTACCGTCTAGATTAATACTTTTTTTCTCCCAATCGAATAGTTTGAAAACATCTAATATAAACAGCGTCGACTAGAACGCTGTGCACTCCATCTCATTCTACGTTGGAACTCTTTTATTCGGAGTTGAACAAATATAATTCTCTCTCAAATTCAACATTGGTCTCAGCTAAAATACTTCGATCACATTAAAACACTTTTTTCTTATCTAAACTATGAAATAAAATACCTAATATACATTATGCAACCATAAAATCCAAAAAGAAATTAACTAGCTAGAGGTAGCAAGACTTCAATTTTGATACTCAAAGTATTCAAGGTATTTGAATTTTATTTTATGACAAATATTTTATGTCTAAAATATCGAATACTTTAGGTTGTTGACCACACCTTAACTCAATCTACATCTTTTAAACAATATACACCTGAATATTAGCCTTCGAAGAAAATTTACTAACTAAAAGCTGATTGAGGAGTTTAAATTGATCTTCCGCACATTGTATTGTAATGTGAAGTTTGCTTTTAAATCTTAATTGAAATACAATAATTAGACTAAAGTTGAATTTTATTAATCGAAATAAAAATCGCTGGAATCAATACATTTTTTGTTGAAGTATTCTTCGAAGGCGTTCGGGTAATTACCTGACTAGCGAAGAGTCGTCTCTGTAAGAAGTTTTTGAGTTGCTTGAAGAAGTGGTAGTCAGTAGGAGAGAGGTCAAGTGAGTAAGGTAGACGAGGCGCAATTTCGTAGTTCAACTCGTTCAACTTTTGTAGCGTCATTCGTGAGAGGTGAGGTTGAGCGTTGTCGTGCAGAAAGATTATACCTTTTTTGTTTATCAATGCCGGTCGAATATACTGCAGTTTTTGGTGCATTCTGTCAATTTGCTGATAGTATTTCTCCGCAGATATGGTTTCTCCAAGAGTTAAGGAGATGCAGTTGATAACTCCAGTAGTAGACAAGTAAACAATTAGCATCGCTTTTTTCAGAGTATTGGGGATCCAATTATGTGATCGTCGTAAAGAATTCACATTTCGAGGCAGGGCACAATGCGATCCTGGAGTATGTTCTTATTGCTCATCAAAAGTACGGAGTAGATCACGAAACCACTATCTCTCTGATTGTCGTTAAATTTATATAGTACACATTTGGTCAGCTATTTCTCATTTCCAAGCTGCTTCAAATGTATACAACAATCGAATTACATACGCAAAATTTTTTTTGCAATCTCTTGTGTTGTTTTTAGCGAATCAGCGTCAACAATCGCCTTTAATTCATCGTTGTTAATGCTGGAAGGTCACTCACGACCGTTCTTATCTTCAAGATAGAATTTACTATCACAGAATTTTTGAAATCAACACTGAGCGATGCATTCATTATCACTTTCTACATACTTTCCTATACTTCATTAATATTTCAAGACGTTCAAGTTGCATTGCGGTTGAGTTTAAATTTATAAAAATATATTTAACGAAATGCCGGCTCAACATTTTGTCTTACAAAGGCTAAATATTGTCCAAAACGAGTTTATGTTTACAATTGGAGTTTATAGATAGAAAAAAGGATAAAAAGGCGTCACAAAATATATGATGTATAAGAAATATAAACAACCTAGTCTGTATGTAAAAGCGAAAGTATGGAAAATCTTGCGTTATTTTTGCCATTTAATAGCTTTCAAAGCTTTCATAACCTATGCAAACTGTTTTATGATAATCCCAATTACACCCTTAAAATATAATATTGCATTAAAATTTGATGCAAAACAAAAGAATTAATTTTTGATCCATTAGAAGCATCAGAAAATCTTGATCAATAAAGTTCAAAGAACGGGAAAGCTGTGGAATAAAAACATGTAAAAGAGTTTGTCAAAGAAAGCGACAAAGGGCATTACACAAAATAGAAGTCAACAAACATTAATTAAATAATATATTTTACAAAACATGTTTTAATCTAATAAAATACTAACCCTCTGATTTTAATTTCAGGATCGATATGTGGAGAAAATTCCTGTTGTTCGAACGTTCTGGAAGCAAAATTACTAGTTGATAGCATGCAAAAACTAGAGAATTATTTAAAAGACGTAGTTCTGAGGACGGCCAGTATATTAGACACGCGCGCCAAACGATTTGACGAATTTTTCCGCAACATGATGTCCAAGTCCAAGAAAGATTTTCACGACATGTTTAAGAAAACGTACGGCGTATTATACCTGCAACATGCCAACGTCTTCGCGGATCTCTTTCGAGAGCTAGAGGACTACTATACAAACGGCCAGGTTGCACTTTCAGAAACCATGGAGAAATTCTTTAGTATATTATATCAACGCATGTTTACTGTGATTAATGCCCAGTATAGATACGAAGACGAATATTTGAGCTGCGTTCAAAAGTATATGAACGACCTGAAACCTTTCGGGGACGTTCCTCAAAAGCTAAGTATTCAATTAACTAGATCTTTCGTGGCAACGAGGACATTACACAAAACACTTAGTAAAGGTGCTGCCACCGCTGAAAAAATGTTGGAGATGAACATAACTGCAGAATGCGGGCAAGAATTAGTCAAAATGCAACATTGTGGTACTTGTAAGAATTCCAGAGGGCCAGGCCCTTGTCCATCATACTGTGCGAAAACGTTGCAAAATTGCCTGGTTCATTACCTCGCTATATCGGATTCCTGGGATTATTATGTTGGTAAGTAAAATATTTTTTTATTGATAATAACGGGGTCTTCCAATAAAAGGTTTCATTTTGACATGTAAAAAAACGAGTATTTTTAAGCGAAGTCATCGGACGTTTATTTAATTGTAAAGGGGCGGGTATGCCATTAATAATGGAAAACAATGTAAGCCAAATGGCCGCCACGGCTAAGCGTGCAGGACCATATTCTTTTCATGAAATTTTTCATTACCAATTCGCACATTTGCAGCTGTATGTCCTCGATAACTTCACGAATATCTTTCACGTAGCCTCATAGAAAAAAGTCTAAAAAGGTGTTAAATCACAAGATCACGGTGGCCGATTGTGATCTCTTCTTCGAGAAATTACACGGTCAGGAAACTTTTCACCCAAAAGAGCGATGATATTGTTACTTGTGTGGCACGTAGCGCCGTCTTGTTGAAAATAAACGTCGTCCACTTACGTCGTCCAATTACGGCCATACAAAATCATTAACCATCGTTCGATAGCGCAATCCATTCACCGTAACAGTTGCCCCAGCCCCATTTTCAAAAAAATAAGGCCCAATGACTCCGCCAGACCAAAAACCGTACCAAACAGCCTCTCCATCCTCAATGTGTGACATTGAGGATGGAGAGGCTTTTCAGCAATAATTCTTGCGTTTTCTGAACCCCAAATGAGACAATTCTACTTGTTAACGTAGCCTCCAGGTGAAAATGAACCTCATCACTCAAGATGATTTTTCGATGAAATTGGTCACTGATGCATTTCAAGGACCCAATCAGCAAAGACACGACGTTGTTGATGGTCGGTAGGCGTGAGTTCTTGTGTTAACTGAACTTTGAAAGCCTTAAGACCTAAGTCTTTATGCAAAATACGGTGTAATATCGTTTGTGGAATGCCCAACTCCAGAGATCGACGATAAATGGAACAACCTGGGTTTTCCTCAACACTATGGGCTACAACAGCAATATTCTCATTTGTTCTTGATTTGAAAATTAAATCAAAAAAGTTTTCAAAAACAATACCTGCCTGCGAATTTACATTAAGAAAAGGCTTTAAAATGTTCCTTTAAAAGATTTACTTAGCTAAAATTCCGTTCTTGTCAATGTAGTTTCTTCGTGCTTGTCACCATAAAAAGAAACACATATACATAATTGAACTCTAACATACATATCTCAATGTTATATTAGTACTACGGTTTTATTAAATGTACAAAATTTTTCTGAAGAGATTAAGATTTAAAGTTACATCTTAGATCAAACGATCTAGATTACAACTTTCATTCTACGAAATAATGCTCATAACATCCTAATTTTCCCTTAAAAACAAAGCAATACTACATAGGACAATTAATTAAGATGTACGTGTTTATTTAAAGTACATCAAAATAACAGCTCAAGTCATTTTGTTTCTACTAAGGCTTTGAAGGATTTTACTACACTGTAGCTTATGTTTTCGTACAGCGTCAACAAAACTAATCGAAGATGGCAGTTTCGATTTAAGTCACCATTGATACAAATTAAAGGGCATTTTGACGTGTTTAGAATATCGAGGACTACTTTATAAACAGACCTGGTCTATTTATGATCTGTTTTAAATTCATCTATGCAAAAACAAATCATTACAATGTTTCAATGATAACATCAGCAAATGAAAACTAAACTAAAATAAAAGTTAAATACGAGAGGGGTCCCATAAGTACCCGGCCTGACCTAGAGATGGCGGTAGTTGTTTAAAACATATCACTGCATTAGAAACTACACAATCTATAAAGCATATGTTTCAAGTTTGAAGACGCCGCGTTGTTTAGAATTTGTTTGGTAGCCATCAATATTGAACGTTTTCAGTGAATTTGTAAAAATGGAGAAAATTGGTCATCCTTACGTGATACAATATTTTTATTTGAAAGGCCTCAGCCGAACCGATATAAAAGCTGAACTGGATTCTACTCTGGGTAAGCCTGCACCTTCGTTTAGAATAGTGTAATATTGGGTTGCAGTGTTTAAACGAAGCCGTACGAGCTACCAAGACGAACATCGCAGTAGTCGACCAAGTGAGGTGACGACTCCAGAAATGGTGAAGAAAATCCACAAGATGAAGATGTTTCAATTGAGTGTTTAGCGAAGTTTCACAGCAACAAAGCAGAATTTTTGCGGCCTTACATAACCATGGATGAAACATGGATCCATCACTTCACACCCGAGACAAAAGA
Organism: Dermolepida albohirtum; assembly: GCA_031893035.1. Classification (NCBI taxonomy): domain Eukaryota; kingdom Metazoa; phylum Arthropoda; class Insecta; order Coleoptera; family Scarabaeidae; genus Dermolepida; species Dermolepida albohirtum. The sequence goes on from JAVIWB010005368.1 coordinate 542,718, forward strand.
ACAATCAAAATAATAGACTCAAAAGCGAGAACCAGCTCCAAAAAAGGGGAAAACCGTTTCATCTGCAGGCAAGGTCATGGCATCGGTTTTTTGGAATGCGCGTGTAATAATTTTTATTGACTATCTTGAAAAAGGAAAAACTATCAACGGCGAATATTATGCGAACTTACTGCAACGTTTAAGCGAAGAAATTAAGCAAAAACGGCCGCATTTGGCTAAGAAGAAGTGTTGTTTCATCAAGAGTTTTCTTTGTTGGGTCGGGTACTTCTGGGACCACCGTCGCTCTCATTACATGAATACGTTGCCATCATATTTTAATAGGAGCATGTATGTCAACAGAAATTCTGTAGGTTATTATGAAGGTGAATCAGTTATATTTCTGTAGAATACCCACCCTTCACTTGTCTAATATTAAAATATTAAATGTTATTCCCAATTTGTCTTGTGATTGATATTATATTTATAACGTACTTCTATAGTTTAAAACTTACTTCGATTTATCTATAAATAGTCAAATGTAAATAATAAATATAACTAAGAAAGTGGTCTAGGCAGGTCCGCCAATTGCTCAGTGTTGCCAAAGTTAAATTGGTATTGGCAACACCGGAGAGTTGTCGTGGATCACATAGTATATGTTAAATTACGTTTCCTAATTACAGCAAATAATACGTTTCATTCTAACCACCTCCTCTTTACACCAAAACATTGGCGAAATTCTCTATAATAACACTATCAAAGAACGAATCTATGTAATCTACTTTTCATTTGAAACTGAGTTTTCAGTTTTGCTAAGTGAAACAGATTGTTACATATCATCCATTTAAAAGATGACAATAAAACAACAATATTTTAGAAATAATTTAAGAAATAACAGTAATTAACTAGATTTGTGGCATAAAACGCCCTGCTATAAAGCAATACTGATAAAAGAAAATGATGTAGATTTATCAAATATCGAAGCTTTAATATGCTGAAAATAAATTATTCTTAAATATAGAAACTATTGCTATTCTGTACGATCAATTAGAAACTTAAGGCAGGAAATACTAATCGTTAAAAATCATCATTCTCAACCATACTCTTTTTTCGTCCATCGTTGAACATACGCGAGGTTTGATAGTGTTTTATACCTAGTGTTTCATACCTAGAGCGGTCGCATTTGTCTGCACACCAGGTTCGTAATACCTGGTGTGCAGACAAATGCGAATATTTACGGTGACTCATCCAAGGCCGATCACTTTACTCAGTTATATACTTGTTTGTACATACGTACTTACGCACTTAGTATATCGGATCTTATCCTGTCACGCCGATAACAATTGACCGCTCTTTTTATAATCCACTTCGGTTGCCATATGTATTGGTGAAGTTATGGAATAGGACGGAAAGGATATGAGTATTAAACACAATCCGAGGTTTAGGACATGACTTCTCCAAGTGGGGTTGTAGGTGAAGCAACCATGGGCTTATACAGGCAAGATTACTAAAATTATTGAAGTAAATCTGGATTGTACTGGGAGCGCAGAGATTTCCCTACCCTGTACGCCCAGTCTTTATAATGTTTTATAGAAATTGTTACAGTGAGATTAAATTTACCTGCCCTTATATATACACAACCTAACCGGCAATGCGTACTGTGTTTGCAAACCAGAAAAAAGCCTCTCGATAAAAGTTATTTAAGATATTGTGAAGCTAAGTGAAGTTGAAAAAAAGCAATGCGTCGGTTGCGATAAAAACTAAGTATCATTCTGAAATGTTCGTTCGATTAAAATAATTTTCAACAACAATAATAGGACTACAGGTGGACTCAACGTCAATAACGCTTGATACATTGAACATTTAATGTATCGCATCAAAGAATATTGGAACGTATTCATAGTTTAAGACTAACTAACGCAACTCAATGTCCTGGATTAAAATTTGTTGGTTACTACTCGTACAGAATGAAAATAATCCATTTGTGTAAGGAACAGTCACAAAACCAGATCTAAAAGAAATTGATTAGATAAACAATGTCCTGTTTATTTGCAAATTTTGCAGTCGGAGCAGACCATCATTTCTGTACTGAAATGGGGAAGTTTTGACCAATAGAACAATAATTATTTTTCAGCATGATAACAGTTTGGCAAGTCAAAGAAAGTTGGCAAAACTAAACTGGGAATTATTACAATACCTGATATATTTTCTAGGTTTAGCACCTTCGAATTTTAACCCACTTCGATTATTCCCAATTTGTTGAATGTAAAACCTTTTCTAACTCAAAATGATGTTGAAGTTGTCTGCCTCGGTCTCAAACCAGCGAATTTCTTCGAAAAGGGTGTTAATTAGATGCTTAAGAGAGGAAGCAATTGGAAAGCGCCCATGTAAAATAATGGAAAATAGATTGGTAACCATCTTTTCGAAGAAATATTTTCCAGTTTATATTTGTTTCATTTAAAAAATACAATAGAACTTTTCGATAACCTAAGTCTTACCTGGAAAGATTAAACTGGTATCGTAGCATCACTACCAAGGTACAGAATCCATCAGGAAAACTACCTATTTCACCGAAACTGTATGATATCAAGTTAACTCTCAACAGATAAATTTCAAATAATTAACTTCTCAACAAAAATAAGCTTGGATGAGCACCAGTTTGATCATAAATAACTTAATTGTCTGAACGCAGATAAGAATGGCGACAACATACTGCGAAAACGATCGTATATTGTTTAATGGAAACATGGCAACGTAATGTAATAAGGAACGTATTTCGGATGGTAATAACATCACTGCTGTCAATGTCGACTCGCTCTCGTTCTCTTTAAAACGATTTCGCTGCCGCGCCGTGTCGCCCGGAGTAGTAGGAATCCTTTTCCGACGATCGTAATTAATTTTGCCTGATGGTAAGTGCCGAAACCTTCTATGAGCGCTCTATGTTCGCGCTAGCAGACGGAATCGGTCGACATCAATGCTAGTACGAGATGAGGACGCGCGAGAGAAGCGTTGGCGTTAAAAACAACGTTTTAGGAAATGAACGTTCCGTCGGCAGTTAACCAAACAAGCCTTAATCAAGTTAGGCGAGAACGCGCGCTGGCTTTTCCGTTTTGCTCTATATGAAGTGATTTAATTAGTGCATTACATGTGATAACATTAAAGTATTTTCTCGCCAAAAAGCATAGAATGCATAACTACTATATAGAACTATAATGATTATTTAAGTGCGTGTATACGAATTAAAAGTCCAACAAAACAAATTAGCACAAAGGAAGAAGTTTGAATATAAATGCTTTTTTTAATTCTAAATTTTAAAAAATAAATCGCCAACTACACCAAATGTATTATTTTTAATGCATTGTCCAATAAATATCATATTATTTAACAATGCATTTTCCTGCGCTTTAAAAGTTCAAAACAGAATAGGAGAAAAGAGCTTATAAATTTTTAAATTACTGAAAAAGCGAACCTACGAGGAGATGTTTGATAAACCTGAGTTGTCTTCTCAGGACGAAGCTGCCAGCCTGCCCAGACGGAGATGATCGTGTCAACTACTCAGTAAATGAAAATTAATATAAAGCAACACCCTGTAGCACAAGCAGGTAGGGGCGAACAAAAAGCTGGTATCCCTCCTGGTTATCACTATGCGTATAATAAAACTCGTTGACAGCACAATATAAAATAAAGTATACGTAATTCCCATTTAGATTAACTAAGAGGAAAAAAACAAGCACAAAAATGGCGAGATTTTAAGAATTGCAGTATTAATAGAAATGCAAGATACAGAATTATTATTTTTTTTTGTATTGAATACTGGTGACCTAGTCACCAGTTAAGATTTGAAGTATACCGAAATTACTAACTTCAAGAAAAAGAAAGAATTAACAATATCATTTTTCCGGAACTTGGCCTAGTTTTGGTTACGTCAATTATATTCACATAAAAAAGGGTAATTTTCTACTTGTCTGACACGCTAGGCTATTCTTCGTCATCAGTAACATCTAGTTTTAATTACGTTTCTTGTCGAAAAAAGAAGTAAAGCGCAAATTTATAATTTTAGTTGACTTCAGAAAACCTAAGCATATAAGAAAATCTTGCTTAACTGCTAAAATTAATTAACGAATGTTAATATCGAAAATTTACGTGAATTTAAATCTATACAAATATTTAAAAAAACTTTTTGACTTCTAGCAAATTAACAAAAGAACGTAAACTCACGGAAATTGAATTCTAAATTATCTGCAGGGGAAGCTTGCTATATTATTTCCATATTAACCTGAGAGGCGAACTAAAGGGTTTTCCAATAAGGACTTGACAACTTTTTTTCAAAATAAAATGCAAACCATTTGAGATATTTCAAAAACTTTATTATCGGGTTGAAGTACAATCAAAACATTTATGAATGGAACTCGACTTCGTTCATATGGCCACCGTGAGCACGTGACGATCATTATCGTCGACGACAAAATATGGCTCTATGACGCCGCCGGCATGCAAACCGCACCAAACAGTTATTTTTTGTGGATGAAGTAGTGTTTCATGAAGCACATGTGGATTTTCACCCGACCAATAACGCATATTTTGCTTATTGACGAACCCATTGAGCCAAAAATGAGCTTCGTCACTGAAAATAATTTTGCAATGAAATTGATCATCTTGGCGCATCTTTTCCAGAGCCCAATCGGAGAACGTACGTCGCTTTAAATGGTCCATCGGCTTCAATTCTTGAGTCAGCTTGATCTTGTATGGGTGTAAACCAAGATCCTTACGCAAAATTCGCCATAAAGTGGTCTGGGCGATGCCCAACTCTTGAGAACGCCGTGGAATTGACTGATTTGGATCATTTGCTACGGACGTTTCAACGGCAGCGATATTTTCGACACTTCGACCAACCCGTTATCTCACTGGCACGGCAACATCACAAAACGAATATGTATACTCAAATTTTTGCACTAAACTTGTTACTGCCTGTTTACTAGGGCCAGAATTACGACCGAAAATCGGAGTTAACGCTCTTAAAGTAGCGGTCACCGACTCCGAATTTCTGTAGTAAATTTTTATAATTTGCAGACGTTGTTCGTTCGTTTACTTTACCATGATGAAAATGTTAAGTTTACTGAATAAATTGACAGTGACAGTTCGATGGTTAGTGAAAGGGTGCGTTCACAAATTGAATTAAAAGTTGTCAAGTCCCTATTGGAAAACCCTTTACAAGCTTTACGGCCCTCCTATTAACTTCATGTAAATTACGAGTTACATAAATACCTCCTAAGATATCAAATTATGGGAAAAATACGACGAATTAGTACCGCAAGCCAAAATTATGACTAGTACCTATCAGCCTAAAATTACACAAAAAAAAGCAATTAGCAAGATAGAAACCCGCGACCAAAATAAAGACAATAAAAAAGAAACTCATCTTCAAATGAAAGAAATACCAAGCCTTTCGAATTGCAAATAAATCTGCTATCGCGGTAATTTAAGCAAATACCACCAAATATGAAATTGTCCATTATACTCAAGTACTTACTATTCAAGGCAATAGCATCGCTAATGATCCAGATTAATCTGATACACAATCAAATATGCGAGCTCTAAATTCAGAAAATTAATATCAGAAAACCCTTCTAACACTTAAAAATCTCGAATATTCTATGAGACAAGACGTATTAAAAGAGAACCATGAAGAAATGGAAAACAACTTATAATAATGAAGTACACCAACATTCAACATAATATAACAAACAAATGAAATAGAAATTTCGAAAAATTATTTAAAAAAGAATCGAATTAATGATTCAGAGGACCTTAATTCACACAGGCAATTACAATTACACAAACTTCCACTAAAGTCAAGAAGAAATATAACAAAATGTAACTGAAAAGCAAACAAAATGTAACAATTTTCTGTTGCTCACGTCAAAGCAAACAATAAACAAATAGATAATTTTATCATTTCCATATACAAACGATTTGACTGTTTGCATTTACAAAAATTTGCAAAGTTGGTCGAAAAACATAATTGCTTTATTACACATCCGAAACCACAGCACTAAATAGATAGACGAGTGTGGTCCCAGAAGTACCCGACCCAACAAAGAAAATACAAAAATTTTGGAAAGAAATATATTTATTTTTCAACATAATCTCCTTTCAGCTCTATACACTTTTCCCAGCGATGTTCAATAAGTTCGATACCTTTTTTATAATAAGAATTGTCTTGCTCCTCAAAATAGCCATTAACTGCCGACATCACTTCTTCATCGTTGGAAAATCATTGACCACTGACCCATTTTTTCAAATTTGGGAACAGAAAATAATCCGCGGGGGCTAAATCTGGCGAATACGGTGCATGGACTAGCAATTTAAATTTTAATTCATTCATTTTGGCCATTGCAATAACGGATTTGTGAGCTGGGGCATTGCCTTGATGAAACGACAATTTCTTCTTAGCCAAACGCTCAAACATTGCAATAAGTTCGCATAATACGCGCCATCGATAGTTTTTCTTTTTCAAGATAATCAATGAAACTTATTCGACGCGCATGATAAAAAACCGATGCTATGACCTTGCTTGCAGATGAAACGGTTTTCACTTTCTTTGGAGCCGGTTCTCTCTTTTGGGTCAATTGTTTTGTCTCAGGTGTGAAGCGATGGACCCATGTTTCATCCATGGTTATGAGACGGTGCAAAAATTCTGCTTTGTTGCTGTGAAACTTCGCTAAATATTCAATTGAAACTTCTTCACGACACTGTTTTTGCTCGAGTGTGAGCAAATGCGGCACGCATCTTGCACACAGCTTTCTCATGTACAAATTTTTTGATAATATACTATGTACAGCACTTTTTGAAATGCCTACTATGTCTGCTGGCTCGCGCGCTTTCAGTCGACGTACTTTGTGGAATTCCTTCACCATTTCTGGAGTCGTCACATTTGGTCGTACGGCCTCGTTTAAAGTCCGCTGCCCAAAATTTCACTGTTGTAAACGAAGGAGTAGTCTCACCCAGACTAAAATCCAGTTCAGCTTTTATATCGGTTGGACTGAGGCTTTTCAAATAAAAGTATTATATCACGTAACGATGACCAATTTTCTCCATTTTTACAAATTCATTGAAATCGTTCACTATTGGTGGCTGCCAAACAAATACTGAACAACGTGGCGTCTTTAAGCTTGAAACATATGCTTTATATATTGTGTACTTTCTAATACAGTGATATTTTTTAAACAACTATCGCTATCTCTAGATCAGGCCGGGTACTTATGGGACCACCCTCGTATTATCATAACTTACAAGAAACAGAAACAGTAACGGGCCACAAACTAATCTCTTTAGTAAACACCCAACATCGGAGGCAAGATTTTACGTACGATTTAAGAAGATCTAAACACCACCCCTATGCCTTAACTCTCAAATTTCTTAAACAAAATGTCAATATTAGAAATCAGAAACAACATCTTTATATAATACCAATACCACTAAACAAGAAAACGTAATCGAAGGATGCTTAGATAAGTGCGAAGCAAAATCTTGGTAATCAACTTATACGATAGCTCAAGATTTTCGAATATTTTTTTATTGAAGATATACAGCAAGAGATCATTTCCGTATTTATGAAGTGAGCAGATTTGGTTTTAATACAATTATCCATTATAATTTTTTACGAAACGATTGCAACATTATTAATTTTATTAGCTATTAGTTTTGTATTACGCAAAGCTTTTATAAAATTCTTTAAAACTACTCTTTTAAAACTACAAAAGTTACTCATAATTATTTTTTGAGAACAGTACACTCATTTTTTTAATTAAAAATCTAAAGAAAATATTATTTATGTATATCCGTACGTATTATTTCTAAAATGTTTTTATTCCTTTCCAGAATCTATCGATAAAATAGCCGATCGTCTACTGGGTCCTTTTAACATCGAAATGGTCGTTGAACCGATAAACATCAAAATATCAGAAGCGATTATGAATTTTCAAGAAAATGGAGCGTCTATATCGGAAAAGATTTTCGTGAGCTGCGGAAAACCAACATTAGATCGTAAGAGGAGATCTCCCACGCCGGAAAAGCCGAAGACACGTGCCAAAGATGAACTAGCCACTTACCACGTTCTGAATTTCAACCAGAAGAAGAAACATAAGAAGACTCAAAGTCAATCTACTGTAACAACATTAGAAAAACTAATAAAAGATATCAAACAGGTACTGAAAAATATTGTTTATTATTAGGACTGCCAAGTCAGGCAGCGCGCCATAGTCATCCGCGTCGAGATAAAAAATAGTTAACATATTATACATAATAATTGGAACTTTGGTTTAAATCTCATAACGTATTTATGCATTTCAGTGAACGATTGAATAAATAACTGTTTAAATAGATTCAATGACTAATGAACATCAGAATCACGTATATTTGTATCGTAAATCTTGTTATTTACCTAGTGAAAAAGTATCAATAGCTCCATTCGTACCTTCAATAGACAGTAGTAAGATGTTAGACGCCAGTAAATTTTAATAATATATAAAATATTGTGAAGTAATTACTCTTTTGTAAAAAATTATCAATCTCAATAAACTCGGCTGTGCACCTGCAGCATATGGCATGTTTCTAATGTCGTTCCACGATGTACGACACCGAAGAATACGTTGTTTTACAAAGAAGACGACAGTTCCACATCTAGTGATGTAACATTTACATAGCTAAAATAATTTTTGAAATTATCTAAGGGATTTGGAAAAGCACTATCACTATCATAACATATTTGTCTAAACCTGATAAAATTTGAATATTTATTTAAAACTACATAACATGGTTGTGATACGATACCCCATTGTTTTATGTGTTGAGAGCTTAAAGTTGGTCAAGGTATTTAGCACTGCCTTTAAAATAGTACATTTCTCTAATCCTTTACAAGCTAGTAACAAAGACACCGGCTATTTAAAGAGTTCTAGTGTTCGTACTATAACAGCAGAATTTCCTTTACAATTTGTAGTCTTATTCACAAAACATTTGCTATTACGTAAGTCGGACTTAATATTATTTTAAATTATATCGCACACATAGTCTACATGCTTTCGTAATGTTACTCGAGGTAGTTATTTTCTTTTAGGATTATATGTACCCCAGAATTTACGAAATTGTTATTTAATATGTGAAGAAAACAGCAAATTATAAATAGTAAATATCAAAAATAAAGTCATTATAAACATGTACGCCACCTTTTTGCACATTTATGCAGTTTAGTGTGTTTTTTACACGTAAATTTATCCCGGGAAAACTTATCACAGACTGTACATATTATTTTTGCCCCATCGTACTTTCAGAAATTATTTTATGAACATTCTTACTTACCAACTTTCTGACTTTATTACGCTATACACGAAAACAGCAATATAACAAATACCACAACTGTGCCCGCCCAGCTGACGCAATATACTAAATTTGCTGAGTGAAATAACTAGGTACACGTCTCAATTCTCGACGACCCTGATGCGCTGCCAAGCATTGGCAACCTATTTATTATCAATGTTCATCTGAATATACTTAGTCTAAATAAATATATAAAGTATTAATTTCGAATTTTTTTCAGAAAGTGAAAGAAACCAAATTATTCTGGAAGCAACTTCCATATCAATATTGCAATGAAGATAATATGACGGCCAGTCCCAGTCAAGAGGGCTCTTGTTGGAATGGAAGCAGCATAGGCAACTTTAGTGTTACCAGTTTACCTTATGAAAATCCAACAACTCCTCAAATTCTAACAGAACAAATAAACGTTATGCAAGTTTTATCACAAACGTTGCAAACCGCTTTTCAAGGTCAAGAAGTCGATTTACCAGACACGGATATCGAAGAAGAAATTATCAGTGGCTCTGGCTCTGGTGAAAGGGAGTTCATCGATCAAGAAGGTGGCGATGTCGATCCAGACGGTGAAATTTTAGAACCTAAATTTGAGCAAACAACAACGAAAAGGCCGCCTGAGCCTCCGCTGATACCAGATGGACCTAGAACTAGTGTTCCGACAGATAGCGCTGCTCAAATTTACAACCGTGCCATATTCAATTACGTGCTCCCCATTCTCCTGATTTGGTTTGGGAGCGCTTTCGTGGACTTACTGTGATATGTGTGTAATTGTGTATATGTATATGTAAATAGAATGACTTAGCTAAAAAAAATTACGAGACTGTTATTTTCTCATTATTAATTAAAGAGAACCCTGAATGAAGTGCCCTATTCCTTATACCAAGAAGATTGATGTAACAAAAATACTGAAAAAAAAAAGAATAAATTAAAAATGGAACACTCAGTGTGCCTGTTTTGTGTGTCTTGTAAGTTTATCACCACATCAAGTGTATTTTTTACAATTGAAATTAATACATTCTCTATTATAAATGTATATTATTTATTTCTTTATACATAATAAATGAAACAAATGTCTTTAATTTAATTAGACTAAATAAATTAATTCGCCTCAAATTGTCGTTTTATTTAACTTGATGCAAACTAACTCTATAATTGAAATATTTACAAATACAAAGATAATCTAAAATGATCAAAGTCTAATGTCACAAATGACGATTACCTTCACTCGCACCTGTTTCAGTTTTTTGCTGATAAGGACCAGAAATTTTATGAGCGCGGAATCATGCAGCTGAAAGAAAGATGGCAAAAGGTCATTGAGCAAAATGGAAAATATATAATTGATTAAAAACTATTCTTTGTTTAAAAAAAAGTGTTTTATTTTATACTACAAAACTGAAAGTACTTAGTTGCCAACCCAATAGCAGCAGTTGTATGCGTCGTAGATTCGTCTTACTGAAAGTATCGTTGTAACAATTCATCTTCGTTTAATTGATTTAAAAAAGAATTAAAGATTACTTCTCTATACCTCACAGCAGTAATTGTTTTATTGAAAGAAATCAGACCAATGAGTCGCCTTCGAGACATTGCCCACACTTTAATAGGATGTAAACTAGTTTCTATGAAAGTATATGGATTTTCCGTCGACTGAGTACGATAATTTTGTGAAACGATGTTTCGTTTGAGGAAAAAAGTTTTGTTCAATGCATCGTCATTTTTAATGGTATTAAAAACCCCATTGACAATGTTGCACTCGTGCAATAAAATCTTGTGGAAGCTGCTGAACTCCCCTTATTTTGTATAGGTGAAAGTATAATTATTTTCGTATTGCACTGCTGTGTGGCAGCTTCCAGATAATTATCCTACCAAAAAGAAGCACCGTGCATATAATGCTAGTCGAAAAATAAAGTGAATTGTATCTATTTGTATCGCATTGGCGAGAATGTATTAGATTTATGCAATATATCAGAGCAATATAAATAAATTTGTTTACCAATGTATTATACGAGACATTGTTAAACAAATTGATATTAACAAATATATACATATTCGAGAAAAGTGAAATAGACAAAAATAAAATTAAAAATTTGCAATTAAATAATACTAGCAGTGCATAGCAATAAACGAAAACTAAACCTGGACAATTCAAAAAGAAGTAGGATCAACATGACAGAAATGATTTTTTTAAGAAAATAAAAAATCAAGATTCGATAAAATTAGAAACCATTAAACACGAAACGAATCAGTAGAAAATTATAAAAAAGAACAACTATAATGGTACAGACATATGATTAAAATGAGTCCAGATAGACTAGTCAGAGCAGATCAAGACGTTAGAAGCTGAAGAATAAGGAAAACAAAGACCGATTAAAAATCGAATGAACAGATCAAAGAATGCAGAAAAATTGGAATAATAATAACTGAAATGATCAGGTTGACGTTGGACAAAAGAGATTGGAAAAACATGAACAGAAGAGGCGAGAGTTGAACATTAAATTCGACGTCTAACTAAAGAAAGAAGTGTGAAATAAAAGAATAAAAGAAAAAAATAACATGTCACATACATGATCAATAAGGTTGATATATAACCCCTTTCCACAATTAACTATTTGTAAATTCTGTATACGCATTTCGACAACCAAGTTGTCATCATCAGCAGATAATTTCAAAGTGTCGCACCTGGTAAAACACGGCGAAAAAATTGTACGAAAAATAAACTCCGTACGCGATCCGCACCGTTGAAAACCAAGATGTGCACTGTGTTTGTTTCACAAGATTTTTAAAAAAATACTTTTACTTAAACTAACATGCACTACATTGAAAAAGGTTATTATGGTCAAAAGTGTCTGTGTGATTTATGTGTGTTTTATGATATTGTTCCTCTTGTCTTTCAGTAGAGAGAAGAGAGGCGTTTGCAGAGGGCCGGCATCATAAACGTTTACCAGATGGCTTGAATTCTTTACGATGTGCATGCTTTCATACGCGTCCAGTTCGCGATAATTGTACACGTTCTTTATCAAATGTAAACAATCCATATTAACACTGTGGTTATTTTCTAATACATGTCTCGCTATACCCGATTTTTCCGGTCGGTTGAATTTTATGTGCGAAAGGTGCCAAACCAAAAGATCGATCGAAACCAGGTATAAAGAACACCTTTCGCACATAAAATTCAACCGACCGGAAAAATCGGGTATAGCGAGACATGTATTAGAAAATAACCACAGTGTTAATATGGATTGTTTACATTTGATAAAGAACGTGTACAATTATCGCGAACTGGACGCGTATGAAAGCATGCACATCGTAAAGAATTCAAGCCATCTGGTAAACGTTTATGATGCCGGCCCTCTGCAAACGCCTCTCTCTCTCTACTGAAAGACAAGAGGAACAATATCATAAAACACACATAAATCACACAGACACTTTTGACCATAATAACCTTTTTCAATGTAGTGCATGTTAGTTTAAGTAAAAGTATTTTTTTAAAAATCTTGTGAAACAAACACAGTGCACATCTTGGTTTTCAACGGTGCGGATCGCGTACGGAGTTTATTTTTCGTACAATTTTTCGCCGTGTTTTACCAGGTGCGACACTTTGAAATTATCTGCTGATGATGACAACTTGGTTGTCGAAATGCGTATACAGAATTTACAAATAGTTAATTGTGGAAAGGGGTTATATATCAACCTTATTGATCAAGTCAATCAACCACAGGCGCCATCAAATTCAACTATGTCACATACACTGACGTCAATAGCAAGTTTGTTTTAGCTCTTTCTAATAATTAAGTTACAAGATACTTTCCTATTTGTTTCTAGAAAAAAGACTTCACTATTCACTAAGTTTTACGTAAAATGAAATGCACTTTATTAAATTTTTTCTATATTTTCTGGCGTAAAACTTGTGCGCTAAGAATAAATCTTTATACCGATAACGTGCGTACGTTTACATCACAGCTCGTTATTGGAGTAGTATAAAAGCTACTGTATTTTTAAAATGCTCCATATTTAATAGCCCCAATGTGAAATTGATAAAGTATCTGTAAGTCAGGATTTATTTTAAAAAAATCTTCTAATTTACGTCTAAGAAAATATTCGAACACCGCAACCAACACTTCAAAAATAAGAATACTTGACCCTAATTTAACAGTTCCGTCTTTTAAGTAAATATTTTGTTTTTGAAAATAACGAATTGAAATTTTTAAAATGATAATTAAGAAAATTTAACTCATCTTTTAAATGTTCCTTTTGCATTACGTTTTTGCAGAAATAGGTGGCTTCTAACCACCTGCCCCAACTTGTCAAAACAGAAAGGCAGGTATTGAAGATTTGCTCTATATATCACCAAACGCGATGGAGTCATAGGGAAATTTTTTTAAATTAGAAACCAACCTGTCCTCATTAGGAAACTGTTCTCTGATGAACCCATAAATTTTGTGTAGCACATGTAAGACACAAATCACGTGAAGCATCTCTGTGTATGTCTGCTTTAACAAATTACCAGTTTTCAATTAATATGCTTATATGCATCAGTAAAAAATAAGAGCACTTTATTTGTGTGTTGCTTATCATTTTTTTAAATATTATAGATACTTATCTCAAATTACTTTGGAAACTTCCTTTCCATTAATTTCAGACAATATTCTAGTAACAATTAAACAGGATTTATACTAAAGAGTTGGATGAAGATTACCCATAACTGCATTTAGGAAACATCGCCCCAGTATACCCACTGTTTTGACAACACTCACCCAAAGAAAATGTTTACTTAATACATTTTTAATGTCTAAATAACATTTGGGTAGGTGACATTTAAGTAATGTAGATTCATCTGATACATATATTTTTCAAGAAATTTTGTATATGCTAAGTTTGGATAGTGGATTAATTTCAGTTAGTATCGCTTCGCAATGTTCCAAGTTAAAAGTATTAGGTTCTGCAGGGTTAAGACTACTTAATTCAGATGACGAATAAAATTCGATTTTTGGAAACGATGCAGACTTAACTGCAATATTTTTTAGTATCACTTTTGATATGCATACAATCCACATGAGACGGGAATTTTCCATTTTTAAAGCAGATGATATATAGAATATATATATATATATATATATATATATATATATATATATATATATAGATATAAAGAATACATAGAAAGAGAAAAGAAAACAACAATTTATTAAGTCTAACTCTTTCAGAAGTCAAAAAAAAACTAGCTTAACTAACAAGAAGAACTACATGAATAACGAAATCAAACATGTAATAACTTAAAATATAATAGATAATAGCAATAAAACCATAAATAAAAGAGAACAATTCCTAACAAATAAAGAGATTTAAAAATAAATCCTAAAACAGAATGATACTAAAACATTTAGTAATTGTAGTACAGAAACAAAGATATTAATAAACATATAAAGCATGATGAACGATGAACATTTCTATGAAATATAATAACTACAAGAAAAATTAATTATACTTCAAACAAAAACAACAACAAATGACGTATAGAAGTAAATATACCAAGAGAAATCAAATGCAAAATGAACTGTACAAATATGAACTGCACGGCACTACTAATATGAACTTGTTTATAAATGAAGACTTTATCTGGGAAAATCCGCGATAAAAATATACGTATTTCGGGGCAAATATGGCTTAACGTGTGGTTTAATTAATCTACTCCATGTTCACACCCTCATGTCCGATCTTTGCTTATAATAAATCGTTACAAATAATTTGAATACATATTCGTTCATTACTAGTTATTCGAACCTTTTATTTATAATATTGGATTGGCAACTAAGTACTTTCAGTTTTGTAGTATAAAATGAAACACTTTTTTTTTAAACAAAGAATAGTTTTTAATCAATTATACATTTTCCATTTTGCTCAATGACCTTTTGCCATCTTTCTTTCAGCTGCATGATTCCGCGCTCATAAAATTTCTGGTCCTTATCAGCAAAAAACTGAACCAGGTGCGAATGAAGGTCATCGTCATTTGTGAAAGTTTTACCAAAGAATTCTGCAAACTTCAAAATAAATGGTAATCAGATGGTGCTAGATCAGGGCTGTATGGGGGATGTGGCATCACTTCCCAGCCAAGCTCCAATAGTTTCCCACGAGTTGCCAAAGATGTGTGAGGCCTTGCATTATCTTGGTAGAAAACTACACCTTTCCGATTTGACAATTCTGGCCGTTTTTCTTTGATTGCTTCATCCAGTTTTATTAATTGTTGACAGTAAACATCAGAATTGATCATTTGGTTCCTTGGAAGCAGCTCAAAAAACACAACACCTTTGTAATCCCACCAAACTGACAGCATGATCTTTTTTGGATGCAATCCAGCTTTCGATGTGGTTTAAGCTGGTTTATCGTGTTTGCTCCATGATCGTTTTCGAACTATGTTATTGTACAGGGCCCATTTTTCATAACCAGTGATGATTCTTTTTAAGAAAGGGTCGATTTCATTTCGTCCAAGGTGCATATCGCAAAAGTTGATTCTTTGTGTTAAATGAATTTCTTTCAATTCGTGAGGTACCCAAATATCAAGCTTCTTAACTAGCCCAAGACATTTTAAATGTTTTTCAATTGTTCTGTGCGATACATGTAGCCTCTCCGCAACCTCTCGAACAGTTAGATGACGATCCTCTTCAATTATGACTTTGATTTGGTCATCATCAACTTCAGTAGGCCGACCAGAACGTTGCTCATCTTTGAGGGAAAAATCTCCAGAACGGAATTTTTTATAGCAATTCCGACAAGTGCGCTCTGTTAAGCAATTAGCACCATAAACTTCACATATCTTTTTGTGAGCCGCAGCAGCTTTCTTTCCTTTACGGAAATAAAATAGTAAAATATGTCGAAAATGTTCGTTTCTGCACTCCATTTAAAATTAACCCACAACTAATAGCTTTAATAAAGATCACGCACTACTTGCTTCTGAAGTTACGTCAATGTGACTAGTATCACGCGACAAACGGTAAAGTACAGCACTAACATACGTTATACAAAAAATAATGCAACGCTCTCTATCAGTAAAAACCGAAAGTACTTAGTTGCCAACTCAATAGAAAACAAATCCTTATTTTTCAACTTCATTCAATATTTATTTATTTCGTCGTCTTGGAATGGCCTCGAACACTCTGAATGTAGAGCACAGGTTGGTAGGAACCACTGATTTAACACACCTCGGAATTCGTTGAAAACTTGATCTATCGCACTACCGACTTATATGAAAATAGCTTATTTGTTGTCGCATTGTTTATTTCTCACATGTACATGCCTTGGAATGATTTGTATAATTCAATTGCTTTAAATGTAATACTTTTTAGGACCATAAAACATTCATTAGACTCTACTATTGCGCATATTTTAATAGTACCAATTTACACTTTTCCGTGCCCTTTCTTTATATTTTCTATATTTGTTTTGTATTCTTATGACGTGCCTTTCCTTGCAACGTGTGTAAAATTATTTTTTATAAAGTATTATCCTTTGAATAGAGCACATTATATCAACACAGTTCAAGCAGAGTGCAAAAACTGAATACATTAGATATGTATTTAGGTGAGGTTTCGAATTAACACAAAAACACACAAGAGGAGCAAAAGCAAAGTTTTCCATTATATTTCTTATAATTTAATAAAAGAAGTTAATCCCTTACATTAAGTGAAGTTTAAAAATTTGTTAAGTTACAAAAATAAATGCAAAAACTAGGTAATCTCTTTAAGGATATTTAAAGTATAAATTTTAACGAAAATGAAGATATTTCTTGGCATTACAATTTATAATTTTTTTATTTAATTCATTCATATCTTCTGCATATCGCAATTTTTAGTTGATAATTTTATGTAACAATAGATCACGGTAAAACAATTGATAATTAACATTTTAATCACACGACCCACTTGCTTATGTATATACACTGCGCTTAAATTCTTTGCAAATCAATATTTCGACGATTCTAGCGTCCCATTTGTTTAATTTATTTTTCTTTGTTAGCATCTTCTAATTCAGCATTCTCTATAGTTATTTATTAGTCAAATATTTTAACTATATAATACCATAAATTAATAATAATAATAATAAATCTTTATTGTCCAACAGATTGTTACAATCCAATAACAGGACAAAAAAAATATAAAAAAATACAAACCATCAGATAATCAAATAGTAAATTAATGTTCACAGTGCATTAAAAAAAAAAAAGAAAATGAAAATAAAGATATAAATGAATACAAATATAGTCATACACACACACCCATAATGAAGAAGATTAAGAAAATTAAGAAAATTAAGACAAACGCGCCCTAGCGACAGCCAGTATCCCCCCAAGGAATCAAAATTTATATCGCAATGGTCCGGCAAACCATTGAAAGCCCGACATGCAACTGCTAATGGGGAATTGAAACCAATATTGGTACTAGATGTTTTGATATAAAAGTAATGGCTATGTCTAGACGACACTCGCGGTACCATAAAATTAAGCTGAAACAGCAAATGAGCACAATCTATATTTCCTCTAACCAAGTTAAATACAAACTTTATACTGTTTAGTTGACATCTGACTTTCAAGGACTCCATTCAAAACTTATTTAGAAGAAAAGAGTTGTCGACTCCTCGCGGAGGACACCCCACCCCCCTCCCCAAAACACAAAAACCTTAAAAACCTTCTCTGAACTCTTTCAAGTGACAATTTGTGAATCTCATATGGTATTATTTTATAAAAATGTCTATCTCTAACAGTGTCCACCAAACCTAAAGAAATTTTTCAAATCTTGATTATCATCAGAAGCCGTCTAATAGAAAATATATCTATAAAAAAAATAAGAAAATGTCACTGAAATTGCTTTGTCCAAATTTTCCATTGTACGCTGCAAATGCTATGGAATTATGGAATCTTTCCATTAGAATCTAAACACTTTCCTATAATTTATCAAGCTCTACTTAATTCATAATTAGAAATTTTCATGTTTTCGTTTTAGCCCAATGTGTGATTCGTAAATATCTCTATTTAATTATTTTTGCGGCATACTCTAACATCCGCAACAATGAATTTTTCCATGAGCATGACCAAATGCGAACCGTACTGAAACAGTTTTTGTAATGCATATATATGATCTCATTCTTAGAGAGCTACCAAATAAATCGTATTACTTGTATATCGCGCAAGTTATATTAAGTTCATGGAATAGCTTTTTTTTAGAAGAGCTGCGGATTTTAACCCAATAGTAATGATTATTACTTTTGACTACAAAGCATTTTAAGAAAGGTTCAATTAATTCCTTAAAACCGTTTTGGGTACTTATAACTGTTATAGTTCACAAGATTCAAACTTGAACACATGTAGATCTTCAGGTATGAATTGATATGTTTCACATGCTAAAAACACGAACGTTACAAATATGGTGAATACGATAAAGATGGCGAGTGCGCCCCAAGTTTCCCAAATAGTGTGACACTATGGGAAACTTTGAAAAATGGCAGAAGCAATAGGTTGCTGCCATTGAAAGAAGGTCTAATCTTAACTAGTATATTTTACTTTCGAGAACATTAGAATTTATTCTTATATTTCAATAATAAAAACTAAAACAATTATTCTCTATAATATATTTTTATTGCGTAGAATAATTAAACATTTTGTAATGATAAAAATAGTTCAAAAATTGATTGGAATGTGGCGCCAACAGCGTCGAAGCTCCCTACCAGTGTTTTTCAACAGGAACAGCCTCTGGGTTTGATACCAGAATCAAAACCAAAGGAAATTTGAACAATGTCTAGTAGATGACGCCACACTAGTAATGAATATATAAATAAAAAATTATAGGATATATTAATATATAGTATACTAATGCTTTCAAAGAAAAAAATAATTAAAAAACAAACCGTATACTACGCCATATCTGAACTTTTCTGGTGTTTTTCAGTAGAGATGATCATCCCTTCGTCACTCCACAAAATAAGTGATAAAATGCTTGAATCTTCTTGAATTTTATTTAAAAGTGTCTTACAAAATACTATTCCTTGCAAATTATCATTTTTATATAATAGTTATACTTTTGTAACGTAAAACAGTCTAAAAGGGCTTTTCGTAAGCACTGAAAGAATTGTTGTCTTACTCGGAATGTTGATTTTCTGGGCTATTTATTTAATATTGATGAACAACATCCAAAATTCATTTTTCAACTTAGATCGTACGACGATGTCTTAGTCTCTGTCTATCTTGGTCTATGTCTATCGTCGTACAACGATATCTACCATCATGTTGACTGGGAACAAAATATGCCTGTTTCACATACAAAGTCTCCCATCCAATCTTCCCACAGTTAATTTTAAAAAATTCGAAATATTTTTGTTGCACATTTTCAACATTGATTTTAGAATTTGACCTAAAATTTTACTTTTATTCGTTCGCAGGTTATTTTGAATAGTGAAATATGTTCTACTTTTTAAAAAGGAATATATTATAGCTTATTAGAAATTTGTAATGTAATATATTAAATTGATGTAATATATTTCTTTATTCGTACTAGTAAATTCCTTACAATGTGAATTGTGAATTAACATGAAACATTAAACAGTATTATAAAGCACACATTTGTTTCAATTTGTAATAGTAATTAATATTTCATATATGTCCTTTACATTTTAGTATACTACGTGTTAAAAATATATTATAGAGAATAATAATTTATTTTTTATTTTATTTTAATAATTATTTATAGGTACAAATTTAATTTTTTTGCAATTTTAATTTTTATTGCACTAGCAGCGCCATCTAACAATCTTTATAGAAATTTCCAATTTTCAATTTTAGTTTCAAACAAGAGAGGGTATCATCAACAACCGCAACTTCCACTTTTGGACGGATGAAAATATATATCACAACTATTCGAGAATTTGGACACCAAAGAGAGTTTTCTGTGAATGTTTGACTGATTATTTTAAATCTTCAAATTGTAGGACCAATATTTCTTCCGAATAGTCTAAATGCAAATGAATACGCAAATGTGTTAAAGGAAGTATTGAATAATGTTCCATTAAAAGTTAGAACCAGCATCTATCAGGTTGTTACATATGAAATGTCCGATTTTGTAAGGAATAAAAAAAAGTCTAAATTTAAAAAAATATAAATATTTATTCTGCAAAATAGTCTCCATTTATATCAATAGTATGTTGCCAACGGCCTGAAAGCTGAAAAATTCCCTTTGAAAAGAAATCTAGGTTTTGACGGCTCACATATTGCTCAAACACTGTTATTACAGACTCCTGGTCAGGGAGTAAGTGATTGTCTAAACTTCGGAAAAAATGAAAATCAGTTGGCGAAAGGTCAGGTGAATAAGGTGGGTGAGGGAGAATTTCGTAACCAAATTCCGAAAGTTTTTGGATTGTCTGTCGTACAACATGAGGGCTTGCATTATTATGAAGAAGTATGGGCCCATGTCTATTGACTAGTGAGGGCTGCAAGCGGCTCAATTTTCCATGCATAGTTTCCAGTTCGGCACAATAGGACGCTGCCGTGATGGTTTCAGCAGGTTGCAAAAATGAATAGTGAATAATACCCTTACTGGTCCACCATACAGTCACCATAATCTTTCGTGGGTGAAGTGATGCTCGTGGATGCTGTCTTGGTGCTTCACCTCGATCTAACCATTGTCCTGACCGTCTCCGATTATCGTAAAGTATCGACTTTTCGTCACACGTTACCACTCGATGAAGAAACGATTCAACTTTCTGTCGATTAGCCAAAGAGGTAGCC
Source organism: Dermolepida albohirtum (assembly GCA_031893035.1). Taxonomy (NCBI): domain Eukaryota; kingdom Metazoa; phylum Arthropoda; class Insecta; order Coleoptera; family Scarabaeidae; genus Dermolepida; species Dermolepida albohirtum. The sequence continues at coordinate 563,827 of JAVIWB010005368.1, forward strand.
ACCTCTAATCGACGGAGCTTATTGGCTTCCGTTAATTGGTGCGGCACCTATCGATCGAGTTTCTTCACTTTGCCAATCGAAGAAAGGTGACGACTAATGGTAGCAATGGACACTTGAAATGTTTCTGCAAGGCTACGCATTGTTGTCGACGGATTACTTTCAACTTCTACACGCAGCTCGTCGTCATTAACGGTGCTACGCGCGTATTCGCGAGGCTCATTTTCCAAATCAAAATTTCCCTCGCTGAATTTTTTAAACCATAGCCGTAATGTGCGTTCATCACACGTGGTTTCACCGAACGTCTGATTAATTTCTCGCGTTGCTGCAGCTGCATGTAATCCCTTTTTAAGTTGAAAGAGGTAAATTGCCCGAATATCTCTTGCCGACAGCATTTCCATAGGCGAGACAAGGACAAGTGTATTAATCTTTCCAAGAAATGGAACAGGTACACACTTCAAAATAAATACCCTTTTCTACAAATACAATAATAATTTTCACCAAAAACATACACGTCTTCACACAGGTGCGATTCAGTTCAGACTGAAGGAAAAAACGGACATTATATTTGTAACAACCTAATATTACATACAAATAGTGCACCAGCTCATAATGCAAGGATTACAAGAACATGGCTTAACGAACATTTTCCAGATATGTGGATCGGGCTGAATGGACCAATAACATATCCTGTAATATCACCAGATGTAAATACTCTTGATTTCTTTGTTTGAGGTTTGTTGAAGGAGAAAATTTATATGACGTCTCCAACCAACGAACAGAAACTAAAAATATAATTAACGTCACAATATTAATTCTCCAGATATGTTGCAATGCATCCGAAATTCAATTCAACACAGGCTACAGCTTTGTCTTCAAGCCAGTGACTACCAGTTTCTCGCATTTACGTTAATTATTATTGTTATTCTTATTTCCCTTAGATTTAAATAAAAATCGTATGTCGTCATGTCATTCCTACTTATTTATTAATGGTTTTATTTAAATTTTATTTCCAAAGTAATGAAGCATATTTTTGAGTTGGAGTTCTATTAAAATGTGCAGACATGATAGGATCAAATCTTGTCATCATTTCTAAACACTTTAAAAAATTACCATTATATTTTTCAAATAATTTTTTAGTGGAACCAAGAAAGACTAAATTTTGTTCAACTAAAAATTGAATAACTACCAATTCTTTCAATAACATCTCGCTTCTACAGATATAAATTCCAAAAACGCATTTTACATTTTTCGTTTTAGGTATTCACTTAAACGATTTCTGTCACTAAGTCCAGAACTAGGAACCAAGATCATTAGGAAATGACTAACATGCACCTACTACAATAAGTATAGATTTTAACATTATTCTTCGGATATTTTGACCAACTCGATTGAAGTTGAAAGTAATTCTCCAAATAAAATAGTTTCAAACTCTGATTGTTACATTCCTTGGGTAAGTCCGATGATAACCGAGATGTTGATGAACAATCAGTACTGAGTGTTGGGTAGAGTATTCTCTGATTTTCGGAATTTGGAAATTATGATTTATTAAGTTTTTCTCTCGGTATCTCTTCCTGAGTAAATTTTGATACTCATAAAGTTCTTTCTGTTGTTCTTCCGATACCTGTGAAAAAATTAAAATGGAGAAAGTGAAAGTAAAAATTAAAAGGCAGAAAATTACGATTTTAAGAACTACTGCGTAAAATATTTTTTCTGAAAAACACTCAGAAATTCACTGTTCGAAACCTTTTACCTTCCGAAACACTTAAACCACTGTGAAAAAATATATGCTCGAATAAGATAAGAATTTTCTTATTCTAAAGCAGCGAAAGAAGTGTTTATTTAAAAAAGTATAGAAATTTCACCATCGTCATAATGAATAGTAAAATTTATATATATTTGGAGAAAAACATTTTTTATCATTTGGAATTTTTTAATAGAGCCTTTTTGAATCATTGCCATTGTGCTCTACACGATTTTGCATATATAAACGGCACAAACCCGAATAAGATAAGCATTTCAAATTTGAAGATAATGCAGCACTATTTATGATACAGTTGCTGAACTTTTGCCAGCGTCTACTGCAGAAGCATACCACACATTCATTTGGGTTTGAAACTATAATTGGGATAATTGAAAGTTTGTACAGTGGCTATTAGATGGCGCAACTGATTATTCGATATCAAAATAAAAATAATTATCTGTTTATTTTATAAGAAAAAAATAAACAAGTATTTTAAAAAACAAAATTTATCTTATAACGCAGTAATAAATTATAGATAATTATTATAAATTAAAACAATTATTTTCTGTAATATATTTTTAACACAATAAAATATATTGTAAAGAATGAAACATGAATACCTAGTGACTTAAGTATAAAATGTCCTATATTTAAATTTCCTTTTTTTTTGATAGTGGAAATCTACTTGTCTATTATGTCTAACTTCATCTGATTTCGTATCTATGCTTCATCGTCATTCATCAAAATTTTTTATAAGTAATCGACTGTTTAATACTAGAGAATAACTATGTCTTAGACAATAACTGAAACAGCCCTTAAAACTACTCAAAAATTACAAAAAAGAACACGTTATCATTTGTCAAATTATTTAATTTATATAATATAAACCTAGCTAAAAATAAACACGAAATTGCTTTGGATTTGAAATACGTACAAACGTTCGTTCAGAGCATTGTTATATACGTAAGAATCTTATTATCAAAATATATACTTTTTGATAAGGTAGACTAATAATTATTAATAGAACATTAAATATTATTAATTTTACAAGAATAAAAGAAATGTGGCACTACAAATAAACGAAAACATATTTTACAAATACCTTATTATTCAAGATGACATATGGTCACAATAGAAACAAGTAATAACAATTTAAAAACATTTTATTAACAAGAACATTATGTCAAACAGAAATATAATTTTGTGGTCTTGTCTTAACATAGATATATGCGGCGATAAATATTGCAACTCCAGCTATCGTTGGTAAAACGATGGTAAACAGTTTTCTTTGGACGTCCTCAAAGTCTTTCTTCCTTTGACGTTTTTCTCTACTTGTTTCTTTGGTTTTCCCTTTTGCTTGACGCATTATTTTGTATTATCAATTGAATGATTTTATTATTCTTTTAATAAAGTATTTAACAGGTATCACAAACTGCTGACGTATCAACAACAAAAATTGGGTTATGTCATGGTTATGTTTTGCTACTTTCAAATCGGCTGACGTTGTCCAACGTTGATAAAATAGATACCGCTATTTTTCTGAAAAAAATAATTTGTTTAATTTTAAATTTTAGACAAACTTGCAAACAATTCTTATAATATTTAAACGACAGTCAATGATAAATTAAATTACATACTTATATAAAAATGCATGTATCGAAAACGTATATAGTTATTCCCTTGTGATAATCTTATAACAAATATACGTCTATAATTATATAAAGAAAGCGAATCGCGTTAAAGATTTTCTTTTGTAAAGTTATATTTAATGTTTTGAAATTATATTTACTTTTTTAACTCTCCTACAAGTAATAGTATTTAAAGTCACATCATTAAATAATTGTATTTGCAGTGATTTTTACCCTTTTCGTTTCGTTCTTTGTTCAAGTTTATAATAAAATTAAGAAAATGAAGGTTTTAAATTCACTAATTTATAATATAAGAAAAAATATCGTAATGAAATCTGACTTTTTCATTAATTCTTTGTCTGTTCCTATCACAGATCACCAATAATAAAGATAGGCATCTCCCTTTACATATTTCGACGCGAATAACAGCGCCACCATGTGACGGTGTATGCAACTAAGAGAGAAAAATGTGGTAGTGTCATCTATGATCTTTTGTAATAATTACAATGTTCCTTTTTTTTAATTTTTGTATTTCTTAATTCTCAATTAATACAATTCAAAATTTCCAAAAAGATGATATGACTGAAAATTAATGTACAAATAGGTAGCCTAGAATTTGTAATAGTAATGTATATTTATTCTATAATAGGTACCATAAGGTGGAATCAGTCAATATATGTACATTTAAAATATGTTAAAACTGATATGAACATTTACATTACAGATTAGAAATACATATTATACACATATGTACTTAACTGAAATAGTAATCTTAAAGGACATAGGTAAAAATAACGAATAGCAAAAAGTGTATCCACGAAGAATGTATATGTATGATACTACAAAAATGTTGATCATTTTCTCAAGCAATATAATTGAGAATTAATGTAATAATGGGTAGCTTACAATTTAAACCGTAATAGAGTTAAAGGAGTTAGCTTGTTTTAACGATCTAATTTTCGTTTGCTTATTTCTGTTTCTTAAAAATCTCTCATATGCCTGTTTCTTAACTCCTTCTAGCTGGCTTCTTTGTTTATACTGACCTTTAAGTATTTTGTTAACATTTTTTATCCAAGTATAAATACAGAACTTAATTGTAACACTTAAAAAATACGCTTTTAAGTTGTGTAAATTGCAACTGAAATGAGTTAAAGCAAATCTCTTTAATAGATAGTCAAACAATACACTATACAGGTTTTGTAAATTGCAAATATTATCCATAACTTTCGTTAAATATTCCCACACTCTCGAAAATACGTCCATAAACTTGGAATTCGGGAAAAGGAGTTCCTTGCTTCTATAACATTTTAATGATATAAGTAAATGCTGCTCGCATTCTGTTTCACTAGCAAGCTCTTTGAAGCACGTAGAACATTTTTTCGTATAGCTTAAGACTTTTTTTGCTATATATCCTGCCACATATGTTTGAGCATATGTAGATGGACTGCCTTCGATCTGCACTTCTGGCAAATTTGCGTCAGATTGAAAACTCAGTGGTACGCTTTCACTCGTCAGTAAAGCTGTTAAGCTAGTCAGACCTCCTTCTGTCTCATCTTCTTCGCAATTAGCCGATGGTGAATGGATTGATAAGAAGTTGTTGACTATTAATATTTTAAATGATGCCAAGAATGAGTAGCTGTTGGGATTTATATTTCTGCATCCGTGACTTCTGATACCTCCGAAGAAGTTTTCCAGAGGATCCTGATTTAAATGCCTCGTACATAGAAAATGACAGTCTGTATCTTTCTTCAATTTGAACCATAAGTACAGAATCCTCTTCACCATAAAAATAAAATTTTTTATTGAAGGTGGTTGAAACTTCCTTTTTTCATTAAAGAAATAGATCGATTCCAACTTTTTAATGGATTCCAAAAATCCACATGGGGTGTGGTATCTGAAACAGCACTCTTCAATTCTTTCCCATATATACTTCTTAATTGTGAAGAATTTAAACTATCGAAGAGTTTGTCAAAAAACAGAAGAAAGTCTGCGGTGTCTGCAGCACTAGCTGGAACACCAGTAACTCCTGAGACAAAATTGACAATAATTAAACACATTTTTAAGACTACTTGAGTAATGCTTAAATTTGAATTAATGTAGAGAAATAAACTGCTCACCTCTTACAGCAAGTCCTCTCATAACACAGGACAAACTTCGGCTAAAAACTTGTGCTGCTATGCTTACTTTCATTTTTGGAATTTGCTCCTTGTAAATGTGTTTATTTGTTAATTTGTTACACATCTTAATATCCATGTTGCCTGTGTCAAATTCATAGAATGCAACAATGTCCTTCCATGATGCCGTTTTTTGTTTACCTTCCTCCACAAAGTGGGCATTATTCTCTAAGAGATTGTTGCGGATACCTTTCAAAAGGTGCGGTGCATCATACAGGGGTATAATGTCTTGATCGTTTACTAGGAATCCCATGTATCTGTTTTCTATATTGTTTGCCAGACAATATCTGTTTGTGTCATCTAACAGGTATTTATATGCTCCTGTATTTGCGGACAGCTGATCACACACAGTCGCAACAACAATTAGCCCAATTGACTGTAGCGAATCTATGACTTTTCTTAAGAGTTCCACTAATTCTGCAGATTTTACCCCCGAGGGAGTCATATAATAACATATTGGCTGCTTCCACTTCTTAAAGACACCACAAGCCATAAACACTAAGGCATGCTCGGCAAATGTTGCATTTCGATACCCTTCACCCATATCTGCAAATCCCTCTATTTGATCAGCTGTTTTACTGTATTGCAACCCTGCATCAATTGACATTTCATCAAATAATAAGGTACAGATTTTGTCACGTTCATTCTGCATTTGTAGCACAGATGATTTTAATGACAACATTAAAGGTTTGTTAATCCCAGCTTGTATTGGTATCTTTTTTAGCATGTTTGTTAACGTTTTCTTTGATGGTAATGCAAATATTCCTCGTGTCAATCTATATGTTTTTGGGCTTTGCTTGAAAAGAGATAAAGACAAAATTTTATCATCGACAGTGAAACGCCGTCCCTTGACTTTTTTGTGTTGCTGATTTAATTGACACATTATAAAATGAAATGTAGTTTTATTGACCTTAGATTTAATAAAATCCTCTAAATGTGAAAATTCTTCAGCCATTTGCAAACGCTCTTTTATATTTGCACGTTCTATGTCGAGGGAATGCACCACTTTCTTGAGATTTCTGGCAACATGATAAAACTTTAGTGCCCTGGGAGTAAGCTGTGTTGTCCTATGTACTTTTGCCAACTTTAAAAGGCTTAACCTTTTTCGAAAATCTGCAAATAGCTATAAGTTGTTGTACGATAAAAATAAAAACCGGTACTATAATTGCCTATGTAAAATTTTGTTTAAATGATATATACCTTTACGAGATGTTGGAGTATTTGTTACAGAACTTTGATAATCCTTTGCAGACATAGTAGTGTGCGGTGTTGCAGCATTATCTTTAATAGTATCTACTACACTTTCCAAAACTGTCACAGAACTTGGAGAATCCTTTGCAGACATGATGTGGAGTTGCAGCATTATCTGTAATGGTATCTGCTACAATTTCTGAAACTGAAAAAGAATTTGCATTACACAACTACTAATCAAACATTCCATTATTAAACTGTTTAATTTAATATAACATTTAAGATATACATACCAGGTAATTCACGCATTGAGATTGACCTGTTAGGGCCAGAAAAACTGTTTACTGGTGATTGAAGGTTTACTAAAACACAATAAGTATAAAAGTAGGTACACACCCAAGCAACAGATTAGAGCATAGATGTAATATTTTTAATAAGCTCCACTTACAAGACAATTCTGGTATTACAGATGTCGTAGGGTATATATTGCGCAAGAAAGAGTTTTCCTCTGTAGGGGCCTCAGTAAAACCTAAAAATGAATTAATGAACCATATACAATTGTGCAAACATTTGAAGTATCACTAAACATACTTGGTAAATATAATGTAGGGAGACTTCCATATTTTAATCCTGTTCGATGTTTACAGAGTGGAGACACATGGCAATAGCTACTAAAGTGAACATCGCATATTCTGTAGTTTTTATTTACAATACTTGGATCTAAAATCGATAACTGTGGATTGCCTATTCTCCTAATCCACTCATCGTAGATCTGAAAACGTCATAATATAAGTCCTTTTTTTAAATTATAATTTATTGATTTATCCATACCGCCTCCTCCCTATAAGGTAAACGATGAAACTTAATTTGGTTGGTCTTGTTACTGCATCCAGGAACACAGCATTTGAATCCGCCCATTTTAAGAATACGAAGTAAATAATGGGTTTTTAATAGAGTCTTAACTTTCTCAAAAGTATTAAGATACACGAAGATATATACAAAAACGGTAAAAACTATAAACATAAAATTGTAACCTAGAGTCTAAAAAGTATAAATATATATACAAAAACTGGTGAAAACTATAAACATAAAACTTTTATATAACCATAACTATAACTCCATTAATGGCTGGAAGAACTAGAAAGCACAATGGTTGACAGATGATACAAAACAAAATGGCCAAAATGCAAGATGACCAGCCACTAAAAATCAGCAGCATGGCTAACATAGAAATACAAAATCCCTATGGCATCATTACAGAAGCCTGTTACATAATACCAACAGCGCCATCATACGACGGTGTTTTACACCGACACTTAATTTAACCTTGAGCTATAGGACATTCTCCGGCATGGTTCCTATTTTGGTGCATGATGCGCCATATTGTATGACGCTTGTTTTGATAAAAACTATCATTAACATTAAATATTATAAATTTGGAAGTAATACAATTATAGAATGTTATGGGGACGCGGTGCCGACTTTGTGCCACTTCATATTCTAATTTGGTGTCCGCACTTGATGATATCGAACTTCTTGAACGCATCGATCAACTTTTTCAGGTTACAATATTTGCAGAAGACAGATTACCGACTGTAGTATGCTTTCCTTGCAAAGAAATTGTTAATAACACATGGGAATATAATACGCAAGTGCAAAAAGCTCAAGAACTTCTAGCAGAAGTCTTAATTGAAGACCCTCCGGTTGTAGAATGCGATCCTTTATTAATTCCTCTAGAAGATACAGAAAAACCACCTCAAAAACAAAAAACGAAGAATAGACCGAGAAAATGTAAAAATCGCGATAAAAACAGCGGAGAAAATACCGAATCTGATGGTATATTAGGTTTGAGTGATGCCGAAAGAAATGAAGATGGAAGTATAACACCTAAACAACCACTAGAAGCGTGGAATGCATATCCATGGCAATGTTGTGAATGTTCCGGAGGAGTAGCTACAGCTGATGAACTTAGAGAACATTATGCTTCAATACATGGTCAAGCAGCAAGGTTTGCTTGTGCAGATTGTCCTAAAGTTTATGCAAAATACAGTATATTTGTTGCACATGCCAGAGTTCATAGACCACGTTTAAAATTTTGCTGTGATGTATGTGACAAATGGTTTCCTTCAGCGAAAGCGCAAGATAGACACCGGTATGAATATTTTTTATAAAGATAAAGTTAATGTATATTCTAAATTGAGAATTATGAGAGTCTTGCATATTAAAAATGTAATTTAAATACGTTTGTTTGCTTAAGATTTATTTTGAGGAGAAACATCTTTTATTTTTTTAACATACTATAAAATGTGAATAAAAGAACGAGTTCCTGATTTATTACACATCGGAAAAGAAGGCAAAATATATTTCAAAATTTCTTTATTGTAAATCAAAAAATAAAAATACATTTAATATATTCATGCAATTCATCAAATATTTTAATGTTATAAATATTACTGTTTATTTTCTCCATAATTATCTAGACAGAATAAAGTAAGGTCATTTTATTTTTTAAAATGTTCTGCAATATTTTGATATATAAGTTATGAATTTTGTTATTAATACATGTTACAGTTTTTTAATGTTTTTATAAATATAACTGAAAATTTAGGTACTCTAATTGACCATCTTCTACTTCTTATGTTTCAGAAAAGGAAGCACTTCAAGTAGTGAAGTGTAATAACAGCTACATATGCCATGGCTTCATTTTGTCAGTAGTACTTTTGTTCTGAAGTATACTATAGTTTTAAAATTATCAGATTATTCAATCTCTGAAGAACAATTTATCAGAGAAAGAATGATAATTTGTCAAGTTTATATTTGACTAAATTCAACTAAAAATAATTTATTGCACTACTCAGCTGAAAAAACTATCCACACTATTTTTTTCACACATTCATAATTATTATCTGCTCCCAATTTTTTTTTCACATTCAATGGTTTGAGCTTGCATGGTTTTGATCTTAAGCTATGTGTTTAATTTTGTTTAATGCATATCTACGTATGCACAGGAACAAAATTTGAGAAATCACCTTGATAATGTAGGAGTAAAATTCAAAATCGTCAAAGAATAAGAATAAAATAAAATTAATAAGGATGTGGTGTATATACATACATATATGTATGTTGTAACAGTTGACATTTTAACAGATGTATGATGAAAACGTATTCTATATCTCTGGTTCTAAGCTGCGTGTGAGTTGTGTCCTGGATGTTACAGTAAGCGACAAACTAGTGCGACCAACTTTATTTGGCCGGCGGAAAAAATGTGAACAAATACGCGAAACTCTTTACCTCTCACCTCCTTAACCTATACATTCAGCTGAAGTACAGTCAAGTATAATATCAATATCTATTGTGATCTATTTGTTGTTTGAGTTTGTAGGTTAGTTTGTTGTATAATCTAATAGGCTGCAGTCATAACCTCACATTCACATGTCAAACTTTTGAATTAAGTGCCCTAATTTTTTTTCTCGGAGTGTATCTTTTAAAACGATCGTGCTGCTTGACTAGCCAAATTGAATTGGTTGTAGTATAGCTCTAGCAAGATGACGAGTGAGATTTCTTTGAAACGTCGAAAGAACGGTCCTTCTCAGAACATAACTCACACGCGGCTTAGAACCATAGAAAATATATCATTGTACGTCCGCGAAAACATCAAGTGTAACATACAGTCATGTGCACGAAAATAGCAAGACCACTGCTATTTTCGTGCACGTTACTGTATGTTAAACTTGATATTTTCGCGGACGTACGATGATATATTTTCTATGGTTCTAAGCCGCTATGCTATGGTCTTAAATTTGCTGAAACATCAATTTATATGTTAAATAAAAGAAACTCAAGTTTATTGAACTCTTTATTTCGACATGTTACATAACTATAACAATAAATAAATAGGTTTCTTAATACCAAAGAGAAAATAAAACTGTTTATATTCTAGGACAAACAAAATAAGTGCATTAAAATAACAGCCATACCAAAATACTAACTAAATGTCATTTTAACTTAGTAAATTGGATTGAAATACTTCATATTTTGTAGTTTGATGTTTATTGTTTATCACCTCTTAAAACCTGTGGGACAACCAATTCACCAGTTGCCTACATGTCTCTGCTGAAATTAATTGCCATTCAGCTTGGTATATTTTCCACAGATCGACAATATTTTGCAACTTAGCAGCAGATACTGCCTTTTTCAATTTCACACATAAATTTTCAATGGAGTTTAAGTCTGGCGGTTGTGCCGGCCAACCCAAAATGCGAACGTTATTATCTCGAAACCATATTTTCGCTTTACGGGAAACATGCTTCGGATCGTTATTCTGTATATACAACCATCTTAGTGGCATTTCTTCCTCTGCATATGGTAGAAGCACAGTTTGTAATATATTCACATAGACATTAACATTCATTATGCCTTCTATCTTGTGTAAGTGTGTGCCATACCACAAAAAACGACCCCACAATATGCTTGAACCTACGAATTTTGCCGTCTTTTTGGTGTACTAGGATTGAAATGGTGTTAATGGTGGTCTTCGTACGTGTTGTTGGCATGACTGGAATTAAATAAAATTATTTTCGATTCATCGAACCACAGTACATTACGCCACTTTTCTTCGTCCTATTATACGTGTTCATAAGCAAACTACAATGTATTTGCCTTTTATTCAATAGTGATACCTTCCTGGACCTTCTTGCACGCAACTTTCCTTGAATAAATCTGTCTAATAGTAGAGGTGCTTACAGAAAGGTGTAACAGTTTTAATTGCAGTTGAGCTTATGAACGGCGTCTTCTTTGCACAAATTATAATGTTTCTGTCTTCTCTAGGACTAGTTTTCTTTTTTCCACTACGATTTTCTTTTACTTTTTTCCAGTTCTTAGCGTTTGCAACCATTTTCGCAGAACTTGAGAGCGTATTTTGTATAAACTTGTAGCTTTAGCTTCTATTAAGCAGATCGAGTATAATTGCTCTTTTCCCGATGAACAATGTTTTGCTCAGTCCATATTACAACAGAAGTGAATGATTAACAAATTGTTGAATTATTCTGATAAACAGAACTCTATACGTCTGCGTTTTGTGCTTCCAACTATGGTACTGCTATTTTAATGCATATCTGAGTCTGTTTCTCTATTCTGTTTTACTATAATATACAATGTAATAAATATAGAATATTTTGAAACGTTCATGGATGAAATTATATTTAATTGTTCGCTGACTTTAGTTATATTTACGTTAATTCGTGCTTTTACCAATAAGATTTTATGCCTTTTTTAGATCTCAGCATGGCGACGAAAGGCCTCATGGTTGTCAAACTTGCGGAAAACGGTTTAGAATGCAATCTGCCTTATTAGTGCACGCAAGATCCCATCTTCCCGAACACCTCAAAAATTGTCACCAGTGCGATCAATGTCCTAAAAAATTCGGTACCAAACCCAACTTGATGGCTCACAAAAGAATTCACGCTGGTGTACGCGACTATACCTGTGATCAGTGCGGAAAAAGTTTCGTGCAAAAGGGAAACTTAGACAATCATCTTTTAACACACACTGCAGCTCGTCCCTTTTCATGTGCAACGTGCGGAAAAGCGTTCAAAACGTTGGTACGACTGCGAAAACATAGTTCGGTACACTCAGGCTTAAAACCGCATAAGTGCGACGTATGCGGGAGACAATTTCGTGAAAGAGGAACTCTGAAAGAACATCATCGAATACATACTGGTGCCATGCCTTTTACTTGTGAATTTTGCGGAAAGAGTTTTAGATTTAAAGGTGTTTTAACTACACATCGAAGGCAACATACAGGCGAAAGACCTTACTCTTGTTTAGAATGCCAACATCATTTTACGAACTGGCCGAATTACAACAAACACATGAAGAGAAGGCACGGCATTAACACGTCAGTCACCGTTAGAAAACCTCAAAGTATACCTCCTACGGGAATGCCACAGCGCAATCCACCCGGATCAGTACTTGCACCACCCCAATTGCCCGAACCTTTTACAGAACAGCCACCGTTTTATCCTGTTTTAGGTCTTTATAATTTACCAGATGAGCTCTTACAGCAACGCGTATAAACACGTACGGTTTAAAAAGAAGTAGATGTATATTTTGAATAATATGGTGAGAATCCTCAACGCGAAAAAATTCTTTTAATTTAAAATAAAATTTTACAATTTAGAGGCAGAAAGGCAGGGAAATTTCTATTCAATTAAAACGAAGAAAATCAGTTTTAAAGCTTTTAATAATTGATTCATTTCTTCAATATTACATCTGCCAAGCTTATATTAGAACCACAATTTCAATCATCTTAATCGTTTTTATTTTTCTAACATTGTATCTTCGCTGACGACTTTTCCAATCAAAATAAGTGGGGACTAAAAACCATTAAAATGACAAGGGCGGCGGATTTTATATTAAGTAAAGGTACTGTGGTTAGGCATAAAGATTTTGGGTTACTATCTAATATTTTTAGAAATTTTTTAATTTTGTATGGTAGATCTGTCAATGATATAACACCAAAACAAAGATAAATTTTATCAGTATAATAACTAATATTGTCAATAATTACTTCTTTTGCTGCTGAAAAATGTGCAACCTGGTAATTAGTTGTAAAATAGTTAAGTTTTCAATTTTTTTCAAAACTGATACCCACAAGGAAGAAATAAGTTAGGTTTAAAACTTGCCTTTCCCTTTTTTCCTTTAAATTTTACATTCATTTTGGTACTTTTCCAAAGTAAATAAAATAAAGAATTAGTATAGATTTGCTGCATTAATATATTAATATAGCAATTCTTTATAATATGATGCACCCTCATCAGTATGTAGATATCAATTGACATTTAAATAATTTTTATTTCTTACTGCTTTCTGTCTTGAACAGTCCAGTTGTACTCAACTCAACCAGTATACAAAGTGATTAAAACCGTTCGTTAGACATATTGAAAGTACTTTTGTATTATTTTTCTCTGAAAATTTTGAAATAAGTTTAAGGAATCACGTTCTAATATTTTGCCGCACTTCCGGTTAGAGTGAAAGTCATCAGCTCGTTTATTTTCAGTGAAAAAATTTACTTTTTATTTTTTTTATTGCATATTTAACTTCTACAAATCAAGTTAAAGTATTTGGTTTTATATTATTATTATTACTATTTGCTGTAGCTATTTTGCCAGCTAAAATGTTATTCAAAGTATCATCGGAGTTATGTTTGAGGGGTCTTCTATTTACTAATCAAACTTTACTCTGATGCTTTTATTTTTGAGAAATCTTGTACGGGCTGTTTATAAAGTAGTTCTGAGTAGGTGCAACCTTAAACCACCAAAACTTGTTTTTTTCAAATACAGTGCTCCATATTTTTTTCTTATTCGAATCATAAATTTACTTCTACATCATTATGTAATAGTGTTTCCTATACCTAACTACAATTCTTTTCATGTTGTAAAGATTTTTTGTTGATTTTGATTGAATGAGCTACAAATTGTAATGATTGCTAATAGATAGCTATGGAAATTACAGGTAATGTAAAAATTATTTTGGCAGATGCATAATTCCCTACCATAAATTTATAAATGAATCGAACACAATCATTTAGAATTTATTAAACAAAGAATGTTACAAGATTATTGGCAAAACTTGGTGTGTTTTAAATAAAGAGAAATCCCCATCTACCACTATTAAATAAGCAAAAAAAAATTTAGCAAATGAAATCAAACATTATACCATTTAGCGACGTGAAACTTGTTACAGATAAAGAAGTACAAGAACAAGTGAGAAAATTTGCAATTAATGTAGAAAGTTTAACAAATTGGCATCGTTAATAGAAAGAATTGGCTTTACTGGATACCAGAAAATACGCATTTACAAAACAAGTTTAGTTATAGTGTTGTTTTATTTCATATCTTTAAAAAACTACTTTACATACAGCCTGTATAAGAGCTTGAAGGGCCCTCTATTTATGTTGCAAATATCATTTTCGGTACTAAAATAGTTACAGTAAACAATAATAATGATGATGCAGAACCAGATATTTTCAAAAACATTCAAATATTTAAATATTAGGAAAGTTAATGTGGAAAGGGGCTATATATCAACCTTAGTGATTAAGTTAATCAACCACAGGCTCCATCGAATTCAAATTCAAATATCTTTAATGTGGTTAAATTTAGATGTAGGGAAAACTTAAGAAAGTTACCCTAAAATAACTTGTAGAATTCAAATATTCATTAAAAATGCATCACTCCATTTTTGATAAATGAGTTTATAGCAACTGGAAGTGCAACCATCGCGCAAATATTTTCTTTGAATAAAAAATGAGCCCTTATTCTGCAACAGCCTAGCGACCAATTACCTTGTATATTAAATCTGCATACCAATGTATATACATGTTTCTCAACTTCATGGGACGCTTGTAAAGTTAACTTTCACCAACATTTTTCATTTTTACAATACACTCAATAATTCAGGTATATAACACCGCCAGTCAAACTCATACTGGGCGCGTTACTATGCATCAGCAAAGTCCACCATATCTACTTATGTATGTAGTATTTTTATTGACTATTTGTCAATTCATGTGTTGTGTACACAAATTATTGACAAATATATTTAATTAAATTTTATTTAATTCATTGGCTAATAGGTCTAAGAACATTTTATTTGAAGCAAAATTGGACAAAATACGGACAGTAATTATTGACAACATTGGATATAACAGTACTAGCATATCTTTACGGAATTGTTTCACAAGCTTTTAATTGTTTGTAAAGAATGTAACGAACACCAAACTTTCTTGTACAAAATATACACCAGAATTGAAAAAGAATACGGTTTGTCTTTCATATTTTAAGAAAGTAACTTACAATGTTTTTATTATAGTATCTATTGATATGTAAGTGTTATATTTATTAAATATACTGGAGAAAATGTATTTGCTAGGTGATCTATTAAATACTACTTCTTCTCTAAAGAAAAGATAATTTGTTTATGCGATTCTCGCATGGCGCAGAAAATGCAATAAAGCAATTTTGGAAGTTTACAGCTACTTTCTTGTTTAAAATTCTGTATATTCATGCTATAGTGTAGGTCTGATGTTCTATTAAATATTCGCACAGTACGAAAGGTACATATATTATGCCCAATCTTAGAACATGTATTCACTTAAGAATCTTAGTTTGATTACCTTTATGTATAATTCTATTTATGTAGTGATTCGTTCCCTAAAAATATCTTTTAAAAACAACTTCATGATCGATATTTTAAAAAACTTATAATTTTGTAACCATAATATAGATATATATGTATATTATGGTTACAATGTTATAACCATAATATAGATAAATATATTATGGTGATACAATTGGAAGTTTTTTAAAATATCAATCATGAAGTTTTTTTTTTTTAATATATTTTTGGGAACGAATCACCACATAAGTAAATTCACAGTTTTATGAATTAATTTATTTAGCTCCGTACATGATAATAATGATACTCTCTGTGTTCCTTTCATTTCTATAAGAACCACTAATTATGGAAATTCTTTCGAAAACCATAATTTTATGTTAATGTCTATTATTCAAGGCGATGTGCTTTGCTAATATATTTTTATATTTTGTAATTTACACAATTAGAATTCCAATATGTTTAATATTCAGTAATGATTTTTACCTTCTGACCTAGTATGGTGGCATTACAGTATTTTTTTATATTTATATACATAATCTGGGCTCTTTTACCTTTGATGCTGATGCGGATATACCGAGCCGCAGTGATTTATTTTTCACTAGTCGCCCATCCAACAACTTTTAATAAAGAGGGCAAGGGAGTGTAAAAGTAGCAAGAAACAAAACAACATAAAACATATCTGATAATTTTATATGGGAAAAACATTTATTCTTTGTTTTCGAAATAATTCAATTACTTATTGCTAGAAAAGAAAAATATTGAAACAATTTAAACAATAAAATGATCTAAATAAAAATGAAAGTTTCATCGAATAAAAAATGAACTGGTGAGAACATGAATATGAAAATATTGACAGGTGCAATGTAATATTTAATTATTTCGTTTTGCATAGGGTAGTAAAGATATGGGAATACTTCAATAACATTTCAAATTTTGAATTTCTAGCGTATTTAGAGGTTATATAGAAACATATTTTTAAAAATTGTATTAATTTATTTTGTAATTAAAGAAAATAGAATTTTTCAATAATAGTAATACATTTAAAATAATTATCTGAATAAATAGTATTGATCTAGACTTTGGTAACCAATGATGTTCTATTTTACAATTCGTACTGTGCGAAATGCAACATTGATTGTACAGAACAGCATTACTTAAATATTATTTTACTTTATTTTTGTAATACACTCCACGACAAAGGTATAGAACAGTAGCTATACTAAAAAGCCCAATAGCTTTTGTTATAAATTCCAGGTTTGTATAATCATACGAGGGGTGTTTCCAATATTATAGGAATTGGTGCTATAATTAAATAACGCAGAACTTATACGCAATGTTATTGATGCCAGACAAATCTTGACATGTTTATGCAACTGTCTAGTGCAACATTGTTCAGTCTGATTCAGGTATTCGACTGATGTAGACGCGTTTTAGTAGCACTGTTTTTGTAAGCATGCGATAATTTTCTTTTTGTGGAAAGAAGATGTGAAAACGTCAGAAATTATTAATCGTCTGCAAGAAGTATTTGGTGAATCTGTAGAATCCAAAACTATTGTTTATCTGTGGATCGATCGTTTTAAAGCCGGTAGAACATCACTATAAGACGATCCACGCAGTGGGCGGCCAAGCACGTCGGTAAATGAAAGAAACATTACTGCCGTCGAAAACCTACTGAAAGACGACAGATGAATGGCTATTCGTCAAATTAGTGTACACCTAGGGATAGGTACACGACAAGTGCCAAGGCTGTTGGGACCAGAACAGAAACTCAATAGGTCCGATACTTGTCAACTTCAAGAGCTCTTAGCCCGTTACGGTGATGGATTTTGGCAACGAATAATAACCACTGACGAAACGTGGATTCCTTATTTCAATCCTGAGACGAAAAGTCAATCCAAAGAATGGCGCAAACCTGAAGAAGGGCCTCCACTTAAGGCGCGTGCAGTTCCATCTGTTGGAAAGGTAATGCTTACTGTATTCTGGGATTACGAAGGGATTATTTTCATGGATTATCTGCCGAGAGGTACTACAATTAATGCAGAATATTATTCAAATTTATTATCCGTACCACTGCGACAGGCACTAGTCAAAAAACGGCCTGGAAAGTTGCATAAGCATCCGTTATTGCAACAGAATAATGCAAGACCACACACCGCAAGAAAAACGAAGGATGTTTTGAACGATTTATGATGGGAATTGCTGCCGCACCCACCTTATTCCCCGAATCTTGCACCCAGTGATTACCATCTGTTCCCAGATTTGAAAAAGCCCTTACGAAACTAACTGATATAAAACGTGCCATAAATAGGTGGATCGACAATACACCGAAAAACTTCTTTGAGGACGGCTTAAAAAAATTAGTTTATCGTTGGGATAAATGTATTCAGTTAAATGGAGATTATATTGAAAAACGACATTGTAATATTGACGAAAACTAACAAATTATAAAAATTATATGTAATATCCCAGAACTTTGGAAACATCCCTCGTACATACGAAGAACAATTATGATTTCGCTATTTTAGAACATTTTTATTATGCGTAGATAAATTGAGGATGTAAAAGTTAACATTGATTAAATAAAAATGCGACAAAAGTATAGGCCATTATTTACTTAAATCTAAAAAACGCATAAAATCATTGATTAATAATCTTTAATCATGTGTTGGGCCGTTTTGGGTTACACAGTTGGCCATAATTAAATTCGGTGTAGTGCCACGGGCGGAGCACCGAATTCTAAGAAAATTATTGTCAATTATTTAAGTTTTTTTAAATAAAGGGCCATAATTAAGAGGCACTGCTGTGTGTAATGGAGTATTTAATTACGTAGTATATCCGGAACTTATGAATGTAAAATCGTCATATTTGGTATAACACAAGCTGACATTGATATGACTAAAAATCCCAGTTGCACATTTATATTTCACAGCTGAGAGGATAGAGCGGTACAGTAAATCGCGCACAAGTATCGTTGGAGGGGAACAGCGTTGGTAATTGCGGTAGTTAATGTGGATTAACTCGTTGACGTGTCGACAGGTATCGTGCATGAGTGGAAGGAGCCAGCAGTTCCTCGGTAAGTTTGAGAGGAAACAGATCGTCGGAATAATTACAGCAGGTTTATCCTACAGCAAAATCAACTTCAGCAAAATTCAGAAGGCTTGGTGTGCATGAAATGTCGAAGGAAGGAAAGTTACATAGTCTCGATCTGGATGTCTACGTTAAACTACGGACCGTTTATGCAGGGTTAGTCGCACGTACCGCCTTCTTTCGGCAATTAGCGCAAATTTAATTGGCGGAAAGTAAAGAAGCACTCAGTACACGAAATATACGTCGACTTTTGTATGCGTGGTGGAGAACAAGTGCGCTGTTCGTTGCAACGAATTTCGCTGACACGGAATATCGACGTGCAAGTAACGATTGATGCTATGCAAAGCAACGGTGCCGTGTCGAATGGACTCGCATCTTGTTCTCTGATGAATCTCGACTCAAGCTGAATGTGATAGACGCGCGAATTTTGGTTCATCGAAGATGTGGTGAGCTAATTGGAGCGCGCATTTAACCAGACCATTTCCACCAACAGCGGGGCATCATATGAGATGCTATAGCATATGGAGGCCGTACACATCGCTAAAGATGATTTCTCACCAATATAAATGCGTCCTCGCAAACGATAATCTTGCTTTCTTACGTTGGCGATGATTGTTTTTGTGTTTTCGGTTCAAATGTTCTGTTCGTTTTAATAAATATTGATCACTGCTACTATTTGTTTAACTGTCAATGAAAAGTTCGATACACATCTTAAGAATGCTTATAAATTATATGACCGCCTCCGATATATTAGTAACTGATCAATTTTGATCAGCCCAACTGTGAATTAAACTCATAACAGTCCAAGTTAATTGTTTTCCACAAGACAATTGAAGTACAAGCCAGATTAATAGGCAAATATCATAATTTGTATAACATCTAAAGACACTACTTACAAACGAAACACTTATCTGTATCGCATTTGTTAAGAACAAAATTGAAAGTGATTATATGGTCTATATTTTTGTTGCATCTACTCAAAGGCGATTCCTTGGAGATACTTCGCATTTCCAATTTTAGCACTTGTTCGAGAAACATACAACTACCAAATTTTTTCCCTTCCCACATAAATTTACTACCATTTTGGAATACAACACTTATGTTCGTTAATATATCATACCTTCGTCGCAGAGTGTAGTAAATCGCTGCGTATTGTACTATTGTATATTTGGTCTTATAGATATTTTTAATCTGACGGATCTGTTGAAAAAGATTCAAATGGATAGAAAAATTCCTGAATTAAGATTTATTTTTAGTTATATACTCATAAATATATAACAGTAAATATATTGCCTTACTTTTAGATAATTCCACATGTTGCAATTTTAAATTATAATTTTTGTATCTTTTGTTTAATGTATTTTTTATTCTATGGAATTTATTTATTTCCCTACAAGTTACATATTACCATATCTTAATTATATTTTTATAAAAAAAATATATAAAACTTTTTTGTTCCTTTTTTAGATTTTCTTTAATTTTATAAGCGTATTTGTGGTACTGAATATGCATAAATATAAATAATATATATCTTTTGTATTAATTAGATTATGGCAATTAATAGATACGAAATTATGAAAATAAACACATGTACCTATACGTTTGCATTTAGTTATTTAGTCTTATTAAACAAAATGTCCCATTCTCGAGCAATTAGTGAAGAAAAAAATAAGAAATACAAATATAATCATTTTTAGGGAATGTATGAATGTGACATACGACAGTGTTATTTATGAACGAAGGAAGGATATATAAAGCAAGCAGAATTAATGTATGGGGCAGGCTGAGATGAATAGTACCAAGACGTACTAGACTATAAGAATAATTAAATAAAATACAGATTGATTCATCCATGATGGAATGTTCAGATTTACCATAATAAAACAATCATAGTTTTGGCGAAAATATTCAACCATAGTGAAAATTCTTTGGTTTTGTTATGATATGCAAGAACAACATATTGAAAGTCTACAACTTACTTTCATAGAAGTCAATGCTAGACACTTCATGATTGAGGAAAATGTTTGAATATGGTGTATATTTAGACAAAGACGTGAATCAAATATAAAAGATTCTGTACGATCATCTGACTATGATGAACCTGTCCTCTTAATGGATTCCATATATTTTTACCAAAAAAAGTACTGTACGATTGGAGCAAGCAAAATATTCAGTGCAAAAGCCAAATAATCAGTATAATGACAAGCAGATTGTCTTTTGTTTCTATGCTGGTCGAGTTATATAGGCACAATTGCATTGTAGAATTGTTGTATAGTAAATGCCGATTAAATTCCCATTTGTTTGCTGGTGCGCACTGCAACCCATACAATGGGTCTTTTGACACCTTGCATGTCTAATGTTGCATATACAGTGTGACCAACAATGAGTGACCCTTATCCTACACTTCTTTCCATACATATCACCTCAATATTTACTTCCTCTTAAAAGTGAAATTAGACAGTGTCTCACGCAATTCTAATAATTATAATAAAAATATGCTAGCTACTATGTGAACAACAAATACTACTGTGCGAATTACTTTAAACTGTAATTTTCGCTGCGTATATGTGAACTGTAGACTTTAAAAAGACTGATGAAGGCTAGCATATAAGTATAAATAATGGATATTAATCACAAAACAAGTTCTGTACACTGCTGCACGTCAATGAAAGGTTAATGACATAAACATAGAGTAGGAAAACTCACTAGAAATTACTAAACTGCTAACTTCAGATAGAAAAAAGGAAGTAAGTACTGATATGGGGCGTGCGCAAAGTAGTAAAAGATCAGGTCAATCATTGTTGCTCACTCGTTAGAAATTGTTAATCAAAATACATTTATTACTCTGAAAAGAATACTTCTGGAAAACAAAGAAAAATGCTATTTTAGACCTATGATGACAGAAATTTTATTTATAGACCTCAGGAATTAAAAATACCTTAAGATCAATTGAATTTATAATCTATTTTTTACACTGTGTGGGAACTAATCTTGTTAGAAATGTTTGTTTAGACTAAAATAATGTTATATTCTTTACAATGTGATGTTAAAAATGCATGATTTTGATTGGCAGTTAAAAAAACATGATTTACCATTTCAGTTGGTATTTTCAACTTATTGTAATATTCGTAGCCTATAGTAATTATAAATTCAATTGATCTCACACTATAAAGGCTGACTATAAATCGTGATTTCTATTTTAAAACAAATAAACGATTTTAGTAAGTATTCTATACATTTATATTATTTCAAATGATTATAACTTTTATAGAAAGATCATAATTGTAACTAATAGGAATCCTAGCCAAAAATGAAAGATATAATAGTAATCCTGACGAATTCCAAAATGATTCCACTACATTATACCTTGTAATTTAAAGCATTGCCATTAAATCAATACAAGAATGTAAATACACTTACAAAGTTAAATTTTGTGATATAATAAAAAATTAAGAATCGAAAATAGATTAGAATAAATTTTAGCTTTCGTAAGGAATTTGTTAACTAAAGCAGATCGTGTAGTCATTTTATCTTACTCTTTTCAAATTAAAAAACTTTATTTATCCTTATTTTTATAATTCAATACATATTTTTAGTAAAAAACACATAAACCTCTAATAAATTAATTTTTTACTGCGATTGTTCTTTAAAAGTAAATTTATTTTTAAGATACTAAAGATTTCACATTTTTTCTTAAACAATGTGTTAAAAGATGCGTAGTGGTTAGACTCTTGGTATCATAACCATTACCACAGATGGCGCAATAGAAATGATAGTGTCGACTTGAACCCATGTGTCTCTTCTTATGCAGTGTGAGATCATTTAATGTCTTGAAATCAATTTCACAAATATGACAGGTATTGGAGTATCCTTTATCGTGGGCTGCGAGGTGGGTAAATATGTCGTTCTTACAGAGAAAATTTTTGCCACATTTTTTACAACTAAAATCACCAAGCTTTATGTGAAGCATTTTGTGTGAGTTGTAACAGTTTTTAGTATCGAACGTTCTAAAACATTTTTTACACTGATATTCTGCGAATTTGTTAAAAAAATAATTCCTTTCATGATGAAACATTTCCAATTTGGATTCGAAGGACTTCTGACAACATATGCACATGAATACACAGTTAGCGACACTAAAACATGAAAAAAGTATCTTAATATACATAAACGCCAAATGTATGTAATCAGATCATAAAATTACTAAATCTATGTCTTGCTAAACTAGAATCTTTAATGATACAATCTTTTTTTCTTGTTTGGCCAATGATCAGATCACAGCAAAATCCAGAAGAAGTATATATATAATTAATTACAGCCGTGAAAACAGAATTTTATGGTTCTTAGTATTAAAAAAAACAAGCATTACTGCATAAATTATTAAAATTTCAATTAGGAAATATTTTCAATGCCCTCTATAAAATAACCAAAAAAAATATTTGAAAACATTAGAAACAAATCTGGTATATCTTCAGAAAAAAATTCTAATATTTAATTTTATATATGTATGGTAGTTTTATGGTACAAAATATTTGAGCTAAAAATTTAAATATTTCTTATGCTTTTGAAAGTTTAATTATATTCAAGTGTTTCTTGAAAGAGTATAAATCTGATAAAGGTTTCATTGATACACTCACGGATGTTGAAGAACTAGTATCTTTTTTAGATGATGTAAGTTTTGAAAGCCAAGAAATATTAAGGCCTTAAAAATATCAAGTCACAATTCTTTTACAAAAACAAAGACCAGCATATATAGAATGAAGAAGTGAACTTTAAAATTGTTTTTTTTTTGAATGTTAGGTGTTTTTGTAGAATTTTGCTGACTTTGACAACAAATACTCTGCCCAAAAGCAGTTCAATTTATGTTAAAAAACTCTACTCATTTTATTAATATTCCAGTCTCAGTACCTTCAGCAGAGAGATAATTTTCAAAACTTAAAATAATAAAAAATTAGTTGAGATCTACTGTGGTTGTAGAGAGAGCGATAAATCTTGCAGTTATTTCTATTGAGATCAATTTGTTTAAAACAACGCCCAAAAAGTTCAATATCTATACAAGAATATCCATAGCTGGGCAACAAAAGCTATCAAGTGTTTGCTTCCATTTGCAACATCAAAAATATGAGAGTTAAATTTCATGTCTATGACTATCCAACAAAAGAAAGGAATTGCCTTGAACTTGAAAACGAGTAACATTGGAAATTATCAAATACAGAACTGACTGGAAAATCTAGTTTCTGAACAAAACAGACACCTGTTGCTGGTAATAAATTTCATACTAAAGCGTTTTTGTGTTGTTTTGAAAATCCTCCCGTGACTCCTCAGGAATTTCTAGACTAGTTTTAATTTATTGCATACAGATTGTAACGGGTGTTTTTTTTAGAGGTATAGAATTTTGAAATGGAATAAAATAAATATGATTTTTTTAAATTGACATGAAATTTACTTTATTCGAAAGATAATCTTCTGGCATTATAATTTAAATATGACTTCTGGCATATGACCGCCACGGCTGGCTCGGACGTAGTCTAATCTGGAGGGCCAATTTTCGATGACTTTTTCCAACATTTGTGGCCGTATATCGGCAATAACGCGGCGAATGTTGTCCTCCAAGTGGTCAATCGTTTCGGGCTTATCGGCGTAGACTAGCGACTTCACATATCCCCACAGAAAATAGTCAAGCGGCGTTAAATCGCACGATCTTGAAGGCCAATTCACGGGTCCGAAACGTGAAACTATGCGGTTACCAAACGTTTCCTTCAATAAATCAATTGTGGCACGAGCTGTGTGACATGTTCCGCCGTCTTGTTGAAACCACAACTCCTGCACATCATGATTGTTCAATTGAAGAACGAAAAAGTCAGTAATCATGGCTCTATAGCGGTCACCATTGACTGTAACGTTCTGGCCAGCTTCGTTTTTAAAGAAGTACGGACCAATTATTCCACCAACCCATAAAGCACACCAAACAGTCAGTTTTTCTGGATATAACGGTGTCTCAACATACACTTGAGGATTATCATCACTCCAAATACGGCAGTTTTATTTATTGACGTATCCATTCAACCTAAAGTGATCTTCATCGCTAAACAAAATTCGATTATGAAAATCGAGATCAACGGCAATCTTGTTTTGGGCCCATTCACCGAATCTACGCCTTGCTAGGTGATCGTGTGGCTTCAATTCTTGCATGAGTTGGATTTTGTAAGCACGCAAACCTAGATCTTTCTGCAAAATCTTCCATAAAGTGGATGGACACATATCCAATTCCTGTGCACGATGGCGGATAGACTGATTCGGGTCTTCCTCTACGCTACGCTCTACAGCAGCAATGACTTCTTCTGTACGCACTGTACGACGTCTCTCTGGATGCGTGTTATCATTTAGAGTATACGTGGTGCGAAAACGTTCCATAGTTAATCGAATTAATTGCTCTGATGGACGATTATGTTGACCGTAATATTGACGTAGTGCACGATACGTATTTCGAACAGAACCATGATTTTCAAAATAAATTTGCACAATTTGCAAGCGCTGTTCAGGCGTCAGTCTATTCATGTTGAAATGACAAACCAAACTAAATATAAATCACTTAACAGCTGACAAAATGGCCGCCAGTTAAAAAAGTCTTGCCAACTTAAAGTTCTATACCTCTAAAAAAAAAACCCGTTACTAAATATGTATGAAGCATTTAGTTGCTTTAAACTGCTTAATAATTTAGAAAAAACTGTATGAAATTTTGTTGTAAGAACAAGCAATTACTAAAATAAAGCAAATTATTTTGAAATAAAAAGCAAGTAATAGTATGTAATATTGAGTAATATTTTAGTAAAATATTACTCATAATGTAAGGCAAGAATAAAATTTAATAACGTATTGATGTATTTTCTGGACTTCACCATATTTTAATTGTTAATTATCTCCCTTGATCAGTTTTTTTTAAACTAAAACAATAGATGACAAAATCCAGAAAATACCGCTGAACAAAGCTTTCATAAACTACACTACATACCTTGGCGTCTTTGGTTTTTCAAAAGGGGTAATGGTTTTACCATAATTACAAAATATTTTCCATAATTTTAAATTTGCAAGTGTAGGTTGTTCTTTATGAAAAGAGTCATAATGCTTAAATAAACTTGTCGTACTTCTTGACAATGCTTTACAAGTATCACATTTTGGATGTTTTACTAAATCATCAATTACGCAGTTGTTAAAATTTGCAGCAAATTCATTGAATTCTTTATTTTCGTTATTCACAGAATGCTTTTCACTAGAGCTGTCCTGTAATAAAAAAACTATGTTATTTTCAATTCATGTTCGTATAACATTTCATCAAATAATATGGTGAATGAGCAAGTATAAAAAAATTATTAAATAAGTTATTAATTCTATTTATTTCACTTTAAAATATATCTTACTTATCATTTCTGGAAAATAGTATTGTGACATTTTATGTTGACTTTAAACTAACTACCTTGTATATCTTAATGTACCTATAGGTACCCCTTTTCTAATTATTAATGAATTGAAAACTGTTTAAAATTATATCAATTATGGTTTTCAGACATTTCAATTTTGAAACAAAAGCTAATGTAATCATATTGCTTAGAACCAATTTTTACATCCAAGTGCAACAAACGAAATCTAAATATTTTTTTCATATAATTTTTCTATGATTGTTCTACAACATAACATTCACCATATCAATTGATTACTTCTTATAATTAATTATAACAACACCTGTTCAACGCTGAAACGTGTTGAAGATTCTGGCCCTGTTTCATCACCCACACATTTGTTTATGTTTGAAACCTGTTTAGAATTACATTGCAATTTTTCAACATAATCAATATTCATATTAGGCAAACTTTCAAAAATATTTACAGATTTTTCATATAACTTTTTTTTTATTTCCTGGCTATTTAAACTTGAAGGATTTTCAAAATTTGTATTTTCCATTTGTTTCTCATTTGTGTTTAAAGGTATACTATCCAAAATTTCAGATATCTCTTTGTAACATTCATCATCTGGCACTTCATTTATGAATGATTCTTGTATTTTACGAACATCTTCATAGAACTTCCAGTTATTACAAATTATTTCTTGGCAGGGTTTACAAATAACGGTAGGTAATGTATCTCCTTCTAATACTTTAATTTTAAAAAGACCAAAGATTTTATTTGGAAGAGAGGAGTTACTGAACACTGACATCATGTTTTTATAAATATAGCCACATATTCGACAAGATTGATTTTGTTGTTTATATACAGCCGACATACCTCTCTGAGTGTTCTTTACATATTTATAGAATTCATACATGTTAGTAACAATTTCATTACATTGGTGACATATATAAGCTTGAAATATTCCATTTTGTATTATTATATCAAATAAAACATTTATCTGTTTGTTAAGATTGTCATATTGCCTTAGAGATATTAAAACGGCAAAGGAATAACCACAAATACGACATCGTTTTGTCATAGTAAATTCATAGACAATCAAAAAGAATAAGTTCTCTGCAATATATTTCTATGTTGAAATATATAATACATAACTTTTTAGTTCCTCCTTGAAATTTCGGTAACTGTTTTCTTACTACTTATATTAAAATCATAGAAGTTCAAAACAAAACTGCTCTTGAAAGTGGACATATATTTAAAAATTTTACATACTTCATTCAAAATATGATTTATTTTTATATAATTAATAATTACAATTGCATCTTACATTTTATACCTCCAACACTCATGCCACCCATAAAGAAATTAACAATAAAATTTTTCCATATTACCATAATTAACTACGAAATATTAAAATATAATTAATTAACATATTAAACTATAAGTAATACTATAATTGCAACTAAAGTAATAAAAAGTCGTAAAAATTTATAGAACGACAACTACAAATAATGCGAAAAAAATAGAGATAATATATGCAATATGTTACAAAAAATATTCTATACTACTAACTGTATAATTCACTTAAAAATCAAAGAGAAACCACAATTTATGCCGCTTCTCATTTTTGTAATATTCAGCAATTGCCATTTCGTGATTAATTGTGACATTTATTTACACGTCACAATTTGTCACAAATCACTATTCTAACTAACCTCCATAACCTCCTATATGTCTTGTAATTATTTCTGAGCATTTCATTAATTTCTATTCCATATATTTTATAAAGGAATATGTAATGGATTCTTTATATCACCAAACAAATTCTCTCATTCAACAAACCCAAGAGAAATTTAAAAATCTTAAATATGCAGAAAATGCAGCAGAAATTGAACAAGAAATTCAAGAAAAAATTAATTATATTAACAGGTAATTGGTAATTGTAACTAAACTCTCTTAAATTCGTTAGATACTTAAATGGATTTTTTTTAAAGTAACTGTGAGAAACTTGACATAATGGTCAACAAATTACCAGTAACACAACGTCCAAATGCTAAAATGCGTGCTGATCAACTAAAATATGATAATAAGCATTTACAAGCAGCTTTGTTTTCTGAACAGCAAAAAAGGAAAAGACAAGAAACTGCTCGGCTAGAGAGGGAACAATTATTAAACAGAAGGTTTGCACCTAATCCAGATGCTACAGCTTTAGATATAGATTATGCAATGCAACATAATGATTCCATGAATAGGGCACACCGAGGTATAGATGAGATGATCTTAACAGGAAATAATGCTTTAGAAAGCTTACGAACTCAAAGATTTTCACTTAAGGGAGCTCATCGAAAAATTGTTGATATGGCAAATACGCTTGGACTTAGTACACATACCATGAGATTAATTGATCGTAGAAATGCACAAGACAAAATAATATTAATTGGGGGAATGATAGTAACAATTGCTGTCGTAATTCTAGTTATTATTTATTTAGTTTAAGTATGTACATACATTCCTTATTAATTTATAATGTATATATACATATATATATATTTTTAAAATAAATATGAATCAATTGTTTATCGTTTTAAAAATACTAATATGTCTTCCTACAAAGTTTTACAGATAAAATATTAAACAATTAAGAAGGATTATATTGTGAATTAAAAGCATTTTATTATTTGTTTAACTTTATTCATATTATAAACTGTATTGAGCTTAAACATATTAAGCTTTTATTATCAGTAATCCAGTGGCGGCTCGTGAGTATTTGACATGGTGAAGCAGATAGAATAATAAATAATCAAAATTGTTTACAATTGATTAATAAACTCTATATACCTACTACATATAAAAACAGTTTATATATATTTATATATATATATATATATATATATATAGGGCTTCCAGTACAAACAGGGCTGCCAGACGTGAACTGAGCCCTATATCGCGCCCCATTCGATTTTTAAGGGAAAACGAAGTTTCAAAGCAAACCCTTGTGAAACGAAAATAAATATTCTAAAAAATTAAACAAATTCTAAAAACATTAATCGAAAATAAGAACTTAATCTTCTAGGATTTAAAAATAAAAAATAAATACATTCCTATTATAATATAAAATTTAATAATATAACAAATATATACATATATATGTATATATATAAATCAACAACAATCCAATAACAAAATTTCAAAATTACATGCAAAATGAAAATATTTTAAAATACAGAGAATTTCCTTTATTGGCATTGCACGTAGAATTACATTTAATAGATTTTACTTCTTGTATAGCAAAGGTATCCTCCGGTTTTTTGTGTTAGCAAAATAATCAATTACATCATTATAAAATCGTTCATCCCTCGTCATCGTTTTAACCAATTCCTTTTCGATTGCAATTAGTGCACAGTTACTAAGTCTTTGTTGTCCAATTGTATTTCTAACATACGATTTTATACGTTTCAATGTGGAAAAACTTCGCTCAAAGGACGCGGAAGTTACCGATATGGTAACTACTATACTTAGCAATTTAAAAAGTTCTGGCATACAGATGGCTAACTTTTGTTCGTGCATAAATCTTAACATTTCACATGGTGTTTTAGAATTACCAAGGAGTTGCATGTCACTATAAATAACAGCTAATTCATTTTTTAATTGAATTTGATCAAAAGATTTATATTGTTCAAACAAATTATTTAAGAGCCTCTGAGGAAATGCCTTCGAATATTCTTCAAATTTACTTTCTGTTAATAAATCAAAAAAAGCAAGTTTTTCTAAATCAATAAATCTAATTTCAATTTGACTAATAAACGTATCTAGAATTTCGAAAAATAATTTTCTATAATTTTGTTTAGTATCTGGAACGTCATCAATTCTACGCCTTTTATGTGCAACAGATTCGTCAGACATCGAATTTTCGTATACAGTACTGAAATATGTATCACACTCCCGAAATTCTCTAAACTTATCAAGCAAAAAACGTAATTATTATTATTATTATTGAAATTTCTGTTAGACTTACCGTGTATTGTAAGAAATTTTGATAAACCAGGGTTTGGTCTTGGAAGGTTTTTGATATATAATTGATCTTCTACCGATACAACAACGAACGTATTTCTTATTAAAAAATCTACAATGTCTTGTGTATTTCTTACATTTTCTAAATCCATATTCACAATTTTTAAATCACTGAAAATATCACTAAACAAATATTAAAATATTTAACCTAACTTTGTTATTCCCCCAAGCTGTAATTTGCGATTCGGGCCGAGAATGTCAGCCTCGAGTATATTCGGTAGTTCGGCGATTGTGATTCGATGAGAGGCTCAGTTTAAATTGGCTTCAGACTAAATAATATCTACTTGAAACAATAAAAATACTCCTGTTAAAACTTAAAACATATTATTTGCGTGGAGGAAATATTGAGAAACTGTACAAGAAGAATGTAAACCTTTAGACATCTTTATATCATTAAATAAATACTTAATTTATCCTATTAATAATGCTTTCTATTTTATTAAAAAAATTCAAAAATCTCACAATAAAGTTAGAAAAATCTATTAACTTTTTGAATATTTTTTCTTCTTTGTTATCTTAAATATGTAGCTAATACTTTACTGTAATTTCCATAGAAATTGAGAATTTTTTTGACTGCTGTAGTGCGTTATAAATTTTCAATGAGAGGCAATGAGTGGCCGGGCCTCAAATATTCGTGTTTAGTAGGGATATACATAGATCAAGCATGAAGTTGGTCGGGGCAAGTATACGCGCTCGTACATTCGCACGGAATTAAAATGAAATGATAAATTTGTACTTTGCTTGTAATGCCGGTTTATTTAAAACTATTTTCTTATTGTTTATAAGATAAATTCTGAATAAAAGATGATAATTAATTTATAAAGAATTTTAAAAGTATACATATTATTCTTGTTATAATTCCAAGATTTAGATGGTGAGGCACTGCCTCACCTGCCTCACCTGACCAGCCGCCACTGCAGTAATCCCACCTTAACAGGAATAGTATTTCCAAATAATATAGTTCGTGTAATTTTTTGACTACGCGTGATTAGTAAATATAAGTATGAGGTAATGGTGGATCAGTGTAATGGATTGACATTAAATTCAGTGAATAAAATGTGGTTGAAATCAACGCCGTCGCAACCATATTCTGTTGTATTGCATTCTCACGATATAACTACGAACAAAATCATTTACAACGAAATAGGGAATAGTAGGATATTTCTTCATATTGATGTATAGCAGATGAATTTAAATTTATTAATCGAACTTATCAAATACACATATAAATATGTATTATCTACAGGCTGTAGGTTCGTTTTTATCTAAACACTCGTCATATAATCAATTAAATAATTTTTTCGTGATATTTCATGCTAAAATCGCATGTTGTAACTATTCATATTTTAATCCAAATCAGGGATAAAGCAAATTATATATGTTATCAAGGTATTATTACATATGATATCAAAGTAAAATGTGAACGGTAAAATAAAGTTCAGCAATCTAAAAACTACTATGTAGGAGGCTTATATATTTTTATTTTTTAATTTGAGAGATTTAAGAAAAATTTAGTTGAATGCATGATGTTAGTCCCATAATTTTTGTCTAGATGTAAATAAAAGGCAATTAGGATTAACGATGATAGAAGAATTATAAGCTTCATTTTCATCATAATTCAGAATTTTTTCTATGCAAATTCTTTTTTTTTTCATTCATATTTATTTATATAATTAATAACAGTAGAAATTATTATAATGTAAAAAATATGATGTATAAAAGCTTTTATATATCTCGAATTTTTAGAATATTATCAAATGTGAATATCCAGCAGATTCATTTCTATTTAACAACGTTAAAAAACTCTAATAAAAATATGAAATTCGCGAAAATTTAGTAATACCCTTTTTTACTAAATTTTGATGTAGATTTAATAATAGCGTTTATAATGTTATTAGAGTTTTTTAACCTTACTAAAAGGAAATAAATATGCTTTATCATAATCGGACGTTTACATTAACAAAGCATACGAAAACTTTCGTGACTGAAAGTACGTATGTACATATATGGTTCCAAAAATGTTTCTTAACTATTAGTAAAATCCTTTGTGTTCACTATTTGGACAAATTCCGGCTTCAAGGAAGTCCCTCCAAAAAGAAAATCACCAATATTTTTCTGAGTCGTTAATTCTCTATAATTTTTTCTGTTGTAGAACCGACATATATAATTTTTAGTGGAATTTCCTATATTACAGTCAAATCAATTGTATTGTATCAGTTATGATTTAGTTAAGAGATTTAAGTAAGAAATTTTAAGTTGAATTTGATGGAGCCTGTGGTTGATTAACTTAATCACTAAAGTTGATACATAACCCCTTTCCACATTAACTTTTGTAATTCTGTATACGCATTTCTTGAAAGTTTCTCAGTCACTAACTCATTAGAATTTATCCAAAGGATCAAAAATTGTAAATTAGAAAAAGGGGAAATTTTAGTTTCATTCGACGTAACGTCATTATTTCCTTCGGTACCGATTCCAGAAACTTTAAAATATTTAGAAGAACTTCTTCACAAAAATAAGATCGAACCAGAGAAAATAAAGGAATACCTGAGATTAACAAACCTTTGCATGTCCCAAAATTGTTTTCAATTCGAAGGGAGGTTTTATGAACAAAAACAGAGAACTGCAATGGGCAATTGTCTTTCTCCATTCATAGCGGACCTATTTATGAGTAACTTTGAAATTGAACTAAAAAATAAAGCTAAATATTTTCCAAGAATTTGGATCAGGTATGTCGACGATATTTTCGCGATTTTCAGTACACATAAATGCAACTTGGATGATTTCGTTAAACAGTTAAATTCAAAATTTCCGGCAATTAAATTTACAGTAGAAAAAGAAAACAATGACAAGTTGCCTTTTTTGGATACCTTAGTTATTAGGAATAATCTCAAAATAGAAATTGATATTTTCCGAAAAGAAACCAATGTCAATAGATTCATCACGGCGGACTCAAATCATAGCATGCAACAAAAGATTCATTCAACTTTCTTATTAATCGTTTGATCAATTTCCCACTAACAAATGTAAGATATGAAAGAGAATTGAACGTCATTAAGAATATCGCGAGATACAATGGTTTTGATTCGGAAATAATCAATGGATTAATTAGAAATGCAAAACATAAGAAAAACAATCCGTGATACCACATGTCTATCACCACAGAGCAATCGGGATAAGCAGTTTGTTTGTTTAACTTGTCATCGTATGACAAAAAATCTAAATAGTATTTTTAAAGAACGCGGGTTTCAAGTTTGTTTTCGCTCCAATAATTCAATTAAAACGCTTTTAGGAAATGCAAAAGACAAAATCGAAAAAAATAAAAAATCGGGAATCTACCGAATTGAATGTTTAGAGTGCAGTAAACAATACATTGGCAAAACTAAAAGATCGATCGAAACCCAGTATAAAGAACATCTTTCGCACATAAAATTCAACCGACCAGAAAAATCGGGTATATCGAGACATGTATTAGCAAATAACCACAGTGTTAATATGGATTGTTTACATTTGATAAAGAACGTGTATAATTATCGAGAATTAGACACGTATGAAAGCATGCACATCTTAAAGAATTTAAGCCATGTGGTGAATAACAATGACACCGGACCTTTACAATCGACCCTTTTCTGTCTGCTTAATGTCAGAGAAGGAGGAATACTATAATAAATCACATGCAGGTACTTATCGGTCGTGTCCGTGTTCCCTTTTTTCAATGTCGTTCATCCTAGTTTAAGTAAAATATTTTTTAGAAATCTTGTGAAACAAACACACAGTGTACATCTTGGTTCTTAGCGGTGCAGATCGCGTACGGAGTTTGCTTTTCGTACAGGTGTTTTTCGCCTTGTTTAACCAGGTGCGACACTTCGCAATTGTCTGCTGATGATGACAACTTAGTTGTCGAAATGCGTATACAGAATTACAAAAGTTAATGTGGAAAGAGGTTATGTATCAACCTTAGTGATTAAGAAATTTTAAGTCCATTAGGAGAATGAGAAGATTGTCATAGAAGCTTTTCATATGACTGAAGATGTTTTAACTTAAATTAGTTTAATAGTGGTAAAAATAGTGTTCTTTCTTTCTTTCCCGTGTTTCTTTGTACCTTCACGGATGTCGGATATTAGTAGGTTCCGCCTTCCTTACACATTCCTTCCATTTTTTCCTGCCACTCGTCATTTCGTTCATATCCTCCTTCATTTTCCCTTTTGCTTTTCTTATCTTTGCAATGCTTTTTATCTACATCATTGTACATCTTTCTCTTTTTCGTTTCATCGTTGTTTTCACTTTCACTATTGTTTTCAGTAGTCTGTTACTATCCAATCTTTCTACATGTCCTTACCACTCTGTTTCTTTTCAATTTTCTGTGTTACTGGTTCTTGTTATTTTTCTCTAATTTCTTCGTTTCTAAAGTGAGCTAGCTTAGTCTTTTTTGCTATCTTCCGGAGGTATTTAGTTTCTGCTGCACTAACTTTTGGACTATGTCTTTGTTGCACTACTCATGCTTCACTTATTACAGTTTGGTAGGGATCACTATTGTATTATATAATTTTGGATTTATTTTTTTACTTATATCTTTTTTCCAGAATATTGTTTTATTTAACAGGTAATACATGCTATTTGCTTTTCTGGTTTTATTAGCTATTTCCAGTTCTATTTTATCGTTGGTTTCTATTACATTTCCTAGCTACTTCATCCTGGTCACTTCTTCTAACGTTTGGGCCTTATATATTATTTTGGTTTGTTTTTCCCTTTTCCTTTATGTACAACATTTTGCTTTTTCCCCATTTACCTCCATTTTCAGTTTTCCTATTTCCTCTATCCATATATTTATCAGCTTCTGCATTTTGACTTTGTCATCTGCTATTAGTACAAGATCGTCGGAATATAGCAAGCTATCTATTCTGATTAGTATCAAATTTTTATAGCCCACTGTAGTCTGTCGTTTGGCAGTTCTTTGCCTCGTATTTATGCATTACTATTATAAATATGTATGGGTTCAAGCTATCTCCCTTCTTTACTCCCTTTCTACTGTCAAATGCCTCTGATCTATTCCCACATATTTGCATCTTTGCTTGTGCGTCTTCTTGTGTTGATTTTATAATTCGTATTAGTTTTTTGTGTGTGTCTAGTAATTTCGAACAATTTTCTATTGCTCGTCTTTGTACTGAGTCAAAAGCCGCCTCCAGATCTATAAAAGCAAAAATAAGTTTTTCTCCTATTTCTATTTTCTTTTCTGTGAGTTGTCTTATAATAAATATAGTATCCCTAGTTTGTTTTTTTTCCTCTAAATGCTGCTTGCTCTTCTTCTAGTTTGTTTTCTATGGTTTTCTTTAGCTTATTTTGTATTAATTTCGTGTAGATTTTGTGTGCAACCGGCGAGAGGAGACATATAGTTATCACACTGTGTTCTGTCTCCTTTTTTAAATATAGGCATTGTCAAGTTGTTTTTCCATTCTTTGGGTATCGTATTCGTTTCCCAAACTTCAGATAATATTTTCTGAAGCCATTCTATTCCTTTCTCTCCCATGCTGTTTTTCATTTCTGGATCCACTTCGTCCTCTCCACTTGCTTTACCTTTTCTACAACGTTTTATTACCTCTTCCAGTTCTTTAATATCTATTTTATTTAGGTACTTTTCGTTTTCTTGTTGTCTAGGTATATTTACTTTTACTGGCTGTATTTTCTCTTCCTTCAGAAAAATTTTTGTCTATAGTGGCCTCTCCAAACTTCCACTTTTTCCGAAGTACTGGTTTTAATTATATTATTTTTATCTCTTTCTTAAAAATAGTGTAACCCGATAAATATATACACGCTTAATCCAGAGCTAGTTTTAAAATTTTTAAAACTGACAGACGTTCTTTAATTATGCATATTAATTGCATATACTTATTTTCTTAAAAAGAGATGGACTATATCAAATGCAAATACCTTCAGAACGTAGAATATCAAGATAACATCTCGCGATAGTCCCAAGTACTTCTAGCACGAATTTTGAATTTAATCACCATTTCTTTGCAACAAAAATTATTCTTATATTATTAAAAACATTAAAGCATTCACTTCATACTCATTTTGAATAAAAGTATAGTTTAATAATTTAAAATAGGAGTATTTACACTTTAAAATATTTAAAAATGTTCAGATATGTTTGAATCTATGAAGCTCGATTAGATAATTTTAGATTCTGAATTTTCTCTCTAATTTCGCCCAGCGAACGGTTCTTTTTCTTACAAAATTTATTCTTCCATAACCACATCCTACAGTCTTTCTTCCACCTAGTCGCTATGTCGTTTAAAGAATATTTTCTACCTCTGTACGTTAACATTTCGTCTTTTACTAAATATATTTCGTTAGACATTAGTTCTTTTGTAACGTAGCCATTTTCGACACCATCCGTTTCCGTGTGGATTTCACTCAGTTTAACTGCATGTTGTTCAGTCTGAAACGATAAATGAAAGTAAAGGAACGATTTTTCTATATTGCTTTTATAAATTAGATTAATTTTCTTATAAAGCACGTAAATTTATATGTTAAGTTTATAGAACAGTTTTATCGTATCTCTTTGAACAAAACAAATTCGAACTTAGAACATATATTATTTCAAAAATAGTTCCCAATGTATTGCCTACTATTTTGTATGACTTCTTTTTTCGTTTAAGTAACCGATTAACATCTATCTTTTTTTAACAAGTTTTGTTGATTTAAAGTTGAAGTATTTCTTAACAGAAAATGGTTAAAGTCCGAAAAAATTATCACTTTCTGATCTAATTCTGCCTGTTTTCTTTTAGTCGCCGAGTAAGCGTTGGGTCTAGTATAAGCATGCTGAAAAACAATTTATTTTCCATTGGGAAAACTTGTTTTTCTTCAACTGTTGTATCAAAATTTTTCAATTATCGGCAATGTTATCAGGATTAATAACGGTGTTAAAACATTAATTAATTAGTTAACTTAGTCCATTATCTCTTGTTCTTTGAAAATTTGTTCTCCTCCGCCCAACTCTGTTCTCTTTCATAGGTTTTTGAAATTATGTATTAAATATCTTTTGCATTTGGATATTCGAATTTTTGTATCATACTTACCATATCTCTTTATTTGGCATTTCTTTATTTATTTGAATTAATGATCTTTTACTGTTTCGAAGGTTGGAATTAACAGGGTTTTGTTTATTTTGCAAAGTACATAACATTTTCGCCTATCGACGTACATCTTCAGACTAATTATTGGTGAATATGTTCTGGAATTGGCAAATGCGTTAGTTTGAACTTTTCCCAAGTACCACTCATGTTTACTAATGATTTTGTTCCAATTTTTGCCACGAAGTGACAAGAATTGGAATTTATTTTTCTTCAACTTTGTGAACTTATGTTTATACATTATAACATTTTCTCTAAAAATTATACCGAAATTTTCTCTCGCAACTCACGCATTGCTTCCATTTTTAAATTCCAACAATAAATAATGTTCCAAGTAAATTTTATTGAGAGGATATGTTGTGTTAAGTACATTTTTAATATTTTTAAATATGGATGATGTATATTCGATAACTTACTTGACAAAAATTCGTGGTTTTACTACAGGTCCGCAGTTCTTCCAAGGCACCTGTAAACGATCTAGCTTCTCTTAGTGTTAAATTCGACAGTCTTGTGTTAAAACCGATTGTGGAGACTGATTTTCTCGCGCCATTAATTTTGCGATTGTAATTTTCATCACCGCTGGACCATTCCATTATAGAAAGATATAGATAAAATACGATTAAAAGGAATCGACTAAGAGAAAATATAAAATTTTAAAATCAATGTCATTTATACATTTGACAAACTTATTTTGTTTGTGTAAAACAAATTTCGATAAATTGTTGACAACTGACATAAAGAGATTTTGATAGAAGCTATTGGTCAATATACATATTATAATACACATTTATTTAATGGATTTTGGTATGACATACTTGTAGTTTTATCTTAAAATCTATAGCACCACATATCTGATATAAGTAAAAATTAATTTTTACTTATATAAATTGAAATTGACTAAATTACATCATATATTTAAAAAGGTGAATGCAGAAGTTGATAGGTAGAAATTTGGAACATTAAGTGGTATACGTATACAAATAAAAGTATACAGTTACACGATATATCGAAAACTACCAACTAGGGTTTGTACCGTAAGCCTTCTGTCAGCGGTGGGTGTGTGCTTCGAAGAAATACAAGGGGTTTGGCAGATAATATGTAAATGTAATTAAATACTTAGTAGCATTTTCAGTATTAGATGCACATAATGGATAAGATTGCCTAAACACTTGCAGCATCAGGTACGTTTCAACAGTTTCTCTATGTAATCGTTCGCCATGACGAGTAAATGCTTGCATAATTAAAATAAAGTGCTTGACGACAAAATGTTGCTCCATGTAATTCATCTGGTAGCAGAGCATATTATAAACAGCTATATAAAGGTAGACAAATTAATAGCTTCTCACAAACGCATTCGCGTATTTAAAAACTCTTGTCCGGGCATTCCTCTTCCATCACAGCTGGTATTAACGTGATGAGAAACTAGGCTTTGAGCAGTAATATACTATGAGAAACACATCAGATTGTTATACTTTGTATTTTGAAATTAAATTCACAAGGAGATCAAGCAATTCCATTTAGCCGGCGACTATTACAGATCTCGAAATCCAAACATAAATAGAGCAAATTTCAAAACCCAATTACTCAATTGTTTTAGATATCTCCCAATTAGAAAATAGCAAGTTGTCTTTAAATTAAGATCTGAGTATAGTACTTCCTCCGAAAGTCTCGTTAGAAAATCTAACAGATAATGTAGTTACCTGTACGACGTTAAATTATATGCAGTTCTAAATAAGAACAGCTTCAAAACTACAGTGCGTATAGAACACTGTTTAAGTAAAAACTAAAAGTAATACGGAGGACTTTTCTAAATTCGCGAATATTACTTAATCAAACGTAGAATACTCATTTTTCAAATATATAAACGTACATACGTAAACGTAGGCATTCGACTGGATCAACAATGTAATGTGTACTGATGATATAATACTACATCGCATTTTCACTTTAGGATATAAGACGTAAAAAAATAAAAAGATATCTAATTATATGCATTATTTATTTTATTTATAATAGCACCTCTACAGCATTCCCAGCGAGGCTGTACGCCACTGCGAACCCAGAGGTGTGTTCAACATTAATGATGAGCACATTAAATACATAAATCTTTATATTAATTTAATTAAAAAAATAACAATTACAATTATTTATCTTAAATATACATTATGTTTACGTATACTTGGCACATTTATTTTATTTTTATTAGTCTAACACCATCACTATCATTGCAGTAGAAGAAAATGGTATACAATATTATCATACGTCATTTTCGAACATTGAAATTTCGTAAGTTAAATGATTCATTTGAATGCGTTTACTGTCTCTTTTCGTTATTTCGATTTATATTGTATATGTGGTCCTAGTGCATTAAATCACCAAATGTATTCTCTAAAGTAAACAAAATTTCAATGTCGTTTTATATAATAATTCCATTATTAAATTATACCAGCATTTTGTACTACATTTTCACTGCAAACTTATCACTATAGGAATCTTCTTTTTTTTGTTAGTGAAATGTAATATACATTTCATTAAACACTTTTTATAGGTTGCAATAGTTTAACATAAGTATCTAAAATATTGTTGATATTTTAATATTTAGTATCAAATATGTACCCAAACTTTTGTTTTTCATTGCTAGGTGGTAAATATGTTCTCACCGCCAAATTACCAATAGAATAAGCAGTTTTGGTTGAAGGGTTAGCTAACGACGATGACGTTGGTATATAATCTAATTGTGTTTCTGCTAAACCAGGAGGTGTTTTTAAACTACCGCCGATTGCTTGAAACCCTGTAGCTGAGCCAGCTACATAACTTAAATCATGAATTCCCGCACTATTTTTGTAAGAGAAACTACCTTGTACATTTCCTTTACTGTCTGAAGATTCTTTCCTTTTATAATCTTCAGTATCTATGTTGAAGCTATACGATGCATCATCCGGACCGTCGTTTTTGTAATTGGAAGGGTAACTTTGCAGCGGGGCAACATAAGGAGTATTTGATGGATTTAATCCGTTAGGCACAGATAAACTCCCACCAGTTGGTAAAAATCCAGTATTTGCTCCAGCTATATAATTTAAATTATGACGTCCATCTGAATTTTTATAAGAAAAGCTACCTTTGACATTACCATTTTTATCTGCACTTTCATCTCTTTGATATTCATCTGTGTTTATTTTAAAATTATACGAGCCATCCGACTCTATCGTTGTCGAAGGCGATATGCTCGGAGTAGCAAGGGAACCACCCGTAGGTTGAAATCCTGTAGCCGCACCTGCGATGTAACTCAGATCGTGATC
The DNA here is from genome assembly GCA_031893035.1 of Dermolepida albohirtum. Classification (NCBI taxonomy): domain Eukaryota; kingdom Metazoa; phylum Arthropoda; class Insecta; order Coleoptera; family Scarabaeidae; genus Dermolepida; species Dermolepida albohirtum. The sequence goes on from JAVIWB010005368.1 coordinate 604,731, forward strand.
TCCAGCATTATTTTTAAAAGAATATCTTCCTTTCACGTTCCCATTCGAATCTGCTTGTTCATTTCGAAGTTGATCTGACGTTGAAAACCCGAAAGAGTACGATCCGTCTGGTTGCGGACCAGTGTAGGTTGTTTGCATTGCAGAGTTAGTTTGCGAAATAGAAAATTTTTGCAAGTCATTTCCTACATTGCCAAAACTAGTAGGTAAAGCCAAGGAACCACCGGTAACCTGAAATCCAGTTTTTGCACCAGCAACATAACTTAAATCATGATTCCCAGCTTGGTTTTTATAAGAATACGCTCCTTGTACATTGCCCGAAGAATCGGATTGTTCGTTTCTACTTTGATCGGCTGAAGAAAAAGAAAAACTATATGAACCGTCACTGTTTAAAGTTGATGATGATTGATCAGACCCTAATGCATCTGGTACCGAATTAATTAAAGGTACGGAATCTCCTCTTAAACCATTCGGAATGGCTAAACTACCACCAGTAACTTGAAATCCTAATCCAGCACCGGCTTTGTAACTGAGGTCGTGGTCTCCTGCATTATTTTTATAGGAATATCTGCCTTTTACGTTACCATTTGAATCGGAGGATTCTAAACGTGTCTGTTCGTCAGTCGAAAATCCAAAAGAATATGAACCGTCTGCATTGAGAGAATTTATATATGAAGAAGGGGATGTTTTTGAAGCTCCAGTTGAAATAGGGGAGTAAAATTTTGTTGAAACACCATTGGGTTGTGATAAAGAACCACCGACAGCCAAAAAACCAGTAGACGATCCCGCAACGTATTTTAAATCGTGAGTTCCTGCATCATTTACATAGGAATAGCTTCCTCTTACGTTGCCATTAGAATCAGCATTTTCTTCTCGCTTATAAGTATCGGTATCAATATTGAAACTATACGAAGAGTCTCCTGTGTTAGATTGGTCATCTTCATTTCGTGAGTGTATTCCATTACTCGCAAGGGGTTCAAGAATATTTACAACAGATGTACTACTTTCTATAATAATAATAATAATAATAGTCCCAGTAATACCTAATTACATTGTCACAGTTACTACTTACCGATTACAGCATTATGAACTTTTTCTAAGCCCTCAGGAACGAATCCTTGGACTCCTGCTGTGTACTTTAAGTCTAAATTTTTCCCCGAGGGTGATTTGTAAAAATAGTGACCTTCGACTTGATTGGAAGAATCTCCTGCTTGTTTGGCCGCGATACCATCACCAGTATCATAACCGTATTTGTATCCCCCATTTTCGTGAAGGACGTAATACTCTGATCGTCTACCGGACGGTATATCTGGCAAAGCTTCCCAACTTATGACTGCATGAATTATTGTTAAAGAAAAAAATGCCGCCTAAAAATTTAAAAAAAAAAACATTTTAAAAAATTGTAAAAATATTTTTTATTTGAAAGTAATTGCAAAATAAATTATTTCGAAAAAAGGTTTATGGAATAGTAGATAGTTAAGGAAATCGGAAATGTTAACTATAAGAAATGTTTAACTCACATTGATAAAAGAAGGCATTGTCCTAATGTGCCTGTTATACCTTAAGAAATGGTACACTGCGAGCACCACTGACTACTCTACAATTTCGGAAATCAGATCGCATTCTTATATATATGTATATGTGCAAAGAGATGGTATGTATTCTACATGTCCTAGCGGTGACTGGATTACCCACAAGGTTACAAGAAAATATGTCGTTAAAAAATGAAAAATAATTAATGCATAATCTTATTCATTAAAATTAAATATGTATACTGCGCCTCTGTACTTATTTTTAGAGGATTATGTTAATTATTTATTTGGAATTACTACATATGTTTCGGCGTTTGGCTATTAAATACGGATATCGAATTGCTGTGATGTCATAGAACAGTTTGATACTGAAAAGTAAAAAAAATGAAACAAATATTTCGTATTCTTCAAAAACTAATACAAGTGTTTGGTATAATTATTACTAAACTTGTTTCAATTTTTAATTATAATAATAATAATGATAATAGTAGTAATAATAATAATATCATAATAATAATAATTATTATAATAATAATAATACACTTCCTCTATGGAAATATATAGAATAGAAAATTTATATTAACTTACAGTTTTATGATGTATTGGGTTGGCAACTAAGTACTTTGGGGTTTGTAGTATAAAATAAAACACTTTTTTTTTAAACAAAGAATAGTCAATCAATTATATCCATTTTGCTCAATGACCTTTTGCCATCTTTCTTTCAGCTGCATGATTCCGCGCTCATAAAATTTCTGGTCCTTATCAGCAAAAAAATGAACCAGGTGCGAGTGAAGGTCATCGTCATTTGTGAAAGTTTTACCATTCAAAGAATTCTGCAAACTTCGAAATAAATAGTAATCAGATGGTGCTAGATCAGGGCTGTATGGGGGATGTGGCATCACTTCCCAGCCAAGCTCCAATAGTTTCCCACGAGTTGCCAAAGATGTGTGAGGCTTTGCATTATCTTGGTGGAAAACTACACCTTTCCGATTTGACAATTCTGACCGTTTTTCTTTGATTGTTTCATCCAGTTTTATTAATTGTTGACAGTAAACATCAGAATTGATCGTTTGGTTCTTTGGAAGCAGCTCAAAAAACACAACACCTTTGTAATCCCACCAAACTGACAGCATGATCTTTTTTGGATGCAATTCAGCTTTCGATGTGGTTTGAGCTGGTTTATCGTATTTGCTCCATGATCGTTTTCGAACTATGTTACTGTACAGGACCCATTTTTCATCACCAGTGATGATTCTTTTTGAGAAAGGGTCGGTTTCATTTCGTCTAAGGTGCATATCGCAAAAGTTAATACTTTGTGTTAAATGAATTTCTTTCAATTCGTGAAGTACCCAAATATCAAGCTTCTTAACTAGCCCAAGACATTTTAAATGTTTTTCAATTGTTGTGTGCGATACATGTAGCCTCTCCGCAACCTCTCGAACAGTTATATGACGATCCTCTTCAATTATGACTTTGATTTGGTCATCATCAACTTCAGTAGGCCGATCAGAACGTTGCTCATCTTTGAGGGAAAAATCTCCAGAACGGAATTTTTTATACCAATTCTGACACGTGCGCTCTGTTAAGCAATTAGCACCATAAACTTCACATATCTTTTTGTGAGCCGCAGCAGCTTTCTTTCCTTTACGGAAATAAAATAGTAAAATATGTCGAAAATGTTCGTTTCTGCACTCCATTTAAAATTAACCCACAACTAATAGCTTTAATAAAAATCACGCACTACTTGCTTCTGAAGTTACGTCAATGTGACTAGTATCACACGACAAACGGTTAAGTACAGCACTAATATACGTTAGACAAAAGATAAAGCAACGCTCTCTATCAGTAAAAACCGAAAGTACTTAGTTGCCAACCCAATATAATACCACAACAGTATAAGTCCGAACCCAAACCCGTAGACATGTGAGTTAAGTGAAAAGTTTGCTGCCAATAGGCAGAGGATATGCAAGAAAAATCTGCGCGTAATAATAATAATAATAATAACAAAAAACAAACAAATTACTAGCAACAGGCCAGATATACTTATTGATAGAAACTAAAAGAAAGCTTACATAATAGATATTGCGATACAAAATTATGCAAACATTACACAAAAAGAATAAGAAAAAATAGTAAAATATATATCATTTGCAATCGAACTGAAAGAGTCTTGCAATCAAGAAGCAGTAGCGATAGTACCGATTATGTCAGTTACATGTATTACGACAAAACAATTTCTCCATCACATACAAACTCTAAAAATAAGTCTACATTCATACACAAACATACCGAAAGCAGTAATTATAAAAACAACAGCAATAGTCAGGAAAATCTTTAATATGCAATAGAAGATCTCATAGGCTAACAAATGTTCGCTATTTGATCAACACAATTAAAGCTATGATAACCACTTTTAAATGAGCATACAAACCACCGGAAGATTTGTAAAAAGTACCTTTTTTATGATGGATAATAAAATCGTAATATATCAGTCATGTACAGTGCGAACTCAAGCCCATAGAAAATGTGAGAAATCTACGCCATAACGATAGAAATAAAATAATAATAGAGTTTACAAAAGATGCAGACAAGTATAGAATTTGAAGAGTAAAGAAACACTTGATGATGAATCACACGAACATATGTACCACCGGTGGAACTTATAAATACTTTTGGTTCGAATAAAACACGAAAAATAAACCATTTATACATAAAACGAGAGATTAAAGAAAATATAAATAATTACCATCATATACAATGAATCTGGCACTTAACTACAAAAAACATGTTTATACACATATAATACAAGGTCTTACATACTCTTTCGATATAATTAAGTGGTCCAACAGAAAACTAGAAGAGTTGAATCATCTAAACAGAATAAACCTAACAAAATATCCTATGCAACACTTAAATTCCTGCCCGAGTAGTGCGAATTATTACAGTCAGAAAAGAAAGAAGCAAAGGACTGATAAACGTACATACTAGCATTACACAACAGGAATAGAATCTACGAAAATATCTACAAAACAAAAATATACCCATCTAGAAAATAATCGCCTGAATAGATAGAGAATATACACCATTGAAACAAAAACAAGAAAACATAAAAGAAGGAATGCCAATGATAAGAATACGTGGTCTAGAAAAACGCTATAGGAGAATCATTATAATATCATGCAAGACATAAACATAAACGAAATGTTATCACACTAGTGGCTAAAAATAGGAGAACTACAAAAATTTATATGAACACAAGATGATCGCCACAAAAACACTATAGAAAGCACACAATTAAAGAAGATTTAAGTAACACACAATTGCAGATAATATCATCAATTCAAAGTAACAATAGAACACAGTAGACTACTTGTTAGAAAGGACTACACAGAGATACACAATATTGCAGTAAAAATTATACATCAGGAACTTACGCTCAAACATCAATTTAAATAACACGAATTTTTAGAGCTCGAATATACAATATGATATTAACTAAAAATAATTTATGAGCGAGTGATTTCATCGAAAAATTATCTTGAATGATGAGGCCCATTTTCACCTTGGAGGCTACGTTAACAAGCAGAAAACCTAAGAATTATTGTTGTCCATCCTCAACGTGTGACTGTTTGATGCGGTTTTTGGTCTGGCGGAGTAATTGGACCTTACTTTTTCGAAAATGAGGCTCGAGCAACTGTTACGGTGAATAGATTGCGCTATCAAATTATGATTAATGATTTTGTATGGCCAGAATTTGGAAGAAATTGATGTAGACGGCGTTTATTTTCAACAAGACGGCGCTACGTGCTGCACAAGTAACGATACCATCGCTCTTTTGCGTGAAAAGTTTCCTGACCGTGTGATTTCTCGAGAGGCGATCATAATTGGCCACCGAGATCTTGTGATTTTACACCTTTAAACTTTTTTCTTTGGGGCTACGTGAAAGATAAGGTCTATGCCCATAGCCCACAATCGATTCAAAACCTCAAATATGGAATTCGTGAAGTTATCGAGGACATACAGTCGCAAATGTGTGAATTAGTGACGGAAAATTTCATGAAAAGAATATAGTCCTGCAAACGTAGCCGTGTCAGCTATTTGGCTGATATTGTTTTCCATTATTAATGGCATACACTCCTCTTTACAATTAAATAAACATCCGATGATTGCGCTTAAAAATACTCGTTTTTTTTTACCTATCAAAATGAAACCTCTTATTGGAAGACCCTTTATTATACATCTTAAATTCAAGAAAATTAAAGCCGTGTGTTAAAATAAATCATATGATTTTTCTGCACATTCCATTTGAAATGTATGTAAAAGTATTTTGTTAAATTCACTGCGGGTAGAAAGATTTTGATAATATATATACATATATATAAATTCACTGATGTGGATAAAAAAGCATTCGCAAGGAAAGAGAATATAAAACAAGCCTATTAAGAAGAGAATTAACAAGAAAATAATTTTTTTTATAGAAATTAAAGAATAATTTCGCTCTAAAATGTAGAGAAACTATTCACAAATCCTTTGTTAACAAGTGTAATGAACTTCTTACATTAAATAAGTTGTAAATAAGGATATTAGTTGATTTCCTCATTAGTAATTATTTAAGCAAAATTAAAGGAAACAGATATCGAGTAAATATCGTCCTACCAAACAAAGAAACAAAATTAGCATTGATTGACATTGATACATTTAAATTAAATTCGTAAACCATCTATTACATTCAGCTTAATCTGTATCGTTTATCCTTTCCATGACTGGACATGCGATACAGTAATTTATTATTTGACGAGTACGAAATATTATGCTCCTCTTAAAAAAAATTCAAGGTAATGACACGTTTAGGAAAGAAAATAATTGGAAGACAAATTAAGTTAATAAATCAATATATTAACGGTCAATTAAAGGAAAACTCAAGATCTAATAAGTCATATGACTGCAAGAGAGGCTCGTTTCGCCATTAATTCACTTTGTTGATGGAAAAAAACTAATACACATATATGAATGTACCGTTTGGATATGTTTACGCCAAATTGTTAATAAATGTTATAATTATATTATATTGGATGTTCATGAAGAACCACTCCCAAGGTTGTTTTCGACTGCATTCTTACATACTAATCGAAATTGTCGTTTATCTTCGTATATGCTTCAGAATTGTTATGCAAATATTATAATTACACTACGTAAAGGTTACAAAGTAGAACATCCTAGAATTCCATCTCGAATTTAATTTTGAACGTATATTATTATTTGGTAAATTTTATAATAAAAAACTTTCATTTTCGCATTGAACATTTCAGTATCATTATGAAAGAATTAATATCTTGTTTAGATTATGTAAATAAGCAAAAGTATAAATTCATGGTATTTTATAAGGCAATATTTCTACTAGTCTATAATGGCCCTAAGTCCTTAAGCCCTTAAGCCCTACACTATAAACTAATCTTCCAAAATTTTTATTTATAGTTAAAAAATACGATTTCTGTTTCTCACTTGAGAGAAAAAGTAGCCAAAAGGAACCAAAGAGGATGTTCAAGTAATTTAAATTCTAGAGCAAGAATTTTATTCAAGGGTTCAAAGGTCGTGTCAATTTGTGTCAACATATTATTCTACAAAAACATGACATTGTTAGCAAATTTTTCGCCAGAGCTACCTATAATCATACATAGCTTTAGTTAGATTTTTATATGGTACTAAATGTAGTAAAACTTTAATTACACAAAAAATTTTAAATATTGAAATATAAATAGCTATAAATTCTTTAATTGAGTACATGTAGCGGTTCAGTTTCTTTCAGAAAATTCTAATTAATTGCGCTGATTTTATCTCTTCTGGCAACATGTTAAAAAATCGATATACTAAGAGACAATGGGCTCTTCTGAGTAATGCACATTCTAAAGGTGTTTCAAATTTCGCGGTTTTTTAAAAGAATAAATAAAGCACATAATTTGTATTCACTTTCAAAAACTTTTTATAGGTAATTGAAGTATCAGTTATGACATTTATATGCGAAAAAAAGGCGACTTGACAGTGGCAATAAAACTGAATCTCATCGAATGAATAGTGTGGGTGATGGTAGTAACATATATGTATGTATGTATATAAGGCCGTTTGACGGATCCTTATGTAGAATACGCCATATTGTTGATCCACTAAGTCCAAGTTGTTGTGAACGTCGTCTAATGGACATTTCAGGATCTTCAGCAACATTTCACGAACCAAACCAATATTTCCTTGTGAACGACCACCACGACTGTATTTTTCACTTTTTGATCTTCCACAGAACCGGTCTTTTGAAATTTTTTAATAATTCGAACAATAGTGCTTTCAGATGGACGATTATGCAAACCATAAAATTCACGTAATTTTCTAAAAATTCTTTTCACAGAACGCTGATTTTAATAAAATAATTCAACAATTTGAACGCGTTGTTGTACCGTGTACGAAGCCATTTTCATAAATGTCATACATCACACTTTTTAAATGCCCACATACCCAGACAAATTCAGTGTGTCATCTATATTTTATTTATTGTTAAACAAAACCGCACAATTTGAAACAGCCTTTATTTGCAGGGCGCCTGAAGAAGTCTTTATCTCTAGTCTCATATTGATAGTTGTCAATATAAATGCCTAAAAACCTGGTCGAGGCTAATTGTTATCTCAAATGAATTCACTCTGCAATGTATAATTAAGCCTGCTTTTCCATGTGGTGTGCAAAATACTATAATTTTAATCTTATCGAAGTTCATATGCAGCTCATTTCTTGCGAACCATTGACTCATCCTTCCTAGTCCAATTCCGCCTAATTCCACAACCGAACAGGACCTGCAGCCGAAACAGGTTCTAATGTATCGTCTACATATAAATCTAATCAATTTACAAAAAAAATGTATTGTCATTTATGTACGATAAAAATAACCAAGTATAGAAAACTTTTGTGACATTCGATGTTAAGATATTTAACAAATTCCTTTGTAATTGTAAATAATAATATTTTTCATATTGTTATTAAAGATTTTTAGAGCTTTTTAGCGTTATTAAATGGAAGTAAATATGCTTTATCATAACCGGATGTTCACATTTGATGATATTCATCATTCACGGGGTGTACGAACATTTTTGTAGATGATTGTATATGTTTTAGTAAATGTAAATACAGTTTAACAAAATTAAATAAATCAATGAGAATATTAAAGTTTTGGCAGCATAGCTTGTAAGTTACGAAATCAATGAAAATTAATCATCTCCAACTTTGTAATCCTTTGACTATACAATGTTCTATGCGTTATATTTTAACCATATCCTCGAACAATAACGGCATTATTTTGTATGCAAATGAAATATGTAATACTTTATATACGGGTGCATATCGTCAATGCAAAAATTTCTAAATTTACATAAAATCTCAAGTATGATGTGATACACAGGCATACATGAATAAATAAGCAACGCTTTATTAACTTTTAATGTCTGCACATTTTCTTCTGGAATACGATACCTACACATTATGGAAATATGTAAAACAGATTAATGATGGTAGTAATAAACTGAAAATACCCTTTTGATCATTACAATTTTTATTTAGAACACAACCAACAATAAGATATAATTAATAATAGAAAAATATTTAAGTACCATAAATTGTTCCATATATACACACGTTAATTTACAGTTAATTATATGCACTTCCATATTTTTTATGCGAAAGCATACTCTACATAAAGTAAAAGACATATATTCAATTATTATATACGAGGGTAATTTGACAAGTAGTGAGAATGGAAAAGAAAAACGAATTTTTTAATACAAAATAATTTTTATTTTTCAATATATTCTCCTAAAAGAGCAATACATTTATTCCAACGGTGCTCCAATGCCCTTATGCCATCTCTAAAATGCGATTCCGGAAGACTTGCAAAATACTCATTTACGAAGATGATAAGCTCGTCGTTAGACGAAAATTTCTTTCCACCTAGTGCCATTTTCAATTTCGGAAAAAGGTGGAAGTCGGAAGGGGCTAGATCCGGCGAATAGGCGCATGCGGTACTAATTGGAAAGGCAACTCGTGGATTTTGGACATCGCAACTGTGCTGGTATGCGAGGGAGCGTTGTCTTGGTGAAACAGAATCTTTTTCTTTGCCATTCCTGGCCGTTTAGCACGAATCTCAACATTTAATTTTTGTAGAAGTTCTGCATAATATTGTCCGTTTATTGTGGCACCTTTCTGAAGGTAATCAGTGAACAAAATGCCCTTTGAATCCCAAAAAATTGATTCCATCACCTTGTTTGCCGATAAAGTGGTTTTCTCTTTCTTTGGAGGTGCAGAACCACGTTCTAACCATTGTTTCGACTGTTGTTTAGATTCGAGTGTACTGTAGTGTATCCAAATTTCATCGCAAGTAACAAATCGCCTACAAAAATCAACCGGATCGCTTATAAAGGTCCAAACACTCATTGGAAATGCGCAAACGAGTGAACTTTTGATCAGTCGTAAGCAATCACGGCACCCATCTTGCCGAAAGCTTGGAAAGGCCCAATTCTTTTGTTAAAATGTGGTGTACGCGTTCTGTTGAAATGTTTACCATGTCTGCTATCTCTCTCACTTTGAGTCGTCGATCTTGCGTAATAATATTATAAATTTTTATAACCGTTTCCTTAGAAGTCACGATTTTGGGTGCTCCAGACCACGCTTCATCAACACAGCTTGTTCTACCACGTTTAAATTCATTTACCCATCTACTTATTGTGACGGATGATGGAGCAGATTCACCTAATGCTTCTCGTAACTCATCTTTTATTTCGGTAGCTTTTATACCCTTAATTACGAAGTATTTAATCACCCCACGATACTCTGCTTTTTCCATTTTAACAAAACGACGTGTTGCTTCTTTTTCAATCAGCTGTCAGAAATAAACTAATCCACCGATTTATCTAAATATCGGAATATAAACATATAAATAGCCAACCTAAATTACAGTGCATTTGTTTTACCAATTAGAGCGCCACCTATCTGTCATTCTTACTACTAGTCAAACTATCCTCGTATTTCTAACAAATTAATCTATGAGGAGAATTGGAAAAGTTTTGTACATAATACTGAAACAAAAGACCTACGAATTTTTTGATAATTTTATTTTTCACTTACGCTACTTGTCTTGCAATGGCTTCATTCTATCAGAAAAAAATGATTTTTGTTAGTTTTCAAAATAGACATTAATTTCCTTTTTCACTTGATTATCGTCTGGAAAATAACATCCTCTGAGAAGAGAATTTTTAAATAAAATAAATTTTGAATAAAAAGAAGTCGGAGTATTGTAAACTCTAGCATTGTCATGAAGGGGGATTTCTTTATAACGAAAACATTTTTGATAAATAATTGCGCGTAGATATGTGCCATTATTGCAATCTCCTTTAGTATCTATTCAACAAGAATAGCTCCGTCTTGTTCCAAAAAGACGGTGGTTCTGAGCTTTCTAGATGAATATTGTATACTTGCTTTTTTGGAAGCGCAGAACGTTTATGAACCCACTGCATGGAGTTTAAGTTTGTTTGTGGATCCCACCGTTCCCATGTCTTATCGTCTGCCCCTCTCTCGGAGTCTACTTCAAAAAATATGAAAACGATTTGAGAAATTTGTTACGTAAGCAGTTTTTGTTTGGGAGCCAATAATTAAGGAAGCTGCCTTTCTGAAACTTTACTCATAACTAGTTTATTGTGTAGAATTCTTAAAACATTTAGTTCACGTACACTTTGGACTTTGGTAATAGTAACACCTTTCGAAAGAATGATCTTCGAGAAATATTGTTTCAGTTTCCATCCAGGATTGGAAGCGTCGAAGATCTTCCGCGACTAGGATAATCTTCAATGGTTTCAGGACTCCAACGAAACTATAATATTTAACTTTAAAATATGACGGAGCCTCGTCCTCGCAGATTGCAATCATTCGTTCGTGAATAGTTTTACGAGAATTCTGTTACTTGTCAAAAATTTGATGACACTGTGAGTTTTAATTTCGTAAAAATAATTTTTTGATGAGAAACACTTTATAAAGCACAGGCTAATGAAAAATCAAAGTCAAATTTATAACATACAATGTACAATTAGTTATTTCTACAACGAGTAAATATTTTTTTCTATTTCCCCTCGTAGAAATAAAAAGTAAACGAAATAATAAATGCTCAAACAATGATATTTTATATACAAATGCATATATACAAATATTTTTATGACTTGCGTTTCACTGATATAAGATTACCTGCCTTTCCTCCAAATTCTACACTAACATTTCTAGAGGAATTACACCTATTTGCTCTCTAATATTGTCTTTCATTTCTTGGAATGCTGTTGGTCTTGTTCTAAACACTATTTTTTAAATAACTCCACAGCCAATAATTCATTGTATTAAGATCATGCGATCTTTGTGGCTGTGAACTCACGAAAGGTCTGCTTAAAATATAGTCTCGAAAAATATGAGTCAACAGTCCTTTAAATTATCGGTAAATATGTGGTAGTGCTCCATTGTGCATAAGAATCATGTTTTCAAATCTGTCGTGCCCAATTTGCAGCTGTGAAGTTACATAATCTTCAAGCATTTACATATATTGTTATGTGGTGAAGCCGTCGGGTTGCAATTATCCTGCTTGGTTTAAACAGAATATCAGATATTTTATTCGGATCGAGAACTGGAAACTTACAAAGCTGGTACATTGTTGTTAACGAACTTAGTAGAGTATGGCAAATACTCAAGCAAGAAACACAATTTGCCTATTATATATTATATATATATATATATATATATATATATATATATATATATATATATATACATATATGTATTTTTCAAACATGTGTGGAATCTAACATTATCAATAATCCAAAAGCATTTGAAAGTTTATTAACAGCAAAAGCAACATATTAAGAATTTGTGGACAAGTATTTTACTGGGAAGTGGAATTCAGTGGCATGATATAGTTAATGGTTTTGCAAGTAAATTTTCTAAAGTTTTTACTTTGGTGTGACGCCTCTTCTATTTAGCAACTTCTTTTGATATTGGTGTATTACACAAGACGATGTGATATTGGACGCCGAAAGACTCGGAAGTAATATGGTATGTGGTAGTGATCGAACACCTAGTTTTATAGTACGCTATAATGTCCTAGCATTGACGTATATCCTCTCTCACTCTTATTTAATTCAATAATTACCAAAATCAACTTTTCCCACCACTTGGAAGATCAGCAAAATAATAACGTGTATTTAAAAGGGGATTGTTCACATACAGTTAACTTCAGACCTATAAATATTTTGTCAAATTTTAAGAAGATTCGGATACATACATATACTCGTATTATATAGACAAATATACAGACATATACACTTATACTTATCTCTTCATCAACATGGCTTTATGTCAAGAATATCAACTACTACAAACCTAGTTAGTATTATGCAATTTGTGTTATCGGTAATAGATGCTCGGAAACAAATCGACGTCATTTACATCAATGTCACAAAGGCATTCGATACTACAGACCATACATTGCTTCTGGCTAAGTTGGAATGTACTGGGTTCTTCGTGTCCCCTTTTTATATAATCGAGTGTTCCTCAAGTTTCCAATCTCGGCCCTCTACCATTTAGCACATGGTGATTAACCATAATAAATACTATGCACACTCAATTTGATGAAGAAAATGAAAAAATGGTGATTATATTATATTATATACTGAGTAAAATGTGTTATGTATTTTTAAGTATGTATTTATTGCACATTGAATTGTTTCTTTCGTTGTTTTAATTTTGGATTCTATGTTGTTGTTGTGTAAATGGCTTTGATGTTGGGTAGTAAAGATTGTTTTTATTATTAATATTAATATTTAATTGTGTTGCAAAACGATTGCTATATAAAAAGCACTCGAAAAACTTGTTATTAAATTCTCTAAGAATCTAAATCTAAAAATCAAATCTAAACACATACATATTTAATATCTAAAAATTTACACATTGTACTTCCTTTCTAAAAAAACTCATTTTATGGCTTTACTACGTATATATATATATATATATATATATATATATATATATATATATATATATATATATATATATATATATATATATATATATATATATATATATATATATATATATATATATATATATATATATATATATATATATATATATATATATATATATATATATATATATATATATATATATATATATATATATATATATATATATATATATATATATATATATATATATATATATATATATATATATATATATATATATATATATATATATATATATATATATATATATATATATATATATATATATATATATATATATATATATATATATATATATATATATATATATATATATATATATATATATATATATATATATATATATATATATATATATATATATATATATATATATATATATATATATATATATATATATATATATATATATATATATATATATATATATATATATATATATATATATATATATATATATATACTGAGCTGCTAAAAAGGAAATCAAAAATAGCAAAATATAACATGCAGTAACAAAAGAACTGAAAGAATTCTATATAAAATGTTCATCTATTATTTTCATTTATAACGGCTTGTTTAATTCACATGACTATAACTTTGGAACGTCACTTTTGTTAAATTGACAAAAGATGAATCAAATTATCGCCTACGGGATAGACCGAGCATCGAAAGAACAGTCTTCCTATGAATATTATAATTATATTTTTAAATAATACTCGGAGAATTTGGATTTCTTTCTTATTAAATACTTAAGGCCCATTGATTATTAAATACTCTTTTATGTTTTATTAAGTTTTATTACTGCAGTAATAATACATATATTTTTCTATAAGTTAAATGTATAAATTCAAGTCTTACAATTTAAAAAAAATACATTATTATTTTTTTCAATAAATACTATTATACTATTCAGGATCAACTTGTGGTCGTTGTTTCAGGTAATGAAGTTGTCGTCGTGCCAAGAGAACTGGTTGTGGTTTCTGTCGATTGTGTACTTGAAGCGATTAAAGTAGGTGCTGTAAGGATTGTAGTTATACCCGTACTACTTGTGCTAGATACCTTTATGTGATTATTCGCTGCTGTTTCTACATCCTCCTTTTCTGAATTCCCAGCCGTTTCTGCATTATACTGTTCACTTGGCGAAGGAGGTCTAGGATATAAAGGAAGAAGACCGATACTTTGAACGTGAGCTCTAACTGGTACACCAGGTGGCGCTGTAAATACAGTATCACCATAGTTGGTTATAATCGTGTGGTATCGATCACCATCGGCAGGACCAGCAAGATCAAATTGTAAAAGCGGTTTTCCCGTAACAGTTGAAACTGATGGTCTCGGTCTTTGGCTAAATGATTCTCCAGTAAATGTGGGTTTTGTTCCATACAATCCAGAAGTTGCCGGTCTAAAGATATTGCCATCAGAGCTTGAACTAGAAGCACCAGCATTAAAAATATCTTCTTCTGAGGAAGATGAAGGTTTCATATCAAATATATCATCATTAAATGAAGGTTTCATATCGAATATATTTTCGCCAGTACCATCAATACTACCACTTCCAACACCACTTGAAGTGGGTGGTTTTCCGGTTTGTGAAAAGTCTCCAGGTTTTCCACCTAAAATCTGAGGCCTGAAAGTCGTTACAGATGAACCAGGTTTATCGCGTGGTCTTGTGGGAAAAGTAGAAGGCCTATAAGTACTTGGTCTTATAGTAGTTGGTCGACTTTGTGCTGGCTTGACACCGCTATCAAATAAATCAGAATAAAAATCTCCTTCGTCTTCGTTATCGTCTGCATCATAATCGATAATCGGTGGCTTGTTTGGTCTTACGGTGGGAAAATTAGATGGCCTTGGTCTCTGAGTGGTCTTATCAATTTGATTAGAATTACCAGAAGGATATTTTTCTTCATCTTTGGTAGGCTTTGGTGTAACGTAGGTGCTCGCTGCCTGAGCGAAGACGTCTGATTCTGACTCTTTGGTTTCATAAAAATCTGATGGTACTATATCTTGGGAGTTAAATGGGAAAATTGTCGGAAGATGGGGCCCCTTTACATTTTTAAGTACTCTGTATCCAATGTTTGGACCAGCTATGTAATGGACTGAATGTTGAACTCCTTTTTCATCTTTATAAGTGTAAGAGCCGCGAACGTTACCAACACTGTCGCTAACTTCCGTTCGTCTTTGATCGGGACCTACTGCTGCGAATCTGTTGCGAAAATATAAGTAGTTTATTGAAATATATGCTTTATTTAAAATTAACTGAATTATGAACAAATACATGAGTTTACATATATTAAAAGCAGCTAATGTCTTTAATCAAAACTAAAGAAGAGAGTACGTGCTTTCAAAACCATAAAACGTGCAAACGTGCCAATTTCTTTTGGTATTTTTTTACCTGTAACTTCCGTCTATACCCCTCTGTACGAATGATCTTCCTCTCATATAAGGTTTTCTTGGATCTTTGAAGAATAGTGTCCTATATGAATTTGGATAAGAATCTGGATATGGCGTTTTTACATGGAAACCTGTGTTTTTGCCTGCGATATATTCAACTTCGTGTTTATCACCCACGTCATCTAAGTAAGTGTAAGAGCCTTTAACGTCACCAAATCTATTAGCTCCTAAAATTCGAGTAATAAACCTTTTAAACCTAGTATATACGAATCTAGTAGGAGTATACAAATTGTACATCAACGGGTTTTAATAATAAACAAATATTTATTTAAAACTTAGATTTTAAACAAGCCTAAGTCACTGATGTCGAACCAAGAGTTAAACGATATGTGTATATAGTTTTTTCAATTTTAAAGACTTTTGCTTTTGTAAAACTGAGTTGAAACACTACAGTCCACTTCGAATTTGTATTACTTGTTTTATTACATTTCGCTTTAGTTTTATTTTCCTATAACCATGTTTTTTGAATCATTTGTGTTTTCTCATTTTACATGCTTTTTGGTAATATATCCAAACGTTTGCTTCCACATTAAGCCAATGTTTTTTAAATAATTCCGTTCCTTCAAAAAATTTTTTCGAAGTCCCTATAGTCTATTTATAGCAAGTTTCATCTCATTTATATAATCGCTGAAATCGAACAGTCCGTAGTCCTTTTTTCAAATTTGGAAACATATGATAATCACTAGGAGCTAGATCTGTGGTGGCATAATTCATTTAAAATATGAACGAGATATAAAGAAGAAGAAACTCTTGATTCAACATGTTCACATGAAAATTCATTAAAAGGTAAACACTAATATTTCTGGAACACAAGAGAATATTAGATATGAATTTAAGGAAAAAAGAGGTTGGACTAGTTGAGGGACGTGAAAGAGTAAGTAAGAAAAACATGAGAGAAATTCCAAATAAAGAAAATAGTGAAAGAGATCAAAACTAATCCAGGGTTATAATAAAAACGTTGTTGGTAATCAAAGTTTTGATGACCCTCTTGATTTTCTCTTCTCACTTTGCTACTAATATTTGTGTTGCTATCAAACGATTCTAATCTTCTTTTTACACCTTTTACTATGAGTTTTGAGAATCCGTGAAAAAAAGGTATGCAAGAAGTAAATATAATCATAATATATTTAAAACACTATGTTTTTAGTTAGTTTTTCTGCCATTACAAGCATTCGTTTCAAAAAGTTCTTCGATTTTTTTTAATTAACTCCGTGCCTTAAAAAAAATTTTTTCGAAGTCTCTAATCTAACTATTTATAGCAAGTTTCATCTCATTTATAAAATCTTTCAAATCAAACAGTCCCGAGTGCAGTAAGTATTACTTTTCCAACCGACCGAATTGCATGAACTTTAGGAAAGACCTTCGAGTTTGCGCCATTTTTTGGACTAGTTTTTGGCGTCAACTGTTATTAACCGTAGTCAAAATTGATTGCCGAAACAGAGTCAAAGCTCTTGAAGAGCTTACGTCGGACTGTTGATTTTCTATTTTGGTTCCAACAGAGATGAAGCCTAGTGGGCTGAAATCTTATTCTTTCCTATGCGTTAAAATCTCATGAACCCGTCGTGTATCTCTTCCTACACTAACACTAATTTCACGAATAGTTATTCGACTACCATCTTGCATCTACAGAGGTGCTCGGGCGTTCATTGCATGATCGTCCTCTAACGATGCTTTATCAGCTATAAAATGATCAATTCATTAATAGACAGTACTTTCCAAAAACAGGTTGCAGATATTGAACAATTTCCGAATTTCAAAATTCCCATTTAGAAAAAAAAGTTTTTTATGATTTAGCCGCGTCTTCTATGTTTTACAAAATCAACGGTACGGAAATACGTCTGTATCAATCAAATAACTAAAGTAAACTGAACTATATTGCGCGGCACAGCTACGTAAACATGTCGAAACCAATTCAACTGCATAAATAACCTTTACTATTTATGCAGTTGAACTAGAACCAAATTCCTAAAATTTTGGAAACATTGCTAGCATGTATACTTTTTCGAAGCGAAGAAACTTCAATAAACACTTTGAAACATTTATATGGGATCAACCGAATGAAGTTAAAAATGTTGTCGCTTTTTGAACTTCCGATTATTCCTTTTGTAACTGACATGTCAACTTACCTTCCTTTCTATTGTAAACCCTAGTGTTAAACTGAAAATTATAGCTTGGGTCTTCGTATGGATCGTAATACGGATCATCTTTGTTCCCAATAGGTCTAACGTCTCTTTGATTTTGATCGTATTTTCTGACAACGTTTGTACCTTTAGGTCGGAATCCTCTGGGACCAGCAGTATATTCAGTTCTATCTGTCTTACCTAAACGCAACGAAAAAATTTCTTAAAATGGAGTCTAGAGGCTAATTTCATTCATTTGTTTAAAGAATAAGCTGTACTGAATTTTAAAGAAATTACATTTAGAATGTTTATGTTTGCACATTTTGTCAAATTCCATGCTTTGTTATCTTCTTCTGGGCTTTCGGGCCGGAACAGTTTCAGTGCAACAAACAGTAGCAGTAGTTAGACCCTGAAGATGTCCCATACGAGTGGGTACGAAACGTTGGCAGTCATACCAGTGACGCGGTTCCAGCCCAGAAGCCCAGAAGAAGATAGTATGGACGACAACCGCGGAAGTCTGCGTACCAGATTATCCATGTTTTGTTATTTTATGTAATAAATTAACATACCTGTTGCTGGATTTTTACTAGCGAATGCTCCTGTTACAACATTGTCTCTATTAGCATGACTTTCGTGATATGAATCTGGATTATCATAACGAAAATCATACGATCCGTCGTCATTTATAATATTATAATCAGTGTCGGCGCCCATAGCTTGATCCTTAACTATAAACAAGACGATCCATACTGACCACTAAAAAAATAAATTATTTTCAAATTCGACAATTAAAAACTAAGATATATTTAAGTTAACTGGTAAGCAAATAGAGAAAGTATAGTCCAAATATTTACAATATTGATATATTAATTGTTCAGTATAGGGATTCAGTATTTTACGTGGAGCCATTATTGTTACTGGGTTGTTCTTTTTTTGCAGAAAACAAAAAAAATATTGGTGATGAATCTTGTAAATTTTGGACCCCTGAGACTAACACATCCAGTCCAACTACTACGACGATATTGGTCGATCAAGAGAGTCGCCAATGTGTTAGTTGTCCGCGTTTGTAGATAATGTCATTACTTTGTTACTTTTTTATTATCATTATAGAAGGAAAAGAAATTGTATCTTTTCTCAAAAGGTGAAAGTAACCGAAGAGAATATCGATTTCAAATAATCAATCTCACATGTATCAATTCTTTTAAAATTTTGCCGATAGTACGAAATTGCAACCCTTTATAACTTTAACATACGATACAACTGCTAAAATTTGATGTTGGCCTGTTATTTTTTGAATATTTATTTTGTTATTGACATATTTTCATTACTTCTTTGTTTCTATTTCTGAATATGTCGGTCTTATTTCTATTGGGTTGGACCGAAACGTCCAGAAATAGAAACCAAGAATTCATAATTAAAGGGTCGAAAAAAGAAAAAAGGGGTATAAATTTGTATTGCTATTGATAAACATAAAATAATTACAGCAGCAGAGACGTTGTTAGTAATAATTGCCGAGAAAAACACTGATACTTCACAAGGGAGACTGCGAAATAACCATCCGAAACAATTTTATTAGATCGAATGCACGAAAGGTTAGCAATAAATACCTACGTGTAAGAGACTGGCCGAAGTAACAGTGAGAAGAACAAAATAATAACGGACTCATCTAAAGCTACTAGAATAAATGAATGATATTTAAGCTATTAACTAGAAAAAGTGAGCCAGAAGTCAACCAGAACAAACATATACAAAACACTAATCGTGCGTATTTAAATGAAGCTACTAGATAAATGAATGATATTTAAGCTATTAACTAGAAAAAGTGAGCCAGAAGTCAACCAGAACAAACATATACAAAACACTATTCACATCTATTGTAACACATGGATATAGGACCTAGGCTTACATCAAAAAAGATGAAAATTTCTTTAAATCCTAGAGAGAAATATTATGAACAACATAGAAAGAAGAAGAACTTGATTCAATATATTCACATGAAAGTTCATTAAAAGGTAAAGACTAATATTTCTGGAACACAAGAGAATCCAGGAAAAAATAATAGATACGAATTTAAGGAAAAAAGAGGTTGGACTAGTTGAGGGACGTGAAAGAGTAAGTGAGAAAAACATGAGAGAAATTTTAATTAAAGAAAATAGTGAAGAGACCAAAACTAGTCCAGGGTTATAATAAAAACTATCGTCGTTGGTAATCAAAGTTTTGGTGACTCTCTTAATTTTCGAGATTGTATTACCTCTTCTTACTTTGCTACTAATATTTGTCTTGCTATCTAACGATGCTCATCTTATTTTTATATCTTTTTACTATGGATTTCGATAATGCGGATATATAAAGCATGAAAGAAGTTAATGTAATCATAATATATTTAAAACACTATATTTTTAGTTGGTTTTTCTGCCATGACAAGCATTTTTGTCAAGAAATTCTTTTGATTAAATTAAGTCAATGCATGATAATAGTTCACACATTCTGGAAAATTTTATATAAAAAAATATTCACTCGACTTTTAATTGAACTTTGGTAGCTGATGATTTCATATAACCACGTTCTCTTTGTTAAATATCGAAAGTCGACGATGTGTGCATTTATGTCCATAGTCCAAATCTTGAATTTATTACCACAGACAAGCAAGAAATATTAGTTAATTAATATTTAATTTTTTATTGTACAATAAAGGAAAAGTAGAAATTGGACATTTTACACTGAAACACGTGAAGTCACAAAAATACTGATAACACTGATAATAATCCAGTAAAGAAATCGTTGACACCAACTTCACTTTTATTCAAGATAAAACACTTTTGAAAATGAAACTATTTTACTCACTTTAATCATTTTTAATTTGAATTTATTTTTCGTGTATCCTTAAAGAAAAGAACCACGTATATTGGGAACTAATCCACACTGATTAAATAAAATTGTAAAGTATAGCCTTTATATTTCTTCGTGGAGATAGAGTGGGGTGTATTCATATTGAATTTTTAGCTGTTCATTGTTTACAAAATCTTAAAAGTCCAGGTGACCATGTGTAAAGATGATGAAAGTTTCTCAACGTAGTACGTTTACGAGTAAAGCCAACGTTGTCCTAACATAATATCAGGGTGCTTCTTCTAGCGTGAAGATCGATGATGTCCTTGCCTGATGACTGCTTCTTGGTCTACTGGCTACAATTAGCACTTCTGGGATTTTGGGTCTATCTTAGTGAATTTTCAGTACATGCACGGATTACAAATAGATATCACATAAATTGCACGTACCTGCTTACTTCTATTTGTTATATTATTAAGTAAATTTTAATAAATTATGTGCTACTATAGAAATGTGTGAGAGTTTCTTTTAAAAAAAATGTATAATTAATATTAATTAGATGTAATAAAAATAAACGAAATTACATTCCTCATAATGCAATAATAATATCTACAAGGTATTTTTAATTGTTCGTTTTTATGCTCATTTGTAATTGTTTTTTGATCTTGACCTAAAATTTTTATGGATAACGCTTGAAATAAATTCGAAATTTTATCTTTGGACAATATTAAATAAAACGTTTGTAATATGTTATTGAAGATATATTTGTTTCTCTGATTCTTTTTCTAATGTTACAATAACTAATTAAAAATAAACTCATAGACTTTTAAATGACATTAGTTGCGCGAAATTGATTTTAGAAGATAACGTATTTAATATTTTATGTGAAATACAGTTTGTATAATTTATAGAAATTGAAGGTAATTGAGTATTAGGTCTGTTGCATATTTTGTGTAAATAAAACGAATGTAAACTTTGAATATATTTATTTAAAAAATTAATCACCAATATTATACAATAGTTTCATTCGGTAGACTTCTATACATACTATGCGACAAGAAAAAAACGAATCACTCAGTAAAAATATATGTTCTACTAAATTTTGCGCAAAAGTTACCGTATTGAGAATAATAAATGATTGAATTTTCATTTTAAATATTTTTTATAGAGAAAATTTAATAAAGAGTTACCATTCCATGTAAACGAATACATTCTTCTATTTGTTCAGGCATGCTTCTAAGAAGATGTTCTATAGACTTGTGTGGAAGCTCATTTCAAGCAACTTGTAGGATACCATGCAGCTGTTGTATGTTCATTGGAGAGTTAGGAAGCATATCAACACTTTGACTTATCATATCCTAAACATGTTCTATAGGCAATAGATCTGGTGACCGCAAGAAACAATTGGTAATATTGATGTTGGGCTCTAGCAGGAATCGCAATGTAACAGCCGTGACATAAGGATGGGTTTTGTCTTGCTGGAGTATAGCATTATTTAGGCCTTGGGCATATGGTAAAATAAATGGTTCCAGAATTTTGTTAATGTACCTTTGAGCTATCATATCCAAAATATGCTCTATGGGCGATAGATCTGGTGACCGCGAGAACCAATTGGGAACATCGATGTTGGTCTCTTGCAGGAATCGTAATGTAACAGCTGTAACATGAGGATGGGTTTTGTCTTGCTGGAGTATAGCATTATTTGGGCCTTGGGTATATGGTAAAATAAATGGTTCCGGAACTTTGTAAATGTATCTTTGAGCTATCATATCCTAAATATGCTCTATGGGCGATAGATCTGGTGACCGCGAGAACCAATTGGAAACATTGATGTTGGGCTCTTGCAGGAATCGCAATGTAACAGCCACAATATGAGGATGGGTTTTGTTTTGCTGGAGTATAGCATTATTTGGGCCTTGGGTATATGGTAAAATATATGGTTCCAGAACTTTGTAAATGTATCTTTGAGCTATCATATCCTAAATATGCTCTATGGGTGATAGATCTGGTGACCGCGAGAACCAATTGGAAACATTGATGTTGGGCTCTTGCAGGAATCGCAATGTAACAGCCGCAATATGAGGATGGGTTTTGTCTTGCTGGAGTAGGGAGTAGGCCTTGGGTATATGATAAAGTAAATAGTTCCAGAACTTTGTATATGTACCTTTGAGCATTTACCTTATAGTACCTTGGTGCATTTAAATTGCCAAACGGAGTCTCACTTCTAATACTAATTCCACCTAAAACCATCAATTCTTCAGTAAACGTACACTCACGTTCTATAGAAAAATTCAAAAACTACTTTTTTCTTTTTCGACGTCGGACTCGTCTGCAACCATCATGCGTCCACAATTAAAAACCAGATTGGCTAAAAAAAATGATATTTTTCCATTCTTCGTCCCAATCTGCCTATACATTACACCATTCAAATCTAACGGTATGATGTTGATTAGACGATAGGAAATCAAACCAAACGAATGAATACAGCGACACACAGAGCCCATTGTTATTTTATAGCGTATCTCTCCCAAAAGAACATTTTCCACAAATCGCTAAGGGCAAGCAATATTAGTCGCCAATTTCTCGTACCAATCTTAGTCTTTCTCTTCCAGAGTCTCTTCTAAGATGTTGATTATCTTTTCGTAATCAGTCAGTCCAACAACGAATAGCTTATTAATTTTAAATTGTAAAAACTGTGTAAATAAATCTGTTATAAACACATAATGGATGCATCCGACCATATGGACGATGTTTTTACTCTATATAGACAACTATAAGCAAGGCTATCACTCTAAATGTGATAATAAAATTTAAAACTAACAAAAGCGTTAAAATACACCGAGAGACTTGTGAATTTTTCAAATGGACATTTGTTTCAATAATTCATAAGTGGTATACATAATTTAACAGACATGAAAGCTAAAACTTGAATCAGACACTTGTACATGAATTGTGTATTCATAAAATTAAGGTAAAGCTTACTTGAAGTGGTCATGAAGTATACTCCACTGTGATCTTTCGGATCTAATGTAGTCCTCATGTTTCTCAGGAGTCTCCTAACTACTTCGCATATGGTTGTTGAAGTTGCCATTAGTTAAGGATCTTTTAGTCTCTTTGTAGTCTTGACCCTGTCTTGTTCCTAGCTTTTGCACATTGCTTAGAAATTATAGATCACTTAGCCGATCGGATCTTTCCTTTGGACAACAGATCCACTTCCTCTATGGTGTTGACGCTCACGTCTTTATATATTATATCTATGTAAATGATTCTGATTCATCTCGATCTTCCTGGCTTGCCCCTCTCTAGGGCCCTTGCCTTGCAGCTTTAGAACCTCTCACATATTCATTCTTAGTAATAAGGAAAGTAACGATCTGGCCGATCAGAATCCTGTTTGATCAAGTAAAGCTAAATACAAGGGGACAGGGTTTGGTGCGCACACAGGTAATTTAACAGACGCACTATTTTGTCACCATATAACTACTGGCATCTTACCTTACACATTAGGTGTCAGCCCATGCAATTTCACTAAAGATGTTTCAAAATATTCAACGAGAATTATGAAAATGAGCTACTCATTGCATTCTAAAGATAATATAGTCTTAAAAAAGGGAAATGCAAAGTTTATTTCACGCCAATTAATAAACTACCAACAGCTGTTCCTAAGTCAGTATTGTGAAGATATTCCTAAATTATTCAACTTTGTAACTAGCGAAGAGTCGAGGTTCTCTGAATTAGATCCTGACGCATGTTACTTTCACTAAGAAGAGACGAGAATAAGAAAGACTTTAAATTGTTTTGATAATCCAAATGGATTTATTCGCACAAAATTCTTATTCTTCACTTAGTTAATTAATTATCATGAAAATTTTAGGTAGTTAGATTCACAATGAATTATAAAATGCTTATTAAATGGAAGTGATTAAGTACAACCGGTGATGTCGAAGTCTTGTGATTGGACGCTATTTCATCAAAATACACTTTCACATTCAATATTCTTTGTATAGTAGTTTCTTGCAAAAAAATAGGCCACTGTCATCAGCTGTCTTTCCTCTTCGAAAATTAACAAAACAAACAACTTATTTCTCCTAAAACTGAAGGCAATGCTGAAAAAAGCATTTTGTCTC
This sequence comes from Dermolepida albohirtum, assembly GCA_031893035.1. Classification (NCBI taxonomy): domain Eukaryota; kingdom Metazoa; phylum Arthropoda; class Insecta; order Coleoptera; family Scarabaeidae; genus Dermolepida; species Dermolepida albohirtum. The sequence goes on from JAVIWB010005368.1 coordinate 629,867, forward strand.
AATTCAGTCGATTTCAAATTCGGAATTTTTCGAATTTATTTGCATAAACATTCAAATTTGTGTCCAGAGGAGTTAGGCTCATACGTAGAAAATTAAATCCATTTCCCGAATGACTATACGGACATTTTTTGATAGCACAGTATATGCAGTGAAAAATTAAAATACAAAAGAATATACGTATTTCGAATGCATGTATTTATTAAACTTTAAGACATACGAATATGAAACTTTACACACATATTTACGAAACTCTCAAGTTCAGATTACAGATGCTCAATATGTCCTCCATCAGCGACACGAAGAGTATCACATTAATACTCAAATTCCTCCCATACTCGGACAAGCATGTCCTTCGTCACTGATGTTATGGAAGTACGGATCCGGTTCTTCAACTCTTCCAGGTTCTGTTGGAGTGGTGGTACATAAACCTTGTCTTTAACGAAATTCCACAGGAAGAAGTCACAGGGTGTCAAATCCGGTGATCGTGGAGCCCAGCTGAGACATGCTAGGTCGCCAGCTCCTTGACAACAAATCTGACGGTTCGGTAGAGTTTCATTCAGGTATTCACGCACTTGGCGACTCCAGTGAGGGGTCCCTCGTCTTGTTGAAAAATGAAGTTGTCTTTGTGCAGCCTCGGAAACAACCAGTTTTGTAACATAACGAAATACTGCTGACCGTTAACCGTGTTTCCATCAAAGGAGAATGTACCGTAAACAGATGATCAGGATACCGCAGAAAACACATTGATTTTAGGCGAATCTCGTACATGTTCAATGGCTGCATGAGGGTTATGTAGACCCCACATTCGAACATTATGTTCGTTTACCAGACTACTAACATGGAAAGTCGCTTCATCACTGAATACGATGCGTTGTGCGAAAGTGTTATCATTATCAATAGCATCATGAATCTCGTTACAAAATGCCACACGTTTCCGTTTGTCATCAGGACGAAGAGCTTGTGACAACTGTAACTTGTACAGCTTCATAACCAACCGACGTCTCAAAACACGTCAAATTGTTGTTGTAGGCAGCCGACTGGCACGTCGAGTTGATTTTGAAGGATTACGTTGGAAAGCAGTTTGAATTCGTGCGACATTTTCTTTCCTTTACATATGTACACATCCTGTGTCTACAAACTGTCGATACCATCTGAGAATGCTCCACCCATTCGGAGGATCAATTCGGTAGCTCAACCTGAAACGTCTTTGCACTGTAAACAAGGAATTGCACTTCGCAAACTCGAGAACACAAAATGATTTCTGCTATGGAGTAGCTATGTTAAACATATGACGGTTACCAAGAAAAGCAAAAGACAACTGACATCAAGCGGCAATTAAATGCACTAGGCTATGTATTCGTTTCTCCAATTCTCGAAACACGCTGTATATTTATTTATATCTAGTCCTTAGTTAATTGATGGAATTAATTAATTCAAACACTTTATACCTCTTTATAAATCATTTGTGTTAATTTTAGAACATACTCATCCGATAACGATGACGTTAAGATTAATTAACAACTATTATTTTTGTTTCGAATTTTACGCAAAATAATATTCAGGATGTACTTTAATTATAATAAAAAAAAATCATTTTATAACCGGTAATTACGAATTATACCGCAGAGGTTTCAGGTGAAGCAAAAAAAATAACGAAGAATCAACAAATATAAATAAGGCAAACAAGCATTTTTCCAGCAGCTGAGCATTACTTATGCATATGTGTAAGCAATGTATTGTAAATTGGACATGGGGAATCCACTCGAAAACGGATGTCATTACACAAGTCTTAAGTAGCAATTACGTATCTAATTATTTCATAAAATAATCAAGATGAAAAAATACGAAGTATAATTGATTATTTAGATTACTTATTGTTATTATTGAGATGATAATTAATCATGGAATGCTTATAAAAATTTAATGGTAATAGTTTGCTTACTTTTACATATATAAATCGAAGAAACGCGTAAATGTATATATGTAACATATATTGCAATATTATCTTGACGTTTACAACGTTTAAAATGTTAATGACAAATAAGATGCGAAGACGGATAAATAATGAGTAGACTTGTTATTTGTCGCAGCGCGACAGGTCAGAATCCGCTATATAAAATACATATGTGTCCATGTACGAGGGTGGACCCAGAAGTAGCCTACCCAATAAAGAAAACACGAAAATTTTGGAAAGAAATATATGCATTTCACACAACATAATCTCGTTTCAGCTCTATACACTTTTCCCAGCGATGTTCAATAAGTTCGATACCCTTTCTGTAATAAGAACTATCTTGTTCCTGAAAATAGCCATTAACTTCCGACATCACTTCTTCATCGTTGGAAAATCTTTGATCAGTGAGCCATTTTTTCAAATTTGGGAACAGACTAAATCTGGCGAATAGGGTGCATGAGGTAGCAATTCAAACTTCCATTCATTAATTTTGGCCATTACAGTAACGGATTTGCGAGCTGGTGCATTGTTTTGATGAAACGACACTTTCTTCTTAGCCAAATGCGGCCGTTTTTGATTGATTTCTTCGCTCAAACGTTGCAATAAGTTCGCATAATACTCGCCGTTGATAGTTTTTCCTTTCTCAAGATAGTCAATGAAACTTATTCCACGCGCAATCCAAAAAACCGATGCCATCACCTTGCCTGCAGATGAAACAGTCTTCGCCTTCTTTGGAACCGGTTCTCCCTTTTGAGTTCACTGTTTTGATTGTTCTTTTGTCTCGGGTGTGAAGTGATGAACCCATGTTTCATCCATGGTTATGAAACGGCACAAAAATTCTGCTTTATTGCTGCGAACCTACACGACACTGTTTTTGCTCGAGTGTGAGCAAACGCGCTACCCATCTTGCACACAGCTTTTTCATGTCTAAATTTTTAAATAATATGCAATGTACCGCACTTTTTGAAACGCCTACTATGTCTGCTAGCTCGCGCACTTTCAGTCGACGATCATCCAGTACCGCTTTGTGGATTTTCTTCACCATTTCTGGAGTCACCCCATTTGGTCGACTACTGCGATGCTCGTCTTGGCAGCAATATTTCACTGTTGTAAACGAAGGAGCAGACTCACTAAAAATAGAATCCAGTTCAGCTTTTATATCGGTTGTTCTGAGGCCTTTCAAATAAAAGTATTGTATCAAGTAACGATGACCAATTTTCACCATTTTTACAAATTCACTTAAAACGTTCACTATTGATGGCTGCCAAACAAATACTAAATTGTGTACTTTCTAACACAGTGATATTTTTCAAACAACTACCGTCATCTCTAGGTCAGGCCAAGTACTTATGAGACCATCCTCGTAAATGACTGAGCATAGACATCGGCCTTGGGTGAGTCACCGTAAATATTCAGTATGTATTTATTATAAACTTAGTGCGCAGTTAAATGTAACCGGTCTAGTCATAATCTTTCAGAACGTTAGTTGTAGGCGAAAAATACTGCGGTCCGTAATGAAGGTTAATAACCTGCAAATGAGAATGATAAAGAGATCATTGATATGGATGATGAAGATAATGGTTGCATATTGACAGCAGAATCGTTGTGTAGCAAAACAAAATAAAGAGTTTAACGGAAAATATTTATTGCAAGTAATACAAAAGAAATGCTTTTGAAGAAATTATCAATAATTTGTAATTCCGCCTTGTCTCTTGTCATTTTCCACGTAGACTTAATGATGTGATAATTTTGTCATACATATTGGATATTAAATACAAATATATAAAATACCACCATTCTTTAATTATGGTATTTTTGCTTGAATAGACAATCGATTTCAATATGCTCCCACATTTTCAAGAGCGTTTAAGTCGAGAGAATTTTCCAACCATGAAAGTACTGACAAATTTACCAATTCTAAAAAGTTTGTCACGGATTTTGCCTTATGACAAGGGGCACTATTATGCATGAATGCATAAGGACCTTCGTTAAGGTATAGTCCGTCTAAATAAATAAATAAATAAAGAGAATATCCTCCAACATGTACTTGTATTGAACATTCTCAGTGCTCTAATATGGACCATTACTGCTTGGAAAACTGTAAGTGCTGAAACTATCAACAAATGTTTTCTTAAAACTGGATTTGGTGAGTGAAATGCCGAAGATATTTACGAGGATATAGACTTCAGTGCTGAAGACGATGTGCCAGTGGCAGAACTTTGTAAACCCTATCCTGACACATTATCGTATGCACAAATTGATGATAATTTCCTTACCGAGAATCCCGATATTCGCGTACAAGAGTGTGTGCGTGAATTTTAAAACAGTACCAATGTACGTGATAGCGACAGTGAGGATGATGATGATATTATTTCAGAAGCTTATGAAAAGCTAAAAGATATTCAAAACTTCTTTTTCTTGTCTGGCGACATTACTCATGCAGAAAAAATCGCTGAGGTAGTATGCAATGTAGAAACACAAATTGTAAAAAGATTTTAAAATCTAAAATAAAAAAAATTTCGAATTTTTTAAAATAAATTAGTTTTCAGTATGTTATAAGAATAAATTAATTAAAAATTATTTATACTCTTTTTTTCTCCCACCAATGGACATCTCTGAACAATGGACAGTTTTATGTACACCTCTAATATTAACATTCTCCTTTTATACCAAAGCTATTTCAATACAGTATTTAGAGTTTCAAAAACACTCTGAAACATTACACACATCCATTAACATAATAAATAATTTATATAAATAAGATAATAAACTATTCGTGCCTAAATCGGAGATTTGTAATTATAGAAACAAGTAGTATACACGCAATAAAAGTGATACTACAATAATTCATACCGTCTTTCATTGTTTCCTTTTCCAGCCGTCCGCCTTTTTTATTTTTTCATTCATTAATTTGTAACGGCACGAACAATAATACAATAGCTTTTGATGGTCGTCCAGATAAATCCTATCAGATTCATCCACAACAAGATACTTGCATATATCCTCTCCGAATCGTATGAAAGAAACGAGGTTAAAGACTCATTTGTAATTTCCAAAAATGTCATTAAAAGACGTTTTTTATAATTAAGTACAATTTAATAGAAAATATGCTAATATTAAGCACATTTTCATAAAACAGTAACAATAATTAAGAGATTTATAACAATTAATAGCCTGGAACATCTAATAAAACATTAGAAAGTGAAATTATGCGCACAGTGATGAACACAACTCTGAAAAACATTTCTTATATCGGATTTTTCAATAAGTACATAATAATTTTGTATTTAAATAAAACAGAATAATTGAGATATTGGACTGAAATTTATTCCAGGTGCAGTACACATGTTACATTTAACTATGGAATTCGATCTCGTTCATATGACCACTGTGAGCATGTGTGCAGCGATCGATACTTTAAAGCTAATTTTCCACCATTCTTTCACACATATCGTTGACAATTTCACGTTCGATATTGTTCCTGAACTCCTTAAATGTTGTAGGCTTGTTGGCATAAACTAATGATTTAATGTAACCCCATAAAAAGAAATCCAACGGCGTTAAATCGCATAGGCAAGATAGCTGCTCGACCGGATTATTTCTCGAGATTACACGGTTATCGAAATTCCTCTATAATAGATCAATCGTTTGACCAGCTGTATGGCACCATCTTGTTGGAACCAAATACCACTGTCCCATCCAATTCTGACCAAAAATAGTCTTCCAACATGGCACGATAGAGAACTCCATTGACCGTAACATAGCGATCATTTTCATCGATGAAAAAATATGGTCGTCACACCTTCGGCATGAAAGTCACACTAGACGGTCACTTTCTGTGGTTGTAATGGAGTCTCTTGAAGCACATGTGGGTTTGTCGCCGTGCAATAATGCATATTTTGCTTAACAAAACCCATTAAGTCAAAAATGAGCTTTATCGCTGAAGATGATTTTTCGATGAAATTCAAACTTTAGCAGAGCCTAATTGGAGAAGTTTCGGCACTTTAAATGATCGAAAGGCTTCAGTTCTTGAATTAATTTGATCTTGTAAGGGTGTAAGCCAAGATGTTTACGCAAAATTCGCCACAATGTGGTTTGATAGATTCCCAATTCAAGATAATGTTGGCGAAATATTGAAAGCTTTAACTCTAAGAGATATATTACAAGGTTGAATTTGACTTGGAAAATTTAAATCTAGAAGTTATAGAAAAATGTTGGTATAATATTTTGCCATCAAAATCAAATAGACTTTACTGACGAGTATCATCTTCCTTTGAATGTGTTAAAATTAAAATTCAAATATAGTCATAAGTAGAGCGGTCAATTTTTATCGGCGCGACAGGGTAGAACTTGACATAATAAGTGCATAAGTACGTATGTACCAACAAATAAATGACTAACCATAGACATCAGCCTTGGGTGAGTCACCGTAAATATTCAATACGTATTTATTACGAACTTAGTGCGCAGATAAGTGTAACCGGTCTAGTCATAAGTTTTTAGAACGTTAGTTGTAGGCGTAAAATACTGCGATCCGGGATGAAGGTTGCCAACCTGAAGATGATAAAGAGATCATTGATATAGATGATGAGAATAATGAACGCATATTGACAAAAGAATCTATTATGATCAACAAGTTAATATCCAGTGCATTAAAATCTTTATATATTGTTTAGAAAGGGCGGCAAAAAACCAGGAAGAAATACAGTTCTCTATTATAATCGTTCTTCAAGATTTAAGAGTAACGCTTATTTGAAAAAGTTGTAATATTCAAACAAAATAAACTACAGTGATAAGTTTCTTTCATCCAATCAAATAATTTTTGAGTTTCCAGCTTAAAAGTTTCTACTTTATAGTTTTAGTTTCAGTAACACTTTAAGTTGTTCTTTCGTGTTTGTTTTTACATAAGCTCTAAATAGTGAACAACACAATATCGTGACTGTAATTTCGTATTATTGAAAGTATCCAGTCACAATTCATATTCATTTAATAATTTTTTATTTCACAAAATTATATTCATAGCTAATTGCTATCTTATATTAAAGATTCTTAATTTCAATAAATTAGTTTGATTCTTGTACTCATATTATTTTCAAAATAATTAGGTCGTCATTGAATAAATGACCTAACCACCTCTGGGACTATTATGCCTCTACTGTCGAGGTTGAGAAATTTAGCGCCGAAGCCAGATTTTGTCAATTTTAACAAAATTTCACAAAAAATACTTGGTTCTTGTTAAACTCCAAATTATCGCTTCGCTTCCGCATTTTTTGATATTATTGCTCATAATTCAAAGTTTGTGGTATCCGTACTGTCAAAGCTTGGACATGTTCTACAAGGCTAGCCGGTTATATTTCGGGAACTAGCAACACTGTCAGTGTTGCCAGGTCGTCCCACAAATGTCGTTGTGTCGGAAAACATTAATGCGGTATCTGAATTGATAATGCAAGACCGTCATGTGACATACCGTGAAACCGAGGCACGTTTAGGTATTAGCAACACCAGCGTGCATCAGATCCTGCATGAACATTTAGTCGTTAAGAAGCTATGTTCACGTTGGGTATCACATAATTTGACAACCGCTCAGAAAAGGACTCGCGTCAATTGGTGCCAAGAAATGCACAAAAAATACAATGGCGGTGCTTCAAAGAACATTTATAAAGTCGTCACAGGTGATGAATCTTGGATCTATACGTAACACATGGATCAATAAGTCCCGAGACTAACAATGAAAACAACATTTTTTTTGCAAAATTTTTTTTTATTCATCAACATAATCACCTTTTAGGGTGATACAATGGTTCCAACGCTTTTCCAATTTTTCAATACCATGTTTATAAAAAAATTTATCTTTCGCTTCAAAATAAGCTTCAGTTTCAGCGATGACCTCCTCATTTGAGCCAAATCTTTCTCCCTGGAGCATTTTTTTAAGATCAGCAAAGAGCCAGTAGTCACTGGGGGCTAAATCTGGCGAATATGGGGGGTGGGGAAGCAGATCAAAACCCAATTCGTTCAATTTTGCCATTGTTTTCATCGACTTGTGGCAGGGTGCATTGTCTTGGTGAAAAAGGATTTTTTTTCTCTGCATGTGCGGTCGTTTTTTTGCGATTTCCTCCTTCAAACGCACCAGTAAGTCAATATAATAATCACTGTTGATCGATTTACCTTTTTCGAGATAGTCAATGAAAATCACGCCATGTGTATCCCAAAAAACTGACGCCAGGACTTTGCCAGCTGACTGCTGCGTTTTCGGACGTTTAGGACGGCTTTTGCCAGCTGTGCGCCACTCAGATGACTGCCGCTTCGACTCTGGAGTGTAGTGATGTATCCATGTTTCGTCCATGGTCACGTAACGACGCAAGAAATCTTTTTTGTTGCGAGTAAATAGCGATAAACAGCTTTCTGAATCATCGACTCGTTGCTGTTTTTGTTCCATCGAAAGCAATCGCGGCACCCACTTGGAAAAAACCTTTTTCATGCTCAATTTTTCATGAAGGATAGTAAATACACTTCCATATGATATCTGTGTCATCTCAGCAATCTCACGGAGCTTCACTTTACGATGTTTCATTATAATTTTTGTCACTTCACTCACATTTTCCGGTGTAACGGCTTCCACAGGTTTACCCGAGCGTTCCGCGTCATTTGTGTCGGTACGACCACGTTTAAACTCGGCAAACCACCGACAAATCGTTGCTTTTGATGGACAAGAGTCCGGGTAACATTTTTCAATCCATTGTTTTGCTTGCGTGGTGTTTTTACCCATTAAAAAACAATGTTTTATCAGAACACGAAACTCGGTTTTTTCCATTGTTTAAACAAACTACAAAACGACTTTACTCTAACCTCGATAACTCAGCTGTTTCTGGTCCGATCGACTTAAAATTTTGACACGTTTCAAGCAAAGGTTAGTACTCTAGAAAGACGTGGTTACTGGTTTACTACGAGCACCATCTATGGGTTAGTCTCGGGACTTATTGATCCATGTGTTATGAGCCTGATAGTAAACAGCAGTCAACTGCGTGAATATTCCAAAATGAGCCAGAACCAACAAAAATTGTTCGCGCTCGAAGCATATCAAAACAAATGGTTACCAGTTTTTTCGGAAAAACCGATCAGGTTGCAACCGTGCCTTTAGAGAGTTGTAAAACGATCAATTCCGAATGGTACACAACTGTTTGTTTGCCAAAAGCTTTTGAAGAAATAAGGAAAACAAACCGAAAACGACAGATCATTCTCCACCATGGCAATACGAGCTCTCACAGGTCGGTTCAAACAATTGAATATTTTACCTGGCGAAACATTGAATTGATGAGCCATCTGCCGTGCAGCTCTGATCTGGTACCCTGTGATTTCTTTTTGTTCCCACATGTGAAGAATAAACTTCGTGGTCAACGGTTTTCTACGCCGGACTCGACTGTAGTCGAGTAGTCGAATCATTCTCGTATATAGCAAACAATTTTTAAGTATCGACACTTCGTCGTCTTCTATTTTTCACAATAATTATTAATATTTTATCAAAATAATATCAGTAACATTTCAATGTATTAGATTTTACCAGATTCTTAATGTAGATTTATTACGAAGGTAAATATCAATACGTGTCCTGGCGTATCATACGCATTTACATTTATGAATATGTAGGATATTTCAAAATCACGTTTATGCTTCCTTTAATTCAAAATAGTAGCTTATTCCATATTCGTAATAAAAAAATGTACATAAATTGATTTGCCCATGCTTACGCTTATCTTGAAAGGAAAGCCAACTTGTATACATAAATTTTTCCTAACGTTCATAAATCTTTTGTCGTGTCAAGCCGATAATACCCATTATGTACTTTTTAGAATTAATTGTTCGCATATTTAAGCTGCTAGAACTAATTGAGACAACTTATTCGCTAAGTCAAAGAGGATATATGAAAGGTTAAAATAGTCTTACACGTCGAGTTATTCGAAAAAAGAAAAGACAAATTGTATGTACTTAGAGGCACTTAGTATTACGACATGATTGGTATTAATACACGCTAACATCTCTGTTGTGTGTGGCAGTAGAACGTTGGTAATTGACCTCTACTTTGAAATCTGATAATGTTTTTTTACCGCACATGCAATGTTATTGCTACTGCTTTGTTCTTTGCTAATTGTTATGATTGGGAGTACTTACGTTGGCGAATACGCTCTTAATTTTAAGTAAAAGGGGTCATCATTACTAAACACAAAAATTTCTAAAACAGGATTTAAAATATTATTCTAGGGGTCTATCGCATCTAAATAGCAAATACTATATACATAATTTTGCATATAAAATATATCTCAATATCAATTACGCTATACCTTGTCTCAGAATAAGAAGGAGTGATTCAAATATTGCTCCAAAATAGTACATATTTTTAAGAGATTTCATTGGCTCTTGAACAGGCAAGTTTAGTTTGAATAAATGAATGCCAGATATCCGCCATTTTTTATAACCTGTACATTAATTACATTTTTGCACTATTTTATTTTAATAATATTTAATCTTAATTTTAGATAGGTTGTACATATTAATCCAAAAAGGAACGTTTGTACAATCCGTACTTCCATGTTGTTGACAAAGTACTACATTCGCAACTGTTTGTTTCATTTTTATGGTAAGTTATATTTTTAAGCTGTGTTCCGCGTTTTAGCTGGATATTTGAATCACTCCTTCTTATTCTGAGACAAGGTCCACATAATTTTCGGGTATAAGAATGTCGTCAATTATATATACAGGGTGTTTTAAAAAGAATATACTTATTTCGAATTCATATATTTATTAAACTTTGAGACATACGAATATGAAAGTTTACACACATATTTATGAACCTCTCAAGTTCAGATTACAGATGTTCAATATGTCATCCATCAGCGACACGAACAATATCACATCGATACTCAAATTCTTCCCATACCCGGGCAACCATGTCCTTCGTCACTGATGTTATGGCAGTACGGATCCGGTTCTTCAACTCTTCCAGGTTCTGTGGGAGTGGTGGTACATAAACGTTGTCTTTAACGAAACCCCACAGGAAGAAGTCACAGGATGCCAAATGTGGTAACCGTGGAGCTCAGCTGAGACATGTTAAGTCGCCAGCTCCTTGACGAACAATCCAACGGTTCGGTAGAGTTTCATTCAGATACTTACGCACTTGGCGACTCCAGTGAGGGGGTGTCCCGTCTTGTTGTTAAGTTGTCTTCGTGCAGCCTCGGAAATAACCAGTTTTGTAACATAGAGAGGTACTGCTGACCGTTAACCGAGTTTCCATCAAAGAAGAATGGGCCGTAAACAGATGATCGGGACATCGCACAAAACACATTGATTTTAGGCGAATCTCGTACATGTTCAATGATTGTGGATTCTGTAGACCCAAATTCGAACATTGTGTTTGCTTACCAGACTACTAACATGGAAAGTCGCTTTATCGCTAGACACGATGCGTTGTGCGAAAGTGTTATCATTGTCAATAGCATCATGAATCTCGATACAAAATGAAACACGTTTCCGTTTGTCATTAGGGCGCAGAGCTTGTAACAACTGTAACTTGTACGGCTTCATAACCAACCGACGTCTCAAAATACGCCTAATTGTTGTTGTAGGCAGTTGTAACTCGACTGATACGACGAATTGATTTTGAAGGATTACGTTGGAAAGCAGTTTGAATTCGTGCAACATTTTCTTCAGAAACACGAGGGCGACCAGGACTCTCCTTTACATACACATCCTGTACCTATAAACTGTCGATAGCATCTGTGAATATTCCACCCATTCGGACGATCAATTTGGTAGTTCAACCTGAAACGTCTTTGCACTGTAATCACGGAATTGCACTTCGCAAACTCGAGAACACAAAATGATTTCTGCCGCGGAGTAACCATTTTAAACATATGACGGTTACCAAGAAAAACTGAAGACAACTGACGTCTAGCAGCTATTAAATAAACTAGACTATATATTCGTTTCTCCAATAGCCGAGCCGAGGCGCAGCGATTGATAGTTTGGACAAAATATTACTTTTTAATACGTGTATTCTTTTTGAAACACGCTGTATAATGCATAATTTCATATTTGTCTACATCTAAATGTTCTGTATAAAAATGATTGCTTGTAAATATATAAAATAAATACGTTTTATGAATCTTGGTAGTGTTGGCCTTCAGTAATTTCGTTGAGACGCTGGGGTAATGATTTACATACATGCTAAGGATCTAAGAAAATTAAAAAAAGGAACTTAGAAAGGTGACAAAATGATAACGAAGTAGATACAGAAAATTAATATAGTTTAAATATGAAACAAGAAGCTTTTTAGAAAAAATACACTTCTCCAAAAATAGGAAAATTTCTTTGTAAAGCACAACAAAAAAATTTTTAAATACTATACGATGTAACGACATGAAGAGTCCGTGGTCTGATTAAGAAAACAAGGTTTTTAGAATTCGTTATTTTATGTTTTAACGTTGTCACCTTGCAATACTATACACAGACCAACAGTATAATAATATTACACTTCACGTATATCAAATAATTTTTTTATCATATTGTAATTGTTTATATAAATACATATGAGTTTCAAAAACTCTCTTAAAGTTATTAACTTAAGACAACATTTGTGATGTACAAATATTTCCAATAAATAATTGTTAATTAACATCCGTGGGTCATAAGACTCCTTTTCCAAGAAATCCTTTTCTACAACGAACGTACGTTCTTCTAGAATTTCCATTTGATATTACATTTAATTCAGTTCTAATTTTATCTAATTACAAATTACGATGATGTTTCAAACATTGTCCACATGTACTCTCAAGTATCCTTCACTACTAAGCTTTTAATGGTTTTATTTTTATTATTGCCACAATCTCTTTAACTATATCGCGCCTTTTAATTATTTCTTCATTTTGACATGCCTTTTTTGCTCCGTCATTGGTTAATTCTTCTCCAAAGCGGTAGTTACCCTTCGCCCCACCGATTGCTTTAAAAGCCCGATCTTTTAGAAAATTACTCTCATAACTTACGATCCCAGAACACACTGCACAGGGCACAGTCGTAAATTATTTTTCTACTACTCCGTACGTGTAGTTTTCAAATGCTTCGGTATGTATCGCGTTCGCAATATACAACGAGCCCTGTCCAAGGATATATATAGTACACGCGCGCAATTATACGTATCGTTCGATACTTACTTTTCTTTATCAAACTTTATGTATTGTACTCCTGCAGGTTAATTATATACTGTATTACAACTTTTGCAATTAATTATATTTTTCTTTGAATACTGATACGTATTTGTCGAAATAATTGTTCGGCGAGAGTTAAATTATACGTTGAAGTAACGGAAATAACTTTCTAATCATTTATTTAAACCTTAAACTGTTAATAAATAACCTCCAAACATTAATTACAAATATCTCTTAACTAGCGCTGTTTAATATCGTTCTTTACATATCATGTCTATATCACTAATAATTCTTACGCACGAACTCAGTTGTTTATATACACACGTCTGATGCATTGCGAATCTTCTCGTATTGGGGTTCGTTACTTGTACCGAGTCCTTGGAAATGACTCAACTGTATCTACTGTGCTTCTCTCACATCTCGCACCTTTCAGACATCGTTTTATTTGTCCTCGGCCTCGAGTTTTCGGCCTTTGATTGCTGCAGCTTTGGCAACATTTTTCCACGTTGTCCTAGAATTTTAACCAGTATAAGGGCTCCTTAACTTTTCCTAGGGTATTGTTAATACCAAAATGTCCTCTAATAATATCGCTATGGTACTAGTGGAGCATTTCCGAAACTCTTGCCTTTGGTGAAACTATCTGCTTAACCCGCTTCTTTTCATCAGAACTTGAACAGGCTTTAAAACTTCTAAAACGACCAAGTGATTCCATTGTGCCCAATAACATTACCAAGCTGCACAACATCCTGGAACCTCATTCCATATTGGTCGTGCCGATTTAGACTCCTTTAGTGCTCGAATTGGTGTGAGATTATTATTTGGTCTTGTTTTAGCTGATCTAACGTTCAGGATAAAGTAGCTTCTAACTTGGTTTTACAATAACCAGTCTTAGCCAATCCTTTGTTCCTTCTGCCCTCTTACAATGGACGCGGTTCATACTTCGATTTTTTAGACAAAGCATCTATGTCTCCTGCTCGAACTAATTTTTTCACCAGCAATATTCCTTTATGGCTGAAATCTTCTTTCAGAATCATGCTAAGAAGCGCGTTATTCGCTGAGTGTGTTAATATGATTTCGTTCTGATTGATTTTTAGTATCCCATTATGAATATCTAATATAATCCCTGCTGCTTGTACAAAATCCAGTCCTAATATCACGTTGTCTTAAATGTCCGCAATCAATGGATGATACTCAAAATTGCAAATCTTTAGCTTTAATCACAGAAGCTGAACTTTTGGGTTCTGATTCAGGAGCGTCTTGAAGCGCACTTTTACGCACTTCAACGACGATCGCTTTAACATATGCGCAAAGTTGATGAAACACGCCGATGTATTCATTTTCTTGTCTAAAAAGACAAACTAGTTTATAGAAATACATACATATGTATACACCTTTTATTATAAATTATATAATATATTCCTTAATAGTTGAGTACTGTATTAAAAAAACTCGCGATTATATATGTTATTTCATTAACAATATTTGCTTAGGCATTAACCTGCGAGGGTAGTCTCAGAAGTACCCAACCCAACAAAGAAAACGCAAAAATTTTGGAAAGAAATATATTTATTTTTCAACATAATCTCCTTTCAGCTCTATACACTATTCCCAGCAATGTTCAATAAATGCGATACCCTTTTTATAATAAGAACTGTCTTGCTCCTCAAAATAACCATTAACTGCCGACTCCACTTCTTCATCGTTGAAAAACATTTGACCACTGAGCCATTTTTTCAAGTTTTAAATCTGTCGAATAGGGTGCTTGAGGTAGCAATTCAAACTTTAATTCATTAATTTTGGCCATTGCCATAACGGATTTGTCAGCTTGATGAAACAACACTTTCTTCTTAGCCAAATGCGGCCGTTTTTGTTTGATTTCTTCGTTCGAACGTTGCAATAAGTTCGCATAATACTCGCCGTTAATAGTTTTTCCTTTTTCAAGAGAGTCAATGAAAATTATTCCACGCACATCCCAAAAAACCGATGCCATGACCTTGCCTGCAGATGAAACGGTTTTCGCCTTCTCTGGAGTTGGTTCTCCCTTTTGAGCCCATTGTTTTGATTGTTCTTTTGTCTCGGGTATGAAGTGATGGATCCATTTTTCATCCATGGTTATGTAAGGGCGCTTTTTCTGCTTTGTTGCTGTGAAACTTCGCTAAACACTCAATTGAAACATATTCACTACACTGCTTTTGCTCGAGTGTGAGCAAACGCGGCACCCATCTTGCACACACCTTTCTCATGTCCAAATTTTCAAATAATATACGATGTACAGCACTTTTACAGTATTTCACTGTTGTAAACGAAGGAGCAAACTTACCCAGAGTAGAATCCAGTTCAGCTTTTATATCGGTTGGGCAGAGGCCTTTCAAATAAAAGTATTGTATCACTTAACGATGACCAATTTTCTCCATTTTTACAAATTCACTGAAAACGTTCAATATTGATGGTTGCCAAACAAATACTAAACAACGTGGCGTCTTCAAACTTGGAACATATGCTTTATAGTTTGTGTACTTTCTAATACAGTGATATTTTTCAAACAACTAGTGCCATCTCTAGGGGACCACCCTCATAAAATGATTTTTATTACATCTATTTAAAACTATAGATAATACGCAAATGTAGTTGGAAATTATATTGATTATTATGTAATAACTTCATATGGGATTTTAACTAATGCGATGAAAACGATAGAGAGAAAATTGATTTGATCATAAAATTTAATAAAAAAAGATTATTTAAATTCACTTACGTGTATTATAATTCAGATATTTTTAAAATCAGTGTTATACTTTAAAAGAATTTAGGGTTTATCTCCAGTGTAATGCTTACAAAAAGGATCTTTGCAGAATATTGAAATGAACTCAACATATATAACAGTTATTAATTAAAAGTAGTAACACAAAAAATCGAAAAGCTCTGTAACGAATGCTATTGGAAGACCACAAAAAATTCGTGCGTAAAGATATTCGAAAACATCATTTATTTACTTCTATTATCATGTATTCTTTTCCGCTTCAATAGATTTCACAGTTTATTACTTATTTGGCACAAAAACGCGTGCTATATTACTTATTATGCTTTTCAAATATTTCATTAGGCAATATAGGCAACCTTTTCTATACGACTGACTCTAAAAGGTGTAAATTCACGATTATGCTCGTTGAGATAGGTTTTCTTAATTTGTTATCGATCTTGATTGTTTGGTCAAACAATTAGACAGACGCAACATGGCTAACACATACATGTTCGTAAGGATATAAAAGAAAATATATATATGGAAGTATACGAATTGTAAATTCTCTTCATGAAATTTTCAATATCGAAGAACTCTTACGTAGAATGATATAAACGAAATAAAACCATTTTGTCAGAAGCTCAAAAGGGATTTCGAAAGAGCAGAGCTACACCAGACCGTATATTTTAAATAAAAGAACTGTGTTAGGCAAAAATACTCTGACATTTTTAGCATTAACTGAACGAGGTTTTGTAACGAAGTCGACTAGGAAACTTGTTAAAAATTCCAAAAAATGTCGTTGTACTTTCACCATGAGATAACACAGCTTTGGCTTTCTTGAATTTTGGAAATAACACCATTGAATGCTGACATGTTCTGGTTCAGGGATAAAGTAGTGTACCCACCTTTCAACAGTAGTAAAATTTAGATCAAGCAATGAATCTCCTTCTTTCTTATATCGTTGCGGTAAGGAAGAAACAATTTTCAAATAATTTATGTTTTTCAATTGACAGTCATGGAATCCATCTGGTTCTAATCTATTTTAGCTTGTTCTCTATACATTTTTGACTTTTTTCATACCAATATTAAAGTTACAGGTATTTGACAGGACAAAAATTACATTCATTTTATTTTCATTTACGCGGACAACTGAGGTTAAGCCTATGTTACTTGTGGTACATTTTCTACACACACTTTTACATCTCTAAAAGATTTCAGTTACTTTAAC
Source organism: Dermolepida albohirtum (assembly GCA_031893035.1). Lineage (NCBI taxonomy): Eukaryota > Metazoa > Arthropoda > Insecta > Coleoptera > Scarabaeidae > Dermolepida > Dermolepida albohirtum. Next base: position 646,984 of record JAVIWB010005368.1, read on the forward strand.
ACGCAGTTCTCGTCACCTTTTTTTTTTGAGAGTTTCTTTATTTTTTCACACTGGAATGCCTAGAACATCGACTACAATTGTCAAAATGATAAAACGGTAAGAGTTATAACTAGAGCGGTCAGTTTTTAACGGCGCGACAGGATAGGATGTAGTAATTGCGTAAGTACATCTGTACCAACAAACATATAACCGAGCGATTGGCTTTGGATGAGTAATCGTAAATATTCAGTATGTACCTATTACGAACCTGGTGTGCAGACAAATGTGACGCGCTAGTTACAATCAATGACTTAACAAAAATCACGAAATCTTTATAGTTTTTCTCAACTTCCAGGATGCAATCGCATCTTTATCATTGGCTCTTCTACTTGAGACGTTTCGTCCACTTTCCCAAGCGCTATATTCGGTGTTGCTGTTGCTATTAATTTTGCTGCACAGAAACTGATCTTCCTTTACTTTATCTACTTTGATTTTGTAAATCGTAGATTTACATTACATGTATTTTATACAACAACAAGAATCACCTCCAGCCGAAATTTAATGCGACGAGAAAGAATATACATTAGTTAATTGTGTTCTTTAGAAGTAAACCTGATTAAAACTTCTATAATTTCAATTAAACTTACAATTCCCCTAAAACTACCATAAACTAATTTAAGGATTGTTTAAAATTGTGTTTGTGAATATATTCTTGTTCTTATCAAATACTATGAGCTTATATTTTCATTATTATTAGAACTACATGTATTACTTGTTTTACGTATACTGATATTGTAATAGTATCTGTTTCTTTTATAGGGTTTTATTATAACCATGAGGATGTAATTCTATACGTGACCTTTGTTTCTTCTATTTTTACAGGAAATTTAATTGATGGTTTCAACCAGTGGAGTGCGCATTTGTTCACTGTAAAGAAGTTAGCTCGTTAAACAGATGTAAAGAAATATTTTATTTCATGCAGTTAAAATTGCATAACTAATACGACTAAGATTCGTGTCATATCTAATAATTTGCGTTCCATTCTCAATTATTTACTTTTTGTGTACCATGCTTATTTATGTACTATTTTCATTAAGCTTTTACAAAACTCTTTCATTTGTGTAGAAAATTACCAATTGGATTGGAATTGTGAGAAATAGAATTCCTCGTTCTTTTTTTTTTTAATATTCTCTATGGTGATCTATACTTTTTAAGCGTTTGAACAAAACAATAATATTCCAACAAAGTGATATTTTGCTTCGCTATGGTATTCAAGTTCGACAATATTTAAATGTAATCTTTGAGAATAAATGAATTGTAGAAGGGGACTGAAATCGATTGAACAACTCGATCTCCAGATTTGAATCTACTTGATTTTTTCTGTGAGATTATCTTAAAGATGTCTATCAAAACAATTGTCGAAATTTGGGCGAATTAAAAACTATTATCCACAAACAAATACAAATAATTCCAGCTGACGTCATTAGAAGCATACTTCGAGAATTTTATCGTCAAATTGCACATTGTCGAGATAATAATGGCAGACAATTTCAGCATCTACTTTAACAATTGTTCATTAAAATTCGAATCATTTACATACTGTTCCTCTTCGGTGGTACTACAGGATTAAATTTTAATACCTCTTCTATTCTTGCTCTTCGTTAATGATCTACCTGATTGTTTATTATCTGAACATTTAATGTGTGTTAATGATCTCAAAATTTCAGAGTTGCATCACATTGTGCCTCCTTACAGAATGATGGTAAGTCATTCCTCGAATTTGTCTAGTGATCTCTTTCTGAATGTGTCTAAATGCAGAATTATTAGTTTCGCAAGAAAATAAACAGTTGTGGAATTCGATTATAATATTAATGATTAGCGTTTGGAACGTTGTGATTTGTGTAAGAATATTAGTGTGTAGTTTGATAGTAAATTAAATTTTAATCATCATATTGTACGAAGGTGGTCCCATAACTACCCGGCCTGACCTAGAAATGGCGGTTGTTGTTTGAAAAATATCACTCTATTAGAAACTACATAATCTATAAAGCATATGTTTCAAGTTCGAAGACGCCACGATGTTTAGTATTTCTTTGGCATCCATCAATAGTGAACGTTTTCAGTGAATTTTAAAAATGGTGAAAATTGGTCATCGTTATGTGATACAATACTTTTATTTGAAAAGCCTCAGCCCAACTAATATAAAAGCTGAACTGGATTCTACTCTGAGTGAGTCTGCTCCTTCGTTTACAACAGTGAAATATTGTGTAGCAGAGTTTAAAAGAGGCTGTACGAGCTGCCAAGACGAGCATCGCAGTGGTCGACCAAATGAGGTGACGACTCCAGAAATGGTGCAGAAAATCAACAAAGCTGTACTAGATGATCGTCGACTGAAAGTGCGCGAGCTAGTAGACATGGTAGGAATTTCAAAAGTGCGGTACATTGCATATTATCTGAAAATTTGGACACGAGAAAGCTGTGTGCAAGATGGGTGCCGCGTTTGCTCACACTCGAGCAAAAACAGTGTCGTGAAGATGTTTCAGTTGAGTGTTTAGCAAAGTCTCACAGCAACAAAGCAGAATTTTTGCGCCGTTTCATAACCATGGATGAAACATGGGTTTATCACCTCACATTCGAGACAAAAGAACAATCAAAACAATGGACTTAAAAGGGAAAACCGGCTCCAAAGCAGGTAAAGACCGTTTCATCTACAGCCAAGGTCATGGCATCGGTTTTTTGGCAGGAAGTGTTGTTTCATCAAAACAATGCGTCAGCTCACAAATCCGTTATTTCAATGGCCAAAATTAATGAATTAAAGTTTGAATGGCTACCTCATGCACCCCATTTTTTCAAATTTAGCCCTCTCGGATTATTTTCTGTTCCCAAACTTGAAAAAATGGCTTAGTGGTCAAAGATTTTCCAACGATGAAGAAGCAATGTCGGTAGTTAATGGCTATTTTGAGGAACAAGACACTTTTTATTATAAAAAGGGTATCGAACTTATTGAATATCGCTGGGAAAAGTACTATATATAGAACTGAAAGGAGATTATGTTGAAGAGGAAATATATTTTTTCCAAAACTTTTGTGTTTTCTTTGTTGGGTCGGGTACTTCTGGGACCGCCCTTTTAAATATCGTGGGGCAGTGTTTCCTCTTTCTTAGTTTTCTCTCTTCTGCTCTTAGCAGTTTCTACAATGCGTATATTCGCAGTAAACTAGATTATTATTCTGTTGTGTAGCGATTATCTATCTCACAATTATATGTACGATAGCCTTTTGAGGCAAATTATTTTTCTAGCGTGATCATAGGATAATTTATTAAATTTTATTTGTTTATAAAATTTTTAATAACCTAATTTGTGACCCAAACTTGTTAGCCCAATTTTCATTTTCCTTTGCCACACTAGACTCTTACAGTCATTTTTTTACTTAACTTATTATCATGCTCGATCACCAATTTTGCCTATGTTATTACCTCCTAGCTGGGTAATAAATATTAATATATATAATTGGGGTACGTTTTTAGGGATTGCATGTTGACGAAGTTACACTTTTAGGAATGAATAATGAAGCTAAATTTCCTCGTTTATTTATTTCGAAATCTTCGGAATATTTGATATAAACAAATGCTAGATTTATATTAATAACATATTTTTTAGAATAGTTTTTTTAAAATTTAGTTTAACAGCGTGTGAAAGACCTCAACACTTTAACGTATATTCTGAAATATTTATATTACTTATTAAAAAATAAGATTTGCGCATATACTATTAAGATAATAATAGAAATTAAACATCGCTTTCTTTTTTCTGTATATTTAACTATCACATTTCACTAAACACGTTTAATATTTACATATTTTTCACAGAGGTAAATGGATATTACATTCATGTACATATAATAAGTTTACTCTATAACAGTTTAAATATATTGTAGTTTTAGTTGACGACATATTCTTCGACTAGTTGTTCTAAGAATACCAATGTAGGAGAAGAAATTAACAATATTCATTTATATTTTTAAAAAGTTTCAAGGAGTTTGACCACAATAATCTCCAATTCTGTCGGATACGCAATTGAAAACATCGAATGAAATAGAGCAAGTGTTTCCAGTTTCTGAAAAAAAAAAAAACAAATAATGAATATCGAAAGAAATATATCATTTAGAATTGTATCGTTACCTTCAGTAGATTTCGAATCTGTTATGTACTTTTTTCGAGCGTCATCTAAACATGTAGAAACGGACTGGAGAGTTGCCAATAAGTAACCTTTATCTTTTACACCCTGGGCGTATAACGAAACCAGTCCCTCGATTGTCGGGAAACCTTCTGCATCCAGCTAAAATTAAAGAGGAATTTCAGTCTTTCAAAAATATAAATTTAAATTTTTTTGGTAATACTTACAGCATTCATTCTTTGGTAAACGCAGTGCAGCAAACACTAGAAATAATGTAATACATTAGTAAGAATTACTTCAAAGAAATACAAATTTATAGCTTTCTACATTAAACAATATATCTCGAGAAATTTCGAAAGTCCAGATGTTTAAAAAAAAGATAATTTGCTGAAAGTAGTAAATGCTATGGAATGTTAGTTTAAACTATTATAAACTGGAAACTATTGTTTATGATGGACAGTTCCTATAGTTGAGTGTAGAGCAAAGCAAAAAAATAAATTCCAGCAACAATAACGACACGAAAATTATGCTTAACTACCTTGCATCGGCGAAGTTGCTGAAGAACATATTGAGGAGGATGAAAACCAATGCCACAATACAGTTAAGAAAATCGTTCCAGCTAACAAGGACGAGTTATCTTGCATACTAAAAATACATACCAACCTAATTGTAGATGTGGAAAAAACTACATAGAGCAGACCAAAAGAACCATGCAGCATAGAGTAAAAGACTATTAACAAAGTACTTAATATGGACATTCGGATAAGTAGTATAACACCTGTTTCAAGATGGACAACACCGAATTAATTATAGACATGCGAAAATAATAGTTAGGGCTACTCGTTACCATCTAGGACGAACACAAAAATTACTGAAATTCTCTGAAAATAATACAAAATCCCAATACCGTAACTGAAGGGATGGATACAAACTAAGTAGCATATAAAAGTTTGCACTACGAGAAGAAAACCATCAAACGACGAAGTTGTGATCCTAAAGTAGATGCGATTTATCTAAATGAACGGATATGGTGCATCGAAAGAACAAAAAGATGTATACAGTGAAGTAGAAAAAAATCGGTGATAGATAGATAGATACTTTCTGAATAAGTTCAAAAATAAGTGGAAAACCACGGTTTCGTCCGAAAAAATCATCTAGAATAAACAACTCTTTACCTGTTTATGAAAGCTGGACATTGTACTTCCAATATATCATGTATTTGCTGAATATATTGGCAATACCTATTCATTGTTAAGCTTTTGCCATTAGCTAAAAAACAATGACCAGTTGTAACCGTACATAGTACACCAAACTTTTCTCAGACGTAGACTGTGCTTGGAGATTCGTATTTTCCGTTTTTCATAAACCGATATTGAAAAATTTGGCAGTCTTCTCGAATGCGAAGAATACTCATTTAGTCGATGTAAATTGTTTCTCTGAGATAATTCACGAAGATACTCACTTATTAATTTTTTTAAACTTTACCCATAGCATTGAATTTAGAAAAGAAAAATCAACAATTAGCACTATATATATATATATAGACTTAGAGAAAGCATACCAACATGATATATATAGAAATACTTATTCTAGTTGCCCTCTTTAAACGGACGTTTAACAACTTAAAGAAAATAAAAACAATACCAAATTTGAAAAAAATAGATAAAATTTGGTAGAAATGACGACGACAATGGTCAACAAAAGAACAACCAAATTCGAAATGAAAATAGGCGTACTCCAGAAAAATGCACCGCCAATAGTAAGATTAAATTCATAGCATCACTAGATTATGCGATAAAAGAAGCAAATCTCATATGCAGACAATCTGGAAAAATGGTAAGGAGTAAAAGAGAATTAGTAAATGCATTCATATTAATAGGGTAATAACAACATAATTTTTCCTTAATAAGATGAAAACAAAATATATTGCAGTGCATCAGAAATGATATAAAAAAATTAACGCGAAAAAAAAAGAAAAACAAAAAAAACAAAAAAAATATTTTCATTAGAAGGAAAGGTGTGGTTTACTTACGCCTGCTATTTTGATTTCATCATCTGTTAATGCCTGACGTTTTCTTCGTGATTTCGATTCTGCATCTGCATCGAAGTTGAAGACTTGTAGAGCTTCTGAAAATTAAAATTTTTACATTAAGAAATCTGTTCTAGGCAACAAGGTTTTTTTGAAAAGAAAATTCATTTATTAAAACATGTGTTATGTTTGTATTTCAACATTTATACGTGGTAATAATTAGATTAAACAAATCGTATAATCTTTATGCCTTTTTACATCAATGGATTTGGTATTTTTTCCTACGATTTCATAAATTATTTCTATTTTATGCAATCCTGAGCCGATTTCTCTTTTTCTTTCTATTTTTTAAATATTTTCTTGCAAATTCCCTTTTCTATTTTTATAACTTTTATTAGCATTCTATTTGGCAAAGCCCTTTCTATGTAGCCATTTCATCTAAGTTGTTTATTTTCCAATTCTGATATGATTCGTCATTTCTCTTACATGTTCATATTTTATTTTTTTGTTATTTATTTTCCGGCCATGTTTATAAAAAAAAACTTATTTTTAGAGGCTTGAGATAAGCCTCCTATCTCTTTTGTAACGTCCATTATTATTGTGTTGTATATACGCTGTTTTTTTTAGTTTGTTATATATTTGTACCTCATTAGAATTGTTTCGTTTATTGCACATTCTCTGACCCATAGATCTTTGACAAAAGTAAGTTATTTATTTGAAATGTGTTCATGTCAACAGAACTATAATTATTTGTATATTATAAGAATGTGTCAAATGACTTATACATGTCACTGATTGCAATTAAGCACCCATTGTTGACCATTGAATGTCTTCAAGTGATACAGAATCTTTTCTTTCATGTCAAAATATTTAAGGAATGAAAAATCATTGCACGCCGCCAAATAGAATTAATACAGGAGATGTGTACTCAAAAAATTTTACTTTTGGTCGAAAATTACATGATCATTGACGAATGCTAAGAGAGTCCATTATCATGCAGCAATTTCTAGATACCTAGTTTTCGATATTCAGGCCGAACATGTCGAATATACAATACACCTAGATAAAACTCAGAATTGACGATGTATAATTAAAATGAAATTTTTGTGCATTACTTTGGGATTTTAAAAAGAAACGAGGATTGTTTTGAGTTTTTGCAACGTGTCCATCTCATCACCGTCATTCAACACTTCAAAGTTCTCTGTCTACATAGTATTAAAAACATCATATCTGATCGCTAGTTACGATACCTTTTAAGAGGTTTTCGTTATCTATGCATCGATGAATTTAGTTTCCGAAGACCAAGTTCTTCGGAGAAAATGCGATGAATTATTGTTTTGGTTATACCAAGTTTCATTTGCACGTACCCCACTAAAGATTTTTTTAGAAATTTTTACGAAATCATACATTTTTTTCATCACCTGATCATCTGAACATTTATCATCATCCACACCCTCTCTGCTTCTCTGCAGATTAAAATTAAAATAATACATGCAAGAAATATTAGGTGATTCATTTTTCATCTTCGCCATCAAAATATTGACGATAATAAACTACATAAAATTTTTTTCACCAGTTATTGAATAACTATACCGTCATCTGCTAGATAGCGCCCAAGTAGTCTAATTAGGAATATTAAATGGAAAGTTGTTTTAGTTTATTTACGACTGTGATGATGTAAACCACTGTCACTTTCGTTCTAGTTCATATTTTGGATGATAAAATAAATGAAACATTTTAAAATATTGATTTAATTATTGCAATTGCGTAGTTATAAATCAATTTATTGCTTAACTACATTAGATGGTAACGTTAGATACCGTTTTTTATCTTAAAAAGACTTTTTATTATAATTGCACTTTTAATATTCTACCTTGATTGCAACTGTTTTAATATATGCATATACATGTTAAGGTTATGCACATGTAAGTAGGTTAGATTTAATTTTTAGGCCTTTAAGTCGTTTTTTTATTTGCGTATAGAGAAAGTGTCATTCACTACAGTTACCTAGTTTTTGATTAAATTAAAGAACTCCTGTATTCCCCTAGATTGAGAGGACAGCATTAAGCACCACTAAAAAATCGATCGAAAGAATATGAATGATTGATTGATTGATTTGATCTTTATTAGTATTCTAAATATTTTTAAAATTTACATTATAATAAAAATTTTACAAAAATGGTAGAATTTTACGAATTTAAAATTAAAACTTTAAGTTGATTTCAACAAAATTAACAAATTAAGTTGTTTTTAACAAAATTAACACATTGTCTTTTAAAAATATAATAATTTCTTTGAGTTTTTAACTCACTTTGGATTTCATTATACAATTTAAGTTCCTTATATTGGGCTGGCAACTAAGTACTTTCGGTTTTGTAGTATAAAATAAAACACTTTTTTTTAAAACAAAGAATAGTTTTTAATCAATTATATATTTTCCATTTTGCTCAATGATCTTTTGCCATCTTTCTTTCAGCTGCATGATTCCGCGCTCATAAAATTTCTGGTCCTTATCAGCAAAAAACTGAACCAGGTGCGAGTGAAGGTCTGCAAACTTCGAAATAAATAGTAATCAGATGGTGCTAGATCAGGGCTGTATGGGGGATGTGGCATCACTTCCCAGCCAAGCTCCAATAGTTTCCCACGAGTTGCCAAAGATGTGTGAGGCCTTGCATTATCTTGGTGGAAAACTACACCTTTCCGATTTGACAATTCTGGCCGTTTTTCTTTGATTTCTTCATCCAGTTTTATTAATTGTTGACAGTAAACAACAGAATTTATCGTTTGGTTACTTGGAAGCAGCTCAAAAAAAAACAACACCTTTGTAATCCCACCAAACTGACAGCATGTTCTTTTTTGGATGCAATTCGGCTTTCGATGTGGTTTGAGCTGGTTTATCGTGTTTGCTCCATGATCGTTTTCGAACTACGTTACTGTACAGGACCCATTTTTCATCACCAGTGATGATTCTTTTTAAGAAAGGGTCGGTTTCATTTCGTCTAAGGTGCATATCGCAAAAGTTGATTCTTTGTGTTAAATGAATTTCTTTCAATTCGTGAGGTACCCAAATATCAAGCTTCTTAACTAGCCCAAGACATTTTAAATGTTTTTCAATTGTTGTGTGCGATACATGTAGCCTCTCCGCAACCTCTCGAACAGTTATATGACGATCCTCTTCAATTATGACTTTGATTTGGTCATCATCAACTTCAGTAGGCCGACCAGAACGTTGCTCATCTTTGAGGGAAAAATCTCCAGAACGGAATTTTTTATACCAATTCCGACACGTGCGCTGTGTTAAGCAATTAGCACCATAAACTTCACATATCTTTTTGTGAGCCGCAGCAGCTTTCTTTCCTTTACGGAAATAAAATAGTAAAATATATCGAAAATGTTCGTTTCTGCACTCCATTTAAAATTAACCCACAACAAATAGCTTTAATAAAAATCACGCACTACTTGCTTCTGAAGTTACGTCAATGTGACTAGTATCACGCGACAAACGATAAAGTACAGCACTAACATACGTTATACAAAAAATAAAGCAACGCTATCTATCAGTAAAAACCGAAAGTACTTAGTTGCCAACCCAATAGAATAATGAACGCTGCATTGCTGTTGACGTTGTTCTTTGTAGTCTAAAGTTTTCGGCATTTCTAAGCTCATACGGCTGAATGTATACATATATAAAAAAGTTTTTGTAATGTATAGTTATAGTAATTATAGTTATAATAGTTTTCTGAGTATATAGAAAATTTATTTACAATATGAAAGTTTTGAAGCTATAGCCATCTACAGTGAATAATACCTTAATATACGAGGAGTTTTCAAATTGAACTCGTACTGTTAAAATTATAACTCGATTTGGAGGTGATTTCAAAAATCAAAATACATTGATGACATGAAAAGTGGATCACTAATAATATCCTAGAAAAAACACCTCAAACTTTCAATTAAAGGGTTTAATCGGAGCGAGTTTTTGTCAACACAATAACAGTATATTTCTTGAAGGTAATTTTGATGGAGCCTGTGGTTGATTAACTTAATCACTGAAGGTTGATATATAACCCCTTTCTACATTAATTTTCATATTCTGTATACGTATTTCGACAAATAAGTTGCCATCGTCAGCAGATAATTAAACATTGTCGCACCTGGAAAAACGAAACAAATTCGGCACACGATCCGCACCATTGAAAGCCAAAACGCGCACATTTCACATCATTTTTAAAAGATTGTATTCTAGTCTTAAACTAAAACAAAAGACAAAAGAAAGGAGAAAAAAGGGAAACGAAAGAAAAATACCTACATGGATTTATAGCACTATCCCTTGTCTGTCGTTTAAGAGATCGAAGAGAGATGAGTTATGGTTGGGACCAAGTTCAGTGTTTAACACATGGCCTTTATTCTTCAAAATGTACATGCTTTCATATGTATCTAATTCGCGATAATTACACACATTCTTTATCAAATGCAAACAAATCGCGTTAACACTATGATTACTTTCCAACACATGTTTTACTATACCGAATTTTTCTGGCCGATTGAATTTTATGTGCGCAATATTTTCTTTATACCGGATTTAGTGCCTTTAATTACGTGGCTTATTTTATTTTTACATTTTTCAAGCCCTCTAAGAGCGCTGCCTTAACTGCTACAAGGTGCAACTCGGTGTTTGACACTGTACTTATTTCCGTCCATACCACAACCGAACCATAAAAAATAAACACGGACTTAACAACTCTATAATTATGGACGTATAATTATAGAGTTGTTAAGTCTGCGTTTATTTTTTATGGTTGAATAATTGTATCTGAGCAAAAAAAGTCCTTCTTAGATTTAGCAAGCGGCTATTATATCGTATATTGTCCGCAAAAGATAAAGTACGAATTATAACCAAAAACGTTTCTTCCAGTCTCCCTATGGGTCGAAATTGGTTAAATTGTGAACATTTTGAAAATAATAATAACAATAATCCATGCCTTCACATCCCCCAACGCCAGTGTTTGTGGTGCGATTTAGGATATTTGTCTGTCAGCATTTGCTTAAACGGGAAAGGGAAGCCATGAAAAGTCTTTCCAGGCATCAGGCTATTTGACTCGAACCCGAGACCGCCGGCGTGATGAGCCAGTGATCTAACAATTAACCATCAGTGGGCTAAATATTCGTTTTAGATGTACTATCGCATTCATGGAAAACTAAGGCAATCATATTTTGATTGCATTAAATTGGATTGTATAAACATATGTATTCAATAAAGAAATTTCGAATGTTAAAGAAGCATCTATCATTGTTAAATTTGAATTATTGAATTTAATTGTTTTTCATTTACGATGCCACAATTAAATAATATTCTATAAACAATTAATTAAGCCTGTTGGCGTTTTTCGATAAGCATTAGGAAAACTGCCAATGGACTGGATATAAATAAAAACAATATTAGATGGAAAACAGTTTGAGGGAGAAAGCGAAGAAGACGTCCGAGAAGAATTTCAAACGCCGATCAAGATTATGTTCTAGTAGATTTTCTCAGGACGATTTTTTTCTAAACAACTGTCATGAGTACAATCCAGTTCAGCTTTTATATCGGTTGGGCAGAGACCTTTCAAATAAAAGTATTGTATCACGCAACGACGACCAATTTTCTCCATTTTTACAAATTCACTGAAAGCCTTTACTATTGATAGTTGCCAAACAAATACTAAACAACGTGGCGTCTTCAAATTTGAAACACATATTTTATAGATTGTGTGCTTTCTAATACAATGATATTTTTTAAACAACTACCGCCATCTCTAGGTCAGGCCGGGTACTTATGGGACCACCCTCGTATTGTACTAATTCTATTTACAGCAGTAATACAAATATAACTAAATACATTTACTACATATAGACAAAAGAACACACATTGCTTTACAAAAAATTATTTCAATTTTGGATGTGTTGTCTATGTAACTCATTACATTTAGTCCTTCGAAATTCAGAAAAATAAACTTGATCAAATTGTTGGAAATATGTGTGTGATTACCTCTTCTTTGGACTCAAATATCTTATCACCATGCCAGGTTTTCAAGTTAGGAAAAAGAAAAAGGTCTGAGGGGGGAAATCTGTCGAATAAGTTGGATGCGATAGCAGTTTCAAATGTAGTGTATGAATTTTCGCCATTGAAACAATCGAAGTGCGAACACGTTCATTGTCCTGAAAAGAAAAGCACTCATTTTACCTTTAACTGTGGCTTTTTGTGTTGTATTGTATCATGCAACCCTTCTAAAAGGAATACGTTTGGCTTATATCGTTTCGCTGTTTTGAAGATAATCAATAAGAAGAAACCCACTGTAGTCCCACAAGACAGTAGCTGTAACTTTTTCGATCGAGTATATGGTTTTTTCTTGCTTCGAAGCACTTGTGCCAGCCTCAGTCCATTGCCTTGATTGATCCTTCATTTCATGTGTATAAGAAATATCTAGATTTTATCAATTCGTTATTGGTTGACGCTAAATGTCTTTTGGATCATGTCTCAACTTCACTAAATTGAGGGCCTAAATGCGTTCTCGTTCACGTTTGCGGTTTAGCGTCAACAAATGTGGCGTCAATAACTTTTTCATAGACACTTCGTTATGTAAAATTGAACTCACTGATCCATAGAAATGCGTAGTCTCTCCTCCTACTTCGCGTAATTTTATTCGACGGTTATCTAGCACCATATCGTGTGCTTTTTAAATTATTTGTGGAGCATACACGATCCTTGGGCGACAAGTATCTTGTTTATCAAATATACTGGTCCAACCACGTTTAAACTCAGATGTCCATCGATGGTTTTCCGTTCTCCAGCCTAGCTGGCCTCGATTTCATCGTTTGTTTTGTTCTTTAAAAGTAATACTCGATATCCCATTTCTTTCATGTTTTAAAACAAGCTAAAACGTTTCCTTTGCACAACAAGCGTCCTTGAGATGGGAATGCTCGCAAATTTTGACAGTTATGTCTTGAAGGATATCAATGTTGCAAAGCAAATAAAATTTTTTTATTAATGCTGCTCTTTTTGAGCTCGCTGACTGATCAGCCTTAATGGCAATTATTATGTTTATGACGATAATTATTATCTCTACAATAAATCTGATATTATAATCAGATTTCGTAGCATTAATTAAAGAATTAAAGAGCTTCTTATGAATGTTACAAAAGATTAATTTCTGAATTTAATTAGGAATTTAAGACACAAATCATTTTACGTTTACTGAGATTATTTCTTCTTTTAAATAATAAAGTTTATCCGTGCCTCTATTTTAAATTTAACGTTAGTTAATAACAATTATTTATTCGATTAATGTTTGGACTATTATGGTTTTTTAGATTTCGGTGATACAATGAAATTTCCCTTTTAACCTTTGCGGTTGCTTTGTAATATAAATCTTATACAAACAATTATGTAGGTAAGTTTGTCTTTCTTATTTTGCCGTTCGGATATTCGCAACATCCTAAATAGATGTAACTAGTATAGTTCAATGATCACTAGAAGATAAATCTAATTGTGGAAATTATGCCTAAATAAGCGTTATTAACGCAGAGTGTATGTAAATATTTTCTGAAAACAAATTAATTTATTTGCTAAATATTATGACTACATTACGTAAATGCATGGTCACATACATAAGTACATACATGCATATATACAGAAGGCGTTCAGAGCAGATTTCAAATATTTGCTTATAGAGTACAGTAGAAAGTGACTGACAATTATCAAAATAAAATTACAGGTACACAGTAAATTAGTATGAAGTCATTAGAATATATTTTTTTTTATGAGACTGTATGCACTTATAAGGAGTAATACGCACGGACTCTGTCATACACCATAGGCGTACAATAAATAATTAAAAATTGGTAGTAAGCAATATATTTGATGTTACTATTGTTTTTATACACTTATTCACGAAACAAATATTAACAATCGGTGTTAGCTAGGTTAAGCATCTGCAAGTCTCCACGATCTCATCGGAAAGTGATGCGCGTCGCGTAAAAATGTTCTTGTACAAAGACAATGACTGTTCGGTGTCTAGTGATTTAATTTTTGCATAGCTAAAATAGTCCTTGAATTGAATTAATCAACTCCGGCTACTCATGCTCAAAGTATAAATACTGCGAGATAATTTTGAAGACGGCTTGTCCATTTTGACAAGCCCTTAAACAGCCGTTGGGCTGTAAGTATCATTGTACTTCCAGCTCAGTTCAGAATTCAAAATAGTACCCAAGAAATTAACATTCACCAAACCGTTAGTAGCCCTAATCTTATAACATATATAATTTCTTTTTATACTAAAATGGGTCATTTTAAAAGATTAATTATCCTTAAAGGTATAAAATATAAGTAAAAACTAAGAAAAACAGTGGACAATAACTGTTTATTATACAAGTGTATGTTCGTTCAAAAATGATATGCATTCTTTCTTTGTTTCTTTAAGACTATGTTTTCTTTGAAAGCGAACATTTAGATCTGCGATTTTCTCAAACAATACCTATAATTTTGATGCCCCTTAGTTGCAATTCCAACAAAGAAAAAGTTGTCGAAATATAAATTGTAAGGCGCTGTCACGTTTGAAGTCATGACGTCTGGACAAATCAGTCTATGTTCCTCAACAAAAGAAGCAATCTTCGAAAAAGCGTTGGTTAAGGAACACACCTCAGTAAATTTGTCTACTTTATCCAACATGTTAAAACCTATTACGACATAAAGCTTCAACAATAAATTTGTTAGGTGTATCATTTATTTTTTTCAGTACATTCTTCTTCTAACAGATGAATACTCACTTAATAAAAGAATTACAATAAAAAATTTCATTTCTTCAAGTGAAATATTTGCCTTTTATTTCTACACAAAGTATTATATAAATATTTGTTTAGGATAAGAATGATGTGAAAACATGATCATCAAAAAGGAATGAAAACAGTTCATGGGGTGTATTTTCATTGCAAGTTGTTTTGCAATCTCTCCCCACAGCGCTGACTGCCCATTGTAATTCAGTCTTTTCTCAACGGTTAACGTTAGACTTAGTGCGCTGCTATACTTTTACGAGAGGCGCAAGGGGTACGTCATCCTCAGATTCCCATTCAACATCAGATTAAAAACGGATTTCATTTCAGGCGACCAAAGATGTGTGGGTAAATTGTTCACAGAAATTTTATTTTTGCCTCTCGAGCCTTCGTCTGCAAAATCATCATTCTCATTAATTGGAAATGTGAGCTACTTACAGACGAGTACACACTTGATATCTCTTGATGGAAGAAAAACCTTTCTGAGAACTTAGTTTTCATGAAGGTTTTTGCTCAGATACAATTATTCAACCACAAAAAATAAACGCAGACTTAGCAACTCTCTAATTATGTACGTATAGAGATCCGGATGAATATTATCATTAACACCAAAATGTAAATCAACTTTCCATGGGAATTGCAAAAAAATTTTTTTTAGGAGTAAGTAGTGTACTATTTAACAATGATTATATTTTAAACCTGAAGCTATAAGTTTCGAATATATTAATAATAATAATAATTAGTTATGTTTGTATTCTCTTAAGGAATTTTAAATATAATCGCATAATGTTTGTATATGAAAATATAGAGAATATTTCTAATTATTCATATTAAAGGTATTTATGAATTATTACATATATTCCCAAGAATTTCGAAAACTTTAGAGCACATTTTTTAAAATATTCAGTCACATGTTAGCAAAGAAAAAAGGATGTCAATTAAATAAAAATCGAAGCAAATGGCAATTCTAAGCAGAAAAATTATATTACAAATTGCAACTATTTATTGTATAACAACTTTGCGTTCACTTGTCCCCATGCTATATTTGTCACAAATGTTATAGGTTAATTAGAAGCGTTGAATATAAATTACTAAAGGGTTTGAAGGTCAAACGTTTTCGTTTTACTTAAACTTTAGCAGTCAACACATTATCTTAGAATTATTTTCGTCTACGTTATTAAGAAAGTACAAGCATAATTCCATAAAACTAAAAGTTCTCTGACATGTAATTAAATATTATCATATAGAATAACAAATTTTCATATTTAAAATGAAAGGAGCAATATCTAACGCCATCTGATATTGGAAAGAAAAAATGTTACTTAAATGACCAGAAAAATATGTAAAATATATACAGGTGTTTCAAATTTCGCGGTTTTCTTAAAGAATAAATAAAACATATAATTTGCATTCACTTTCGAAAACTTTTTATTGGTAATTGAATGATACTTATATGCGAAAAATAATATCTGCCAAATGGCCTCCTCTTGCAGTTCCACAGACGACTCTTTTGTTAAAAATTTCAATGACATTTTGACATAATTGAGGCTTTCTCACCAATGACGCGAATAATTTCATCTTTCAAAGCAGAAAATGATTGTGGATTGTTTTTATAAACCAGACTTTTCACATAACCTCAAAGAAAATAGTCCAACGGTGTCAAATCACATGATCTTGGTAGCCAATTAGCATCACCGTTTCTTGAGATTACACGTCCAGGAAATTTTTCTCTCAATAAATCAATTGATTCGTGTGCAAAGTGAGGTGTAGCGTCATCCTGTTGAAACCACATATTATCTGGATCAATATTTATTAATTCAGGCCACAAAAATTCGGTTATCATCCGACGATATCGATCACCATTGACAGTTACAGCTTCACCAGCAGCATTTTCAAAGAAGTAAGGTCCAATTACACCACCTAACCATAATGCACACCAAAGAGTAACTCGTTTAGGATGCATAGGTTTCTCATGAATAATTCGTATATTTTCCTCACCCTAGATAAGGCAATTTTGTTTATTAACATAGCCACCAAGTTCAAGTCTCATCAGAAAACATTATTTATTGAGAAAAATCAGCTGGTTGTTCATTGATGAAATTGACAAATGAACGACATATTAAATGATCTAATAAATGAACCTTATATGCCTTCAGAGCTAAATCCTTGTGTAAAATACGCCATGTTGTTGATCCACTAAGTCCAAGTTGTTGTGAACGTCGTCTAATAGACACTTCAGGATCTTCAGCAACACTTTCGTGAACCAAACCAATATTTTCTTGTGAACGACCACTACGACTGTAATTTTCACTTTTTTGATCTTCCACGGAGCCGGTCTCTTGCAATTTTTTAATAATTCGACCAATAGTGCTTTCAGATAGACGATTATGAAAACCATAAAATTCACGTAATTTTCTAAAAACTCTTTCCACAGAACGCTGATTTTCATAAAGTAATTCAACAATTTGATCGCGTTGTTATACCGTGTACGAAGCCATTTTTATAAATGTCATACATCACACTTTTTAAATGCCCACATTCCCAGACAAATTCATTGTGCCATCTATATTTTATTTATTCTTAAAAAAACTGCGCAATTTGAAACACCTTCACATTGTCTCCGAATAAGAAGGAATGATTCAAATATTGCACCAAAATAGTACATACTTTTAAGAGATTTCATTGGTTCTTCAACAGGCAAGTTTAATATGGATAAATGAATGCCAGATATGCGCCATTTTTTATAACCTGTAAACGCTTAATTACATTTTTGCATTCTTTTATTTTAATAATATTTAATCTTAATTTTGGATAGGCTGTACATATTAATCCAACAAGTAACATTTGTTCAATCATACTTCCATTAAAATGAATTTGTTTTCATTTATTTTTTTATAATTAAGAAAAAGATTAATATGTTGATAAACTACTACATTCACAACTGTTTATGTTTCAGTTTTATAGTAAGTTACATTTTTAAGCTATGTGTTCCACGTTTTGGCAAGATATTTGAATCATTTTTTCTTATTCTGGGACAAGTATACAAGGTGATAATGTAACCAACACTTTGTTAATATTTTCAAATTTTTTCTTCTATTTTGATACCATGAATCTCTACAATTTGTTCAACATTGGAACATCAAACAAGTGCCTCTTACAATAGACTTGTTGAAATATCCCTCAATAAGGTAATTTCATCTTAAATCTTAACCTAAAGCTAACTTCATGATTATGGAGGAAATTTATCTACGAAAATGTTACATTTAAAGCTGATCATTTCCGCTTCTAAGATTTTGCGCGATCTCTCAGATATTCTAGCGTTGATTAAAATCAAATAATGTTTTTAGTTGAAAACAACAACCACCACAAGACTACACGGCAAATAGTGATGATGTAAAGTGAGTTCTTCACAATAATACTGAAAGCAAAATATAATGGAATTTGAAAAATAAGCACTATTAGCAATTCCGATTGTCGATTTACACTAAACGAGGACCATAATTTGTATTTGTTCGAACTGGAAAGGCATTGCATAGCTTTTTAATGTTAACGAACCCATTTTTTTGAATAAATACTATAAGCAACTACATAAACTAAAAGTAGCAACTGATGAAAAATTATCAGAACTTAGCGATAGAAAAGTCTTTGATTCCCATTTATTCCACTACAAAATTCACTTAATGGGAAACATTTCGATAACTCAGAGCCATGTTCAATTCATTTGAAACAATTTTGCAGACGGAGATAGCAAGTTTTGAGAAAAAGAGAACTTCACGATACATTCCCTGAAAGGTGTTAAGAATAGCAGGACTTACGTTATTCAAAAATTGTATTGGTAAATGCAATTTTTTACTTTATAATAAGGGGATATTTATCAATTACGACAGAAATAGGTAGAAGTTTAAAAAACGAAAAATTTTTAATTTCATTTACTTGATACTATGTAAATATTTTAAAATGACTATTGAATTTTTAAAAGTGGCGACCAACATTTTCTTCAGCAAATTTTTGTGCCTTCAATGATTTTATTTCGAAAAAGATGTACATACGATGAATGTTCGAGAAATTTGGCTCTGGTTCAATTGCCTAAATTTTATTCGTCACGCTATTCCTCAATGACAAGCTTTAACACGTTTATGCAACTATCCTGAACAGTACAGTTTAATTTACTTTAGTTACTTGACTGATACAGACGTGTTTCCAATCGCTAATTTTGCAACCATGGAGATGAAGCTAAATCACAAAGAGCTATTTCCTTTTTGTTTAAATAAAAATCATTGAACGTCTGAAAGTTATAATTGGAGAGTGTAGAATGTAAGAGTACTGTCTATCGATGGGTCGATCGTTTCAAAGCCGGTAAAACATGACTGAAGAACCACATAGTTAATGCGCAATTATTGTTGCTAGTAGGGTGACCTACTCAAAGATAATAGAAGAATAACCATTCGTGATACTAGTATTACTGTAGGAATAGATACAGAACAGGTTCATGAGATTTTTCACAGATTTTTGGGAATAAAGAGAATCTAGGTACCTAATCCGTTGGATAGCAAACTGTTGGTATCGAAATAGAAACTCAACAGACCTGAAACATACTACCAACTTCGTACTGTTTCGGCGATAAATTTTGGCAACCTATAGTAACTACCGGTGAAGCAGAGATATCTTACCTCAATCTTGAGACCAAAAATCAGTCTAAAGAATGGCGCTAACTTGAAGAAGAATTTTCATTTAAAGAACGTACAGTTCTTTAAACGTCTAAAGAATGGCGTAAACCTGAAGAAGGATGCTATCTGGGTTTGCGGGCTGAAGCCGCGTCATTTGTATATCTGCCGACGTTGCGTACCCATTTGTATGGAACATCTTCAGGACTCAACTACGGCACTGAAACTGGTGTAAGTCGATGGTGGACGGGTTTATATATGGGTAATGGGTCATGGGTTAATGGAGCATTACGGTTGCGGTTGGGTAGTTTGGAGATGCAGGATTGCCAAGCGTTATGTAGGGAGTAGCCATCATCACGGTTAAGGTTATTGGGGTGCTTAGAGATCTCTATAGTTTCACGGATTTTGCGACCATAGTAATGGTTAGTGCGGGATAGGATCTTGATCGAATTAAACTGAATATGGTGCCCGATTTCCAGCTTATGCTCGGCAAATGTGGAACCGGCTATGCGCAGCAACCTAGTACAACGATCATGTTCAGAAACACGAGTGCCGACAGATGGCTTTGTTTCACCAATATATGCCCTGCCGCATGAGCAAGGAATCCTGTACACACCAGGTGATTCTAAAGAAACATGGTCTTTTACGGAAAAAGGGTCAGATAATTTGGAATGGGGTTTGAAGATGCCGCATGAGCAAGGAATCCTGTACACACCAGGTGATTCTAAAGAAACATGGTCTTTTACGGAAAAAGGGTCAGATAATTTGGAATGGGGTTTGAAGATGGTTTTGATGTTGTTTTTGAGAAGAACCCTACTGATGCGGTTTGTAACACCTTGTATATAGGGTAGGTGGGCTTTAGAGAGGGGGAGAGATGATGTAAGCTGTGTATTAAGTAAGTACGTACCAGACTGAAGAAGGATATCCGTTTATAGAACATACATTTCCGTCAATTGTAAAAGCACTCCTTACTGTATTCTGGAATTTCTGGGGTATTGTATTTATGGATTAGCTACAAAAAGGTGTTATAATTAGCGTAGAATATTATTCTAATCTTTATCTGGCCCATTACGGCAGGCGCTTTGCAAGAAGCGATTTGAGCAATTGCATAAGCGTCCGTTATTGCAACAATAAAATACAAAAATCTATCGCGCGAAGAACGAAGAATGTTTAAAAAGATGGCCTGGAAATTTTTTCCACACCTACTCTATTCTTTTAATAATTCTTTAAAACTAATATTTAATACTAATTGATTAAAAAAAAGTAAATTATCGATAAGAGAATGATACTTTGGTTAGAAATATATAATTTCAATGAAAAAAATCGCTTTCACAGATTTACTAATTTATTTCATATTATACGCAATTATTCTATACTCAGAATTGATTTTTTATCAAATCTTACTCAAGAAAATAAAATTCAATTTGACCCTGACTTAATCTCTATGTTGCAGTCATTATGTGCACGTTACAATAATTTTGAAATTATGTAGTACATACGCTTCACGGTGTAAATTTATAGAAAGTCTGATACAACATTAAATTGGGGCTTATTTTATTTATTTACAAGGGCTGTAGTTGTCTAATAGTTCAGTAAATTACATCCAAGGATATTAGTATAAATACTATTTTGTGTAGAGGGATAATTAACTGCGAATAATAACAGCGCGACATTACGAAAAAGTGGGACGATATTTTCAAACACAATGTGGAACAAATCTCCACTAATTAATTTTAAATTTTCGTAATATATTTAACCTCAAGCAATAGAGTTTGTGAAAACTCTATGAAGAAATGGAAAAAGGTCGAACAACTGACTTGAAATAAAGTGATTCTTTTTTTGCAAGTAGATTCTTACAACATACACTTCTATTCAATTTACTTATACAACGAACGATATTATATAATAATTATTAATATTATTAAACGTAACTCTTAATTTATCATGTCAATTTTTCTATACACAAGAAGTTGCGAAGGTAATTCACGTATTAAGAATAAATGAAGATGCATTGCTGTCAGGGGTGCCAGATCTTACGATTTATCATGCGTTCTCACAATTTCATTTTAAATCTCATGATCTAACAATATGGGTCATTTATCTCACAATTTTCTTATCACTTTGATTAAAAAATTGTATTACACAAATTGACAAAACTGAAAAAATCGTGCTTTTTAATATTTTTTGTCTTATCAAATATTCTTGTAGCATATGATTAACGTAAGCATGCATGTTTTTATTATGAATATAACGGGTGGGCCATTTAAAAGTTTAAATTTAAAAATGCAATAAAACAAAAACGGTTTGAAATTTTGCCAAATTCATTTTTTTGTTGTGAAGTACAATTGTTGTTTGCGGTTAGAGATGGAATATCATTTCATTCACATGGCTGCCGCGGCTGGCCTCACAGTACCCCGTTCAATAGGACCAATATTTGAGCACTTTTTCGAGTATATGGGGTCGTATATCGCCAATGGCTTCACGAATGTTGGCCTTCAAATGCTCAATTGTCTCTGGTTTGTCGGCATAATACTTGTCTTTAACGGCGCCCCACAGAAAATAGTCCAACGGTGTCGAATCGCAGTTTCTTGGCGGCCAATTGACATCACCATTTCGGCCAATTAAACGGCCATCAAACGTTTGATGCAATAAATCGATTGTGGCATGAGATGTGTGGCAAGTTGCACCATCCTGTTGAAACCAAACATCGTTCACATCAATACCATGAAGAGTGGGCACAAAAAAATCGGTTATCATGGTGCGATAGGTGTCTCCGTTGACCGTAATGGTTGCGCCGTCCTCATTTTTAAAGAAATATGGGCCAATGATGCCTCCGCTCCACAAGCCGCACCAAGCAGTCACTCATAATGGGTGCATTGGCTTCTGTAAGACCACGTGCGGGTTTTCTGAGCCCCAAATACGGCAATTTTACTTGTTAACGTACCCACCAAGATGAAAATGAGCTTCATCCGAAAAGATGATTTTTTTGGCAAAATCGACATCATCGTACAGTTTCTCGTTGGCCCATCTAGCGAAGCGAAAACGAAGCGGATGGTCATGCGGCTTCAACACTTGAACCAATTGAACTTTGTAAGGCGTCATACCGAGATCTTTTCGCAAAATTCGACGTAAACTGGTGCGTGAAATGTTCAACTCTTGAGAACGATGACGAGTTAATGTTGATTGATTCTCACGCACACTCTTAGCCTCAGCTTCGATATTTTCGGGTGTACGCACTGTACAAGCACGCACATGTCTTAGCGCATCAACAATGAAACCAGTTTCACAAATTTTAGCAATAAACTTGCATATACCGGACACTGTTGGTCCTTCTCTACGACCAAATTTTGTACGACATTTTCGTGCAATTTCCGACCAATCGTCTTTGTCTTGGAAATAAATTTCCAATAAATCCCAACGTTGCTCAAGCGTAAATCGATTCGTTTCGTTCAGTGGAGATAATATACTGAATTTTGTGACAGAATAGAATGACATAAGTATTACCAGATTCGAAATAACCGGTGATTCAAATTTAGACCTATAGATGGCCCACCCGTTAGTTGCCAATTCTTAGCGGCGCATCAGACGCAATGGAAGCAGAGGCGTGTGTGCCTAGTAAATTAGCAGAGTGAATTTAGTACATTGTGTCAGCTGGGCGAGTTGCAGGCTTAGTTATATTGTTGTTTTTGTGTATAGCGTAATAATGTCAGGAAGTTGTAATAGGGCTACAATTAGTAGAAAACCTTAATGTAGGAAGTTCATAAAAGAATTTCCAGTCTTAGAGTACGATGATTCAAGATTAATATGTACAGCCTGCGACAAATATTTGTTTCCCTGAAACTAACTTTGGTATAAAAGCACATTAAAAATGCGGAAATATGCAAAAAGGGTGTAAATGTTTATATTGGCTTTATTTTTTATTTAATTTTGATGTTTACTGTTTGTAATTTACCGCTTTCTTTACTTACTCAAAAACGATTTTGTAAATTCTGGTCTACGTACAAGCCGAAATAAAAATTATCATCTCGAGCAATCTTACAAAATCGTGTAGGCTCTGTGCTCGATAAAATTAAAAACAACATTAAATCTGATTTAAATAATAAAAAGCTGTGACGAGTCTACAGTCTACTTACACCACTGTAAAGAAATTCTGTTGTCAACTTTTAAACGGTCAGCGTCATTGTACCTAGCTAATAAAAGATTAAAGATATGTACTAGAGAACTAATTTTGATGGTAGTGCTAAATACATTGACCAACTTTCAGCTCTCAACAGACCAAATGTTGATATTAATTACTAATGATGTCGCAGCCATATTATATGTATATGGGTCGCTTTCTTAAAAATAAGTGTAGTAACTTAATATATGTACATGTAACATGTAACCTTCACGCTTTACGTCTTGTAGCAGAAACTATTAGAAACTGTTATTCAGAGGTAAATTATTTAATTATGTGAGATTTGCTTAAAATAATTTATGAACCAGGAAAACAAAGTGTGTCGTATACACTACTTGTGAACTCGCAGGCCATTTTCCTGATACTTCTTCACA
The DNA here is from genome assembly GCA_031893035.1 of Dermolepida albohirtum. NCBI lineage: Eukaryota > Metazoa > Arthropoda > Insecta > Coleoptera > Scarabaeidae > Dermolepida > Dermolepida albohirtum. The sequence continues at coordinate 671,189 of JAVIWB010005368.1, forward strand.
TCAAACTTGGCATTATCAAGAACTTCATCAAAGCGCTCAACCATAAAGAACAGGCTGCACTTAATCAAGTCGTTTCCTAAATTGTCATACGCGTAAATCAAAAAAGGGGATATTTGTCGGAAATTTCGAAATTTTGAAAATTAATGGCTGACGGAAACTTTCCAAAATGTTTAACGCCTGATGAAGCGTGTATGTGTATCATTTCGAAATGCTCGTAGCTTTCTTTGAAAATTTCAAGCAAATAATCGGCAATTTGTTGCAAAATTATTGCAAGATTGGAGCTTGAAAAAACATGGACGATAGGAGCGGCGAGCAAGGAAAAGGGTTACACCAAGGTATGGCAAAAATCGAAAAACAATACCAAAGAATTGGGATAATGGCATGATAAGCAATTACTGTTGAACTCTAGTCGTGAAGCGGATCCAAAAAATACAAACGATCCAAGTCAATCGCTTTTCATTTCTGATTTATTACTTTTGATTGAATAAAATGGCCATTAATTGTCAAAAATCGTACAAAATGAATTTATTAGACGTCTCGAAAACTAGAATCATCCTAAAAGAAACGAATTGGAGATTCAGATCAGCGCCCTAAATTACCTTAGAAACTACTTTTATTTGCTTGTGTCCCAAACCATATATAATTGTGTATATAGGAACTCAGTGCCTGGAATATACTTACTTATATTTCACATTTTATGACCTATAAAGATGTTAATTAATGTTAAATAAAATTTCTTTTATTTACTCTCATATACATTTAAAAATCATCCATTTCCGAATTCTCAGGATTTTTCACAATTTTGTCTAACTATGTAACTAAATAACGAATTTATCTTTGATATGATTCGGCACCATTAGTTGTTAATTTTTGCAAGAGTTATTCCAGTTCGTTTTTCGGAAATTGCATATTACAAGAAAATGTGCACATTTACTTTAGTGAAAGGCTAGTATAAGATGTCAATTGTCGAGATTTTCCTTTGGATTCAAGAACATACGAGGGTGGTCCCAGAAGTGCCCGACCCAACAAAGAAAACACAATTTTGGAAAAAATACATTTCCTTTTCAACATAATCTCCTTTCAACTCTATACACTTTTCCCAGCGATGTTCAATAAGTTCGGTACCTTTTTTATAATAAGAACCTTGCTCCTCAAAATAGCCACTAACTGCCGACATCACTTTTTTAATCGTTAGAAAATTTTTGACCACTGAGCCATTTTTTCAAGTTTGGGAACAGAAAATAATCCGAGGGGTCTAAATCTAGCGAATAGGGTGCATGAGGTAGCAATTCAAATTTTAATTCATTTTGACCACTGTAATAACGGATTTGTGAGCTGCTGCAATGTTTTGATGAAACAAAACTTTCTTCTTAGCCAAATGCGGCCATTTTTGCTTGATTTCTTCGCTCGGAGGTTACGATAAATTCGCATAATACTCGCCGTTGATAGTTTTTCCTTTTTCAAGATAGTAAATGAAAACTAATCCACGCGCATCCCAAAAAAACCGATGCCATGACCTTGCCTGTAGATAAAACGGTCTTAGCCTTCTTTGGAGCCGGCTCTCTCTTTTGCGTCCATTGTTTTGATTGTTCTTTTGTCTCGGGTGTGAAGTGATATGTCCATGTTTCATCCATGGTTATGAAACGGCGTGAAAATTCTGCTTTGTTGATGTGAAACTTCGCTAAAGACTCAATTGAAACATCTTCACGACACTGTTTTTGCTCGAGTGTTAGCAAACGTGGCACCCAAATTGCACACAGTACCGCTTTGTGGATTTTCTTCACCATTTCTGGAGTCGTCACCTCATTTGGTCGATCACTGCAATGCTCGTCTTGGTAGCTCGTACGGTCTCATTTAAACTCTGCTACCGAATATTTCACTGTTGTAAACGAAGGAGCAGACTCACCCAGAGTAGAATCCAGTTCAGCTTTTATATCGGTTAAGCTGAGACCTTTCAAATAAAAGTATTGTATCACATAACAATGACCTATTTTCTCCATTTTTACAAATTCACTGAAAACATTCACTGTTGATGGCTGCTAACAAATACTAAGCAATGTAGAGTCTTCAAACTTAGAACATATGCTTTATAGATTATGTACTTTCTAATACAGTGATATTTTTCAAACAGCTACATCCATCTCTAGGTCAGGCCGGGTACTTATGGAATTATGAAGACAAGTTTTACCAACTGCAACAAGTCTCCGCAAAAATCAGCTTCATTCTTATTAAACGACTTAAAAATTACCCATATTTGCTTCAGTCATCTTGCTTGAACATGTTCATTTCTACTTTCTTTATTTTCTTTCTAAATTGTCTCTTTATTTATATTTATTTATATTTATTTATATTCATTTTTTATTTTATTATTGTTTTGTAAATGACGTTGCCTATTTTTCTTACTGTATAATTCGACCATAACACACGAACATTAATAATAAATAGCTGTATATATGTACATACACGTAATTAAAAAGGGTTTGTCTAGTGAGAGGTGAATATATTTTATTTATCTCTACACATAATTATATTGCAATTATTTGCATTTACATTAATTAATAAGTTCAATGAATGACTATGCGATCTATATAGTCGTATGTGTATGTATATACCCTGACGATTAAAAGGTCATTCGTTGATTTTCTTCTAGATCTTATCACATCTTATCATGTATTTAAATAGGCAAAACATTTATGAATGCAACGGAACTTACCTGACAAAATTGCCATTTTAATTTCGTCTTGACACTTGTTGATAACTTTCTCTATGTTCTTTGGTGCAGATGGTGGAACTTTACATTTCTGTACCTGAAAAAATTGAATACATTTTCATCTTCATTATCGCTATTAACGAATTATTTTTAAAAAACTTTCTCCGCCATGTGGTATATGTACATATGTATACGTACACGTATGCATACGAGGTGTGATAATTTAACTCCTAGAGCGTGAGTTTAAAAAACGTAATGATAAGCTTAACGCTAATTACAGGAGACGTTTGCAAGCAATAAATTATTATTACTAATATTTAGCTTAAATGAGAAGGAAAAGCCATGGAAAGAGTTCAACTTTGCTTTGATTTCTTAAACCTCTCAAATGAAAATAATTTATCACTGCTCGCAGTTTTTTCCATTGTTTGAAAAACATAAGAGATGTTCGCTTTGACGCACTGTTAAACAGAGGCCAATTGTCACATAACTTTGTGCTGTCATACAATATTTAACTTAACGAAGGTTAGTTCTAGAGAATGGTAAAGAAAATTTTCTCAAATTCGCGTTGTTTTTACCTTAGGTCTTGTAATTATTAAATTATCCTCCTAAAATTTTAAAAATGTTAAAATTTAACATGGAACAAAAATATAAAGAGATTTGGATGTACTCTCTAACACACAACTCCCTTTCTTCGCTGGGCTTTGTCACAATTTTAATGATCTCAATATTGTTACAACTTTATAATACACTGTGAGTTCTCCAAATCTGTTGTGGTTTTTATGTCTCGTTAGAGCACGTTCTCTAGCTTCATTCTCTTAAATAATAGCTTCGAGAGTGGTTTTTCTACATAGAGTTTCGCTTCAGGATAATTAATAACGCAGGCCAAACAATAAATATTTTTTAATAACTTTTTCAAAGTTCAACCCGTTTCTTATGTATTTTAGTGTGCTGAATCCAAATTTTCAATCAGTTTTTTTTCTACCACGTACCAATTTTTCGCAATCTTTATCTTTTGTTGTGTATGATAGTATTAAAATATACATATAGTTAAGATTTAAAGGTACGTAATTTATTATCAGAGTATAATTGAAAAATTTAACATTTTTATTATTACAATGGTAAGTTTGAGTATGAACAGTTTTATTAATCTAAAGTTTTGTATTTCCTCAACCTCTTCACAGTAAAAGTTCGAGTGCAGCTTTTGCTTTTATATGATGCTTCTGGAGTTGCTCGTAGAAGGGTCCAAGAGTAATCTCCCATCATGTTGACATTCCAACGACCGTGATACCGTTTCTCCATCTCCTTTATATTTTGGTGGAAACCTTCCCCTTGTTCCTCACCTACAGCTCCAAGATTGTCGGGGAAAAAATATAACATGAATATAAAAAATGCACCTGCAGATTAGAAAGTATATGCCTTCGTGATTTTCTTTGCATTAATCACGCAGATACTTAAAAGTGCACTTTGAGCATTTTCTACTAATTAGGTGTAGAGACCAAGGTGTTATTATACGCTTACAATGCATAAATAATGTAAAGTAAACATGCGAGAAAAATTTACATCCTCTGGTATTTTAAAGTTCATTTTCGAATTCAGTACATCAAGAAACAAAGGGGAGCCAAATTTATAAAAAAAAAAAAATTTATGGTTGGCCAGTGTAATCTATTTATAGAAAAATCGTTCTCATTATCCTCTTACATTGACATAATATTTGGATTACCGTTTCCTTTACTACTTGGTAGAATCTACTGTTAAACTAATATTAATCATAATCTTCTTGAGTTTCTTATAATACTTATTATTAGACCAACTACTATCTTAACAAACTTTCTGTCTTTAGTCAGTCGGTCCGTTGTAAATTTATTCTCGAAGGAATTATTTTGTGTGTTTGTGATCTAGGGTGTTCTTCCACCAATGTCGATATCTATTTTCAGCTCACTTCTTCATGGCCGTTTTGATATTCGTCTTTACAATGCGGCACGAAGGGTTTGCTTCTATAAAAGGCGAAGCTTGTGTCAATTTTCACACTTTTCCACTAACTCTATAGCCTCCAGGCACTCTAACAAAGGTAATTGTCACGTATTTTCGATGACTGAGCTCATTCAGACCGCACGCAATCCGGTACAACTTTAAAAGTCAATGGCGTATAATTAACTTATAAGAAACCTTGCATTAGTCTGTAAATTACTGATCATACTTCTCTTTTTATGTCGAATGTATTTAAGGGTAGAAAGCTCATCCAACGCAGCTGTAATAATAATTGTAGACAAGTCTTTGTTACTTAAATACCTTGCTAAATTCTTTTTGCTTAGTATTTATCCACCATTCTAGAGTATCTAGAGAGTAAGTCCTCAGCTTTATTCTTCTTATTAAAGAATTCGTATTGTGCGTGTTCAAAAAAATTGAATTATTTCTTTTTAAAATCGAATGGAGCCTATCCGGATGTCGATATAACCAATGCTTAACAATTGTAAACATTACAACATGACTTTCAATAATTATACAATAAACGTAAACAGTACAGTGCATACTTTCTATTTAGATCGTTAATGAATGAAGTTGGCTCTCTAACTTTACTGTAGTATATCAACTTTCACGTGCCTACTTATGACACGCTTCTCTCTCTGTGTCAATATGAACATCTTCTTCTCTATTCTTAAATTCCTTAAGAACTCAAATACACCAAACTTTAGCATTGCATTTTCACCATATGCCATTTGCAACAACTGTAACGTTTCAGTAATGCATTTATAACATCAATACGTTGCCATAAGTTTCTTTAACCCAGTTTTTCACCAAACTGTAGAAGCAGACATTCATTATCTTTCTAATAGCTAACAATTGACTCTATTAACTTTAGAATTGTCCGGTAATTAGTTCAGATGTGCTGAAACATTTGATTTTCACAAAGTTACATCACAAATAATATTACGCTTCTGTTCTGGAAATTACATTGTCACACCTCGTACATAGAAATAATAATGAATGCTAAATTAAGATAGTTTAACACATAAACTTTTAAATACTCGTTGTTAATTAATAGTAACCATTATAAGTACTTAATCGACAGTGTTAATCACATTTTATTTATCCGAGAGTGCTTTCAAAGTTGTATTTCTTGTTTTGAGAAACTTAATGGCCCATGTAGTAATAACAATATTTTATTTTCTTAAAAAATAGACATACCAAAAAAAGTACATTCTTTCCCGTTGATATTAGATACTTTAAAAAAGTACATATTTATGATAATATTTTATTAATCAGCGGGACAAGTTGTTATCAATCTCATTCTTCGATATCGATAAATTAAAATATTTACAAGGTTTCATCTATTGTATATTATTATTCCGAGAATTATTGCATAGCTAGATATACGTATATTTTACTCATATATGTATTTTTTTTGCATTTTTACTTCATTCCGTAATATAGGAAAAGTGTCTAAATGAAAAGTTTAATTGTATACATACATACAAGTATGTGCTAAATACAGAGTGTATTAGTAGTAAACAATTTCCAATGAAATTTCAAAGCAAAAGAATTAGTACAGCTAATTATGTTTTTCGAAAACTTCTTAATACGACGGCAGTCGTTTCTATTTAGGGAATAGCAAACAAAAAAAAATTTATTATCGAAAGTAGTTTTATTGCTTTTCAAAATATTCTCCTTGAATATCAATGCACTTTTGCATTCGTTTAAACCCATCCAAAAAGCATTGTTGCCACTGTAAAGGCAGTATCTCCAAAATATGAGTTTTGAATGCCTCAACTCTTTCGACGTAGAAAACCGTTGACCACGAAGTTTATTCTTCACGTGTGGGAACAAAAAGAAATCACAACGTGCTGGGTCAGGGCTATACGGGGGATGGCTCATCAATTCAATGTTTTTCCCGGTCAAATATTCAATTGTTTTACCCGACCTGTGAGAGCTCGCATTGTCATGGTGGAGAATGATCTGTCGTTTTCGGTTTGTTTTCCTTATTTCTTCAAAAAATTTTGGCAAACAAATAGTTGTGTACCATTTGGAATTGACCATTCTACAACTCTCTAAAGCCACGGTTGCAACGTGACCGGTTTTTCCGGAAAGCAGGCGACCATTTGTTTTCATGTGCTTCGAGCGCGAACAACTTTTGTTGGTTTTGACTCATCTTGGAATATCCACACAATCGACTGCTATTTACTATCGAACTCCTACGTATAGATCCAAGATTCATCACCTGTGACAACTTTATAAATATTCTTCGAAGCACCACCATTGTATTTTTGTGCATTTCTTGGCACCAATCGACGCAACGTGAACATAGCTTCTTAACGGCTAAATGTTCACGCAGGATCTTATGCACGCTGGTGTTACTAATAACAAGCGATGCCTCGATCTCACGGTATGTCACATGACGGTCTTGCATTATCAATTCAGACACTGTTTCTGACACAACAACATTTGTGGGACGACCTTCACGAAATTCATCGTCCAAAGAACGCAATCCAAGTTTGAATTCACTATACCAACGATATACTATAGTTGTCGATGGTGCTTTATCACCATTCAATTCAATTCAATTGAGAATTCAGCTCGTCGATGCATTCTTGTTGAAATAATCTACGTCGAAAATTATGAAAAATAATTGTACGAAAATGTGTGCGAGTTAATTCCATTTTTTCGCTGACATAAGATTTTCAAGTTACTGCCAGCAATAGAAATAGCGACCGGATAATAAAACTGTCAAGGTAAATATATTGTCAAAAATGGCAAACTTCACGATGCAATCATCAGATCAGAGACAGCACTAACAGTGTGGCCAGTTCCCGAAATATAAACAGCTACCCTCGTATGTTTAATTAGAAAGACTTGATTAAATGAGGTGAAAACAATGAACATACCCAAAATCACATTATATATTTCTACATTTAGGCAATTTTTTAAACCAAAACTCAATCTTACTTTTAGTTTGTGGTCTTATTAGGTGTAAGATGTCCACGAAAGTTGTTTTTATATAATTTTATTTTAAATTTGACCTGAACTTTATATTTTCAACAGCTTTGTTATAAACGTAGATATGTCATGGCTTTGCCAGATATGAAAATAGATACAAGAAACGAAGAGGTCTTACAGTACGACTTCCCCTCAAGAACTCGCAACTAGTACGTGAGTACAAGAACTACCGTTTCAGAGGAATTCCAATTAAGAAAAGATTCTCTTGGGACCACCTAACGCAACATCCTTAATGGACTGTTATTTCTCTTACTCCTGGCGAGAACAGTGTGAAAATGGCACAGAACTAGTTCTATAAGAAAGTAGGAGAATATGTGTGAGAAATTTTAAAGGTGCAAGGCAAAAAAGTAAGGATGAACCAGAGTAATTTGCATCGATAAAGAAAGATAAGACTGTGAAAGTTAACACGGTAGAAGATATGGATTTGGCGTTCGATGTTAAAATAAATCGAAAAATATATAGAGGGCAAACGAGCCGTAATCAAGGTCCACATCAACGGACATATGTAAAAGGAACTTCAGAGAGATGTGAGGGCTGTAATAGCTCTGGCAAGGTTGCAGTGGATTAGATTATATGTCCATCTATATATCTACAGCACAATTTAAAGATTGAATAAGTCATCACAAAACGGAAGTCTAAGAATAAACTCTCAGAAAACTGCAGAAGATGAGGATTTGGCGTCCAACGGGAAGATCCGATCAGCTAGCTTATCTAATATTTCTAAAGCTAGAGTATAACAGCTGTTAAAATAAAGCCAATATTACATATCAACAAATATATGTATGTAAAAGGGACTTCAGAGAGATATGAGGACTGTAATAGCTCTGGATAGGTGGCAGCGGATTAGGTGATACGTCCATCTCCAAAAATCTGTATATCCACAACACAAGTTAAAGATTGAATAAGTCATCACAAAACAGAAGTCTAAGAATGAACACTCATAACACTAAGGTTATAGCAATAGGAAGTGTACATGTAAATATCTAAATAAAGTTGAATAGGAAGGCGATAGATCAAGTAGAAACTTTCAAGTCCCTAGGACTTTACCAATTTGGCAAAATAAATGAGAGTATTGTCTTTGAAAGTATGTTATCAAGTTTTATGTCAAACGTACACGAAAAATGTAGTAATCTGGGAAAACTTATACTGCAAAAATCTATCTAAAAAAGACGCCCAATGAATCAATACATAAGTATGTGTAAATAAATTCATAAAAGTTCGTTATTTATTTAAAAAACAGTATCATTAGGGCATATTTGGAAAAATATATGCCTTTATTACAAGAAAACAAAATTGATCCAATCTCCAGGTGCAGTTTTCATTTCCTAAATCGTTTTATAGAACAAGAAGGGAACGTTGTTCTACAAAGATTATTTGTCGAATTTCGTTGAACTCAGGATTGCGTGATTTTACTTACAGTTACAAAACACCTGTACACACAAATAACCGTTCTACTCGAATAAATTCGTTTGTTAGGTTGAATGTCTAAAAATAGTTCACTTAAATTTCGGAAGACTTCCGAAAAGTTTTGAAATGCAATTAGCATGATATCTACAATATCTGTAAACACATAATAAGATAACTAACCTAACATAACATAAAATTAAAACATCCGAGCGAAATTATCTTGATTAATGAAACATAAAAGCGTAATAAACATGCAACTCAAGAGTAGCGTTAAAAGTTCTCGATTTGACTAAAGAAACAGTTTTATTTCCAAAGAAACTGCTCTTCTAAAATATACACACTTGATCCAGTGCTTCTTTATACTCTCCGTACAGCAAAACTATTTAAAGCCCTCTATAAAATAGGCGTTAATTTCAAACAATATCTAATCGTATTGGGTAATTTTCTTTCCAACCAATCTTTTTTGGCAAATTTAGAATTAAAACCGTTTATATTGTAGATAAAAATTTTTCGCTTCTACAATTGTATCGTTATGATGGAGCAGGATATTTTCTTTACTAAAAATGGTCGTTATCAACTTTTGATCGAACTTATGACGGTTCTCCATTTTTCAAGATAATCAATAGGCACTACACCACGTACAACCTTATAAAAAGGAGATATTACCTTCCTCTCCAACGAAACTGGTTTTGTCTTGTTTGAAGCACTTGAACCAGTTTCTACCAATGTCTAAAACTTTTATTTTGTTTGGAGTTTGCAGTGATGGCTTCAAGTCTCGTTAACTTATGGAATGGTGCCAAAATGTGGAAGAATTGCATTGGAAAAGTTTAAATTGATTGTTGGCAAACCCTAAACCCATCTACCTCGGATCTTCCTGATATTTAAATGCTCATGTAAAATTATTTTACTCGTTCATTCGAAATATTTACATTGTCACTAACTCTCACCTCGATACAACGATTATTTAGCACAGCAATGTGAGATCTTCCATTTATATTATTAATTATGACCAATTTTGGCTTTCCAAGAGGATTTTTTTGCTTCGAACTTGGTTGAAAACTTGTTGCATGTTCATTAATGAATGATAGTTAGCAGATCGTACAGTCAACAATGCTGGTTTCAAAAATGAATTCCTACACGCCATCGTCATCTGTATGTCAGACCGATAACCTATCATTTTACTCTCATTTGTATCGGGTGGGCCATCTATCGATTTAAATTTGAACCACCGGTTATTTCGAATCTGGCAAAATCTCACAAAAATCAGTATGTTACCTCCACTGAACGAAATGAATCGATTTACGCTTGAGCAACGTTGGAATTTATTGGAAATTTATTTCCAAAGCAAACACAATTGATCGGAAATTGCACGAAAATGTCCTACAAAATTTGGTCGCAGAGAAAGACCAACAGTGCTCGGTATGCGCAAGTTTATTGCTAAAGTTCGTGAAACTGGTTTCATTGTCGATGCGCCAAGACGTGAGCGTGCTCGTACAGTGCGTACACCCGAAAATATCGAAGCAGTGGCTGAGAGTGTGCGTGATGATCCATCAACATCAACTCGTCACCGTTCTCAAGAATTGAACATTTCGCGCACCAGTTTACGTCGAATTTTGCGAAAAGGTCTCGGTATGACGCCTTACAAAGTTCAATTGGTTCAAGAGTTGAAGCCACATGACCATCCAGTTCGTTTTCGCTTCGCTAGATGGGCCAACGGGAAACCGCACGATGATGTCGATTTTGCCAAAAAAATCATCTTTTCAGATGAAGCTCATTTTTATCTTGGTGGGTACGTTAACAAGCAAAATTGTCGTATTTGGAGCTCAGAAAACCCACACGTAGTCTTACAGAAGCCAATGCAACCATTACGAATGATTGTTTGGTGCGGCTTGTGGAGCGGAGGCATCATTGGATCATATTTCTTTGAAAATGAGGACGGCGCAACCATTACGAAATTGAATGAAGACACCTATCGCACCATGATAACCGATTTTTTGTGCCCGCCCTTCATGGTATTGATGTGAACGATGTTTGGTTTCAACAGGATAGTGCAACTTGCCATGCCACAATCGATTTATTGCGTCAAACGTTTGATGGCCGTTTAATTAGCCGAAATGGTGATGTCAATTAGCCGCCAAGAAGCTACGATTTGACACCGTTGGACTATTTTCTGTGGGGCACAGTTAAAGACAAGTGTTATGCCGACAAACCAGAGACAATCGAGCATTTGAAGGCCAACATTCGTGATGCCATTGCCGAGATACGACCCCATACACTCGAAAAAGTGCTCGAAAATTGGTCCGATCGAATGAGGTACTGTGAGGCCAGCCACAGCAGCCATATGAATGAAATAATATTCCATCTCTAACCGGAACAATTGTACTTCACAACAAAAAAATAAATTTGGCAAAATATCAAACCGTTTTTGTTTTATTGCATTTTTAAATTTAAACTTTTAAATGGCCCACTCGCTATATAAAGAATAACGATAACGAAAAAAATAAGGTTGAGGAAGCTAGTAGAATGAACGGCGAAACGTCGATTATTATAGCAATGATTTGACAAAACTTGTCAGAAGATTGTGATACAATAATAAGATAATAGTGATGACTAACTATATTTTCTAAAGAAGGTTTTCGATATTCCGGTAATTTTTAAGCTGCTTTACAGGAAAGAATATGAACATATGTTAAGTATTAATTTATTGAAAATTATTTATGCACTTTCCAAACATCTTCATATACTCGTACAAATATTAGAACTCTATTATCGCATTAGCTGTTTACTAACTACGTTTTACAATGAATCATACTCCGGCTACGGCGCAACAATACCATTTTTATTCGGCTTAATGTCATTGGTTAGTTAAATTACATAAATAAACGAAGCGAATACGTATGTCAATGTTTAAGTTTTAAGTAAATTAAACAAAACTTTCTCTCGCAATTTAACGGAAATAAGTTGATATACAAACGACCTGGAAAATTGCGGACATTTTCGCAAGAGATAATTTTACGCATTAATCAGGGAGGATGTAGAAATACACAGGCTAACTCCAGTTAATTAATTCACCAAGATTTTCACGGTCATTCAATCTACATTAATATGTATATACACGCCTGCATACAATTAAACGGTGTTTGTGAATATTTTATATATTCAGCACAAAGTTATTTGCTTGTATTGAAATATAATGTAAAATCACAAATATTTTCAACAATTAGGAAAAATATAGATACATCTTTACTTAAAAAAGTATCGGTACATTTTCGTTTCTACAGTGTACTGCTGTGAGGAAGACTCTTTGATGACTTTCAGCATTAAATGCACCAATTTTTGTTTAACCTTGAAACCCATTTCATTCTACTCAGTTAGAAAGATTTGTTATTTATTTTATATATAATAATATGTTATTATTTTTTCATAATTTTCTTGTACAGAATGATGCAGGTAACTATAGTTTCTTCAGGAAGGAATCATCAAAATATCGCTGAAATTCAACAATCATTGGCGTCAGAAAAAGGGCATTTTTCGCAAAAATTGCTCATTACTTGGATCATAGAGGTTTTTTCAATAAAGAGTAGAATGGTTTTAGATCGGGACTTTTAACAAACAACGCATATTGCATTTATTAAGCCATTTAGTAACGCAATTGAGTCGAAGATGGCATGTGGACTATTCTGCGATTTTTCTAAGACCTTTGATTGCATATCATACAGAATACTTCTGTAAAATCTAGAGCACTACGGTTTTAGGTGCAACTTATATTCTTTACTTAAGTCTTTTTTAATAAATAGAAAACAGCGGGTTAGTTTTAATTCCAAGTGAAATCGTAATGGTGAGTTGTGGGATACTGAGAGGTTCCATATTGGAAATACTTTTATTTATATAACATCCTAATAACGTCACGGCACAAACAATTTTATTTGCTAATTACGCTTCTTTTTGACCGTTACTTGTAAAAACAATGAAAACCTAAATCCGATGAGTGCTAAGATCAAAGGTGGGAAAAGTGTGGTTGGTTTTCATCAAACTAATTAACATTAAGCCCTGTTAAAACAAAAAAAAAACTTAAATTTAAAAGCAAACATAAACGAAGAACAACATTAAGTAGAATTCCTGGATGTTTAGTTGGATACGAAATTAAATCGGTATAGATACAGGACTCATGTACTAAGTTATCAAAGTGCCTGTTTGCAATGCTTTGATGCAATTAAGTTGTTGAAAGGTGTAAAGGCATGAATTATTATTATTATTATAGCATTACAGGGATTACTTTATAAAAAATAATATTCTCCCCTTTCCGTTGGTATATATTTATCAAACGCTGATCTATATTCATAGAAATCATAAAGACTTTTTGACAATATACATAGTTATAACACAAGATCAGCTGGCCTCCTGGATGAGCCGATTCACAAGTTAGATGCAAAAGAAATGAATTGCAAATAAATACATATGTACAATAAGCTCCTTACGTGTTAAAAGACATCGATAAATGAATTAAGATGGCCTATTAGGCAAATTTTATAAAACAAAAGGTAATTTCTTAGTTGAGGAGTCAAGGTGCATGATAAATAAAAAAATATATATATTTCGTCATTTATTTTCAGTTAGTCTGTGCATATACAATGTATTGGTGGTAATCATGTAAAATCTACATATAATATGACGTGCCAAACACTTTTTGACTAACAATTATCTATTTATTTATATATGTATCTATCTATACTGTACTTTTGCTAGTTATAAGTTTTTATGTCGAATTAAAGTACCACGTATAATGACGGAATAGATAATGTACCAGGGTGCCATCTCTAGGTATTTGTAACACCAGCGTACATAAGATCCTGCATGAACATTTAGCCGTTAGGAAGTTATGTTCACGTTGGCTACCACATAATTTGACAACCGCTCAAAAAAGGATTCGCGTCGATTGGTGCCAAGGAATGCACAAAAAATACAATGGCGATGCTTCGAAGAACATTTATAAAGTCATCACAGGTGATGAATCTTGGATCTATACGTATGGACCCGATAGTAAACAGCAGTCGACTGTGTGGGTATTCCAAGGTGAGCCAAAACCAACAAAAGTTGTTCCCGCTCGAAGCACATCAAAACAAATGGTCGCCTGTTTTTTCGGAAAAAACGGTCACGATGCAACCATGCCTTTAAAGAGTTGTAAAACGGTCAATTCCGCATGGAACACAACTATTTGTTTGCCAGATCATGATATTGCGAGCTCTCACAGGTCGGTTCAAACAATTGAATATTTGACCGGGCAAAACATTGAATTGATCAACCATCCGCCGGACAGCCCTGATTTAGCACCCTGCGATTTTTTGTTGTTCCCACACGTGAAGAATAAACTTCGTGGTCACCGGTTTTCTACGCCGGAAGAGGCGGTTGAGGTATTCAAAACTCATATTTTGGAGATACCGCCTTCCCAGTGGCAACAATGCACTTCGGATTGGTTTTAACGAATGCAAAAGTGCATTGATTTTCAAGGAGAATATTTTGAAAAGCAATAAAGCTATTTTCGATAATAAAAATTTTTTTTTGTTCGCTATTCCCGAAATAAAAACGGCTGCCCTCTTATTTAGTAGTACTATTCTTACCACGGTGTGATTAATTTGCACGTGTTTTTACTTAGTGTTGGGCTGTCTTAAAGTTTTATTAATACTAATAATTTAATTTTTAATTCTTGTGTTGTAATACCGCGTGGAAAACCATATGATATTGAAACACGACATACTCCTGCTATATTGCACAAGAAAGGCTGTGTAAGTCAATAAATTACCGAAATATTAAATATTTCAAAATCTACAGTCATTAATACTATTCGCCGATATCAAGATACAAGGGGTGTTGAATAACGTGCACGACCAGGTCCGTCTCGAATTGCCACGCAAACTGATGCTAAACAAATACAATTAATTTGAAAAGGAATCATAGGAAAACAACACCAGAAATAGCGACAGAATTCAAGCACGGACCACAACGTGGACTTTCAGTAAGTGCGGTAAAAATGGTTTTCAAGAAAGTAATCTACACGGATGTGTAACTGTGCGTAAACCATTATTGAGACGAGAAAATCGACAAAAAAGTTTGGAATGGGTATAGCAGCATAGTGACCGGACGAAGTGGGTAAATGTCTTCTAGACTAGCGAATGAAATTTGAGGTATTCGGCCACGACGTCGAATTTTCGTCAGAAGATTCCGAACTGAAAAGATGGTCCGCTATTGCATTGTATCAACAACGCACGGCGGTGGTTCCATTTTAGTCCGGGATTATTTTTCATTCCAAAAAACTGAAAATTATCTTGTAATTTTGGAAAATACTGCACTCCCATCTAGTTTTCTGTTAATTGGAGAAAATTTTATTTATTCTAATGCATGATAATGATCCGTACTGTGAAAATATACAAGGATTATTTGGCACAAAAGCATACAGAAAATACTTTGCAAATTATGAGCTAATCGCCTCAAAGCTCGGATTTATTATGGGGTTATTATGGGACAAAGGAACTCGATAGGAGGATCAAAAAATTGGTACTTCGAAACAGATTTGGAATATACTCGAAAATAAAATAGTATATTGAATGAAACAATTGTCAAACTAATTGAAAAGAATGCCATGTGTTGTTCACACAGTACTGAATTTAAAGGGAGTTTTTTTTTTTGACGAAAGACGAGTATAATTAATAAAAGCTTATTAATTACTTCATTATCAATTATGAGTTATTTTTGTTTCTCTATTATATTTTTATATACATTTAGAATAATATATAATACTTCGTATTTTCATTTCATACGTATTTTTTAATTCTTCCTAATTTTTGCCTTTGGCCAAACTTCCGTGGGTGGTAGTGTATATCTATTGCATTTATTTCAAAATAAATGTGCACATATTTTCGTCGAAATTTTTAAAATAATGTGAACTATTGCGCTTTTTCGGGGAAGTTCAGGCAAAAGCGATGCATCACTTTCGACATCTTTGGCAATGATTCATAATGAAACAACAAAACGAATGAATAATAAAAAATATATGCGCAAACATAATGTGCATAGAAATCGTATTTAAAAGAATCGAGGTTAAAATCTACATTTTCTTGATTCAAATCTAACACTTTCCGGTTTAGGATAAATCATAATGTAAGTAGTACTATGTTGTGTTTACACTAAATAATTGATGCTGTAAAAGATTGTTGTGATTTAAATAAGAATCGTTACAAACAAATTTATACATTTTAATATCGTCACATTAAAATATAATTAACCGAATATTAAGTTAATGTATTTTTACAATATGCGTTATTCTTAATTTTGCATTATATACATCTTCATAGCGTTTGTTTTAACTTTTTTATAAGTCTCTGAAAATTATGTCCTTTTATACGTATTAAAGTTTAATTAATAGATTGATTAAATAATTAAAAATGCAAAAAATATTTGTAATACATTTTTTAATAAAAAATAAGATATTATTATTACCTGTGCTTCTTCTGCAACAACACTAAAAATAACTAAACTAAATACAAACAAAAAGAAACCAAACATTAAGGACGCCATCGTTTTAAAACTACAGACACAATCTTTCTGCTATGAGTGTCAATATCAAAATAAACCAGAGTAAGCGCTGAAATCCCCATATAAATGAAATTGCATAAGTTTCCTATCCCCTGCTGTTGGTTGGTGGTGTTTCTTCTGCATTCAAGTTGAAGACCACATTGCAAGACAGCTATATATTTTTCTATGCCTAATTAATTACGATGACGAAAGAAAAATAACGTTAACAAAATAAATTATGTTTGATGTGTGTATATGGGACTTATGGAAACGAAGATTTCAGGTCGCGTCAAAAATACTTTCACTTCGTGAATCCTAATGTACGATCATCTTAGCTTGCCAACGAACATAGCAATGCCTAAATTAATTGAGTTGACAAGCAAAGAGAATTTAAAAAATAGATACATTAGCACTTCCTTTATTTTATAGGAACTGTTTTACTGTAGTTACAGTTATGATGATTATATTAAATTAATATTTTTTAGATCATAGAAAGTAGCAAATCTAGAATTAGTATGATCTATAAAGAGTTGTATGTATTTCGATTATTAAATAAAATAAAGAAAATGAAAATGAAAGTAAAGCAAATTAAACATAATCAATCATTATTTCACTAAATTATAAAAATTAAATTAAAAAGCGACAGATTTTATATTTTAATAATGCTAATTAAATTACGAAATTGCCGATAAGTACTTCTGAGAAGAAAATAAACATACAAAGTTGGTTCAAAAGTAAAGTCATCGGCAAATAATGAGTACTTTTTAAGCTGCATGAGAACTATCGATATCGATAACTATGGTTTGACAGCTGATAATGTCAAACTGTATTGATATTTCTGCTTAGTAAGGTTTGGCAAGTCATCATGAATCGTTTAACGCCAGAATAACGCTTCCAAATTGTAGAAATATACTTTGAAGTTCATGAAGCACTTCGTCCATTTTACGGTCAATATAATCGGCCTAGTGAGCAAGCAATTCGTGCAGTTATTGATCATTTTCGCACTAATTTTACTCTTCTCAATTCAAAACCATCAACAAGACAAAGAAATATGCGTACCGAAGAGAATACTTCCGCTGTAGCGCGAAGTAGTGAAGAAGACGCCGAAATGTCAATTCGTCGTCGTTCTTAACTTGTTGGCCTTTGTCCTTCGACTGCGTGGAAAATTTTACGTAAGGATCTTGGCTTACGTGCCTATAAAATACAGCTCGTGTAAGAATTGATGCCGAACGACCATCGTTTGCGTCGCATTTTTACTGATTGGACTCATTTGAAACAGGCATGAGCATTTTTATCAAAGAATTGTGTGTAGTGTTTAGTCATTTCTGGTTCAATGGCTACGTCAATAAGCAAAATTGCCGTATTTGGGCGAAGACGATCCTCAAGCCGTTAACGAATCACCATTATATCCATTACAATTGACTGTTTGGTGCGGTTTGCACGCTGGCGGCATCATCGATCCTTATTTCTTCCGAAATGAGGAAGAAGCTGCCGTTACGGTGAATGGCGAACGCTATCGAGCCATGCTAAACATCGACGACATTTAGTTCCGACAAGACAGCGCAACTTGCCATACGGCCCGCTTGCAAAATCAATTTGGTCACAACTTTATTTCCAGCAGTGGTCCTGTTTCACTGGCCCCCTCGTTGCGATTTAACGCCTCTGGATTACTTTTTATGGGGCTATGTTAAGTCATTGGTTTATGCCAACACACCAGCAACTCTTGAAGCATTGGAAGCCAATATTCAAGCCACCATTGACGCCATACGGCCAGATTTATTGGAAAAAGTAGTCAAAAATTGGACTGATCGAATGGACCATGTAACTCGTATCCGCGGCGGACATATGCCGGAAATCATATTTAAAAATAAATGCCATGAAATTATCTACCAGATTATAATAAAAAAAAATTCATTCCAACAATATTTATGTCTTGTATTATCATTTTAAGTTCTCAAGCTCTTAAAAAAACATCCTATACAAATATGTAGGCATATTTCAATTATGTAAAAGAAATTTAATTGGATAAAGCACCAGGATTTAATAGATGATTAAATATGTAGGTAATAACGAATTTAATTTTATCAAATTCCAAATGAAGATACATTATTGAACCCTGCAGTAAAAGTATATCAAAGACTAATGAAAAATATATTCTAATTATATTTAGAAAAAGTTATAGTATTGATGATTAAATAATTTTTATTTATAAGTTCACTAAATAATACTTTATGTTATTACATTCTACTCTGAAACGTCTAATAAATAACATGAGTCCAGTTAATTTACTGGACAAAATTTAAATCCAAGAGTTCATTGAATGGCGTTCCTATTGAACTAAAGTGAATAACTTTCTTGTGCACGTGTCCATAGCAGCTACACTAATTCAAATGGCTTTCGCCTCTTAAGTCTCTTCACTCTTCTTTAGGAATTAGACTGCCTAAATATTTTCATGGTAGTGAAGTTGTCCTGAATAAATCTCTGGATTTCGCTAATCAGAACTTTTACTTGAAGATCTTTGTGTAAATCGCTGTTTTCGACAAATTTTGAAATACATTTCGCTAGTCCGTTCGATATTGGAGTATGGCTCGATAGAATTGGAATCCTTATTACGAAGTCAAAAAAAAAGTATAGAATGTGTGCAAAGACGATTTTTGAAATACATTTGGTTTAGAAATCACTGCGTCTACCCTTACAGAGGTTTTCTCTATGACACCTTATTGAGTACTTTTGCCATGGCTTTATTGGAGATGAGACGGGTTATATCCGGTTTGTCTTTCCTACATGGGTTAATCCATGGTCGGATAAATTCTCTGGAGTTTCTGGATGGACTCAACTTCTGCGTGTTTCTTTATTCCACCAACACGTATTAATGTAATTGTTAAATCGCCCATTTCATTTATGTGTACTTCATATAATAAATTTGGTAATAATTGCGATATATTCAGTTGCTCCGCTAAGGATTTGCAAGATATTTTTGGTGTGCCGCAAGATGTATGCATGTATGTATGTTGAATTTTGTAATGGTTAACTGTAGGGATTACTAATTAATTTTTTAGATGGAAGCTTCTTGTTATGTAAGTTAATGATTTTTATATTAGTAATTCTTTATTATACATTGTCCTGTTATTAGTATATGTATAGTGTTAAATAAATACTTTATTATTATCAAGGAGTACCCACAATGTTCCTCAATACTTTATTTTGGAAACTGTGAATTATGTTTAAGCTACTTTACTTGGTATCACATCATAGCCGAATTACGTAAAATGGGTTTTAGTACTTGCTTATACCAGGAATAGCTTGTGTACTATCAACGGACAGCCTTTGCCTATCAGCTAATTCATTATACTATAGCAGTGTCTTAATTCCTGCCTTTTCTTGCTAACACAAACTATAAAACAATTTGGAAACGAACTGTTAATTGAAAAGGTAAATCTACATTTTAAGTTTTTAGATATCGTCAAAACGATAGATTAGAGTACCGAGAAATATTGGATTAATATGTAAGAACTTATAGAAAACGGAGAAACTGACAGGAGCCTGACGGAAGTAATCGAAAACTAATATTCGTATAACATTATTATTCGCCAGAGAAGAATTTTAAACCTTTACTAAATGCTACAAAAATAAAGGAAGTGGAGATTTGTTACAAGAGTCTATAGGACGATGTAGTTATTAAGATTGAATGAAGATGCACAATAACGTATATATAGGAAGAAAAATATTAATATTAAACACAAAAACAAAAGTGTATTTTTGTATTTAATTTTATTATGGATTTTCATCAAGTAAAGGTTAATTAGAAAAATATTAGGCGAAAACAACTTAATAATAAAGAAAGAAAATAATGACAATAATGAATAATGAAGACAAGAAATTCATATACTAACAGATAATAAATCAAAAAAAATGTAAATTCTTGGGAGTAGATCGATAGAGAATGAAACCAAGAAAGAAACATTAAGGAAAGTACATACATATGTAGTATCCCCGAAGTAGTAGTCCCGAAGCATATTACAGCAAGAATAAGGTAATTGTTAAGAAAAAAGAGAAAAACAAACTAAAATAGTAGTAATAAAATGATTTTCCAAACTATTTTGGTTGTTGGTAGTGAAAAATACAAATCTCTATCAAATAGTACGAAAAGCAGAGTCGAGGTAGTGAAAATAATTTATTGACTTGGAATAAGTGGAGTATCCTAAAGAAGGAAATTCAGAAAACAACAAACAAGAGAATATTTGAAGTTAACGTAGTTTTAGAAGTAGTGAAAGAAACGCAATTCGATTATGAGAATGAAAAAGGGGGACTTAAGACTTAAGTAAATGTAGAGCTAAAATAATAATTAGAGCATTTCAAAAAGAATTTGAGTTGATAATGAAGGAAAATTAATAACACTTTCGACGTCTTACAGTATAAGGATGATTTTGGATTTCATTTGATAAAATCGTGCGATTTTAAAATATTAGCTTCACTCGGTCCAGTTTTCGATAGCTACAAGAGCCTTATAGCTACTTCAGAATCACTTAAATCACCCATAAAATTGAATACTAAATAAACATCCACCACCGTAAGTTTTTTAAAGCACTTAATACGTTTCTGTAAAACTTTTACCCATACTATGGTTTAATAAAAAATTAAATACCAATTTTCCAACACGTCGAGCAATAAAATCCCGGCACTAAATATGAAAACAACATTTTTTAACAAAATACTCCTTTGTTAATCAACATAGTCTCTTGCAAGTGCGGTACATTCGTTCTAACTTTTTTCTATGCCGGCCGTGTGGAACGGTTTATATCTGACCTCTGACAAAATAGACGTTACTCTCGACAATCACTACTTCATTACAGCCAAATCTTTTTCCCTGAAGCATATTTTTGAGGTATGCGAACAGCCAATAGCCGCTGGAAGCTAAACTTGGAGAATGCGGTGAGTATGGAAGCAATTCGAAGCCCAATTCGTGCAATTTGGCCATCGTAATCAACGACTTGTGACACGGTGCATTATTTTATTGACAGAACACCTTCTTCTTCTTCATATGGAGCCGTTCTTATGCGATTTCTGCATTCAAATGCTCCAATCGCGCTATGTATTAATCGCTATTGATGACTTTTCCCTTTTCAAGGTACCCGATTAATATTACGCCATGCGCATTTCAAAATACGGAGACCCTAAAGCCGACTGTTTCGCGTCTTGCCTACTTGATTCTCAAGTGTAATAGTGGATCCATGTTTTATCACTTGTGACATACCAATAAAGACACCTGTTTATTTCGCGTAAACAGTGTCAAGCAGCGCTCTGAACCATCATTGCTTTGTTGTTTTTGTTTCATTGCGAGCAAATGCGGCCCTCATTTGAAAAAAAGCTTCTTCAAGCCCAAATGTTTATGCAAAATAGTGTAAACACCACAAAATGATATTTTCAGAATGTCATCTATTTCGTGTAACTTTACTTTGCGAGTGTCGATCCTGATTTTGTTATTTTTTATATTTTCTGCAGCACCAACCTCATTCAGACAACCAATTCAGCATCAATTGACTGTCCGACAGCGCTTGAAATCAACATACCACCGACAAATGATTGTTTTCGACGTTGGAACGGTATTTTTTTCATTAAAAAGCAATATTTTATCAACACATGAAACTCAGTTTTTCCCATTGTTTTGAAAATTACAAAAGCCGCGTCACTTAAACCACTACAAGACTCCTTTTCAGACCCTTGTTAAAACAAACAATCACTGTTTGCACTTTAATTCTCCTTCTAAGAATTTAATAGATGTCATGAATAGTTGATAAAACTTTAATAAAAAGTACCGCTTTCGATGACAAAAAGATACAATCAGGTGTGTCACGGCTTCCTTTAATTTTCGAAAAGTTCAGTTTTCTCGAAAATCTAAATCGACATTTCGAAAATAAATTAAATACGACTTCGAATTTTACTAATTTTAGAATGTTCGTTTAAAATTAAATATAGGCCATTAAATGACGAATGTAATTAAATTTGCTTATATGATGCATAGACTGTAGGCTATTCAAAAAAGAATGAAAAAGCACTAATCGTCTTTTTATTATTAAACTTGTAGATGATAATGGTAAATCATGCAGATAAATGACTTTTCCAATATGATCTGAAGATTTACAAGAATTGAAAACAACAAGAAAGAAGAGACAGACCCAAAAACACGAGTGCACATGTGGATTCTCTCATTTTAGGGAAAGAGACAAACCATCCATTTACGTCTTTGTTCAAAATGATAAATGAAATTAATGCAAATATTTGATCTAGAACCACTGATCTAGGATTGCAATCAGATGCCAACAAACTCATAATGAAAACGAACGGAATAATGTCAAAATTAACAATATCAACTTACTTATCAGAACTGATTACTCCCAAGGCATATAAGTACTTATAGGGGCAATGTAATAAATCAAAAAAGTTCCTTTATCCATATATATTTTATTTAAAATATTGAAAAATA
The DNA here is from genome assembly GCA_031893035.1 of Dermolepida albohirtum. NCBI lineage: Eukaryota > Metazoa > Arthropoda > Insecta > Coleoptera > Scarabaeidae > Dermolepida > Dermolepida albohirtum. Next base: position 694,351 of record JAVIWB010005368.1, read on the forward strand.
TACAAATTTATTTCAACTGCTCTTTTATCTAACAAAGAAACGTGTTACAAAAATTGGAATTATTGGCCTCATTTATGGAAACATTTACAAACATAATTTACGGATTTTATACATTCAAAAATTTCTTATTTTACTTTCACATACGGATACGCATATATTCCTAGCTTACATGAAAAGATTTGAAAATATTTCCGTTAAAGCCTAGAACTATATTTCGCACTTCCTTTCCTTTAAAAATACTAAATTAAAATTACTGTTGTATTTTATTTTAAATGTTAGACTTAAATTAACATATACTGACGTTTTTTAGTTAAGTAAATTTGTACTTATAATGTAAATTAAAAAATTAATCACTAATATCACCAGCGACTGTAAAAAACGATTAAATCTTCGACAGATAAATATTAACTTATTGTAAATTATTATAAGATGTGACGAATATTAATTTGTGATCTCAAAATATTATTTTGTTGGTATCTTAGTTTGTTTTAACTTTAATATCTATACTTATTTTTGAAAATATAAATCGTTTATTAATTGGATGCGTTCCAAAATTTCGAGAGTTTAAAATTGTTACAAGACTTTTATATTCATAATAAGAAACTAAAATAAATTTGAATCTTATGGAAACTTGTAATTTCCCGCTTATTACATCGTTATAATTAAGCCAGAAATTAAGGAAAAAATCATGCTCTATCGATGAGGAATCGAACCCCAGTGGTCTGCTTACCGAGCAGATGCTCTGCCATTAAGCTACCTAGGACTGTAAGATTCAATTCTTTAATCGCACTTCCATAATGAAATTTATGGCGAATTTTTTTATTATGAAGAGTATTTTCCTGTGGATTGTTGATAGCAGTTTCTTTGTAAAAGATTTGAATTTTTTTGTGAATAAAACATTTTAGAATGAAGTCATTCACGGTTAATAATATCTAACACCATTTATATATTTATAAAAAATAAAAATTTATATATCGGCATTGTTCTTTGATATATGAACATGAGATAAATATTGCAGTCATAAACGATTTATTTTAGTGAAGATTATTTTATTTTAACAATTATTGTAGCTCGTGTCAAAGAGTCTCTAACTATTATTCCACCTTGTTTAATCACCTATCGATAATGTCCCTAAGTGTGCTAAAGTACGAGAGGTCTAGAAGACATGATCCTCTTCAAGCAATTTTAAAGCAAGCCTTTGCACAAGTAATACGCATTATCTTATTGTAAAATCGCATCATACTTCACCTAGCGTTGAGAAAAAATACGAAATTTAACAATTTCTTTTAAGTAACACTGGACGATTAACGCGTCTCTGATTAACACTAGAGAGAATCTACTGCAATGGGTATTAGCACTCCATACAATCTCTAGCAGTTTGGCGAAAAGACCTCTCAACAACAAATCGAAAATGGCGCCTTCCTCTGCATTTCTGCCTAACTATATAAAGGTACTCAGACATTTTTAAACAAAAGAATCGGTTCTTTTCCCTACACCAGTGTAAAAGTCGTCTTCAATAAGCAGTAGTAAGTGCTAACACAAAATGCGGTTCGTAAATTTTAAGCCCAAAAGATCTTATTCTGATGTAGATTGTTCAAAGCCTTTATCGCCAAATTAAACATTAGCAATTTACACGATATTTGGAAATTGATTTCTCAAAGCCAATAGTCTTAAGTGTTGATGAGCAGTTTTTCTTCTTTGTGCTTCACTACTTCTTCATTACTGTTTCCAGCTATTCTTAAACCATGTTCAATATCTCAACGATAGATCGATTTAAATTTAGAAATTTCTGTAAGCCATAAGTCGGACGAATAGGTCCACATTTTTTAAATCAATTGACAATTTTCTGGTACCAGAGAAAATAAAGGAATACGTGCAATTAACAAACCTTTGCATGTCCCAAAACTGATTACAATTTGAAGGTAAGTTCTATGAACAAAAACAGGGAACTGCAATGGACAAATGTATTTCTCCATTTATAGCGGACTTATTCATGAGTAAATTTGAAGTTGAATTAAAACATAAGCCTAAATATTTTCCAAAAATTTGGATTAGGTATGTAGATGATATTTTCGCGATTTTCAATACACATAAATACAACTTGGAAGATTTCGTCAAGCAATTACATTCAAAATTAACGATTAAATTTACAGTAGAAAAAGAAAACAATGACACGTTGCCTTTTTTAGACGCCCTAGTTCTTAAGAATAATTTTAAAATAGAAATTGATATTTTCCGAAAAGAAATCAATGTCAATAGACTCATCACGACGGACTCAAATCATAGTATGCAACAAAAGATGGCTTCGTTCAATTTTCTTATCAATCGTTTGATTAATTTCCCACTAACAAATGTAAGATACGAAAGAGAATTGAACTTCATTAAGAAGATCGCGGGATACAATGGTTTTGATTCGGAAATAATCAATGAATTAATTAGGAAGGCTAACATAAGAAAAACAATCCGGGACACCACATGTCTGTCTCCTCAAAGCAATCGAGACAAGCAGTTTGTATGTTTACCGTTTCAGCGTTTGATAAAAAATATAAATAGTGTTTTTAAAGACCGTGGTTTTCAAGTTACATTTCGGTCCACTAACTCTATTAAATCCCTTTTAGGAAATGCAAAAAACAAAGTCGAGAACAACAAAAAATCGGGAATTTACGGAATTAAATGTCTAGATTGCAGTAAACAATACATCGGTCAAACAAAACGATCGATAGAAACCCCGTATAAAGAACATATTGCGGACATCAAATTCAATCGGCCAGAAAAATCCGGTTTAGCAAAACATGTGTTGGAAAGTAATCACAATGTTAACGCGGATTGTTTGCATTTGATAAAGAACGTGTGAAATTATCGCGAATTAGATACGTATGAAAGCATGTACGTTTTGAAGAATGAAGGACATGTGTTGAACACTGACCTGGGTCCCAACCATAACTCATGTCTTTTTGATCTCTTAAACTACAGACAAGGGAGAGTGCAGTAAACGCATGTAGGCACTTTTCTTTTCTTTCCTTTTTGTCTTTTGTTTTTTATCTTAGTTTAAGACTACAATACAATCCTTTAAAAACTATGTGAAGCGAATATATAGTGTGCGTTTTGGGTTTCAACGGTACAGATCGTGTGCGGAATTTGTTTCTTACGGATATTTTGCCGTAGTTTTCCAGGTGCGGCACTGTTTAATTATCTGCTGATGATGAAAACTTAGATGCCAAAATACGTACACAGAATACGAAAATTAATGTGGAAAGGAATTATATATCAACCTTTGGTGATTAAATTTTCTGATGCTTAGAAACGTCAATTAAGCCACTGTCATTTATAAAGCATTAATTTAAAACATACTTATTGATGATTATTGAACATATTGATTATTAAATTAAAATATCGATAATTAAAATTAGAAAGTCTGTTCTGACTACTTCAATGTTTACGTTTATTCTATAATTTCTAATTATATAATTAAAACCATTATCACTACTGTTTAAACTACACAGCACTTATACAATTTGATGTTACTTTTTTTACAATTAGGCTCGACCTCAATAGTTTATGCAATGTTAATTTCTCACATTGTCAGAAAAAAAATTAATTTTTTACTGTTTCATAATGTATTATGTATTGTTCTCATTATTTGCAAGCGAAAACAAAATTAATTACAACTTATATGTCGCAGATATTTTCCAGTTTGTAACATTTTAGAAATTTACGTTAGTAACACTAAAACAATTTAATTAGCATTTTTTTTTAGTCCTAATGATGTTTTTAAAACATGCACAATAACTAATCTATTTATGAGAATCTATAGATAAAATATTTTTAATATTTGTATGTATTATCTTTAATGTGATAAACCTTTATTCGTCTGCCCAATAAAATATTACACAATAAAATTTTATACAAATACGTTTCCTTACTTTGTATTCTAGTATTGTTCTTAATTTTAATACGTCTTTATATTCAAATAATAATTCTCAAAATTCTTAGAGTTGCGATAATTTGACGTGATCCACGGTCATCGTGGGCAACATTTGGTTTAGCAGAATCTTGTTGGAAGTAGCAATTTTGAAGTTTGTCATCATGCAGTTAATATTTTCCTCAAAAAATATGGAACCAATAATTATTTTTATGAATATAGTAGCTATTCATACTTTAATTTTCGAAGGACGCAAGTTAGTAATAATAGTAATTTTTTAACAAATGATAAAAGAGACACCTCTCGTCTATTCTTTTAAATTAAATTTAATAATTGTTTTATCCCGCGATGATAATAGTATTAATTTTATCGTTAATGATAATCGGATAAACAGACGTGTCAAAATGTATGTAAACGTTAAATTGAATATTTATGAAAACTTTAAATCCGTAACCAGACTGTATCGAATGCGCTTTTGTTTAACAAAATGTGTATGTAGTGTGAATGCAATAATTAAAACAAGAATCATCATTGTAAAGCAAAATCTTGGCCACTCGTAAATGAAATCTGTCAGATGGCTGATTAAAAATATTGTTAAGGTTTTAAACAGAAAAATTGAAAGATTTCAGTACTTAAAAAAGAAATTCTCGTAAACAAGCAAGAGCAAAAGTTAAGAAAGGAATTTTCGTTGGATCGTAAATCGAAATTAATGTAGAACAACAAATTTAAGCAGTTTGTATCCGAAATGTTTTCAAAAAGTTATCAATACCTTTTAGAGAACCAAAGTTCTCGTATTTATAAATAAATAGATATGGGCCATAATATTCCCATAAAATGTATTACGATATATAATGGGTGATTCATTTGGAAGTACTTCTTTCAAAAATAAAAAAATAAAAACTTCAACTTTATCGGGTATTCTTTATTATCATACAAAATAACCATTCTTAACATTTAGTTTTCAAAATTATTTCCCTCAAATGTTGGGCGTAACTGCCCCTAACATGGTCCATTCTGAAACTCCAATTTTCGATGACGCGTTCGAGCATTTCAAGTGGTATTTGGCGAATAACGTGAGCAATGGCTTCTAATTGTCGTAGTTGGCTAATCCATATAGCTTCGGACTTTACGTAGCCCCAAAGAAAAAAGTCTAAAGGTATGATATCACATGACCCAGATGGCCATTGCACAGATCCATTACATGAAACTAAATGTTCATCTTGTTGAAACCAAATGTCGAGATCACGGGCTTCAATTTCAGGTAGCAAATAGTCCGTTATCATGGCGCGATAACGGGTGCCATTCACAGTTACGTTGCGGCCGTCTTCATTTTTTAAGAAATATAGACCGATGATTCTACTTGCCTATAAACCACACCAAACCGTGGTTTTGTCAGGATGTAATGGCAGCTCTTGAACTTCTTGGAATTGCTCTTCACTCCAAATACAGCAATATGCTTATTGACGTAGCCATTAAGCCAGAAATGGGCCTCATCGCTGAACAAAATTTGGTCGAAAACAGCGGATCTTCTTCAAGCTTTTCAAGAGCTCAAAGACTGAAATGGTGCCGATTCGAGAGGTCGATCGGTTTCAATTCTTGAACGAGTTGAATTTTGTATATTTTTAAACCAAGATCCTTACGTAAAATACGCCAAATTGTGGCATACGACAACCTAAGATGTTGAGATCTACATCGAATCCATTTTTCGCGGTCATCGCGTACACTCTCAGCTACCATCGCTATATTTTCTTCACAACGTGCTGAATGTAGTCTATTTGATCGCGTATTATCAGATAATGAAAATTGCGTTTCAAATTTTTCGATGGTATAGCGAATTGTGCGGTCGGTGGGCCGATTACGTAGACCACAAGTTGCTCTAAGCGCACGAAACATATTTCTCGTGGAACGCTGATTTTCATAATATATCTGAATAATTTGTAGACGCTGTGCCGGGCTGAGTATTGTCACACAATATTTAATCAAAATAGCGTGAAAGATTGACACGACTCACGCTTTATCTGTCAAAAAATTGCCCTTGAAAAAAGTACATCATGTGAATCACCCATTACAAGTATTATTAAGACGAAGAAAACTACATAAGAACATTGTCGGTACAAGAAGGCGTTACAAAGGCATATATAGCTCTTAGATGTTGGCATACTAATACTACAATCCAATTTAAAGCAATACTATCACATTATACAGAAACAATGTTTAACTTAAAGCCTATAAAATTTTTTTAATTAGTTTACCGAAAATATCTCTTGTTTGATTATAAATAAAATATTAAATATAAAACGATAACCATAAGAATGAAGCAGGTATTTGACCTTTGTGACAAAAATGAAAGTGACAAGATCTAAGAAAAGACAAAGGCTTACGATGTAAGTGAAGAATAATAAGTGTGGAACTATATTTGATTGCGTAAATATATGGCTTTTGGACAAGATTTCCATTGTGTGTCACTAACAGATACGTTAGAACTTGTGAAGAACGAAGAAGGAAAACAAGAACATGTAAGGTATTAAGGGAAAATAGTCGAACTTTGCAAAGATGCCAGCGTTAAAAAAGAATTGATAGCAAGAGTATTAGTGTGGTTAATAAGAGATTAACCAATGAGAATATTCAAAATAAAAAGTAAAAAAATAAAATACTTATATTTAATGTAGATTTAATCACAAATCAACTCTTATTCTTATGATAGCCTACATTAAATATAATAAGCAGCGGTAAAGGGCATTGTATCACCTTATTATTGTTAATTATACATTGTAACTATTCGCCAATAGATGGCATCAATTAATAAAATATCTTAATCATAAATTATTAATATTCAATAGATTAACTTGTGTCTACATTAATAGTATGTTATTATTAAATCTAAGATTAACCCGTTTAATAAAATTAGTCAAATATTACGTAAAGAGACATTGCCAAACTGTAAGAGAAAGCTGCTTAATATTTGGGTAATAACATTTAATTTGTAAGTTAAAAATATAACATTTGTATGACACACAAAATTAGAGGATATGTGAAATTGCTAGTAATGATATATAATATAGTATATATACATACATATGTACATACTATGTGGTCTATTTCTCATATAAGATATATACATTTATAGTAATTATCAAAATATTTCATTCAGTTATTTTCTATGATGGAATATTTTACACACAATCAATATAACAACAAAATTTTAAAAAAATGTCTATGCAAACTCAAATTAAATGGGCCATTAACTCATTAAATAGTGTCTAATTGTACCACGTTTGTCGAAATTTTGAAATTTTTCAATGTAAAATGCATCTATGGAATTTAAATGTTATTGACATACTTACATTTATATCCAATTCCCACGGAAATCTCTTATGAAAAAATTCATTATAATAATAATGCTAATGATGATATAAGTAATTGACAAATACTTTTAAGAATAAAAAATTATAATTATAATTTATAAAAATATAGGAACACTGTATGTTAATAAAAAGTTTATGTTTAAAAATCAATTATTCAATTAAAAATCTATTTTGCATTGGTAATGTCGTTACAAAACGCAAAATAGTGTCAAAAAGAGCTTTATTTCGATACCTGATTTGTTAGATCACTAAACACATGAACTAATAATAATTCGCGAATGGAGTTATTTGAATATCAAATTGTAAAGTGTTAACTAAAGTGACCAATTACTTCCTTCAAAAGTAAAACTAAACTTCTAAATGATATCTCTCAAATTTATTAAGGTAAAAAGATGCAAAGTTGCAAAAAGAGTATCAAATACTCTTCATATAGTATATTAATGAATAAATGTCATAACTGTCATATGTCATACGACAGCTCTTATCACACGAGCCTAGTCTAGGGCTCGAAGAGCGAATCGAGGAATGCCGTATAATGTGAGTGCGGTAAGTGTCTTAAGACACAAATTAGCAAGTGCTTCATTGCATAAAATCTATAACTGTATTTTATCAGAGTTGATGAATTCAAGAAATAACTTTTGTTGTATGATGAAGAAATTTTGATTACAACTTACTATACATGTGTCTTATTTTAACACTCACTACATATTCTACTAATGCTTTTCTTATTAGAAATTGGTAACTTGAAATATTTAGATAAGTTTAAAACATAATATCTTAGAAAATGGATTTTTATTATCAACTAAACATTGCTAAGTAGATTAAATAATTATCCACGTACGTTATAATTTAAATGTCGTATTTAGTTGTACTTTGAACTTAAGGAAATATGCATTGATAACGTTTACCTATTCGTAGTATAGATAATAAATAGTTACCCTGGTTTTTAAATTCTCTCATGCATACCGTTATGTGTAATTACATTCCGATAGTATTTAATTGATATAGTATAGTATTCAATTGATCATTTATATTTAAAAAGAGTCTCTTTTATTCAATTTATGTGCAGTGCAAAGTCCGTCATTACCTTCGAAATATTATTTGTTCAAGTTGACGCCGTGTAAGATCTTATTGTCAGATCGTATTTCATACGAATCAACTTGCCGGTTCCGTCAAAGAAATTGATTCATGGTGATAAGTCCAAATGTAATTTTATACTTTACAGTATTACTACTCGAAAATCGACATTTAAAATGCAATAATTCTATTAAAATAAGCGTAAGTCTAATATTTTTAATTATTATCTAAAAGGAAGATATGCTTCTCCTTTTTATATAAGCAGTTACGCGTATAACTAACCTATTTTTTAAATCAATCAATATACACGCATATATACGAGAAGAATAAACAAACCTTATCAAAACCTTTGTATATATTAAAATGTAAGGCTTTGTTTATCTATGCACAGTGAACATATTAATTATCAGAGACAAATAAATATGCTTTCAGAATACATTTGGATAGCACAAAAACATGGATCTTAAAAAACTACAATTTTTGAAGCGTTCAAGACTCGTTCATTTATGTTTTGCTATAACGTTTTTTACATCTGGTGTATTAGTGAATTTTATACAATGTATTTTATATTTAACAATACATAAAATTAACAAAAAATTATATAGGAAACTCAATTGGTATTGTTGTTTCACAATTTATTCACGTAAGTATTATTGTAGAGTTACTATTGTTATTTCTAAAATAACCAATTTTAGAACTTGTTTTTATGGGAGACTGGTGGTCTGGTTCAGATATTAAACTATACATAAAACGAGAAGACTTTGATAAATATTGGGGTAAAGAACATGCTTACTGTGTAATGAATCACACATATGAGATAGATTGGTTAATAGGATGGATGATTTGTGATAGAATACATATGTTAGGGGTAAATACATAGGAGATATCAATTATTAGATTCTTATGACAGTAATTTTAGAATTGTAAAGCATATGCGAAAAAGGTAATACAATATGTGCCAGTATTAGGATGGTGTTGGAAATTTTCAGAATTTGTCTTCCTAGAGAGATCTTTTGATAAAGATAAAGAAGTTATAAAAAGACAAGTCACTGAACTTGCTGAACATCCTGATCCAATGTGGGTAAGTTATATATATATATATATATGTGTGCGTGTATAGAGATTATTGACTTCAAACAAAATATATTATTTTACAAAGATAAAACTTTGAACTAAAATGGTTATCACTAATAGGCAATTTTGAATATAATTTGTAACATCAAAATATTGTTAAATGATTAATTAAATTTGCAGCTAATTATTAAATGTTTCTTATCTCATCAGGCTTATACTTGTAACTAGTACTTTCTATACTGCATATTCACAAAGTAATTGGAATAAAATTTAATACTTTTCTAAAGACTGAGCAGCCTCAAGTTTAACAACTATTATTTTTATAGCTGCTATTATTCCCTGAAGGTACGAGATTTACCCCTAAAAAGCACAAAACTTCGTTGGAATTTGCAAGAGAAAAGAATCTGCCAGAATTAAAATATCATTTGTTGCCAAGAACTAGAGGTTTCATAGCTAGTTTACCGTCCATGAAAGGCAAAGTTCCTGCCTTGTACGATATCGAATTGGCCTTCCATGAAAATGATTCTGGTAGATCAACTATAACGAGTCTATTATTTGGACACCCTGTAACAGCTCATATGTACATGAAACGTATTCCATTAGAAGATATTCCAGAAACAGAGGAAGAGCAAGAAAAATTCCTCAGGCAGCTTTTCATAAATAAAGTGAGTAATGATATTTAATTTATTTAAAAATTCATATATTATTCAATAATTGGAGACTCACAAAGATATTTTTATTTCAGGATAAATTAAAGGAAAGTTTTATAAATACTGGTGACTTTTTTACAACGTCAGGCATTGAAAGGACCGACGTAATCCACGTGAAAAGACGTGTCAATTCTCTATTAAATATAGCTGTTTGGTTTGTAGTGATATTGTGCCCTATGGTGTATTATTTAATAAGGTTCTTATTTAGTGGTGAACTATTATATTTTTCGATAGGGATGAGTATAATAACTATATGTAAGTATACTTTTTTTTCCAATTAGACAGTTCATTTTTTGTTTTGTACTTTATTAGCGTAAATATATGAATTGCTTTAAGCAACCAGTATGCAAAATGCCGGGAGTCGTGGCCAAACAATTATTCTGCTCTTCCTGAATTTCTTGTTTATTAAGTGTATATGCAGAATAATGGCATAGCAATAGCAAATCTATCGCTAATAGTTATCATTATAGTGCTATTGACTCTTTAGGCTACTGTTTCTGAATGTAATAGTATGCCACATGAAATTAACAAAATTATAACACAAACGTCTATATGTGGCATTTCACTACAATCTGAAACATCAGAAGTTTTAAGCTGTAGTCAATTAACCATTGGTTTTTTATAACTCCATAAGAACTGTATTTATTATATACGCTATTACTTAGAACAAGAATTAGTGACACTTAACGCCTTGGAGAAGAACTATGTTAAAAAATACCAGAAAGTAATGAATACAGAGAATAGCGTAAAATTACGAGAATCCTTAGAGAAACTATCGAGATAGAAAGACGAAAAGATAATCAAAAACCTAGACCCAGTTATGATCAATGAAACAGAAAGGTGCACCATTTATGACTTTACTGCTTAATTCTTCAACGGGATACATAGAATTATATAATTTCCTTTTTTAATCAGACATAAATTACCTACAATATAATCCACATTCAAGTCTGTGGAGGAACTATGTAATTTATAATATATCATTTTTGTATAATTTAGATATTTCATTGCGAGAAAAAAATAGTATAAGATAATACGGCGAGAAAGAGTTTGTAACAAAGTCATGAAGCACTTTATACACATCAAATACAGTCACTCCCATGGTCGTGAGAAGTCGAAAAGACTTCGACTTAATTAAGCACTCGCTATATAAAATAAATCGTGCATATGTATTTTTTAAATGTATTTTAGTTTACATTTAACCTAGTGTCTGTCACTAGTTAGTGAAGATGGCAGCATAGATATTGAAATATGTAAATAATTTATTTAATATTCGTTTGTTTGGTTTAGAACACGAAAGTTATTAAAGTATTTAATGAGTTTTGCTTCTTTAATAATATTTATTCATTTTTTCTTGATTATATAATTTTTTGTATTCAAAATTTGAACATTAGAATTGATTTTTATTTATTGGAACATTTTTGGGTAATTTTTCACTGTTTCTTATTCATACTTATTTGCTGCGATTTTTAGCAAACATTCTCGTCAGAAATTGATGAATTGAAGACCATCATTGCCTTGTCACATCAATTAATTTTAGCCTATATCTGAATAGTTTTTTAAGTTACTAATCCTTTACATTACAAAATGGGCAGTAGTAATATTTGAATTTCTTTGACAATTTTTAAATATTTATTATCACTTTTGCACATGATTATGTAATATTCAAACATTATTTTTCGTTCCAGTTTTTGTACTACTCAACAAAACCATAGGTATGTCCAAAATCAGCAAAGGCTCCTCGTATGGTACAAATTCGCCAAAGAAAAGTGATTAAAATTTAGTTCAAAAATTAAGCGAAAATAAGTAATCAGAATGAAAAATAAGAAACTAAGCAGTTCACTTAGTACTGGAAATGAGTCTGTCTGTTCAGTGTAGCTGTCAGTATACATAAAAAGACGTTTTGATATTATTTGTACGCACTGTTCACTGTCAGAAAAGGCTAGTAAAAAAAAAAGATGCTTCTCTTAAGCGAACCTTTTGTAACTACTCTTTATTTTTGTATCTAATGTTAGCGCAAAAAATGTATTTTGTGTTCAGTAAAATAGAGGATATAAATTACAGATTTAAAAAAAATTCCGTTTAGATTTTTTCAAAATGTCTAATTTATTTATAATTTAAGCTTTTTTTGTTTTTACTACTTTGAATGAACTAATTGATGGCTTACTTTTTCCTTCTAAAGATACTTGTTTTGTGCTTGCGGCTGTAACCAAAGTCTGCAACTCCAAATAACAATTATTTATAATACATTTAGTAACACACGCAATACATTCACTTTGTTTATATGAAATTGTCAACTTTGAATAGGTAAAAATTAACCAAATAAAAAACTGGAATTTTGCTTTTGCATTTGTAAACTCACACGTTAATTAATTAAAGAAAAAGCAAAGTTCTTTCTCTTGAATTCAGCAAAGAAGTTTCAGAAATTTTTGTAACAACCATCAATTTGAATTTTGTGAGAACATTGAAAATTACATGTAAAATTAAAGGTTTCAATTTTTAATTGGGTTATTTGTGCCAAAATTAGTTAATTACTTATCTTTCTTTCCACTTATAACTACTCATTTGCACAAATAAGCGCGTCATCGGTTCTTATTAAAAATAGCACATGAATTGTGCGACATAATTGGGAACCAGTCACATACGCACAGATTCATTTTCCTCATCTTGTCGCACGATTCCACCACAATTTTTACAATAAATAGTGCCTTTCAAGTACATTGTGGTCTCACATTGCAGTCAAAACGCCAAACGAGTATCTTAAAAGCAAATTTATATAAGTAGTACCATGTATTTATTTTTATTAAAGCTTATTAAGTTTTCTTGTTCATTTATAAAAATATATGACTTGTGTAACTGTGATATTGTTAATAGAATATTTATGTAACGAATCTCTTGTTTGTATAGGAATGCTTTGGTGTTTAATAACATGGTAAACAATAATACTTCATTGACTGATATGAAATGAACGAAGACGACAAGAAAGTAAATACAATAGTCTTAAAATATTTGTTATATAGTGCCTTAAAAGTTCTTAGCATTTGATAATTTAGTCACTAAAATTCATGTCTGTATTAGTACAAATTTCAAAAAGTAGATAATGTATTGCAATGAAATGCACTTATTTGGTAACAATAACTTTAATGAAATATTAGTTACATAAATTTTTGTTAAAACATACAATTGTAACACTAAATGAAAATATAATTCGTATATTAATTACAGAAAGAGTAATAATAAATAATGCAAACGAAGTACACTAAAGTATTAATTGAAATTTAAGGAAAAGACAATAAAAATATATCTGTTTCAAATCTTATAACTAATTGATGATCACGTTTAAGATAGAGTACCACAGCAATTTTTTTAACTCGACATCTAAACAATACAAAAGGCAATTTTTTTTCTTATTATTCTTATTGGTATCTACTCAACATTTATTATTTAAGTTGTCCCTTATTGATTTATCGATTCCACTGTAGTTTCCACTAGATTTTCATCTAAATACTTACAATAACCTTGATTATACACTCAATATAGAAATTGTTTATGGTCTTCCACTTAAAGTTCCTTATTTATTTTAAATAATGATAATCTGCTTCTAGGTTTCCGGGCTGGAACCGCGTCCTTGTATATCTGCCGACGTTTCGTACCCATTTGTATGGGACATCTTCAGGACTGAACTACTGAAACTCTGAAACTCAGTTTCAGTGCAGTAGTTCAGCAGCAGATATACAAGTGACGCGATTCCAGCCCGGAAACCCAGAAGCAGATAGCATGGACCACGACCGCGGATGTCTACGTACCAAATTTATGATAATCTTTTTGGCATTTTGCAGCAGTCTATAAATATATATCAATTATCAATAATTATATCACAGGCTAATGAATTATATATCAGTTATAATATGAGTATTGTCATAATTTCTAATGCTTCTGTAAATTCCATCTTAGCTACCATGTCTTAGAGTCTCTAATTTTTTAAATGATGACTTTCTAAATAATCTTTTCGGTACTTTAATTACTAGTTTGGAAAATGTTCTTTTTTCTTATTCCTATTGTGATTAAGACCTTTTTCAAAACAGATTTCCAGTTGCTTCTTTTAAAAATTAAACTATAGGCCAATTAAAAAAGTGTGTACAATTAATTTATTAGAATATGCGTAACCATTAAACAAACACAACTGTTTTATTGATTAGTTTAAGCTAGATAAGCTAAAATAAACAAGACTAAAATGAATATACTAGATTTCCTCCTTTTCGTTATAATCATGAACATGTATTGACACTCGCAGGAAAAATTGTGGACTTAGTGCTTCTCGTTGTGTGTTGTAAATGCTTTTGAAAATATCTTTAAAAAAAATTAAATTATAATTTTACAGAAGATAGAACTAATAAATTTCTTAATTAGAAAATCTTGTAAGTTAGTTATTTTCACCAAATCTGGTTGTAATTGGCATTCTTTTTGAAATCTTTATTATTACTGGACTGTATACAAACTTTCGTGACTGACTACATCAATAATAGATGGCAACATAGTAAATTTGAAGAACTCCATGTTAGTTGACTAGTACTAGTTGATATTTGTAATTCAAAAATTAAATAGAAGGTTTTTTGCTTGGATACAACTATATAAGACCCTGAAAGAAAATTTGTATATAAAAAAGTACTTCTAGTATGTGTTGGTTAATACCCTTTCATAGCAGTGAAAACTAATCATTATTTTGTTACAAGAATAGTACTAAAAATCTAATGTTCTTCAGTAAATATATGTAATTGTAATAAAAAATAAGCCATCAATGTATTCTAGGCTTTTTACAATCAATAATAAAGTTAGATATAGCGTAAATTATTCAATCTGTTTTTATTATTTAGTCGAAACGTTCTGTTTTTGGTGGTTTGTTTCTTAAATATTAGTATGTAATACTTTAATATCAGTCGGATATAAAGTTAATGATATATAGTAAATTTCTAAGGTAAACAGTAAACTTTGTGATTTTTAATGTAATTGGGTACTTTGTTCAACAATTAAAAAATAGTTTTTTTATAATATATTATGTATCGTATTTTGATTTTTTCTTTAACCTGTCAGGTATTTTATGTATTTGTAAATACAGCGATGTTTGAAGAAACAAAAAAATAATCTTTAATATTACTTCAGCTAAATTAGGTTAATGAAAGACAATCTAATAAGTCTTCGATCATGTAATATGCCCCACACTTTATGAATATGACAAAGAACAATCGTTGACTAAATCATAAAGTGAATACCCCATTTTTAATTACATTCTTATTTAGAGTGACCCATGATTGTAATAAAAAGTTGACGATACTGAAAAATATTAATGTACCTGATGGGCGACTATAAATGATTCCAGCGAATATATAATTTCAGTACTAAGAAACTGGCTTGATTGGTCATTCATCTTTCGTTTTTAAGTTAAGATTACTTTGTATATGTTTAGAATTGCGACTAATTATTTTGCCGTATGTTCAACAACGATCTGGCTATATAAAAATATAACAATGTTGCCATCTTAAAAAATATACATTTATTGTCACCCTATATTATGTCAACTATCCAAATTTTAATAAAAAATATCTTTAATATTATTCAATGTCATCAATTTTATATTAACCACGCAAGTGCACACATATTTTGAAGCATATTACTGCACACGGTCGAAAAAATCCATGTCTAGAAAATACCATTTGAGCGCCAAAAAAAAAAAGTTAACATAGTTTGTATATTTATTTTTGATATGTGTAAATGAGGGATTTTTGGAGTCATATAGGAACAATACTTTATTGCATAAGTATACGAGTAAATAATTTATTTACTCGTATACTAAAATAATGTTTGTCTGGATGTTCTCTACAGTACAGTTTTCTGCAAGATATATGTACATACATACAAAATGCATTTTTTCGACTTTTTAGTTATCACAGTATTGCACATAACTTTTCTTTCTGAAATACCAATTAAATCTTTTATACCTTATGGCGTTTCCTCAACTCCAAGTATTTCTTGTATTTCTAGACGTAAGGATTTTCGATGAATAAGTGTGTAATCTTGTTCCTAAATGGGATTCCGCTAAAGCAAATCCTAGTTCCTTTAGAAATAATCGACTATTGTTTTTTGTATCTTCCTTTTATTTAAAATTAGCTAATGCAACATTCTAAGAGACTAGCATCGGCAATTTCTAGGTGCTATGTAATATAATTGATCTAATATACAGGTTTCTCTTTTAATGGCATTGTACAAATGCATAATATCTAGCTTTTTGGTATTTTTATTTATCAATGTATCGTGATTACATTTTTTCTAGGGTTGAGAGTGTAGAGCACTAACGTTTTATGTTGATCAAAAGCAAAAAAGCAATAAAAAATTTCCATATTCTATTGCGAAAAAAAAATTGTAGAATTTCTTTTAGTGTTCCTACAATTGTTAATTTAAAGTCGTACATTTTATATGCAAGAGGTATAGACGTGAATCAATTATCCATAGTTATGTTACTATTACTATCGGTTTCGTGAATTGACTCGGCAAGCTTCCTTACATGTGATGGAACTCATTTATTTTGCACTGTTCCTATGAACAGAATAGCATTTTATTCCGTATTTATCAGATTTACTTGCCATATAAACACGGAATAGACGTTACCGCGAAAGTCTACTACCTATTCATTAACATCACAGTATTCGTGTGGTATGTAATATAAAAGACAGTTTCTAGTGACAATATTTCATATTTGACATAGAGAGCAAATTCATCGATCGTCAGTCTTCAAACTATGAACAAACAGACAAAGTAATGACTTCGTTGAGACATCGTCACTCTAAATATAATTTCTTAACTTTGGTGGCCACAACTCATCCAAATTGCTATTAGTAATTCTCGAAGCACCTACTATATGTAGTAGTTCAAAATAAGCTTCTATTTAGATTATATTTGTTAGTTTGTATAGTTTTGTTGTAATACGTTTGTAAATGAATAAGCAATTTCTCTATTTGTGCATATAATAATCAAATTTAAGATCGTTACAGTTTATATTTCAAAAATCAGACATTCTTGTTTCAAAAGCAAAATCCATTCGATATTCCTAATTAAATCGAGACAAATATGCAGTGAGCGAGCGGAAGATACTATTGTTCTTCAGTACAAAATTAAATAAGACTTTTATATATGTAATTGAAATTGAAAAAAAATTTACTAGCCCTCATAACAATTAAAACGAACAAACTTGAAAGAGTTACCAACATGAATAAAATGTATATCGAGAGGTATAAATTGCTCTTGAAACAGGTAGTTAACGATATTGATATTTAAGCGATCATATTAGCAAAACTCAATTTTCAAAATACTATGCATGTACAGAATAACATTAAATTATGTGTGATCAACTGAATTTATAATTAGAGTAGGCCTTGTCTCTTACCACAAAGTTTATAACACTGCTTGATATGCAATTTCCTTGGTAATGTGTATCACAGACCAGTGCTGCCAGGTCATTGTGGCCAATATCGGTAGATTAGCTCGCAATTTTTCGGTAGATTTAAATTTGTATTTATAATATAACAAATTTATATATTAAAGCAAAAGTATAATATATCAAACATATTTATTTACAAAATTAATAAATAATGCATGTATCCTAGGTTAATATAATTAGAGTAATATACTGGGTGAGCAAGCTCAAGTGAAGTGTGGTGGTATCATAAAGGTCCCTAGTTTCATCTTTTTTAGTTTTCGTAAGTTGTCCATAACAATTTCTGAGTATTACCAATACGCTGTTACGTATTTTTGGTTAAATTATTTAGTTTTGTCTTCCCTCGTATTTTGACTAATTTTCTGGCTATTGTAAGTAATTTGCTATAAAATTATATAGCCAACATTTGAAATTGAACTAGGGATCTTTATGATACCACCACACTTCACTTGAGTTTGCTCACCCAGTAGGAATAGATATTGATATTTATAAAATTTACCTTAAAGAAACACACGTAACTACAACACTACAAGCTTGATAGGCTTATACTAATTAATATCGAATGAATTAGTACCCACATAAAATATCCACTTCCATAATGAATGTGCGACGTAACATGTTGCTAAACATAAAATAACATAGACAAATATTTTCTTAGATTTGCTTTTGTGGGCCAGCAATTATTTATTACTCTTTTATATCCTGACGCCAACAATTTTTAATACAAACATACGTGACTAATTGTAATTTCGGTGTTTGGCATCGTTTCATAACTATTATGATTAATGATCAACAAGAAATTTCTTATATTAAAAAAGTAAGATATAAATATAGTACGGACATATGTATAAACAAACATTGGATTTGACAGAAAACTTGGATTTTCGGTAGAATTATCTTTTAAATCGGTAGATGCAATAGAAATTCGGTAGATCTACCGAAAAATCAGTAGACCTGGCAGCACTGTCACAGACTGACAAATAATTTTAGGTTACATAACTTTACAATGCTTTGTTAAAAATCTATGTTTGATTGGCAGTTATAAAAAGTGAAAATTCGAATATATTTCGAACATGTCTATCGTCTCATCGCTTTGATATTTGTAAGTTGTCTCGCAGAAACATATGTTAATGTGAAGTAATAAAATGAAGCAATTAAAACCAGACTTTATTTGAAATGATTTATAAATTCATTCAGTGAATGATATGAATAGTATATGTACACTTTATTTTGTATTTTTTAATACTTGTCAGTGAATATACGAACGAACAAGGAATAAGTTTAAAATGTCGAAGATAATCAAGAAGATAAAGGTAACATTATAATTTTAATACAAAGTTGGCGGCATTGAAAAATATAATTTTTTTTAAGAATTTTGACAGTTAAAAAAAAATCTGTATTTCTCAATGTTGCCAAATCTATATTAAAATCATAGACTAATTTTATAACTTATATAAAACAAATCAATTATAGGTAATTTTGATGGAGCCTGTAGTTGATTCACTTAATCACTGAAAGTTGGTATATAACCCCTTGCCACATTAATTTTCGAATTCTGTATACGTATTTCGACAACTAAGTTGTCATCATCAGCATATAATTAAAAAGTGTCGCACCTGGTAGTTTAAATCTGAAAATTAATGTGGCAAGGGGTTATATACCAACCTTCAGTGATTAAATCAATTATAATCAAACTGATTTTCAAATAATCGGTATTGTATAAAACAAATAAAAATGCAATAAATAACAAATAAAAAATTAGCTGCATTCGTAAACAATGTGGTATTATTGGCTTAATTGCACTGCAGTCTAATTTTCATATAACAACATTTGTCAAATTATGGTGTTCAAACAAAATTACATTCCTATGGATGAATTAAATTTAATAAATATATTCATTAAGACTATATGAACCAAATCAAAAATACATATACGTAATTATAATTGCAAAAACTACAATTCTTATATGTATGTCGTGTTAACGAACTGAGTAAAAATTCAAATAATCAGGAATTTGTGTTCTAATAGCATTGAAAACATTTTAGTGAGATCCACTGTGTCAAATTTGTACCCTCTATAGTGTTTTGCTATTATATATTTATATTTTTTTAAATGTTTACAAATGTAAAAGTCATACAATTATTAATAATTATTGTATGTGAAATAAACCTTTGGGTTTACAATGATGTACAGCCTCACCGGATAAATACTAATGTTGCAAATAAAATTTAATTATATGTAGTTCCTGCATATTCTAATGTACGGGAACAATTTAGAAATTTATTTACACCAGTCGCTGTTAACAATCCATTTTACGAGTCATCTTCGCGTCACTGACATGATGCAAGGTATCGGCAATGCTTGCATACATTCGCCCCCATCTGTCCCAGGATACCTGGAAGATTGTTCAACCTTAATAATTACTATTTCATTGTTTTATTATTGTATACTTGCATTAAAAATGTGTTAGTTCTCTGCTGTAAAATATTTTCTCTTTTGCAATAATAATTAACCCTAGAGTACGAATGATCGACGAGCACTGCTCTCTTTAAACTAATTTTCTTTAAAATGGTTGTGCCTAACACTCTCAAATTGTGTATGCTGTTAGTACATGATTTACTTTTGCTGTGAGTAGTCGTGTTTTATAAACCATGTAGCTGGAACATTGCTTTTTTTTGTTTTGTACTCGTCGAATCGTCGAAGGTTAGTACTAACGTGACTTTTTTTATTTTTTTATATAACGGAATTAATTAATTATATCTATGCTGTAGGCAAAAACCAGAATGTCCTTTTATAAAAAAACATTAACTGATGTTGAAATTGAAAAGTTTTTTGAGAGCTGTGATTATTCCGATAATGAAATAATTGAAAGCGATGCAGACGATAACGACGAAGTTTTAAGTGATGACAGCTATTCGGATACTTCTACTGAATCGGAAAATAATAATATTTCCCAATTTGTATGTAGCAACTCAAACAGTGATAATAAAATATTAAACGATGACAATCCAAGCGTTTTAAATGAAAGTCAAGAAGGTAATATATCACAAAACAAAACTGTTAAGCCTAAATCTCATCATACTGCATGTAATATAGTGCACCAAGCTCGTGGGCCAACACATAACTGTAAGATTATCACCGATCCTCTAAAATGTTTTGAAATGTTCATAAGTGAGGAAATAATATCTGAAATTATTCAATGGACAAAATGTCGAAATAAATTTGAGACACGATAATACCATGTCTTTTACGGCCATAAACAGAACAACGAACGAAAAAAAAATTAAAGCTCTTCTTGGATTATTGGTCCTCTCAGCTGCAAGAAAAGATAATCATCTCAGCGCTAGAGAACTTTTTGATAGTACTTTTTCTGAATCACGATATTTAGCAACGATGAGTAAAGACCGATTTGTGTTCTTGCAAACACGTTTTAGATATGATGACAAATCGCAACGTCTTCAAAGAAACTCTGACAAATTTGCTCCAATAAGGAAAGTTTGGGATTTGTTTATACAAAAGTGTGTTGGAAACTATACCACAGGTAGTTATTTAACAATAGATGAACAACTGCTAGCATTTAGAGGCAGATCATCCTTTCGTATGTACATAACTAATAAGCCGGTTAAGTACGGCTTAAAAATTATTATGATGTGTGTCAGTGGCACCAAGTATATGGTGAATGCCATTCCATATTTGGGAAAGGATTCGAGTCGAGGAAATTTACCGATTGCCGAATATTATGTGAAGGAACTTACAAAAAGCATACATGAACAAATAGAAGCATAACGATGGATAATTGGTTTACTTTCATTCCTTTGGCTAAATTACTTTATAGGTCACCGTATAAACTTACACTTGTGGGAACCTTGCGTAAAAATAAAAAGGAAATACCTAAAGAGTTACTGAACACAAAAGGACGTAAAAGTCAGACCTCGATTTTCTGTTACGACCAGGAACTAACATTGCTTTCGTATAAACCGAAACCAAATGAAGTTGTGTGTCTGTTATCATCATGCAATGAGGAAGGAAGTATTAATATGGAAAATAATAAGCCGCATATGATTGAGTTTTACAATTCAATTAAAGGTGGAGTTGATACATTGGACCAAATGTGCAGTGTCATGTCATGTTCACGGAAAACCAACAGATGGACAATGTGTATATTTTATGGTATCCTTAATATAGCATTTATCAACAGCTACGTTATTTACACGCACAATATGTTCAGTGCTAACAAGAAACCTTTGAATCGCAGACAATTTATGAAAGAGCTTCACAATAGTCTTGTTGAACCATGGCTAAAAGAGAGATTAGAAGTACCTACGTTAATAAGTAAGACAAGAGCAAATATTGCAAATATTGTTACTACAAATAATAGTGGAAACAATGACCAGCAGATGCGAAAAGAGAAGAAAGAAAACAAACGAAGTATGTGTAGATTATGTCCTTACCAAAAACGCCGAATGACGAAATCAAAATGTCATAAATGCGAAAATCCAATCTGCGGAGAGCACAAAGTTGAACTTTGACTCTTGCTCAAAGTGATATTTTTAAATTTTTTTTAAACATAAGAATGTGCTTTTTTTAGTTTTTACTGTTTTTTGATTTTTTAGTTTTATTTACAATAATTTTTAGTTCTTTTTTTTATGATCTCAAAAATATGTGCAACATAAAATGAATTAGTACAAAAATTAAATAAACAATTTCATATATGAATAAAAATTAAAGCAGTTTTTTATATAGAGTTATAAGCTGCCACAACGGGTAATAACATTTATTGAAAAAGTATATTTGGTTTTAAGCCATAGTTATAGACATTTAAAAAATACATCGTCGAATCGACGATCATTCGTTACAACGTACGTAAAATATGGTTCGTACTCTAGGGTTAAAATTAAGGTTACAAAAATTTTTGTATTTACGGATACCGCTATTTCTTTTCTAGAGTTGGCCATAGTTATAACACAAAATTGGCGACTTTGGAAAATATTATTTGACTGTTAAATTTTAATTAAAAAAATGTCATTAATACTTTTCAATGCCCCCCATTTTATATTAAATACATAGCCTACTTTATATAAGAATTTTATGAAATGCGTATACTTTACTGTTGTGCTTTTAATTTAGAAATTATCTTTAAAAGTTTAAATTGTTTTTTCAAGAAAATTATTTTTTTGTAAGGAAAGAAGTTGAAACAAGAAATATGGTACATAATATAGCTAAATAACCAATGTTATTTGGAAAAAAAATTAAACAATTTTAAAATTCACGTAATAAGTTTAATAATTTCTTTACCCTTGTTATGTAACAGAAGTATTATTTTATTATATTTTATATGTAAATAATACAATTATTGTTATAAATTATATTCTTGCATGTCAGTAGAACATTCTTATAGGGAATTTAATTAAAATAATTATATTATAATTAAATCATTTATTTTCGTAGACTTTTTTATTAGTATTTGTATAAAATAAATTATTGTGGACATTTTTGTTAAGAGGAGTGGATCGTTTATTAATATATCCGTATATACAATACAAGCCAGGAGAGTTGGCGAGCGATGGAAGTAAGTTCGCGTAGTATTAGAAGTGGTGGAAGGTATTGCAATAGGTTTAACATAAAGTTTCAAAACACCATAGGCCAACTTATGTTATACTGCAAATAAAAAGGCGGGTACGTTTCTAAACACAATTACAAACAGATAAAAAACACACTTACACCGGTAACAGAATACACAACACTCTAAATATAAACGACCACGAATGGAAATCGGAAGTGAAGACAGCGAATAACATCAATGGAGTCAAACATCAAGATGAATCAACGCAACGATTACGAGTAAAAGGGCCGAGCCCTAACTCAATCTAACTAAAAAGAAGTCGTAAACACAACCCAAGGAACAATTTTTAAATTTCGCGGGTGTTTTAAGTTGCCCAAGGAAAAAATAACTACATCTAAAATTATATTTTATTTTATTACAGCATGAATATTAATAATTAAGGTGTATATTTCAAAATCAAAATTAAAACGAAAACCGTACGCATTAAAAACATTTCCTAATTTCTTGAATGAATTGAAATCATAGCTAACCTTTATTTTTACTACTACCAACTCAAAACTTCCGCGAAATTTAAAAATTGTTCCTTGGGAACCTCACCACTCACCATCTCTCCTGGCGATTACAGTAAGATTCTTTTGTATTAGTTTACCACAAATGTTTTTGTATTAGTTGGTGTCCGCTCCTAAAGTTTTTGATATTGTTTCATATTAATACTGAGAAATTGCCAATAATAAGAAGAAGTATATTTCGGGTTTGTCGTGTTTGGATGAGTGCCTAGTATAGTGAAAGAAATAAAAATGAAATTGAAAGACGGGCAGGCTATTGGGAAAAGCTTATGTGAGTGTATTGTAGTAATAAATTTAATCATTCCTATTTATACTATTATTTTGTATCGAAAAGGAGTGTGTTTGTTTTTATTGTTGTTGTTTTACTTGAAATAATAAAATATATATATATAAAATGGTTTTGCCTTTTATTTTCATTCTTAATTTTTTTATGGATAATATGAAGTGTCCCACTTTTTAACAATGAATTTTCTTCATATATACAAATTATTGAAAAACGACAGTATTTTTTAAAAGTCAAAAAAAATGTTTGAAGAATTTTATTTAATATCTCACAGTTCTTTCACTTTTTTATACACATTTTTGAAAAATATCTTAAATGCTTTTGCAAATCCTACTCTAAGACGAATTCCAAAATGCTCGTCACGTTTCTTTCTCGAATCGGAACAATTTCTTCTTAGTACGATTCCAATTTTGACAATAAAAAAGTCTGGCACAGCTAGATATGAAAAAATTCTTAAATATAATTACCATTTATTTTTATACGTCTTTTACATCGCTTACTTAACAGTACTAATCAAAAGTCTTGCACTTCGTTGTTATCTCGGAAATGTTTAGACATACTACCGTGGGCAAAAAATAGTAAGACTTTTTAATTTAAATTTCGCGCGAAAACCCATTCGTCGAAATATTTTTTTTCTAGGTTGGTATGACTGTCAGTGATATCTGTGCCAAATGTCACATCAAAATAATCATGAGTGTTTAGTATATGCTTGTCTTTCTGAAGTACAAAAAGTGCATTCGGCGATTTTTACAATGACTGAAATTATTCAACAAAGAAGTTCCATTAAATTTTGTGTACGGAATCAAATTTCTGGTGCCGAAACGTTCAGAATGTTGCAAAAGGCCTTCGATGACAATTGTTTGTCGCGAGCAAGTGTTTTTGATTGGTACAAATTATTCAAAGAGGGTCGAGAGCGCGTTGATGACGAACAACGTCCAGGACGGCCATCAACATCAACTGATGATCAACACGTCAATAGAATCAAGGAATTGGTGCTTGAGAATTGACGATTAACAGTCAGAGACCTTACTGGCATCGTTGGAATATCGGAAGGATCAGTGAAAACCATTTTGAAAGATCATTTTGGCCTAAGAAAAGTGAAAGCATAATTTGTTCCAAAATCACTCAATTTTTTCGAAAAACGGCGTCGCGTTGACGTCTGTGAAACAATGCTTTCCGACTATCAAGGCAAAATGAAAGGCATCATAACTGGAGATGAGAATTGGATCTACGCTTATGACCCGGAAGCAGACGATCAATCGGCCGAATATCGTATCAAAGGTGAGCCAAAGCCCAAAAAACCACCTCAAAGCAAGTCAAAAATCAAGGTTATGTTGACAGTTTTCTTCGATTATCGAGGTGTGGTGCACTCCGAATTCCTTCCGACCGACCAAACTGTCAACAAAGAATACTCTTTGAGTGTTATGCGTCGTTTGCGCAATGCTATTCGTAAAAAGAGGCCAGAATTATGGGCCGACAACTCTTGGTTTTTGCACCACGATAATGCACCGTCGCATACTGCATTAATTCTTCGTGAGTTTTTCGCCAAATTTTCAACCAATATCGTACCGGAACCACCGTATTCGCCTGATTTAGCTCCGTGTGACTTCTGGCTATTCAGCAAACTCAAACGACCGCTCCGGGGAAACCGTTTTAAGTCAACTGAAGACATTAAACGTGAATCGCTACGCGCATTGAAGGTTATTCCTGAAATTGACTTTAACAACTGTTTCGAGAATTGGAAGAAACGTTGGCACAAGTGTATTGGGGCCAGGAAGGATTACTTTGAGGGGGACGAAATAAATTTGGAAGAATAAATTAAGAATTTAAAAATTATGAACAAAGTCTTTCTATTTTTTGCCCACAGTATTAAGCTCCTTTTTAGATTACCCAACAAAAGGAAATATCTGAGAGCTAATTAAAGAAAATGGTCTACAGTTGCGAAATATATATTGAAGAATAGTAACTGTCTAGACAAATGCATTGCCATACAATTACTGAAAAGTGCTCATTATTTTCGAGGACATTAATTAATTACTTTATATGCAATAATTATTGTATACTACACAGAAAAAGTAAAAAATATTGGAACATACAACCAGATAGAAATATTCAAGAATGTTAAAATTTACACGTCTTCTCAAAAATCTATTTGTACTGCCATCACCATGATTATGAGTTAATTCATTGTTTTCTTAATCTATCATATTTTACAAAAGAAACCACTTTAAATAAAGCTATACATAAAATAGTATTCTTCAAAAAGAACTATTTCAAAATAAAGAACATTCAATATGCCATCATGTGTAAAATTTAGAATTTTTCACTAACCGACGATCTTATATCAAATTGATGTTCATAGACTTTTTGGTTTCTACGATGAGAGCCTTCAAGCAAAAAATTGTCAATAGACATATGTTAAAGTTATTTTAATGCTGTATTATTGTTTAATCGAATAGTTTTTGAATTCGTGTATAGATTGCATTATTTATTGATAAATGAAAATGGATTGTCAAGTAGAAAAAGATGAGTATTTCGGACATGTACTTTTGTTCAAATTCAACAGAATTTAATGCATCGGAAGCCGCTAGAACCATTTGTGCCAATTGTGGAGAAAACATAATTTGAAAAATTACAGCACGGAAGTGGTCTCGATTGAAGAAGGCCATTCAAAAATTAGGTTGCGGATTTTTTCACTTCCAAACTATCGGATTGCTTCAGACGTGGTTACGAAAAATTGCCAGATCGTTGGGAGGCAATCATAAATAATAAAAGAGAATATTTCTTGATTAGTTTATATGTACCTTGTTGGTTAAAAATTAATAACCTCTAAAACTAAATTAATACGTTCAATAAAAACTGTACAAACTTATACCTCAACCTGATATTTGTAAAATACTGCTTCACATCCAAGCTGATATTGGATTCATGAATCGTTGCCATATTTATCGTTTCGAGGCTTGAGTAGCGTTTTTGGTATTACTACTTCACATTCCTTCTTACAGTGAACTTCCTCGGGACTATTACATTCGATGTTGCTACATTGAAAATTAAAACCCATCAGACCAAGAAAAGATTATATGGAGTTCTTCCTGATCACTGGAGTACAGTGTTTATAGAGGAGTGAATTCATAAGAAAGATTTGCCCGGTATTGTGTGAAGGGTGGATATCCTATACACGATTATTTTATACACATTCCATCTAAGATTGTTGAGATGCTTTAAGGTTTCTATGGGTTTTCGGATTTTGCGGCTGTGATAATAAGACTTGCAGGAAAGAATTTTAAAACACCGAATTAAATTTAGTGTTCGGGACACTCATAATCTGCAACACGTTTACCAACTAAATGCTTTACTTCACCAATGTAATGTGCTACACAAGAACTGAATCCTGTAAACCCTAGGATCCTTTAGATGGGTACGGCTTTTAACATGACACCGTCCAATAGTATGGATTGGCGTTTGAAGATCATTTTATATTTCAAAAGGGTTAGTGGCATCTTGTATGAAACGCAAATGAATCATGAAATTAAAATTGTGTCGAAGAACGAAACTGGACGGTCTTGAGTTAAGTTAGTTTATAGTACGATTAATATTGTGGCTGGAATAGGAAGGTTTTCATTATATTTTTCGGTAAAAAATAATATAAATAATAATTTATTTCTGCCTAATACATGCAAAATCCAAATCGGACAGACAAATTCTGCATGCCATATAGCAATACACTACTAAAAATACATGTATAAGTTCCATGGGAAAGAAAAAATAGCAGTAAATAATAAATTAACGTTTCTTAACGCGTTAACCAACGGAGCCCTCGACAAGATGTTAGTACTCGATGCTGGAACACTTTAATAGTATTTGGCAGCAGTACATGGCAAAAATAAATATATGTATTTGCAGTATTAATGATGGTGCATCAATTTTGTCAATTAATAGATTTGCCACCAATGATCCACATTTCCTCGATCATCGCGTTGTCGACATTTTTATACCGTGGATCAAAATTAAATATCCCTAGTTATTATTTCTTTCACAATAGACGCCGTCCAATTTGTAATTAATATTCCTGCCGCTTCATCTCCTCTTAGCTGATTCTATGTTTTACGCAAATCAATCTTCGTAAGGGATTTTCCACCACTCAAATTGTAATATATCACCTCCGTTCTTGGCAACGGGTACTTTACGTCAAGAGAACATTTAATTACTGCGTTCTTCTAATATCCACACAAACGAATTGAACCATCGTCGTTCTTTCTTAGAGAAACTATAGGTGTACCTTACCACTTATTTAGACTCCACTGACGTAATTACATTATAGTACTATACTGGTACAATGCTGATACCTGTTAAGAAAATTTAATATTACACTCACGTTCGGACAAGCTTAAAGTTTCAAAATTAAAATTTTTATCTAATGGAGTACTAATGCTATCTGCTTCTGGGTTTCCGGGCTGGAACCGCGTCATAGTATATGGAGTACTAATGGATTTACAATCAGTTTGACAAATTTTTCGAATATTCTTTCTAATCTTGCAACTGGTGTATAAATTTCTGACAGCACACTTGCTCAAAGCCTGTTGCCACTAATATCTCATATTTTGTGTTGCTTTTTGCCATCCGAGTTTTCTCTTATGTTAATCACCTATTTACTGCTAACAAGTTGAATACCTTAGATGCACTCTAGAACTTCAGTCCGCATGTTGTTTTACTCCGACGTGCTCCACCATTCAATTTGCAATATATCCTCCATCCTTGATAATGGGTACTCTACTTCAGGCGATCCTTTATTTTCTGCAGAAGAGATGTGAGGAAGTATTCGCGCCAAGAAAGACCATAGAATCATATACATATATGAAGTTACAAATACCCGTAACACAGAAAGTCTGCTAAACATTTACAATTAATCTTAATTCCGTGCAATCTCTTTACAATTAAACGGGCTATTGTGATGTTATATGCTAATTAAAAAGACGCCAGCAATTAAATTTGCATTTTTCTGATATTTACATCACGATCGAACGGTGCCCGAAGTTAGGCAACCCAATATCCACCGCCTTAAATATTGCCTTCATTAATTATGCCGCTTCATTTACAAAGTTTGCAATTTTGCGCTTGCAAAAGAAACTTTACGAACAGATTTTATTTTTTCTCAAATAATGCCCAAGCGCGTGTCTGTTCTCCTGATACAAGTTTCAGATTCGATAGTGCGGTGTATATAGGTTGGATTTAAAGCACTTTGGAAAATTTATTTGTTTTATTATACATATACATATTTTATATATATATATTATACATATACATATTTTGTAATACATTACATGTTCCTCTTCGCAAAATAATATATTTCAGAATTCAACTTCAATTTCATCAGTACCAAAAATGAGTATATCAATGTAAATTAGCAAATACAAAGAATTACCTTCACTATGTCTGCTAAATAAAGGTAATTCATTTTTTGATCTGATAAAACCTTCGTCGTCCACAAAATAATAATAATCGAACTTTTCTTTTCAATATTTAGAAGATTTTTTGAAACCATGTATTATGGAATGGAATGGTAACTTCATATGGACAGTCCCTTTGATCTCTCCGTAAAGGAATACTTCGGTAACCGAGTGGATACACAAGTAGTTTCATATTGTTCGCCACAACTTTAAACAATCTAAATGTAGTCAATTTTACAACTAGTGTATAAATTTCATCCGAGTTTCCTCTTATTTTAAACGCCCATTTGCCTATAACAATTTAAATACCTTATCGGCATTCCACAACTATAGTCCACGTGTTGTGTTGTTCAAACGTGCTCATCCTTGCCTGCAGTGCTTCTAACAATTTTTTCCATTCCTCTCCTTCTATTTCTTCGCGTCCCGTGTATCGTAAATACTAACAAAGTTTGCTTCGTTGTAGTCTAACCGTACCCTTTG
This sequence comes from Dermolepida albohirtum, assembly GCA_031893035.1. Lineage (NCBI taxonomy): Eukaryota > Metazoa > Arthropoda > Insecta > Coleoptera > Scarabaeidae > Dermolepida > Dermolepida albohirtum. The sequence goes on from JAVIWB010005368.1 coordinate 724,327, forward strand.
TTTTCTCTTCCTTTTTCTCTTTCCATTCCATCTTCTTCTCTTTGTTCTCTCTCAAATTTTTCCTCTTGTCACTCTTTGACTTCGTGTTCTGTTGCCTCGTTATTTTCTTGCACATGTCCTTTCATCAAATTTATTTCTCCCATCTCACAGTTATTTTCCTGTGTTGCGTTGTTCTCTTTCTTTTATTCTTCATTGTTTATGAAAATTACGTCTCTCGTAACTGATACGATGTCCATTTCTGGAAAATAGGAAAATAAATCCCATAGCCATTCGTGTTTTCCCCATATCCGACGAATTATACTGTTTCTTATCTAGAGTCTCATTTCTGTACGTATTCGTTTTGTAATGTGCACAGTTAGTTTGGTACCAAAACACTTTCAACTAGTTATATCACGCATTTCTTTATTGAACGAAATTTCACATGGAGATT